>JASVER010000003.1:5015701-5325943 GCA_030449065.1 Oceanodroma leucorhoa
AAAACAAAAAAACAAAACAAAAAAAAACAACAAAAAAAAAAACACACCACCAAAAACCACCACACCCAGTTCAAGATATAAACTGACTGCTGTTTAAGTAGGAGGGTGGGGGAAAATTGATACACTGTTAAAATATTTTTGTGCGCTAAAATATAGGGATGAAGCTGACAGGCAAAAGAATAATGACTCAGGCCTGACACAGTGATTGTGCAAGGATGGGGAGGAAGTCAGATTTAGATCTTAGCCGTGGAAGGATGTTCCCTTTTCACCATTTGCTTTCTTTGTCTCTTTTGCCCCCCACTGCGCTTAGGAAACTGAATCTGCCTTGTTCCATTTTATTTTTGATTTCTAATCTGTTTCCTATCCTATCCATCTTTCAGAGACACAATGTTGCTCTTATGTCTCTGCCTGCAGTCCAGCAGGAAAAATTACATTATGAAGCAGCTGCTAACTGAAGGAAGTGTTCTGGTTGAGATGTTTCTTTTCCTAAACTTGGGTCTAGAACAAGTATGATTTTTCAGCATACACTCTCACTGACTCCATGATAGGACACTGGAAGACACAGTGTAATTTCTCAGAAGTGAACAGCTACGAGTTGTGGGTCACTTCTATAGACCTATGGCATAATTTAATTTCATGGGCTTTAATTGCATATTGCAGCAAATGACTGGAAGCTAATACTGAAACCCAGGGTATAATTACATATCGTCAATTATCTTACCAGCTGTTTGTTGAAGTTCTGCACGCACTGTTCAAACTGCTCATCTTTTGTTTCATCTGCTTTCCCAAGCTTCTGAAGGACCTGCAGAAAGCAAGAAGATAGGAGAGTTCAAACACAGATATAGCAAAGCAGAGACAAAGAAACAGTTGCAAGTTTTTGCTCATGAGGCTGAAAGAAGGAAAGTTAAAAAGTCTCCCTTACTCTTGCACTCAGAGTTTCTGGAGTATTTCTCCACACAGTCGTAGTTTCAAAAAGGACTTACAGACGAATCAGGATGAACTCAGACCTCTTACACTTTGCTGTACTGATGAGCATGACTGAGGTTTGTCCTTCACTGGTCTAATGCTTTTTGCAGACAAGGCAATAGCAACCCAGTTGTTTATCTCCTGGATAAGCAAGAAACAAACCACATCTCCAGTATGCCTTGTGTTGTGTGGTTACACTTATCCTGATTTAACACTTATCTCTGGTCCAGACAGGGTGGGGTTTTTTGCTCCCAGAACAGCTGGATTGTCCTCAAACACAAAAAGCCATGCAGAGACCTTCTTAGAGAGAGAAAGTGGCTGGAGCAGTGAAAGTCCCACCTTCTTTCCACCTCTTCTCACTACGCACGTGCTTGGCAGGAGCTGGCTGTTGAGAGCAAGTGGGGACCTTACACCATGAATCTACGTGACACTCAGTCTAAGTGTCACATCTGAGAGTGTCAGCAGCCAGCCCTGTTCCTCTCACTGCCTCCCTGCACAGCACAGCTCCCCACAGACTGCAAAAAAATCCTTATCAGACTACTTCACTTATCACACTCCCTTAATGATCTCTCCATGCAGCTAAGTGGATCGCTCCCAGGCTTTGAACAAGGCACTTCATTTTCTGGGCAGGAAAGTAGGTCCATCACAAGAGGGCTGGGCAAACTGCAGCTGCCGAGGAGGGCAGCAGTTATTTGTCATGCCCCAAGCAACTCCAGCAGCAGGGAGACAAGGATGTAAGCTATAGCTGGTTAAGCTCGATTACAACATCTTTGTTAATGGAAAATAAAACCTGACTGTGCAAAAAGAAAAAAAAAAAAAAAAAAAGCAGCCTTGTCTCGCAGGGCCAGTAAAAACAGAGAAATGCCCACCCAGTCCTCAGTCACAGGAAGTTCTGGGGACCCAGAGGAGGGCTAGAAAGGGTGCTGAGGAAACACCTCGAAAAGCAAGGGAGCCCTGGCTGGCAAAACATGACTGCCCAAGAGTCATGCCCATGCAGAAAGCACTGGGAAGCTGAAGTCTCTCTTACTCTGCTGAGCACAGCCAGTCCTTTAGCCACAGGTCTCAGCCACCATGTTCAGCCCCTCTTGGAGAGAAGAGGGTCAAGATGGAAAAGCAGGTGCATGTTACCGCCATCAGGTCTACAGGAAGGCCAAGAGTAAGTGTCTCCAGACCAGCCGCTCTGAGGGACTGCCAGGTAGCCATGACAGCCACCCAAAGCAGCTTCCTCCAGCTCCCTTTGCTACCCACGGATCTTCACAGAGAACATAAAGGGGAATTTTCCCCTGCAGGGCACAGATTAGACTTTCATGTTTGATCCCCAAAATGACATTAAGAAAGTCCATGCAACGGGATGTAGAATAGAATATTTTCAGTTGGAAGGGACCTACAACGATCATCTAGTCCAACTGCCAATGCACCTACTGGCCCACTCTCATCTTTTTACACAGCCAAGGTAGAGGACATCTGTGTTATGTCTGTGACTAATCTCAGTTCCCCTCTCCCCCATGTAAGCACACATATTCCCAGCTCACCCCTGACCGCAATAACTGACTATCGCTAGACATGATAAATCAGTGCAGTTATTCAGCACCCAGCTCATAAGTCCCCTTATTTAGGCTGGGATTGAATGTCTAGGAGGGAATCACTGTTTTTCATTCTCCCTCTGTTCAACAGCCCCTCTTCACCTCCAGGAATCACTGAGGTATTCAAGTGTCAGCAAAACAGGGGGGGAAAGGACACGTACAGATGAAGACTGCCCTCTTTGTGACCAAGAGCTGAACCGAAAACCTCCAGAGTTAGAAGCACAACTTTCTACAGCTCAAGCAACAGCAGCAAACACTGAAGCTACAAGCACCTAACGTGCTTGGTAAACCTGTCTATGCAGCAGGACAGAGAGCATGAAAATTCCCTTCTTCCTCTCAAACCCTTGGCACAGAAGAGCTTGCTGGAGAGCAGAAGCAGCAACATCGGTTGGACAGGCAGAGTCCTGTACACCAGCTACTGGTGCCTCCTTTGCTCAGCTGCTCCAGTGAAGGGGAGCACATGCCACAGCAATGCTGCTGCTGAGGCTACACATTTCTCTGCCATGCCAGCAGGAGAGAGGGATTCAGTACGGCCTCACCTTTCTCATCAGGTGGTATGGTGAACCTTTTCCAGAAAGGATGCTGCTCAAAGGCCCTGTGTTCAGCTGTACTCCCCTAGGCTACTAGATCTATGGAGCATGGATTTCCCACCTGCTAGGTGACTTCCCAGATGTCCAAAGAGCCATAACGCCAGTAGCACCCATCACCGATAATGAAGTATGTAAGCTGCAAATTCCAAAGCAGAATTATGTTTCCAATGTGCAGATCAACAGAATTGTTGGGGATACAAAGGAGCTTTTTATGGGGTAACGCTTCTGTCTGACTAGTCAGGAGATGCAATGCTTTCAGGCCTGGAGGGGAGGGAAGGAGACCATTTAACTGGGAGGAATCTGGCGTATGTCGCCAGGGTCAAAGGTTTAGAACAGCTTCAGTGCTTCCTGGTGTAAAACACTGAGCAGCACCCACAGACTATTCATTGTGGTGGCCGCGCGCCTGCTTCCCACATGTCCAAGAAGTTAATCTGCCATTCCACTGCTCCTCTAGGGACAAGGCACACTGAGTCTGGGGTCATCCAGCCAGCTGCAAAGATCTTGTTCCACTGTGCTGAGGTGCTCTGCACAAGTCCTGCAAAATGCTGGGCATTGCAAAGGGCTCTAACTCACACCCTATCTCTAAGGAAAAACTCCTGCTGCAACAGCGATGCTCAGCTGAGGAGCAGCTCTGAATGAGGGGGAAAGTAGTAATAAGAAACTTTGCATTTTTCCGCAGTAGTGACATGGGGCAGGTGAACCAGAGGACTCGGGGATGCCAGCAGAGGAACAAGGCAAGGAAAACAAAACCAGTTACAAGAGAGAGTCTGAGAGACGTGAATCCCTGGCTACACCAAAAAACCTGCTCTTGCGTCCTACACTCTTCCCCCATCTGGTAGATGAAGGCTTGTGCCCCATGCCTGCTGGCCCTATAGGCGAGTCCCAGCCATACAGCCCACTCTGATCCCTTTATTACTTGCAGAGAAACAACAGCCCCGGGCTGCAGCAGGGCAGGGGTTATCTTTTCATACCGCTCTCCCTCAAAAACAGATCTGCCCCATATAAACATCCCAGAGATCAAACCCTAAGGTCATTTGAGCAGCATAAAGTGATGGCTCCACAAGTCTGGCCCTCAAGCCTGCTCCCAGCTCTCCCATCAAAGGGCTGTACAGGCAAGCTGTACTAACAAACCCCACCGGACCCCCTAAACCAGCCAGGGATGGAGCAGATGGCCCTGGGCGTGCTGCTGACTGCAGGCATGTCTGTGTTCACTGCGAATAACCCGTGAGCTCACAGGACAACTCCCCTCCCCAGGCTGGTACGTGCCGTCATAGGTCAGGCTATTCCGGGTGAGCCACGGCTGCTCCCTCCCTTCCCCTGTGACGGTCTTTAATCCTCCAGCTTGCTGCAAAGCCAGATAAAGTTTGGATGGAAACTTCAGGCTCTTTGATAGCTATTAATGGAGCAGATTTACCAGGGTAAGAGTCAGGACCCCGCTGCGGCTCCCAAATCTCAGGGCGGATCAGAGATGGTGTGATCTGTCAGCTGCTGTCTGGAGGCAAACCACACCAGGCAGCAGGCATGGATCTGGCATTTAAAAGACTAAGAAGCAACCATGGCTAGGCTCCTTGGTCTGCCCTTGACCCGAGAAGTCCTGGCCCTACATAAGGATAGGGACCATTTCAGGATGGTGCAAGCTAAGGTGAAGGAGGGAATACTTTGTATGAATCCCACAAAACACCCTGTGAGATGGATTTCAGAGGGGGCTCCAGCATTGCTGTGGGTTCCAGTCTTGGCTCACTATGGATTCACTATGACAGGATGAGGATGTCATCCCAGCCAACATTTTTGGCCTCAGGCACCGGACATATTTGGACACTTCAACACCATTTCCCAGTGTTGCTCAGAAACCAGGTCTCTTCCAACAATTACCTAGATCTGGAGGTGCTCTGAGTTTCTCATAAACTACGACCACAGGCACCTGACTGACTACTGCAGCATCTCCAAACAGCCAAATTCCATCCATGGAGTCTCAGTTTTCCCTGCATTTGAATAAAAGCAACAAGGAACAAGGAAATTCAGAGTTTGATTGAAGTTTTAAGAGCACTTTAAGATCCTAGGAGGCAAGATGCTATTAACAAATAAGTAAATGATCACATTCCTCTCATATCATGGATGTATTTGTTATCTGCTGTTGTAGGCAGAACTATTTGCAGGAAACTTTGAATTTATATACTTTGAGAAGTGAAATAACACAGAAGTGACAGAGAAATCTGGAAATCCTCTGTATCAGAGATCTAGCATTCTGCTAGTAATGGTCAGAGAAGTAAAGGCATGAAATAGCCTTTAAAAACGGCAACTTTTCCCAGCAAAATGGACAGTTTGCTTAGGGAAATCCAAGCTGCAGGTTTTTCTCAAAAGCAAGACTAAGATTCACAGGATGACTGAGCATTACCTAAACACCACAGTTTTGTAGGACTCAAAAGAAAGCATCTCATCTGGCTGCAGTTTGCCCTCTTTTTTCCAGGTGTATGGGAAGAAGCATTCCCAAAGGGCAAACTGCTGCATTGCTTAGCACAGGGTCTCCCCTGCTCTGTTTTGAGCACTGGGCATGAAGGAAATGGAGATCTGGAGACCAGCCCTGTGACCACCAAGCTCTCTGATGTAGAAGAGCAATCACCATTAAGGACAAACATTTGTCGGCAGTACAGCAGCAGCTAGCATCAAGAAGCAGCATCACACCAACTAAAATGCAGTTCTGACTTGCTCTAAAAAGCAACTGTAACATTCACTTTTACACTTTCTAATAGAGAAATATACACCAGCTGCTTAATGCATCCACTCAATTCTCACTTACTCCTTCGCTCTCTTCTGAAATATCAATGCCACAACAAAAGCCCTGAAAGCCCAAATATTCTCAGCAAACACCATGTAGACCCGTTATGTGAACCAGTTACCTAATAAAAGTCTACATTTCATGGCATATGGGTCACCCAGGCCAAAGACCAATTTAGAGAATGCAGGTGACGCATAGGAAGGCAAAAAATAAATGCAGCTTGTGGATCCCAAACGGAGCTAAATCTCCATCTGGAATAGCTGAATTTAGGGTGATCCAGCCCTGCTGAAGGGAGAGTCATTAAGTCCACAGCCAGAGCAGACACAACTTGAGTCCTGCGGGTTCATGTCTTACTCCCCACTGTATCAGAGAAGGGGCTGCGGTTACATCTTACTGATATGGGCCTAATGCTCCTAAATCACTCCGTACCCTGACCTCCCCACCCCTCATAAACAATGCCTGACTTTCCCTGTATCTGCCAGCTCCAGTGCATTATCTCCAACTACCAACTGGGCAGAGCCAGTAAATACTGTGACTAATTTTGAATTGCAACAAATTGGCATGTGCCAATGGGTCAACTAGCAACAGAACAAGTAAATCTTTGATCTCAGGCCACTGCCTATTCTTCCATGGCAGATATTATACTTGGAAGAAGGGGAGAAGAAAATAGCGTCCAAGTCAGACGGAAAGCACAAAGCCACGTAACTTAATGAGGTACAAACAAAGGAAGTTTCATAAGCTCTTTTAAGCCTGGTTTCTTCTCTGGCCAAATGAAATGTGACTTGCTCAACGAAGTAGATTTGTGCGCATGGAATAATTTGGGTTTTGCACTCAGACTCAGGCAGAAAAGCAAGAGCGGCAGCAGGAGTCCTGCTCCCCCTCCGGCCCCGTCTGAGAGCAGGGCACATCCTCCTGCCCTCCACGCCTGCCTCTAGGCTGGTCTTGGGGACAGCCTGGCTTTCCTCATGCAAGCCTGGCACAATTAAGTCTTTCTTTGAAACAATTGGACAAAGGAGGATGGGGGTGGAGAGGAAGAAACTCCAAACATATTAATGCTTCATTTTAAATTGAGAAAATTATTCTCGTGGCTGAGCAATCAGCAAGACCCTCAGATCACTGGAAGATGGGAAAGGGCAATGTCACACTTGGGGCAGACAGAGCAGTTCTTGTTTGCTTCTTACTTGCTGACAAGGTTCAATAGATCCTGCAAAGACAGGGCTAATCACTGGGCTAAGAGTTAGGAAATCAGGGTTCAATACTGCATTTTGTCAGAGACTTCCTGAATGACCTGGAAAATCTATGTCCAATGTCACATCCATCCAGCTGTAAAGGGAAGTGTTTGTTCAGCATGTCACAGAGTCACCAAATTTATCCCTGGCATCCCCAGCTGGCAAATGGGAAAGAGAGGTACAGAGAGATGAGATGACCAGTTTTGAGTGATCAGCTCAAGACACATTGAGTTTGATTTTCACAGGTGTCCCTCTAATCAAAGTATGTGAGGGTTTGCATGCTTAGCCATATTCTAAAACCCAAACTGACTAGGGAAAAAAAACCCAAACAACTGAAAATATAATTTTCTGGCCGTATTGCAGTGTTGAAGTCTCAGAACATCCCCCAAAAATATGCTAACAGTGAAGAATTTAAATCACTAGAATACATTTCATGGAGACCCTTTGCTAATGAAAGAATTCTTTAAAAGTTAGATAAGCATCTCAAGCGTGATTTAAGCTGGACTGATCCCACTTCACATAGGGGATGGGCTTTGTAAGGCCCTTCCAAGCTAGTCTTCCCAAATCCTGAAGATGATAGCAACAGCAGGTCAATCACTTTGTCTCCGAACAAATATCCTCTCCAAAAAGACCTCACTCCTTCCTCCATATCACAGTCGGAAGTGTAACATACATCCAGGCATAACTAGATAATAATGGCATGTATAGCCTATCATCAAAGAAACACATGTCACTGCCACCTTCCCTAAATGGCACTCTATTGCAAAATTTCTGTAGGAGCAAGAGTCACTCTGCATTGCTTTGAAGGCTCAACTCAAATATCTGCCTCTGACAGCTACTAAAGAGCAGCCTCACTGTGACCTGCACCTTCAGGACACACCTCTGGAGTTTAACGTGACTCAGTGTGGTCACATAGGGTTGCCTTAAAAGGTTCATCCTTCTCCCTCACTCTGTAGTCAATAGGGGAAAAAAAACCAGGAACTTCACTTTCTCACTCTGAATTATTTTCTGGAGAAACCTGCTTCCCCATAATGGGCTCAGAGGGAGTTCACAGCAACAAGTTTCACCAGGCTGAAATTAGCATCTTAAGAACATACCCCTGTTTCTAATCATTTCAGGTGTAAGACAAGATGTAGAAATGAGCACAGCAGGTGCAGGACTTTTTTCAAGTCTGGTGGCTTGGAACAATGGTCAGCTTATCCTTAAGGCCAAGTCGTAAGTAGTGAGTAATATCCCCAAGAAGGGGGTACACAAATGACCTGTCCCACTTTTGAAGCTGCATATTGCACCATGCTCATCTAAGAATGGCTGCTTTATTTCAGCATTTTCCTTTGAATACACTGCTGAAGGCTCCCCTTTTTCTAAGAAGCGTAAAAAGAGGATTGTTTGGCTGCAGCAGATTCTTCTATAGCAGTTGCCATCCTTGATCCAAACTCAGGGGCCTTCCTTGAAGCAACTGCAGGGTACAAGCCTGTAGCAATGGCCCTATGGGGACAAGCTATTCCTAACTGCACCATGTGCTTCACCCAAGACCTCAAGGAAATCAAAGTTACTGTGCCCAGTTTCTCCCCATGGGGCAAGGCAGGTAGTATCCACCACAAATGGATGCAAAGACTCGGCTAGCTGCTGCATTGAAACATCTCAAAACCAGAAACATGTAGAAACATGTTAATCAATACTACTACAGGGAGGATATCACTTTCCTATTTGCATTCTCTGTTCTGTAAAGGTACTTGCATCATTTCACAATATTCATTATGAAGACTAGTTGGAGCAAGCTTGTGAAATATTTCGCTCTTAAGATGCTTTCTCCTGTGCTTGGCTCCCTTTGGGGACATTTTTATCAAGTTACAGGCTATCGAACAAGGGATTCACATCACTCATGTACTGGTTATCAAACAGTACATCATTGTACATAGTATATCTTTATCGAGTCTCCTAAGACCATAGATAAACACAATGAGAAGAATTGTGCCTAACTCTCAGACTTGTTCAGCTCGGGACAGTCAGCAAGGGGAGGGAGAAGACTCTGGGTACTTTAGCTCTGCACCCTGGTCGGTCTCCCATGTCCACCTCACAGCCTAAAGATAAGGAATGGCTCTGTGGCACAACAGAGGGGTAGCAAAGTTGCAAAGTGTGCCCAGGGTCCAGAGACTCACATTCCTCCCACACTGAGTCTAACAGATCTCAGGCTGCTCCTGCACCTGGAGCTCAAGAAGCTGGCTCCCATGCTAAGCTAGGATAATTGCTGTCTTGCTTTGCAAGTGAAAATTGCCATGCCCAGGGGTAGAGCCCTGTGACCAGGATAAAGAACCTTCTTGAACATAGGGCCAGAACCCCAGTTCACCTTCTGCACTAGGAAAAAGGCCAGGGTGATTGTCATTACCCAGGTTACCTCTTCCTCTGTTTCTACTACTCTCAGCATCTGCAATAATATCTGCTGACCCCACTCCCTGTCTCAGCAAGACCAACATCTCTGAGGACCAGCATAAAGAGCCTCTGTTTCCGGAGTAGAACTTGCAGCAGATTCCCCCTTAGCCCATTCCCACCCTACTGACAGTACTCAGTTCTTTCTGAGGGAGGTACAAAGCACTTTGCTTTCAGTTTCCACCCTGTGATCAAACCACTTTTCTAAATTGGGCTTTGACATTTCCCTGCCTTAATGCCACTCACTCTGGGAAGCCTTCATTACCAGGATCTGCTAATACTGTCTCTAACTATAGTATATTGTCAACAAGTAAACTAAAGGAAGAAAGTAGGAAGGAAAGAAAAGGAGCAGCACAACGAGAGAGGCTAAAAGCTCCATACCTGGCTGGCACAAACTTCGTTGTAAAATCTCTCCCTCTTAGAGGAAGGAGTCTGTTGAGGACCACCACCTCCTGAGCAGAGCATTTCCCTCCAAAAGTTGAAATTTCCTTATTCAGAGAGGTCAAGTATAAGGACTTCAGAGGATGGAGAGAGTAATTTTGCCAGCCTAATCCTGCTTCCTGCTCCCGCGAGTTGGGAGAGTAATTCCAGAAACCCCCTTCTTGGATACTTATCCAGGTTGGAGTTTTCTCCTCCACTACCAAAAGCTATGACATTCTGCCTACATAGCCCTTCCACATATTGCCTACAGGACAGGCGAAATGCTTTTTTGCAAGCTCAAGTCACATTGTTCAGACAATAAAGTATAACTGTTCCAAACAGCAAAGACAGGAGTTGAGGTTCTGTGTGTAGGTACTCTCCTCCCCTATCTCAAGGCAAAAACAGGTATGCTACGAGAGTTGGTTACTGCGTGGGTGCCCACGTTGCTCAAGTTTTCTAAACGCACATATATTCACCTATACAATATTCACATATACAATTCTTGTATATTTCTGTATAACTCAATCTGAACCACTGTAGGTGACAGCTAACAGAAGATGCTGGGGAAGAAACAGTCTAGAGACCTGTAGCAACTCACTCACACACATACTATCATATGAATTTAGTCTGTCCACAGACTATACCAGCGACATTGAAGGCAGCTTGTCAGCCCTCATTAATACTCTGATGAACGCATGAAAGGTTATGCAAACTGTTATGGAAGGCAAAGCCATAATATTCCAGCACATTGTACAGAATAATTCTGACTTCACGTGCAAATTGTTTCTATTTATTCAGCCAGTTTACAGGTTTCAGAAAGACAAATCCTCATGACCTAGAAATAAGCAGCCATATATTAAAAACAGTAAGCTAAAAACCCACTGAGAAGCCTAAAATCTCCAGTCTCCAAATGTCTTAACATTTTTTTTTCTCTCTTTGCATGTAACTATGGGCTGCTACTTATGGAAAGCCTGGGAGCCCACTTGCCTACAGGTCTGAGCACTAGGAATCAACTGTCCGAGGCCTGTGCATTTGAAAATCGAAAACAAGACATGGCTGCAATTTGCATTTTAGCTAGTACCCACTAGAGAACTGGGTTTTTGTCAGGAATTAGGGTGGTTTCAAAATAGCTGTCTGCTGACTGATTTCCATGATCCTCTTCTCTCCTAGGCATAGGTTTGAGTACTCCTCTGCTTCTTTAATCTACCACACTGCCTGGAGCAGTCTGAGAGCAACAAGCCAACAGCTTCTATCTCGCTCTTCTCCAAAAACTTCATGCTTACAGCAGGAGTATCTCTCAGGCTACTACAAGACAGTCGTTTTTATCCTCCCATCTTTGACCATACAAGTACCTCATATCCAGTGCCATTTGGCAAGCATTACACAAGTAGGCAGGAAACCAAGATTAAACCTATCACCTACTCATCCTGCCTCCAGTGGCCAACTACTCCCTGCAACACCCCTGCAGCTTCCTGCTGCTACTTTATGAACAGTTTTGCATTGTACATTAGAAGCATCTGATCTGTGAAAACATGCATAATGCACAGAGCCTTCTGAAATTTGCCTTTATTACAATAAGTATGGGTTAAAGGAGCAGTGTAGTGTTTGGTAATTTGGGGGTATTTTTTTGCTTTGATGCAGAGAAGTCATTTACTGACCTAGTCCTTTTCAGTACTTTCTCGAAGTTCCCAGGATATCCATCAGGAACGTGAACTAACAGACAATTTATCCTATACCTCTTATATAGGATTCACAGCATGCTGGCACCCAGACAGTTTAATGAGTGCAGTACAGATACATAGCCAGTACAGAGATGCTTTAAAAAAATGTTCATAGTCATTTACCTTATTCCAAAGGCTCGCTGCTACTTCCCATGCAACTGGGCTACAATATCTAACTCTCAGCAAGTTTGATGGGTTGATTCTTGGTTTTCCACAAAACAGCAGTGGGACTTGTTCTGCAAATCAGAGTTCTGAAACCAAAAGGCACAGAAAGTACTGTGCAGCTAATCTGTGCTAATTCCAGCCTCATACAGATTCATTAAGGAAAGAGATAAAGATGACATTCAAGTGTACACAAAGCCCAGGGGCTCAGTAAATTTTCTGTGGCATCAGCTTTGGCAAAAAGTCTATAAATAATGAGATCTTTGACGAAAGAGGCAAGCTCTATATGCACTCCCCTGCTTTTACTCCAGATAGCACTTTAAGTGAAAAAAACCCTTGTTCATAGTACTTTTGAATGGACCCAGCTGAGTTGAGGGGGGGGGGGGGATTAAACAAACAGGGAAAAAAAAAAAATACAAAATCAAAGCCCCCAAAACTCCAAACTCAGATCTTCCCAATATCACTGGGATATGTTTAAAAGCTACACCACAAGCACAATGTTCCACCTAAAATGTTACATAAAGTAACTTAAAAAAAAAAAGTAATGAATAGAATTGCTCCCCTAACAGTAGTAGATCCAGTATTTTTTATTAGCTGTCCTAGGAAAAGTCCAAAATATGCTTGCAAGAACTGTTAAAACTGGCAATGTGGAAGCCTTCTTTTATGAGAGACCCTATAGTAACACCCCTTCAGTAGCCAACAGTGAAAAGACATTTCTGAACAAATCATCAGGTTTTTAAGCCATACAACCAGTATCCAGATTTTCTTCAGTTTAAGAACAGGTTGTCAAGCACAAGCCCTCTCCTTCCAACAACAACTACTGTGAACACATCCACATCAGGCTGGTTTGCTCTATTACTAGCAAGATGGACACTGAACTTGGAGATCTTTAGAGGGAAGGTACCATAGAAAGACTAAGCCAGGACAACCTGGCTGGCCTGGCAGCAAACAGTTCCATCACTGCAAAGGTCAGATCCAGAATGCTTCACCCTCTTCTCCCAAAAGCACAAATCAAAGGTGAAGGGCACAAGGACACCTGACATACCCGTACCAGGTACACTACAAATGACACATTGTTTGATACTGCCATTTGTGGAGAACAGGGCCCTTTCACACTTCACTGTCCTGTGCACACAAGGCACGATTTACCAGCAGTGTGAACGTGGATGCTATCCCCGTGTTACCAGTCACGTATGTGTTCCCACAGCAGAAGATGACGTGAGGAGTTCAGCTGCCCCCTCTTCCCAGCTGATCACGACTATGTCCCCTACACCATGCTGCACAGATTTCTCAAGTATCTTTTTCTTATGTGGCAGAAGACGTAAAGGCCAGCCCAGAGAGCCCAGCCCAGCGGGCAACATCACCGCAGGGCAGAAAGGGTGCTGTGCTGAAGCTCTGTCACGCTTGCACTGGACAACAGGGTTTCATGAGCGTCTGTATCTGTGAGTTTGGCATATGAAGCCAGACAGTGGGAGAGGCATCTCAGGGTGCTTTTCTCTTTCTTTGTTTTTTTTTTAAAAAGGCCAGGTGAGCAGAAGAGAGATATGCTCCTTCATATGTTAGAGCAGAGGCGTTGTTTGCTAAATCATTAAACAGAGTACAGGATGCAGCAATTCAAGGAAAGTAGTTTTTCATGCTCACCCTCTCCTCTCAAATCTTCACATCAAGATCTCACAGCCAAGGCAAAACATTAAGTGCTCCTAATTATCAACTCAGTCGCTTCTGTCCTTCATGCAGTTTCCAGTTCTCAGATAACCAGATCTGATTCAAGCTCAGCAGCTTTTATTTTTGACGGCAGTCTCAGAGCTCAGTTACCAACCTTGGACAAGAAGGCTCTCTTACTCAGCTCCAGGCTAGAAGGGTGTCGACAGATGCTGAATATATTACAAACAAGTGGACATGTTACTCCCAAAGGAGAAGGAAAAGGCATACTGAGAAAACTTTGCCACTGTAAAATCAATTGGAGGGGGGTCCATTAAAAGACCTTCAGGCTGCTTTTATTCCTGCTATACACCATACATTCATCAGCATTAAAAACAGGGCCATGAAACAATACAGGGGTGATCGTTTAAAACTGCTGCAAAAGATCAAGGAGGGCATTAGGGAGGTACACAGCTGCTGTGAAATGGCTCAAAAAAATCTCTTTAATCTGATGGGGTGTGGAAAGAAAAAAAAGAGTTTCCCATTACCATCTTCCTCCAAGAAAGGCAGTACCAATCTACCACTCACATCTTCATAGATGTCACACAGAATACCTAGGGATTTTGGTACTATCCCATAATTAGCTACTGAAATAATAAGATCAGCAGAGCTCTGCACCTTTCATTCACAGGAGTGCTGATGGACCAACTCCTCCCTCTCACCCACACCTGTACACCATGCTCCAGAAAATTCCAAATGCAGGCAGCTAGGATTGCCGATTACAGCACCAGTGCAGCTGCAAGCTTGGTCTGCTTTGCATCATCGCTTGTTGTGTGTGACCTCAAGGCAAGAGACCTTGTTCCAGATTTGTTTGATTACAGTGGCATCCCAACCCTGGGGTTTTACCCTTCAGAACTGCTGCAGTACTAATGCATTATCACACTAACAAGAAGGAATCTGGACCACGTGTCTGGCTTAGCAAAGGGCAGAAGGGTTGCAAAGCACATGGAACTGAAAATCCCCAAGTCTCCTGCAGACAAAAGATGCAGCTCACTTAACAAATATCAAGTGACAGTGTAAAACACTGCTAGCACTGCTTATGTAAGTGTAGTTTTGCAAACTTTAAGAGCAGGGAGTGAGGGAAGTGGAAACAGAGAGGAACAGGAATGGTAAAAGAAAACCCTTTTCCCACCCATCACAGGTAGCCAATTGTTCCTGACAAGGAACTCGGAAGCGAGGTAAGGTAGATGCAAAGACATGTGGCCTGCTGATGTGATGGAGCAGTTCTGAAAGGGTTGATGCAATCAAGTCCCTCTGCCCTGATCGTACATTTGCACCTTTGTTTTAGATGAAAAAGGAGCCAAAACCAGGAGCTTTCCCTCCCTGTAATGGATGGCTGAAATAGCTTTTCTAAATGCTAGTGTTGTTCTGAAATGGGTTCACCTGGTTTATGCAAACGGCCTCTCAGGACACTACTTGCCATCGGACCTCTCTGCCTAAGTAACTCCGTTAGCACTGCCTGAAGCCACAGGTGAACTCTCCAGAAACGCCTAGCCAATAAGTTTTTCATGATGTTCACGAAGGGTCGAGTCCCACCAGCTTTCATAGTCCATTTTTCATCGTAATGCCAGGGGAACATAGGTGCAAATCCTTCATGCATCTAGTGGAGTATACAGAGTGTCTAGCCCTCAGGGCCAAGTCTAAAAGGCAGTTACTTCTATTTGGGTTGTACGACCTGCTGCCAGACCAGGCCTTGGAGAAGAAAGTATCAGAATAAAGTCATGTTCCTGAAAGAATGAAGGCTTACCAAAGGTCTATAATGGGAGACAAAACCATTCCCCTTTAGGTCATTCATCTGAAATAGGCTTCTAAGTGATAGTGACCAAAAGCTGTTCCCACTCAACCACCATTTAACAGTGTAAAGTTATGCACAAGCTCAGAATACCTCTTGCTCAGCCATCACTGGACAAGGATCTGCTATCTCACTCACACTATGCTTCAGGCTTCCCCGACACTACTCATCCTTCAAGGCAGGGTCAAGAAGCATGTTGCCAGCTCTCTTCTCCTGGGCTTGTCTGCTATGGGACGGAGGATTTTTCTCTTGTGGCAGTGGGGAGCGTGTGGGTCATTAACAGGAAAAGCTTTTGAGAGAGTAACATGGATGCATGGCAAGAAATGAAGTCTCAGCAGTCAGCTAAGATCACATGCTATTTCCAGATGGCTTATGGACATACACCCAGAATGCATGTCATTAGCTGTACACAGGTGGGGCTAAGGCTACCAGCCAATTCCAAGTGCAGCTTGCCCCCAGAAAAAAACAAAAACACCCCATCAAACAGACAGCCCCATAGTTATGAATATTTACCACATATTTCACGAGAGAAAACCAAAAGTGCCAAAGTAGGTAATAGCCCTCCAACATTCAGATATCTTGAACAAGGATCCACAGCAACCAGACCATGAAAATCCATGCAGGTTGAATGCCTCCCTTGTTTGTTCAGCCATGGTTTGAAATTCCTGTTCCATTTTTATTTGCAGAAGCCCTCCCCTGCTTTTTTATCTTATTAAGCACACACATGCAGACAAACACAAAAATCACCATCTAAACTTAGACTGGAGAAGTTAGCTCTGCTATAAATGTCACCAGGTTTAAGCCATGGCTGGGAGGAGAGCGAGTTTGTGTCACTGTCAGTCAAAAGTCAGGCAGAGACATATTGCTGTATCAAACACCTTCGTCAGCTGTCTCCTCTAAAGCAAATGCAGAGTCTATTCTCAGAACCAGCAAGCCCTTGCTGTGGCCATTAATAACCAGAGGAACTGTCAGCAACCTGCAGCTCTCCCAAGGCCCTGCTCCACATGCCACCACTTCATGTTACAGCCTCACTCTGAAAGGCTTGAAATTGTAAGTGGATCTGCATCACTCGTGAAAAACAAAAACGTTTTATGCATGGATCATGTGCCTGCCTCTGGTCTGCAGAACAGCACACACGAGCAGACCAAGATGAGCTCACCTGCATCATCGCTCAGGTGTGTGCTGCAAAAAAACAGCATTTGCATTTCACCGACCTGTCCCCCCAGTCACATCCTATTACGGAGTGGGAGGGAGGCAGCCTTGCCCCTGCAGCCTTTCATCTCTCAAAAAGGGCTCTCTGAGAATATAAGTTTCTTTGGGAAACAGGTGGATTCTCAGTGATCTGGGAGCAAACCCCATTGCTTCTGGCTGCATGATTCCAGGCTTGTGGCAGTGCTTGTGGACAAAACCCAGCCAACTCACTTCTGTTTGCACCTCAGACATGAAAGGGTGCAGAGAAGGGGAGGTCGTGTTATACACTACGGACCTTAAATTTCCAATACAGACCTTTTAAGGCAGAGCAGAAACAGTCCCTAGAGAAAAAGCAGAGTAACTGAAAAGCAGATGTGATTTTTGGTTTTCTGCATGGAGCAAAGTTGGGCAGTACCTAAAGGAGGGGAGGTATATCCCACATCCTGGTCCCTAGTCATGCATATCACTGGAACTACAGCCACCAGCGCCTGAGCACTCCTTGCCCATCACATTACTAATCATCTTTCTGTTTATCCAATATCTGAAGATCATCCACTAAAATGCACCTGCATGTCTACAGACATCATAGTCATGATGACAGAGAAGGACTGAAGGAATAAGACTGATACAAGTATCAGCTAGTATCATAAAGGTTGCTTAGACACCCACGCACTCAAGTGATGCCACCCAGCTACTCTCTCCTGGCCTCCCTCTGGCTCAGTGATCTTCTGTTCACCATCCTCACATGCCTTTATTATACACCTGGTACACAGAAGTAGTGCCACAGTTATAAGTGGTCCCAGCTCCTGCAAAAAGAGTCAAGCATGCAGTTCTCACCCTTCCTGCATGGCTGACTTCGCCCTTAGCACATTTTCAAAAGTGGTTCAAGGGGCCTCTTGGAAATTCAGGGATCAGAGTCTGGGCTTTTCTGTTCCCTCCTGAAGAAGTTGTGCAAACGGAAGTCCTTTTTAAACCTCTTGAGCTGTTACAATGCAGAACCATAAACTTATCACTGCCAGATAATAAATGAGAGGGGAGAGATGTAAAGTTACAAGGAGGATAAGTTACCTTGCCAGAAATTAACTCCAGCCACATTTTCATTAACAAGCCAGGATCTCCACTTTTAAAATACAATTCCCTTTCCCATCCCATCACACTACTTGATAAGCTAAAGCCATCTGTTATTTACATAGGTTAATGTTCCTCATCAAAAAAAAAAATGGGATTAGCCTCACTTCAACATAAGGAAAACTCCAGAACATTTTCAAGATGACCTATAAACCAATATTTGCAATGTGGCTCTGATTTTATTCCTTTGACTGTATCAGTTATGCTGTTTACAGGAAGTTTGAAATGGAGACAAAATAAAGGTATTCTAGTCTGAATCCTACCCTACTCCTAATAATGGGAGCAAACTCTGCTGTGCCCTCCATACTGGTGGCATAAAGGCCACCATGATCACAGAAGCAGTTAAGAGAAAGGGGAATGTCTGTGTTGTAACACACACTCTTTATTTAGCGTAGATTTCATTTACTGTGGAGATTCACCTACTTATTAACACTATGAACACTGAGTCCTCATGCTGGAGCAATCGTTAGCAGCTTGCAACCTATAAGTACATGAGTGAAAGCAGCCCAGGAGTCAGAAAGGAACTCACCCTCCAGAAAAAAATCTGCTATAACTTGTAGCTTCAGCTGTGATGTCCATTGCCCCCTCAATCAGGAAGTTCAGGACCACCTCTGGGTTCACCACAGAGCTAAGGAGAAAGCATTGCTTTCTCTCCCACCAAAAACTTCAACAACAAAATCTTTTTCAGGGGTTCTCTGGGGGAATTTTCACCTTTTTGTTTAAGGAAAAAAAAAAACAACACCACCCTTTCAATGTTTAGTTTTGATTAAAGTTGAGAGTTCCTACAGAAAACACTTGTCACTGAAGACCTGATTTTGTCAATGTTTTCAGCCACATTCTATCATGATAATGAAAATGCCTTCATACCAACCCAGCTACAGAAGATTAAAGACCACCTGACCTGTTCTATGAGTCACTTGGTGCTAATCTTGTTATACAGGCTAACAATAAAATCAGATGTCCATCCAGAGCCTAAAGGCCTTGCTGACCTTCTGTGGTTAAAGCACGCTTGTTTCTATAGCTAGCAGCACTCATAGGAAAAGGAAGGCCAGAACTGCTTTTATCTTCTCTTGCCCAAGACCTTGTTTGCAAAGGGTTACCAGGAGGCAGCCCAGAGTAAGTCCAAGTAAAACTCAAGCTCATCTCTGGGTCAGAGCAAGACTCTTTAACCACATCACTGCTGTTTAATAGATGTCATGCCCATCCACTGTGGCCCACCCTTGGTTATATCACCACCATCTGCACTGCCGTGTGAAGTCCCCTCTATTACTCAACATGGGCTGTGAAAATACCACCAGAAGGATATCTTTATCTCCAGTGACTAAATCTGTCTTTGATGCCAAGATTTCAGTATTTCACAGACTTTTTCTAGATTCCCTTTGCAGTACCAAGAGCTAGCACCTTGAAATTCCACCTTACATAGCTTAAGTCACATAGGTTTTAACTGGGCCTGTGTATACTAGGGCAAATCAAGAGACTCGAGGTGGATCTGAGTGCTTCTATCCAACTATCTGAGGTTATACAGGCTGTAAACCCTTTTTGTTCTACATTACAGGGAAAAAGGATGTTTTCATGACTACAGACTTTCATGATTTACCGTGCCAAACAAGTCACTGTACATCTTCATCTGGCCCACCGGCTGCTACCAAGCTGTCCCACTGCAGATGAACCAACTTGTCGGACTACCTGAGAGCTAGTGTACAAGCATGCTTCCTGCCTAGGACACAGACCACAGGAGCTGCCAGCCATAAAACATCACCCAAAACTCTCAAGCACAGAAACAGTACCTGAACCAAAGAAGCCCTCCCCGTATCTAAGAGCATTCAGAGTCTCTTACATTTCATTTCATATTCAACATATTAAAATTGACATGCAATAGACACCTTGCACTACACTGGATGACGAAGAAGGATTCAAGTACACAATCTACTTAAGACGACAGACTAAGGAACCTGCTAATACATCTCTAGTCCTGGACTCACTCTGCAGCAATATGGACACTCACATCCCAGCGACTCACAGAGCCTTGCAACTAGTCAGCCCTAAGAGGAAGGTGGCCAGACTCCTTTTCTGTTCAGTGCTGGCTGTGCAATGCTGCCGCAAGACATGATGACACGGTAGGGAAAACACAAAGACCTGAAAGAGCAAACTTAGTGTAGTATACTTTCTACCTCATATTTGATATGTTACAACCATGTCCACTGACCAGTCAGGCTGTGCTCTGAGACCAGCTGCATCTTCAGCAAAAGAAAAAAGGTTCACCACCACAGTGACAAAAGCACCAAGCTGTGACCTTGAGGTAGATTCACCAGCGGAGCTCTTAAAATGCCAGTAACTCCATTCAGCTCGCTCTGCTGCACGATCATCGTCACAAAGTTTAACATGAAATCCAAATAGCAAGAAAGGAACAGACAAGCTTTTGTGCTGCTATCCAACAGGATGCATTTAAACGCTTTGTTACAACTAACAGAGCAGGTTATCTATTTTAAAACCTGCCTCATTTAAACATTAACTGTCTCCAGACAGTCATGTACAACTTTGGGTAATAATCACTCTCCCAAACAGCTTTTTGAAAAGCTGCTGCCTCTCGAACAGTGAGTACGATGTTTAAATCTTTACTATAAAGTCAAGATTTTAAGCATTATTCCAGATTATTATGTGCAAGTCAGTTTGTCCTCCCTTGTCCCACACATGAAATACAGCAGCGGCCTTTTCCACTTGCCCAGTTCCTTGCAGGGGATTTGCTCCATTGTTAACTTGAGATTTACTTCTGTTTGAACACATGAAATAAGGCAGAAACAGCATCAGGTGATCTGGCACTGTAGGAAGCATCAGAAAGCTGCCACAGTTGACAGATGGGAGTGGCTGTAGAAGTTAGTTACTGCTTCTCTGATTGCCTCTGAAAGCAATTATCAGTCAGGAGGTGAGATGAACCGAGACAGCCAGGAAGACACTGGCATCAGCCAAGCTACCTCCACCATGCATTGCCAAAAAGCATCCTTCTCGGTGGAGACAAGGAGATCAACGAGGGGGGTGTTTTTTGCAAAGCCACCTCACCATTCTGGCAGCCAGATCTGAGCAGGCAATTTAGCTTTGCCCATGTTTGGAAGGGCACAGTGACAAGCTCCCATGAGCATACTGTGCTTCTAGTGGTTCAACACGGCCTGGATGGGGGTCACCAGGTTTTAATAAAGCAAGTACCTCCAAGAATACAGAGGACATATGAAAGGTACGCTGTCAGCATCCATCTAACATCTTCAGAGTGGAGAGAAAACCCCACTCAGGTTTTAGACCATTGCCACAAACAAATCTGCTACATCAGGTGCTGATCACTGCAGGACTGGGCCAAGAGGATTCCAGATGCAGGAGACCATGTTAGGAACCAAATAAAGGTCCGAGCTCACTCTGCAACAGTCATGCTAGGTTTTGGGATGGTGGTTCAACCTTGTTCAGTTTGCAAACCCCTGAAAACATTTTCCCATGAGGGAAATGAATTTTCCAGAATTTTCCTGTACATAGAAATTTGTCAGGCAAAGAAAAGCAAGTTCACTTGAGTAATACACAGCATCATAAGCTTTACGCCTGGACCAAGGAGGCCACACCAAATGGCAGAGTTTGAGAAGAAGGCCAAGAGCAGAGCTGTTCCCCCATGCATCAGCTTCACAGCTGACACATGCCGCTTTCATGTCCTGCTCCATGCCTGCCTTCACCCTGATCCAGGGCCAGCTCAGCACCCATGGCTCCATCAGGATAGCACCTCTGAGGCACCTTCGTCCAGGGAGCAGGCTATTCCACAGAGCTATTTCTGCCAAGAGTTCAAGCCATGCCCAGCTCTATATCCCAAAACCTCCTGCCAATGAGAGGACAGCAAAGCTGACACTTCCATTGCTTTCTCCTTCCTTTTTAGCTGAACCTGGAGGGAATAATTTAGGGGAATGGAGGGGAGAAATATCTTGGGGGGAAAAAAAAAAAATTGGCAGTGCAAGCACCATGGAAAGAAAGGCTGCCTGTCCTTGAGATCCCCCTGCATGATGAGTAACCAGATACCGTATGTGCTACAGAAGCCACCAAGTGCTGCCATTCCCAGCCTGATAACATTTGGAGAATCGCCTGTACCACTAACCAAAGGGAGGGTAAGCTACTGCTTCCACTGAGTCCTAATCACAAGGTGACAGGCCTCCTGGAAGAAAGGGAGGTGGAGAGGAGCAGGGTGAAAGGAAGGAAAAGCTTGTATCTACCAGCCAACCTGCATGAATTGGAAGAACAGTTTTGTGCACTGAGAGCTGATCTCATGATCCAGGCTTGGAGTAGTGGGGCGAAGAGAGCTCAAGTGGAGACACACAGAATCAGAGCCATACACACAGACTTCGGCTTCTAAATTAAATTCCCTTTCAAAAGAGGGAAGTCAAAAACTCGTTGCTCAGAAAAGCAGGCTGAGGATAACTCAACCACATGTGGAGGGACTATAGGTGCCTGCCTACGTATTACTATTCGCTTAGAATTTTAAAGTGTAAACAGCACAGAGAGTTAACTACACAGCAAGGCCAGAAGATACTGGGTTGAAATTACAGATCTGGTAACAAACATAAGAGAATGTTGCGTGATTTTCAGCATGTGGTCTGCAGACTTCAAGGCCCATGAAGAAGAACCATAGAAAGCAAGCTGTATGTTTGGCATTTACAGAGATGGCCAAACCCCTGGAAAAGAAAATTAAGCCCCACGATTCAAGAAAAGGTTTGAAGCCCTGCTCCAGTTTGTCTAGAGCATGGATGAGACTTTTTTCATGAGGTATATTCCTCATCATTGTTTTAAGGGAGCCTCCTTCAACCCCACTGACACATTTGCAGCTCACCCAGCTAAGGGGATGGAAAAAAGACTTCATCTTAGACACAACTCAGTCTGTCAGGTCTAACCCCTCCAACAGCAGCCAGTACCTGGTGTGTCGGACAAAAGAACAAGCACCTCATTAGACTAACACAAGACAATCTACTCCAATTATGAATAAAGACTTAAACCTGGAATGAGTGGGGTAAAAAACAAAAGAACCATAGTGATGAGGAGTTCTCTTTCCAAAAACCTTATAAAGGTTTCTGTTTTCTGTAATTCCCAGGCAGGAGTCGGGGGAATTGAGTAACATCCCTTTCTTGATCCCCAAACACAGAGCCATGCCAGGTCTGCCAATACAGCTGTCCAAACATGGCACATCCCATGTTATACACACAGTAAGGCTCCTAACCCAGCCACTAACCTTCACGTTCAGGAACACACGTGTTGAGACTGCAGCAAACTGCTGCGAGTAGGCGAAGACATACCTCCCTCCTCAGTACAGAGAGCGTCAGCGTGACGTGTGCTAACCCACACAGATGTCTTTCCAGTACAGTCACATCAGCCTCCTGGGCAGCTCCGACATACTAATTTTGGCTTGGCATGATTTTAATAAAAATGAATCATGACAGCAACCAGCAAGTGTTCCACGGCTGCTATCTACACTAATACTCAGGAAAACAAATACGACATGCACACCGCTCTGTGCCTTCATTCCCATGAGGCATATTTAGGCCATCACCTAAATATTTCTATCACCTGCCAGAAAAAGGTGTAGGCATTGAGGTTGCTGTCAACAGTTGCTGCAACAGCTACCTGATTCCCCACCACACTGGATAATGCTGCAGATACCTGCTGGGCATGGGAGTCACTGTTTTGAAGAGCAAACATCAGCTTTTTGAGATCTCATTGACAAGAGGCATGCTCTGCTGCCTCCCTTCCCCACCAGTCATGGACACAGAATAAAACCTCCCTGCTGGATCCTATCCTGCCACAGGTTTCACTTCCCCCTCGTTAAACAGCTCTGCGACCACAGCCAAGCAAGGACAGGAACTGGAGTGCTCCCACCGAAGAGAACAGAAACCTGAAAAGGGAGGAGAATTCTTGTACCAGGAGGGCATTCCCCAGCTCATGCCTCTGATCCCAACCTGCCCCTCAAACTCTTCTCCCCAGCAACCACTGCACTTCAGTATTAGTGCTGTGCAGCCTGCAGAATTTCTAAAGTATTAAATGCTAGTACTGCCTGAACAAAGACAGGTTTTAGAACAAAAAAAAAAAAAAGCACCAAAAAAAACACCACACAACTGAGATTTAGCTGCATAAAGTATCTTTAAGAGTGAAGATAGAAGAGAACAGGGAACAAAGTTTATTTGTCCCTATTGATTCAGTGTTTGTTATCTGCACCTGGCTATAAAGGGTCACATTCACCCAATATTTAGCTTCCTCTTGTGCAAACCTCAACCACCACTTTACTCACACCTTTTCTCTCCTCCCTCTCCCAGAATACAACAACAGGAAACATTCCCTGGCTAGCGCCACAACACCGAGCTGAGGGACACGCATCCCAGGAGGCAACAAAATCACTCGTGATACCCCGGGAAGAGGCAAGTGTCAAGAAGCACGTCCGTGCGCCTGGCCGCAGCTCCCAACAAAAGGAGCCTTTGTCCCCTGTGGCTTTCAGCACAGCCGTGCCAGAATCAACAGGGATTGATTCCAGCAGCGCCAGGAAACAGGATGGGGCAGGAAAGAATAGGCTGGGCTGCTCCTACTTTCTGTGCACCTCTGACTTGTACTGAGGGGGGCTGCGTATTGAAGGGACCTGGGCTTTTAAGAAGGGTACTATCCTAAAAACCTTCAGGCACTGGCTAAGAGATGTGGAAGCCATCTTCTGTAGACAGCTTATATATACAACGTATTCAAAAGTACTGCCACCTAATCACTTCCAGGTGAGAGATCTGATGGTCGCAGTTTCCAGGGTGAAAGCTCTGCTCTAATTCATCTCCTGCAAGAAACAACACAACCTTCCTTTGAAGTACATTCGCCAGCACAGATGGATAGAGCATCTCCTCCACCCTCATTTCCAGAACAGAACTATCCTGCTTGGGGGATGAAAAGAAAATTTGCTTTGGACTGGAGCAAAGCACAGAGGACTCTCTGGAGACACCATAGTTTCATGAATACTTAAAGATTTCCCAACAAGGACACTGAAAAAGTCTCATTTCCCACTCTCTTTCCTGCCTCTACATCACTGTCTCCTCTTGGCCACTCAAATGCTTGGGTTAGCACATGTGCTGAACAGGATTGAGAAACGAACCTCAATTAAAAATAGCAATACAGATCTATGTTAAAAGTAACCAATGGTTTTTGATGTCCCAGCCTGGCTGACAAGGGGTGGAACTGATTTTCTCAGCAGCAGTGCCTACTTATGTCCTCTTAGAAAGTGTTGGGCCATTGTTTTCACTAAGTCACACTGACTGTGAGGGTGGACCTTTGGCTAAAGGACTAGATTCAGTGGCTGGGCAGTTTCAACAGAATGTGTCCCATTTCCATCCATGAAGTCCCTGGAAAACATCAAGGTTTAGACTTGCCAAACTTGTATTTCAACAGAATTAAAAATTCACTCCCATTTCTAAAGAGGGAGAATCACAGCCAAGCCTTTTTCTATTTCAAGATAAGCTGATGAATTCTGGTCTTGGCATTTCAAAATTTTTTTGAACTCTTAAATGTACAAGGCATATGGAGACAAGTCAGCCACATTTTCAGGCTCAAACTCAAATTCAAAGTGTTTTAGGAACTAGTTTATTTACTGAAAATTTTGGCTTCACTCACCAAGAGTTATTTCCAAACCTCAGTTTTTGCACACTTTCTATAATACTTCAAGGTTGCACTGAGATTCGAGTGCTTAAAAAAAAAAAAAGTGGGAATCTCCTGTTCTAAGCCACATGCAGTTTGACCCAAAATTATGGAGGTAAATCTGTAATGGCAAAACTCCAAAGCACTTCTGTGTGGCCAGCTTCCATTTAACTGCCCCACAGAAACTACATCCAACTCTGGGGCAGACAAAACTTGTTGGATTTTCTACCAGAAGGCATCAAATGCTCCCAGGAAAATGAGAAAACTTACAGGAAGACAAAAGTTAAAATCCAGAGGTTTCACAGGGATCATGAACTCTGTGTCATATATGCCACATGCCTTTCATTTAGGTATAATAAGTACCAACAGTAACAGGTATTACTGAGCAGGAAATGCACTCCTGAGTATCCCGGGTCCCTAATTCCATACAACCACTCCAGACCACAGAGACTACTGTATATTGCCCAAATCTCTAACTAAACTTTTGGATGAGAGAAGAGCCAATGTACCTTGATATGTTATTTCCTCAGTAACAACCACAGTCCTATTATTAAATGCAGGCTAGGATCAAAGAGGCAGCTTCATTTGGATTCTGGTCTGATTGCACAGCTGCCACAGACAAAGGTTAAAGATGATGGGAAGAGCAAGAAAAATTACAGCAAGAAGGGTCTAGAACAACGACTAAATTACAGTAAGAAGGATCTAGAACAACGACTAAATGTGGAACAATATGGATCCTGAGAAAGGACTGGTAGCTTGGAAGAGGAAGGGTTGCCTGTGTTTTCATTGGTCTAGAATTAGAGGACAGAAAAATCCAAAGAGTGAGTTGTTGGATGTGACACCTTAGGTTTTCCACGAGCAGGAAAATACAATCAAAGCAGGGGTATTTTTTCCTACAACAAAAAGGAGCTGGGAGCACAGCAACATGACCAGGCTCCCAGGGCTTCCCTGGATCTCACTGGGGAAAGCCCTTCTTCTTGGTAGCTGTCTGATGAGGGCATCCAGGCCTTTAAGCACCTGACTTCCTGCCAAGTACGGTGATGGCTGGAGATTACTCTGTGGGGATTGAAAGGAAAATGTCATTGGAAGGAGAAACTTTACTGATGTGCAGCTGATGCTATCAAGAAGTTAGGTGCCTTGCTAAGCAGATGAAAGGAGAGAAATGCATGCAGAATCAGAGCTGACCACCATTATCTTGTGAAGCACAAGTATCCAGCTGCAGCTATTTTCCACATGCACCTGCCGGTGTGCATGAAATGCTAGGACATCTTCCTCTGAAACAAACACAGAACCTTCTTCTGTATCAAAAGAAACAAGTGCATCACACAAAAGCACTGGTTCTGCCCCAGTGCACTGCCAGCACAAAACAAAACACTTTCTTTCTCATCTCAGACTCCAGAGCGGGGACATAAAAAAGCCAAAGATGCTTGCTGAAACCAGGCAGTGTCTCTGCCGATCTTCACCAGCACAGACAACACAAGCCTAATAAATTTCCGCTACAGAGAAGGGCAGTCTTACCCATGTTACAACAGCACTGTCAGGAGGAGAACGTGCGATGGCTTGTTGCATGTATTCAAAGATTTTTTTCACCCCAACACAGAATCACTTCCTCATTATCATTTGCAGATGTCAGAATGAGACCTCTAGAGAACAAGTAACTTGCCCGTGGCTATACAAGGAGTCTGCAACAGTGGTAAGAAGCAACCCTAAATTATATGTAGGTCAATACTAAACCTTTATTACAGAAGGAATGGAAAAACTGTCACAGTTCCCTTCAAAACCAGGAAAAGTTACACTGAAAAAATGCCTTTATCACAGATGCTCTGTTTGGTTTTGTACAAATCATGATGCCTTTCCATATCTTTACCTTTCCTTTCCTATCGTCGTGGGGCTAGTATTCTCACACGGCCCCTGAGGAGGCACAATAAAAATCAAGTGTATGATTTCACAATGCCTGAACATTGTTCCTTACCATTGCTGAGACCATTGTGTTATCAGTACGCACTTGCAAGACAAGATTTCTGACACATAGGCAAGCCCAGCTACTGCTGGAGGAGACAGAGATGTCGATTGGGTTCCTGGCTCTCTTTCAGCCTTCCAGGTTTCAAGAACTGGGTGATGGTGAAGGCAGGATGAAAAACTGTTTATTTTTGCAACCTCAAGTCAGCTTTGCACAGGCTGAATCTCAGCCACACAGGGTCTTTTCCTTCCAAAAAGCAAGGACACCAACTGCACAGTGAAAACCAGTCTAAAGGGTTCAAAAGAACATTCCCACGTGGTAATTCTCTGACAAAGTGAAACTTACTGCTTGAGAGAGACAGGATTGAAGCATACAGCATGCTTAGATATTAGTCCCAAGATATACTAACACAGATAAATACACAACAGTTTCTCCAAGCCTCTCATTTTTTTTTGCAATCCATGTGTTACTAGCTAGAACTAATTCTGAAGCCCAAAGAAATGAGTTGCATCAGTCCAGCGTGCCTCACCAACAAAGCAACGGACAGGGAACTGACTGATCTCACATCACCCCCTCTTCCTCTTCTCCCCCCTGCAAGACTCTCCCAGAGCAGCCACAGCTGACTTCAGCAGAGGATATCCCAACTTGCACCTTTTTTTTTTCTTTACACAAATGGCAAAATCAATCCAAGCCATCCCTGACTGACAGCTAGAAGAAACACTAGAGAGAATGACAACAACAAACAGAAAGCAGATCAAGGGATTTTAGTAAGGAAGCAGTAGAGCCAGACAGTAAAGGCAGCAGAAAGCAATAAACATGAATTTTAATCTCTCAGCCTGTCACCATGAGAACAAATTCTGTTTTCATACATTTGCCTCAAGTTTCCAGCCACTTGTTAACATCTCTGCTTATCCTGGCTACAGCTTCAGGGTAACACACTAAAAATCTATCCAGGCTGGTATATGCGCATGGGGTTAATAGAAGAGCTATCATTACCACTGGGGACAGTATTCTATGATTAAAAATATCTTCAGAACGTTACTACAGTCGGAAAATTAAGAAAGGTGGCAGCAGGGGGAAGAAATGAAGGAAGAATTTGTTCTCTCGCCACACACACAAGCTTTTCCATTTTTTAATCTTCATCATCCAGAGACTATTTACAGGTGAGCACTTAAGAATGGCCCAAGAGCCTATACATCTTTCAGACCCCAGGCTTCCGCTTCCAGTATCTTCCCCAGCTGCTTCACCACAGAAAAGATCTTATCTTGGAGAGGGTTGAAGAAACAGGCAGGGTTTAGATAAATACTCATAGCCCAGCTCTGATAACAACAAACCAGAGCAACTGAACAATACACTTTGCCTAAACAGGGTTTTTGTTTGTTTGTTTTTTAAGAGAAAGGGACATTAGTGAAGTCTCTGATTTTGCAATGTGCAAGGGAGCTGAGGCTTACATTAAAGAGACATGTCTTGGTGCCACAGATCCACTAACAACTCAAGGGGGAACAGAGAAGGAAGCTCTGAAGTCAGCAGATTCTGAGCATGACAAATTCACCTCCAAAAACAAGTACTTGCTTCATCTGATGAGGAAAAAAAAGATGCTTTGCTTTCTGTTCTCCACTCCATGAAACAAGGAATTAGTCATCCTTTGAAGAGGACACCTGGTTCCTCAACATCAGGAGACTGAAAACACAACAATAGCTCTTTTTTTTCTGGCCCCTTAAACCCTTGCCCCTACTCATTCTGGCTAAAAATATCAATCAATGCTTTTGATACCCTTCCACATCTACAGCACGACTGGCTTCGGACTGCACCATCCCCAAGCCTGAAGAATGTGCTGCAGGGTGCTCCCCCAGCACAGCGTCAGCTGTCCCTTTGCCTCCCACTGCCCATCACTGGAGGTTGGCAGGCAGGTACTGCAGGCTCTCAAGAAGGACTTTATTCCCAAGGGCTGCCACTCCACTGTCCCATCCTGGTTTTCATTCACACCTCCATTCACGATGGTGAACTTTAACTCACCCACAAAACCCACTTGTGTTACTGTTACTTTGCTGGAACAGGGGGCACACGTTATCTGTGTCCCCAGGGCGCTGAGGACAGACACAGTCAGCACTGCACATGCAGCCCCCTGCCAAGGCCAGCAGTGGTGTTAAGAGCCTGTTCAAGGGCAAGACTGCAAAACACATGTTCCAGAAAGACAAAGCAGACCATCACTCTGCAGGCACTTCTTTGGCAATCCCTTTCTTTCCTGTCCTTCTAGAGTAGCACTTTTTTAGGTAAGAACTGGCACTAGTGTCACTTCCCCTGCAGAAAGTCTCATTTCCTCCTCTGGAAGCCCCACTCCAGCCTTCGCTCTCTCCCATTCTTCATTACCCAGAGTGCAGTTGGATCCTGTTCCTGTTCAGCTGCATAGAACACATTTGTTTCTTCTACACGATCAGACCTTCTCGTGCGACCAGGAGACCATTTCCATCCCTTTCCTCATCAAACAACTTGTACAACTCCCAATACACTGCTGTTCACAGCCACTGGACATCAAAAGGTTTCTGATGGCCAGGTCATTCCTTCATTCCCTTCTGCCACACGGCCTCCTCTGTCCACCACACAGATGGGCAACTCCTCACCAGCCCTGCCCACTCAGGGCTGGTACAGAGATCGGGCTGCTGTGCAACATCTAACTGCCTCCCTTTTGTGATCCCAGTGTCCCACCGAGTAGGACTCTGCTCCTTTTACACCATGGGATAGGGTTGGAGCTAGAAAACACAGAGGTTTTAGAGCAAGTCCAATTTAGCTGCCAAGATCTGGAGGGACAGAAGGATCTTTTATTTTTTCCACATTTTATTCCAGAAGACTTTACTGAGTACCTCAAATACAACCACAACTCACTAGTGACAATTTTAATGACCCAACTTTCCACACAAGCACCTTGCTATCTGCCTCCTCAAGCTCTTCAAGGCAGGACAGTTCCCCCAGACCTGTTTCTTTGGTTTACTTTTTCACAAGCAGACTGCACTGTTCTGCATAACAAGTCTGCCAACTCAAATTCACCTCTTGAGCACCTCTCCCTTCCTCCAATTATCCATCAACTCCCATTAATCCACCTTCCTGGATAATCAGAGTAATGCTCTTTAAGCATATAACTATGACAGGGCAAAGCCACTCTCTGGCTGCAAGCTGCGTTAGAGGACACAGTGACCCTGCAGGTAATGTAATTGGGAATATTATGCTCCGGAGCCTCCAAATTGTCCATTTATGGAGTAAGCTCCTCAGAACAGGACATGAGCACTGCAGAAAGGGCACTTTTGCTGAAAGAGTTTCATGGCATACCAAGGGATACCTGGCTGGATAGCAACTTACTGCAGTCCTGAATAGAAGTGTTCCCTCCCCTCCCCCAACCACCCTGGGCATCTTCTCACCTAATATAAGGTGACTTTGGATGAATCATTTATCCCTGTGTGGAAGAAAATCATTTTGAGAAGTGCTAGCAGCATAATTTTCCCCTCCTTCCCTGGTAAGTTGTTCAGGTCATTGGCATCCATACTGTATTGCAGCTGTCAAAGTCGATACATTGGGGTACTGAAGGAAAAGCCACTCAGACCCTTTACCATTACAACAGACTGCTTTTCTGAACATTAACCACTCCCTGGTAGCACTCACCTTTGAGCAGGAACTGAAAAAGAGACTTTGTCACCTATTGCAGGAGAAACCACACTGGTGCAACATGAACCAGCAGAAAAGGAAAGCTGCTGTAAGCACCCATCAAATACCATGAAATTAAATTAAGGTGGCAAGGAACTGCAACATGATGTTGCTTTCTCTTTTGTCTCAGAAAGAGAATCAGTTAGATTTCATTAATCTGTGCAGCTGTAGCCTCACTCCTCATTCCCCTTTACGTGCAGTAAGTCACAGTCAGCTTACCATGCACATGAACGGGCTGGGAGTGGGGGGAGCTTTTTCACCCATGCCTGCCAGCCCGAGCTCTGAGATTTACTATGAATTCAGCCAGGAGTCTGGCAATCAAGGGTAAAGACAAAGTTTTTTCATTTGATAGTAACAACTGATTTTTGCTGCCACTTATGTTAAAAACAAAACAAAAGAAAATGAAATGGGGGTGATGGGAAAGCCTTACCTGTTAAGACAGGGCACTAACATTAAGGATGTGGTTACCTAAATACAGATAAAAATCCCTCAAGTGACTTTCAGAAATGACCAAGATGTAGCACAAACCCCTCTGAAACTGCTCTCACAACAACAAAAAGGCCAGTACAAGTGAGAGACTGACCCAACACCACAGCAACAAAAAACTGGCCGTGGAAATAGGTGAATATTAGTTGTTTGACCTAAACTGAAATCTGATTAAAAGCAAAGATCTAGCTTAAAAATCTGTATTCAATGTTGCAAGAGAAAATTAATGCACCTTCTATATTTTTAATATCAGAAGATATTAAAGGAAGATATTTAGAAGGACTGCTTTTCACAAGAAAACAGCCATACTGGCAGTTTAGGAAAATACACAGTACATCTCCAGGATGCAAGAGCTATTTTCCTCAAGGCAATTCTACACCATGTTTACAAAACCACACAAATAAATCCTCAGTTCTCTGGCTGTTTTGCAAGCATTATCCCTCACCATCTTTGCACACGGCAAATCAGTTAAGCTGAAAGGTTCCCTTATGTTTGTAACCACAAGCTCAAACCAACCATCTCCTCTCCCACAGATGCACTTAGAAGAGGGAAAAGTCTTGAGCTGGTGAACTGGCTGGGGCCCCCAATGTGCATATAGCACTGACCCAAATCCTGACATTCCAGGATTTTTTTATATGAAGATTTTAGCCCCTTGACTGTTTTCAACATCTTAGGTTGTTTCTCCCTCCCCCTCCACCCAGTTTTTGCAGTTTAGCTTCTAGCATCATTCAAGTCTAAATTAAGTCACGATACAGCAGGAGTGGTGCTGTGACAGACAGTATGGATAGAAAAGCAATTTTTCTTCTCACTGACACGATGTCAGAGTTTGGTCTCTGCGGTCACATTGTGCTAGGCTCACACACTTGCATGCAGTTCAATGTCTGTCTACCCCTAGGCCATTCAAGCACCTTCAAAACGAGGTTCCTTTTAAAGGCTCCTGCTGCATTAGCTGAATCAGTCTTGTTATGTTACGCCTACCTCTTTCTCTCATTTCTTTAGGTAATTTTGCATTATGCCTGCCCTGTACGATAGGTACAACCCATGTATTAAGCTTGTACCCTAGCATAAATTCAAGGGTTGGTTCTTGGCTATAACCAACAGTATATGAGAAACTGAAACAAGAATTATTTATTGCTTTTTTCTTCCTCAGATACATCTATGTTCCCATCTACTTGCCCACCCCCAAACATTCGACTGATACATCATCTTCCCTCCAGGTCTAACTCACTGCGTTATTAAGCGGACTTTTTTTCCCCTTCTATAAACGCAAGAGCTTGCCTTGCTTTATGACAGTTTATTGGGAAAACATATTGCTTTTTATCTATCTTTTCCTTTGCTTGACAGGCTTTAGCAATTAAAAAGAAAGCATAGATATCTCCCTCTCCTAGCCCTTACTCTTCAGCTCCTTATTTATCTTTAGGAAGAACATGGAAATGTCCTGCTTTTTCACCACCCAAGCTTCTGAGAATAAAAACAAACCCTGGCAAATGTCATTTAGACTTCACTTTCAATTTTTTCCTCATCTATTTTATATTCCTCAGTCAGGGGTTTCAGAGAGTCAGAATATAAAGGGAAGAGAATGTAAAATTAAGAAGCCGGGTGCTAGCTATAGGTCTAGTCAAGCTGAGCTGGGAAAGAGGCCACTGCCCCAGCTCAGGCACCACCCCACTGCCCCATAGTCCTGCTTATTCAGCCATACTTGCATCGGGTCAAACTTGGGCTTGTTTCCACCCTACCCTTACCTCGGGGCAGATGCTCTCTTGAGCACCCTGGATTGCTAGTCTTTCCCCTGTCCCTGTGCTTGTTGCTGCCCCTCTAGTCCCCTCATCCAGAACTTACTATCAAAGACAGGCTTGAAAGAAAAACAGGTAAAGCAGCACAATCAGAGGGATGGTAATGGGGCAGCAGCATGCAGAAAGGAGAAAATAAGCAGTTGTAGATGACACATCTCGGTGTCAGATGTGATTTAAGAGTGATGTGAAACTACCGCCCCAGTGGGAAGCTGGGTCAGTTCAAACTGTGGTCTGACAAAGACAAGATTTTATCTAGAGGCGAGCGGATGGAGACTCACACAAAGTGCTCCAGCAGCAGGTGCACAGAGCAGGAAACAGGGCAGCAGGACAACCATTCGGAAGTGGTGACTTCTTCCACCAGACCAAACCCAGAGCCAGAAGCAGGCACCTACCTTGAGAAGTGTGGGAGACTAAGAATCTTAAGAGTTTAAGCCAGAGTTTTCAGACTTTGAATGCTTTAACTTGACACCTTAAGCAGGTGGCCTGATACCAGACGTGCTGAAAACTCACAGCTTCACCAGAAGACACACAGGCTCTATTTGGATCATCTTGACTATTCAGCCTTGGTTTGTTGAGTCAGGGGTGCATGAGCTGCATATGTCTACCACTCTACCATACAACTGCCCAAGAGACAGACCACTGAAAACACAGCTGTTAGGTGTGCTTGTGCAACCAAGCCATCTTGGCCACACACCTAATTCATAACTTTCTGGGCAAAATTTTTTCCACTTGGTTTGCTCTTATTCAAAGCAGGCAGGTAGAAACACTGAATTCCCCCCAGAGTTCCTGCTTTTCGGCAAACCAGAGACTGGGGAGAATATGTATCTATCAATACCCGGAAAATAAAGAAGCAGGAAATGTCAAACAGTCTCCAGGAAAGCAGGTAAATTTCCACCCTACCTCCTGTCTGCCTCAGCCTTAAGCAGATACCAAATCAGAGACCAAAAAAAGTGAGCACAACTGCGGAGCTGGGTAGTAGCTACATCGTAGCCCTGTAGTTAATAAACCGAAATGGCATCACTTAATTCAGCTGGCATCAATGTGACATTCCAGGCAACAGGACTTCAGCAACATCAATGTCTATTACTTGGGTAGGCATTTAACATAGCTTAATTAAACCCTATCTATAGCCAACAGTAACACTAGTAAGAGGAATAGATAACACAGATAGTGCTGTTTGCACAAATCCCCCTTCTCAAGTCCTCTACCTCCTCCCCTGCAACACTCATTTTAAATGCTGATACATTTGCAAGAAGTATTTTTATTTTTATGCAGGCCCTAATGCAAAATGAAGCAACCAAATCAGGATAAAACATAAAAGGCATTTGGGGCCATGCCTGAGCTGGAGAAAGAGATAAAGGAGCAGGTGCGTGCTAGGAGGCAGAGGAGCTCTTATAAGGCAGAACGATGCGAGAGAAGGACTCCAGACGGGACAGGCTGGACGCAGAGCCCTTAAGAGGCTAGGAAAGCTCCTGTATGGGTTCACGACCACCTTGCTGAATAAGGATGGGAGTTTCTCAAATGCAGGACAGATCTGGAACATGTAACATGCATGATGGGGCGAAGGGAAAGACACACACGTTTGAATCAGTTGTTGGGACACCCTGAGCCAGAGGGAGATAACTGCAAGGGATCAGACGTGGGGGAAAGATTTAGGAATGGTGCCCTCCATGGCCAGGTTGGGTTACAGAGTGTGGCTTGTCCCATCGAAGTGGGAACATATGGAGCAACACAGATGATGAGCTCGGCAACACAGCTCTTTTCACCTACTGTACCCACAGCCTCATTGTAAGGGCATCCAGCCCTGATAACACACACTTTCTCCCTGAATTATTTATGTTCACTAAGGGTCAGGGAATAAAGAGAGTAAAAGCCTCCAGCTTGGCAAAAAGTTCTAGTCTAGCAACTGACTCTGATACCCATTCACAGACAAGTCCCAGACGATGAGCAATTGGATGTAGCGTACCGCTACAGGGCTCTACAATTGACTGATCACGTCACCCCTCTGACTTTCTCTGACCCCCCACCACCACACCACAGCCAGTCTCTGAACCCTCCCCTCCCAGCCCTGCACACACAGCTGCTCTTCCTCTCCAAAGAAAGCCAATCTCTTTTTCCAATTTCTTCAGCTTATGCATTTTCATAAAAATTTTGCTGTTCAAAAATAGACTTTCACCCTTGTCCACAAAACCATCCTTACCAAACCTCTGCAAAAATATCTGAAAACCCTTTTAAGTCTTCTGGAATACAGAATTTTACTGAAACAAACCAGAATTATCTTAATTATCTGAGACTGTCCAATATTTACATTGGAATTGTTTCAGGATAGGGAATGGCCTTTTTTTGTAATATATAATACAATCACACTGCAGATACTAACAAATAATCATACTGTCTGTATGCATGACAAGGAAAACATTATCAGAGTGGATATATTCTTTCAATGGCTCAAGTTTATTAACACACAGCTAGGCTTGGCTTTTTGTAATAGCTATTCGGTCTAAACAGACAGAAAAGAGAAAAATTCCTAGTATTCTCCTACTGTAGAAGTTGGTTCAATACACAGAATAGTAATTTCACTCCTCTGCTGAGGAACCTATACCTTAAGGAGTGTTTCAATGCAGAACCCAAGTATATTTCTCCATCTGAATGAATTTAAACTTTTCTTGAGTATTTTCTCTCACAGAACCTACCATCCCTCTCAACAGAATTTTTCCAAAATATATTTTCAAAGCAACCTTTGCAACATGTTGTCCCCTGCCACAATAACTCAATCTTTTTTCTGGTCTCTTGTATCAGAATTAACATTTGGACCAGAGGGGTCATGTTCCACCCACAGATGGAGGGGGAAGAAAGTACCTCCCCAAGACACTGCTCGACTGCCTGAAAATTCCAAATTAATGAGCTGAACATTCAAATTCCAGGAAAGGAATTCCCTGCATTTTTTTTTTTTAATTACACTGGTTTTTCCCCTCAAGTTTTTGCCCTTTTTTTCCCCCACAATGGCTGAGGAAGTAGGAACGGAAATAAGGTTGGTCCTTCCACACTCAGAATCCTGGATCTGGTAGAATCAAAAGACTTACTATAACTTACAGGAATGGGTAACATTACCTACAATTGTACTAGAGAGCTACAGGACCAGCATTTCTTTTAAGTAAAAAGACGCAGAGATCTACATCTTCTTCAAATCTCAGTCTTTACAGCTTATTCGGTATATGTTCACATCTGTCGCTGGCACCATTCCAGATAAATCCAATGCGAGATAATTGATTATTCACTCTGCAAATAACCAACTCAGAGCTGAGTTTGAAGGTAGATCATGCATTATTGTTTCTGGCCTGACAAAGTGTGCAATCAAGCCAAGTAGCATGAAGTTAAAAAAAAAAAAAAAGGCACAAACACTTCTAGCTGTGTTTTCAAACACTGTAGTTACTGTACAATTGAAGTTCCCCTTCCGTCCCTGCTGGCAAACAAGCACTGCAGTTCTGTCTAACATAGTTTCAAAGCAGAGTGTTAGCAATTGCCCAGTGAAAAATGTTTGTACATAAGCTACATCAACCTCTGATCTCCCTCCTGAAAAGGTAACTTTGAAAAGAACTGAGAAACTAGCGTGGCTCTTAAAGCAAGTTTAACAAAAAGTTCTAAACCTACCTAAAATACACAAACCAAACATCATCAACGAAGAATTACCAAAAAATAAATAATTTCAGAACAGGTTACCAGCTTTCTGAATCTGCATGTCAGATCCTTGCAGAGAGGCCAGTACTTCAGACTTTGCTATCTGTGTATCATCAAGAGATTAAATGCGGCCCGTGGTTTTCACAGAGGGATTAGTTGTTGTTAAGTACTGCTTTCCTCCTTATTGGTAAAGTTTGCACTCTCCATCCTGCCTGGCAGCCTATATTAAGAACAAACTGCCACCCAGACTTCTCCTTTCTTCTAAAGAAAGAGACAAAGAGAAAGGGGACACTGTGTGGCTTTTATGACTCTAACTTTCAAAAACTTTAACCTGCCAGCCCCAGGTCTGAGCAAAGTTTACTCCAGCGCAGCCTAAACAGTAGAAAAATCTATGTTATACAAGTGTACTTGCAGAGGTCTGAGCAAACACAGTACCTATTCCTCATTTCATAAAGCTGCTTCACAGTGATTCTGTGAGACCTCTGTCTAGGTCTGTGTAATGCCCCAAGCTCTGGCTTCCAAGTCTTCCTCAAAATATAACTAACGTCCAGACCATTCCTGAATGCAAGCTCCCAACATAATCAAGGAGAAACTTAGAAAAAAGGGGCAGGGAAAAAAATTAATTCAACAACTGTACAAACTATACAGGTTGGACAGTTTCTATTCCCATTTACCAGAGCTGTTCCTTCAGACCACAGAACTACAAATCTGAAGAGAGGTACTTTCTGAGTAGCAGCTAAGAAACAAAACTATGCAAGCAAGTCAGCATAATAAAAAATGTCACCTAAAACAAAGACTAATTAATCCTATTTTCTGCTAATAACTATATTTCCAATTTTTTTCTAGGCATGAGGGACACAGGACCTACCCTGAAGTACTTGCCAGCTTTGTGAAAATCAAGCAGCTTCAGAGGCTAGCAAAGCCAGGAGATGTTCCAAGGGAAACCTGAACTGTCTGAGGTCCATCAGTCACTTGCATGCACCTGCTGAAAAAACACCTGCCAAGATTTATTCATCCCTTGCACCGCTGCCAACAGTTCTGGCAATTCTGTAGAGGTTCCTCACTCCTGTTCTGACAGTATTAAATAGTCAACTAATACCATATTTAAAATTTATTTTAACTAGCAAGACAACATAAATTACTTTCTTCTGTCTTCCAACACCTTCCTGTGAGAGATGCCCCAGTTTGGCTCAGCAGTATGAATGTCAGAATAGTACAGGTTTGCTAGCACCCATGCATTCAGTACTGCAGGTGTTGGAGAAAAGCAAATACACAGTACCTCAAGAGAAGGCTAAAACACAGGCTGACGTCAAAAAGGACCTTGATACTCTATTCCACCTGCCAGCAGCTCTCAGAGGAAGTTTTATTCGTATTTTAATATCGTTTCAATCTCATTGCTCTGGGGTGGAGAATGCACAGTCTCCTGGTCAACAACAATACAGTCTTATCCCACAGCAGAAGCAGCTGGTCTGCACACCCTGGCTTTGCCAGCCCACTTAGGGAGCCCTGCATGCTGAGCTGTGGCCAGTTGAAGAAAACAGGGCTACAAGCCTGTTCTGCTTGGGCAAATCGAGCCTATCTTCATGATAATGTCAAGCTGCCATCACAGCACTTCTGGAAGAGAGTCTGATCCGTGCATGTACAGGTAGACAGCCAGAACTGTAAGATGACCTCTGCGGAGTTGCAGAACTCGCACAGCGGGCAGCTCAGGTGTCTGGTCACCATCACAACTGTGGGAAAAAAATAGCCACTCTAATACCTGTCAACCTAAGTTACCCTCTTGTCACTTCAAAGTTTCTAAAACCACAGCTTTATGACACATTTGGTCCCAAGCAACAGGCTCTTGTGTCTCTGTCCAAAGAGTCAGCAACAAAGGAAAACTTGCATTATTCCCAAAGACCCCAGTCCGGCTAGATGCTGAACACCTCAGGCTGCACACAGCTTTTCTGAATGGCTTGGCTAGCCATGTCATTTGCTAGTCACATGCCAAGAGCATTTGTGATGTTGCAAAGAACACTTCTGCCTGGAAACACAAAACCTTGCTTAATAATCAGCATGCATGATGCAGGGAGAGGACAGACAGGTTTGATGGCACCCCCCTGACAGATGAGTTCTGTAACACTAACTCTCTCCTGCCTAGAGCTTCACCAAAAGTATTCACTGAAAAGAGATCTTACAGATCCTATTTGACAGACCTGATCTCACAAGAACTGCACTGAAGAGGACTGGCTGTAAGACTCAAACTTACAGGGAAGATAAAGTGACCAGGAACAGGTCTGGGCCTTTTCCAATCAGAAAATTAATCCATCCGTGAGATTCTGCTTCTTAAAAGAAATCTGTTGCCAACACCCAGATAGAGGGGCACCTTCAGCAGGGCATGGTAAGTGCCCTGCCAATCAAACCATTCCATGGGCAAGGAAACATATGGAGCCTGGTTTCCTATTTCACCTTCTCCCTGCCCCATGCAGATTCTCTGATACCCAGTAATATGGTCTGAGCTCATACTGGAATCATCTGTACATTAGGGGCATTAATTCAGATGTCCCTCCTCTATCCAGTGCCTGTTTTCCAGCAACCTTTAGGCACAAAGTACCTTTAAGACTCTACCTGTCACCTAAGACCTGCCTTCTTGAGAAAGCGAGCTAACAGATGTAAAGTAAGAAGCCCTTTCCTTGTCTTCTGGGGAGTTCTCCAGGAAAAAAAAGAAAGTTTCATGCCAGATCAGCAAGAGAACCACCTTTGTAGCTCTTCAGACTTTTTGTACTTCACTGGCACAACAAGGCAGATTGCCCAGGGTAGGATGGTCTGATGGCAAAGCCAAGCAAAAACCATAGAAGCTTTGAAGAGACAGAAGGATCCCAAAGGAAAACCAATAAGGAACTTCCCTCCTCCCAAGTAGGTAGATGTGATACTTCCTTCTCAATAAGAGAGCTTTCTGCATCTACCATTTTTTATATAAAGCCTCCCTCCCCATCTGCAGAGGTTCTACAGTTCAGGCAGCCTCTGAAGCTGAATCCTGAAGACAGCTGCATTTAAGTTTGGGTTAAGGTTCTTGGGTGCTGCTCATTGATATAGACTCCCACCTGCTTCAACAAGGCTGAGATTTCACTCTAGGTGTTCTCATCTGCCATGCTCCACCTATAGGAGCATGTCTTATCAGGGGAAAAAAGTCTTATCAGGGCAAACTCAAAATGCAAGCCATGCCTTCTGCAAACCCTGTTCCACCCAAATCACAATCTCCTCATGTCCAGCAAGGGATTACAAGGGGAAAGAAACAAAGCCTAAGGTTCTGGGAAAGGAAAAAAGATCCTTTCTGGACACAGCCTGTGCTGCTACAATTGCTACATGAGACAAATTAATTGGAAAAAACACTGGGACATCAGGCCACAGTGGCCTGCCAAAGGCAGTCCTCTGCCTTCCTTTTTAGGGCCAGTGTCCTTGGTTATTTCTCCTTGTTGGGCTGCAAATTCTTTAGCAAAGCCTTTGGTTTACTGGCATATAAATCTTTTTTTTGCACTGTAGCAGGCAGGGAATAAGCATCAGCAAGCTTGGCTACCAACAGCTATGGTCATACTAGCCCTGTGAGACCAGGAATACAGCCCAGCCTCCTTGGACCATGCAGCCAGAGGAGAGCAGAACTTTGCTCTGACAGAAAGTTTAATCACAGAAACTTTGCAAACATAGATGTGGATAAACATCAGTGGGATAAACGAAGTAAGCCAAGAACAGAAAGCAGAAGTGACATCTCATGGCAACACGGCAAGTCAGCAGCAGAGTCTATGACCTAAATGATACCCTCTAACGCAAGGGAGTTTGGATGTCCAAACTAAACTTTGACAGGTCCTGGAACAAAGCCTTCCCCTTTGGTTAGGGACAGAGAGGAAGAAAAGGGGATGCCTTGGTTTTCTGATATATCAGAGTAAAAACATGAAAAAATATGACAGCCTATTCATGTACCAGAACACAGACTCCTCATTTTGCCTGGCTTTATAATGAAAAGAGAGGAAGAGACCACCACTCCCACAAGATAGGAACTTCTCACGCTTAGTCGAAGTCTAGAAAGGGAAATAAGTTCTTCCCTTTCTACTCTCCACACAAAAAAGCTCCCAAGGAAAAACCTCTCTTTCCAATGTCAACTTTACAATTGACTTCCTCAGACGCGTCTATTAATCTCTACGGAATTTAAATCGTCAGTCAGTGCCTGCATAGCCAATACCATCTTTCCACCCTCAGTCTCTGCCTAACCTGATGGAGGAAAGCAAAGAGCTTGATCCTGTGATGAGGACCCTCACTGTCAGCCAAGCAACAAAACCCCAATCCATTTGCTCCCTGAACTCAACCCTCTCCTTGAACCTCGCAGAGGAGTAACCCTCACACCAGGATTACATCAAGTCACGAGACACTGTTTTAATTTGTTCAAAGCAGAAATGTTTGTGCATGTGCAGACTGACACATCCAGAAACAGGACACTCTTTGAGCAAACTAAGAACTGTGGAAATTGGGGATATTTTTAAAAATTTCAAAAGTATAAGATAAGAATTGATCACATCGCAGAAACGTAAATTTTAACCGAGATGATGAATTACAGATATAAAGAAAAAAAACCTTCAAATCCTTACTGGCAAAGTTTAAAAGGGCTTGCAAACACTAGGCTCCTTCCAAGACACCATGACATTGGAGGCATTACAGTTTTACTCCATTTTAAGAAGTTTAGAATTATGAAAGGTTCAGAGCTCAATGTCTTGGTCTGAAAATCCTTCAGCTAACTACAGGATGGACAAAGCACGACTTCCAGACTAGATCTCCTAATTGTTAGTTGCAAAGGATGATATATGAGTTAGCAAAGGTTGCATGGGTCCTGTCTGCTAGGTGGGTTCCTCTGGACAGAGGCATCAACTTATTTGATACATTTCACTGGACAATGGGCAAATTATTGCCAAGTGTTGTACTTGAGGCTACCTTTGAATGGAGAAAGAGAGGTTCAAAGGGTGCACAGCCCATTTGCAAACAGTATAGTCAACCATTCTGCCCCATCTTTCCTGCGGAATTACAAAAATAGCCAATAGTTTTGCTGAAATGCTCAAAACAAACAGTACTTCTGAAGGAATATCTTACATACTTTACATAATAGCCATCTCAAAAGGGAAAAAAGGATGTGTACAGTGTTTCAGTGCAAATTCTGCATTGAACAAAAAGACATCATTCTTTGGTTAACACAAGGCTTAAATTCACCACGAAGGAAACTGCTGAAGTCAAAGCCTCAGGGCTCAAGTTGGGATGGAGATACCACTCTGAGGGGAAGAATTTTTATCCTAGATTCAAATTGAAAGAGGATACGTAAAAGGAACACTGTCAGCTTGTTTAAGCCTCAAATTATACTAGCCCCAAAAAGGAAAGTTCAACCCCACTCAGCATCCCTTTACCAAAATGTAATACATTTTTAAGTGCTTGGTCTGTTGTGTACCCAGATCTCTCGCTGCATGTTTCTGCTTGCTTTTTTTTTATTTTTTAAACACCTGGCCCTTAGCTCCAGACATGTGGTTTACCCTTCATGCTAAACTGTGATACCCTGTTAAACGTATCACAGTTTAAAACAACATACCATATGAGTAACATCAGTATAGTGCCATAACCACTGGTGCCTTCCTCTTCACTTTGTATTCAACTCTATCTTTCCTCAAGAGCTTAAAGTTCACATTCACATGTTTGCATCAGTGAAAGTCTGTCCCTTAGAGACAAAGGTAAAACACCTAACACTGCACGAGAGAGGAATTGTTAAAGATGAAGCTGTAGCAGTACGAAGGGGCCAGTCAGATGATGAAGCAAGCAATGCCATATTTTAGTTTTTTGAGAGCCCAGAGAGGAAAGTTGTTTCATTTGCATTCGGATAACAACAGCCAGAAGGCCCAGAATTTGTGTTATTAAGCAAGTGCTTTGAGTTTTGTTTTCCTTTTCTCCTTAGCGAGAAAAGGAGCTGTGCTTTTTCCTGTGTAGAGAGACAAACAACTGGTTTGAGATTGTGCAAATTACCTGCAATACACAGCTAAATTCTCAATTATTGTTGTTCCCACATCCCCAGTCACCACCAGGGAATATGCAAGGAAGTGAACTGGATCTCCAGTTGAGAGGAATTTGTGGAAAACTCTCTCCCTAGGAAAAGAACCTGTGTGTGTTCAGATAAGAAAACGGGGGAGGGCCTGGCAGGCCACACTTGGCTCCAAGCTGCACCGATAAATACAATAACTTCAACAGCAGGCCAGGAGCTCTGCCTTTACCACCTACCTTAATATTAACTAAAAATATGGTTGCCATCTGGTGGCTAACACAGGATGAATTTAGCATCTATGATGAGTTCAGGGTAGACCAGATACCACGAGACAGATTCCCTGTCCTGTCCCCTCCTGGAAGCACAGTAAGGGGAAAAACCACAGATGTGGGCACGCTCACTCTCGTGCATGGAGCGAAGCCAGGACCGCTGCTGCAACCAGTTCCATACTGGATCTGCTGTTCACTTGGGTTTTTTTCCAAGCAGTCAGGCAAGTTCAAATCACACTTCTAGTCTCAGTAAATGAGCTTAAACCAGTGGAAGCAGCATGAGCAAAATTAGGTCCAACAGGTTTGGGTTGCCACTCTGACCCAGCAGCATTTTGTAACAGTGTCGGCAATTGGCACAAGGCTCAGGCCAGCGCTGCATCCAATCCCAAACCTCCTAGATTAAATCTAGCTGCTAAAGATAACTCCCAGGGAACAAGAGCAGCAGTGGGCAGATCTGTTCACCCTCCCTCCCTCGAAGATGCACCAGTCCTTATTCAGTCAATGTCATCTCACAGCAAATCACTGAAAACCAAGATGAGCATGTCTGAGATAAAAGCAGCTGATCAATGTCGCTGCGTAAAACGTCCGATAATCCCCACACAGAGCAGGCATCTGGCATCAGATGCAGCATGCCAGAGAGATGAACATGAAAAGTATCCATTGCATATTCCTGGCACCTTTCGCTGGCCCAGGGGTGGGTGGAGAGCAGCGAAAGGGCTCCCGGGATTCAAAAAACAAACCTCCCTCACCAGACATCGGCACAATCTTCGAAGACAGTATGGTTTTTGCCTTACTACCATTCCAAAATCTGGAGCTCAAGGTCAGTAAAGCAAGTAGCGAATATCATGCTATGCTGTTAGAAGATAAGGAAGCAAGTGCCCGTCTCCTTTTCCTCACAGTCTTTGAGGTCACGTATTTAGCACTATTGGAAAATACAATATCGCTCTTGAAATTGCCGCATAAAGCACAACCTAAATACCATAGAAAAAAGGTCTCCTCCTACTGAAACAATAAGCATCTACATATTTAAAACAAACGTGCGGCGTTCTGTTCTCCCTCCCCTCTCCCAGCTGAATTCCGATGCCATGTTTCTGCTTATCCTGAGCGTGCAGACGGATGGTAAAACCCCACAGCTCACAACTGCGAAATTTTGCATTCTCAGGATGCAAAGGGGCCCTAAATCCGCAGACAGGGAAGGCAGCTGCCAGCCCCCCGGGGGCGGGGGAAGCAGGGGCATCTCTGCTTTGGGGCATCTCATCCCCAGTACCCGCATTCATCCCCCCTGCATCCCGGGGAGGCGGCGGCCGCGCACCCTCCCCCTCCCCCGTTCTCCTCTACCTTCTCCTGCGCCCGGGTCAGCTTCTTCTGGACGTTGCTAGCGATCTTCCCGGCGGTGACCCCCTTGCTGCCCAGCTCGGCCATCTTGCCTCCTCTTTTTAACGGGCGGCTGCGAACGACGGGCCGGCAGGAAGGGGGGGAAAAGCCGGCGGGCAGGCGATGGCCCCGGCCGCCTCCCGCCCGCCGCCTTTTAAAGGGACAGTGCGCTCCGCGCCGCCTTAAAGGGGCCGCGCGTCGCCCCGGGAGGGGACAGCAGCAGCAGAGCTGGGCACACTGTCTGCGAGGGGCAGGTGCTTGACAGATTTTGCCCACCCTGCCTGTCTCCTCTGGGCCAGGCTGCGGCGGGTCCCCCGCCGCAGCCTGGCCCAGAGGAGACAGGCAGGGTGGGGAAAGCTGGGAAGCATCGCAAGGATGGGAAAAGCTAGGAAGCATCGCAAGGAGGGAGGTGGGATGGAGGGAGAGATGCTGAGGGGCCTCCCGGTGAAAAGGAGTTGTGCTTCCCACACCGGAGCAGTGAGCTGCTAATACTTAAAAACAGCTAAATGAGGGAGGTTACTTAGAGATGCTGGCGAATGGCTGTATTAGTCTTCGTTAGTAGTCGTAATTACAGAATGCTGTACAGTAACAAGTGATTAATCTTAGGTATGAGTTTGCAAAATAGCATTCTTACTTGTTTTAAGAGGTTTGTGCCACTAATTGTTTCCTCTTATTGTCCATACTCCTAAATTTATACAACAAAGGTACTTCTCAAATTATTGCTGGATCCTTAGAAACACAGAGTGAGAAAGTTACATTCTTGGGGGGAGGGTATTTGTAAGTGAATCAAAACCCTGATTTTAAAAATTAGCTGAAATTTCAGAAGATTTCATCCTTTAATGTACCAGCCTATTATGGGACCAAGGTAAATGCCTTCACCTCAGTCCTGTGTCTTTGAAAACTGGAATAATCAATTGACCGGCTTGTCTTGTGGGAACATTAGGCTGGCTAATTAGTTAATGTTTGTACAGAACTTTGAATATGCTGTGGTAGCAGCTTTTTACCTGTTTTTGGATTTGTACAACAATTTGAATTCAGCATGGCTGCACACGGTAGCTGTTCCAAGTTAGGGAGTAATGGTGATGGTGGAGTTAGGTGCTTTGTGTGTCTCCACTGCAGAAGACATTGCAGCGACAGGGCATTTACCAGAGGAAAACCAACCATCACTGCACAGAGTGCTTTTTAGGCTTAACTTCCCCTGAATTCCTACTACCTTAGTCTCTATGATATTAGTCTTCAGCTGTGACCCAATTGCTTTTCAGTGTTGTTGCTCCAGGCCCAAATAGGCACCCTGCCCCTTGCCTGCCCTTGTCCCCCTTCGGTGAGCCTGGACTTCCTGACTGTGTAGACTGCAGTTATGCCACAGCTTTCATCCCAACAGGGCTTCAACTGTGCTTTGCTAGACCTACTGACCGCATATACCTTTCACAAAACTCTATTCCTTTACAAGATAGGACAAAGTTCTGCTTCCTGGAATACAGGAAGCCACCTCAGCACTGTTATTCATATCCTAATACTTGGCCCCAAAGTTTCCGTCAGTTCCACACACTGGGGTTTGGTCAGGTGGTGGGGAAGCTTCCTCCCTAGCCTGCTTCTGCACACTCTTCTTCCCTGTAGGAGCTTACATCTGCTCTGTGCACACACAGGACCCAATACGGTATCAACCAAACCAATGCTCTGCAGACAATTTAGATATTTAAGGAACTTGCATTTGCCTTTGTTTAAGATGGAGACTTGCATCTCTTACACCTATTTTAATTGACAGGTGGTACCAAAACCTACCTGTGTTCCAAGACAATTTCACAGTCTTTATTTTGCCAGATGAAGGCGGTTACCTCCAGAGTTTCACACACATAGTGAGTAGTGTAGCACTCACTATTGCGATCTAAAGCAACAGAAAAATGTTGAAGGTTATTACTTGAGAGAGCTAGGCCAAATTTTTCAGCTTATATTTCATTTATTGTTTCTCATTTCTGCTTCAGTACTATTTCTGTTCATTCAGAACTTGGAATAATAACAGTTGTCTTGCCAGAGCCCTTAGAAACTGTGGGCAGAGAACCTGCCAACAACCTCTTTGTGAGGCTTCGTGAGATAGTGCCTCTGCATTTCTTGCCTGTTATGCCAATGGCTTTTTTTTTTTTAATGACAAAAACCCTCATTCAGAAACTGGTTTAAATCCATGCTATACTTCAGTTATGTTAGTAGACATACTATTCCTATTTAATAAAACACTTAGGCATGTGCTTTCGTTGTGTATGAGAAAAGTGCAGTGATATAAGACATGTACAGACTCAAGCGTGTGCATATGTGTGCTGTACACTGTATTGCAAACTGCAATTTTATTCAATTCCTTTCTAGCTTTACATTTAGTATTCAGATTTCTGTGTGTTTTTCTGTAGATACACAACTGTGTATTTGTCCCAAATGCATCTCATTTTGCCCATAATTTCAGCCTTACTAGGTATTTTCATATTACTTTTCTTGCTCAGTATCATCTATAATTTTGCAGCATCTCACTGCTCAGTATCATCTGGAAACGTAATTAATATCCCATTTTCTTTGTCTCTTGCTCCCCATCTCCTCCTCCTTAGCTGAGCTTTTAAGAGTAAAAGATGCACATGTGGTTAAACATTTGTAACATCACGTTTAAAAAAGCAGATGTTTCAGGGTCAGAACACATTCCTCTCCATCCTACCTCATATATTTGCTTCTCCTGCCTAGGTCTTTTCTTCAGTGAAACTGGTTGTGAAGGGATTTTTTTCTGATTACGTCCTTTCAATTGAAAAGCGAATGACTGCAGCATATGAGCTGAAAAGAGAGTCCATGGCAAACATCAGACAATTGTGAAACAAAAGTGGCCAGCCACACACATTCACCACAATGAAAAATGATGACAAACTGTGTACATTTTAAAAGCTGAGATTAACAGCAAGCATCCACCTCTCAGCATGAGTCATTTCCCAGTTATTTCTGTGCTTGATTGGATCAGTACCAAAGCTGTAAAGCATTTGCCGGGCTCCAGGTGTCTTCGCCTGGCATGACCCAGTGAACATCACATACTATGAGTGGTTGTGCATTTGAATGAACGTATAAGCCATTTTAGCCAGATGATATATGCTGAAGGCTGTTGCTTTGTGGACAGGAGAGGTTTCATTCTCACATCCATCCACCATTGTTTTGATCTCAAGGTTACATTTTTTTTTACAATCTTATAAATGTAAATAATTTCGTATGTCAATAGGACTGCACATAGTAATACACATACAGGCTAGCAACCTAATGCTTATATTTGTTTGTGCTTTGTGTCATTGTGAGGCAGGGCTGTCTAACCTTTTAGAAGCTGCTAGTGACATATTCTGCACAATTGCAGTTAAAAGGAATAGAACTTGATGCTTACATCCATCCCCTGCAATGAGATTCATTAGGTTCAATATGTGCATGGTTGTCTCACTTATTCTAACACTAGACCCTAGGACACTTCATTTCACGTAACTGTAAGCAGCTAAGCATGGCTAGTTTAATTTAAGCTGAGTCACTTAGGCCTCTTTTATAGTCAAAAGAGAGAAATCAGTACCTCCAAAGGATGACAAAGGTAAAACAGCTTCTAGAAACATCTCCCTTCCCCCTTAGCTACAGAGGGAGATTAGATTAATAGCTTAGATAGCTAAAGTTAAGAAAGCCAGGTGGGTTATGAAACTCACCTGTAGTCCATCTCCCTGGTGACAGTCTGATTCATTTACACAGTTCATAGGGAAGAAGCAAATCTGTCAAACACACATTTAACATGTACATACCTAACATTGCTTTTTTATTGCTTTCTTAATTGATTAATACTCTAGCCAATAATGCATATGTTAGGTCTCAGCCCCATAAGTGCATTTCACTTCTCAGTTGTCTCATTAAAGAGAGATGAACTGCTCACCTGTTTACAATTAAGCACATGCTTAAGTGCTTGCTGGGTTGGAGTCTATTATTTTGTAGTTAGGTACAATTTATTCCCTTCATTACACAAATTGTTGTTAAATCTCTTTTTTTTTTTTATTACTTTTTTGCCAAGTTTGTCCATCTGGGCAAGATGTTTTCTTCATGATTCCTAATTTAAATTGGTATAAAATTTTCTTTTTTAAAGAGTGATTTCAGCAATGTGTCCATTAACGTATCTTTATTTTTTCTGACTTGAACATTTTAATTGTAGCTTGTGTATTTAGAGCTACAAGCTGTGATAATCAAAATGTATCTGCTTTCCTGCTGCTGGTGGCAAACTCTTTAATGTATAATCCAATTCATATAAATAAAAAAAAAATTAATGACAATAGTAGTGGTCTCTACCAGTCATGGAACTAGAAGTATATATTCTCTGTTCCAGTTACAAAGAAGATTAAAACCCAGTAAAATTGATTTTTGTTTCTTTCAGCAAGGAGTTCTGATTTTACATTTGTAATTATTGTGGTTTTAAAATATTTAGTAGAGCTCAGTTAATTAAAGATGTTTATGGTAAATATATCATTATTTAATTCTTAAAATGTTTATATTCATAGTAAATAATATTATTTGCAATAAATTATTCCAAGAACTCTAAAGCCCTTCTCCCTGAGTACTAATACAATGCAAGATGGGTCTATTTCAATCATGATTGCTTGTTTGTATTCAAAGCTAAGGTTCACATTTTAAACAACCCCAAAGCCTCTGGTTGTTTGGAGTCATAGTCTTGTTCCAGCTCTAACTCTAACCATATCACTAAAAGTCAGTTGGCCTCACTCATTGCCAGCATCACTCCCTTGCTTTAGTGACGTCAGTTAAAGGATTAATTTAAGACAGTAAATGCAACACCTTGAAAACAACAAATTACACAAAATATATTATGTAGCAAAATCTAATCAAGTTCTGACTCCAACCTTGCTTGTCTTAAACAGCCCGTTCACTTTTTTCTTTCCATTGCAGATCATCATGCATTCTTCTGTGACAACATTCAGGAAGAGTTTGCAAAGGTGACTTCTATCTTTCTTTTTAACCTGATAACCTTATTAAGGGTAATTCAGACATCAATTTCACCGTTATCTAGTTTGCCTTAGCATTCCTTTCTGTCTGACTATATTCTCATGCAAACTCTCCCTTTGTTCTCCCACAGAAAGGTGCTGGAAGGGTTAGGAAGTTTCTGCCATAAAAATAATAGATTAAAACCTCGCTGATTATGTGCTCTGTCCCTTAAAACAAAGCAAGATGAAACAAATTTGATTTAAACACAGTGTCCAGAAGGTGTTCTCTGCCACATCTCTCAAACTCACAACTTCTGTTGAATCTCTTCACCATCTTGTTATGAGAAACAGAAGAGGATACCTAAGTGACTCTTCTCGTGTCCCAAACACAAAAAAAATGCCTACTACCATAGCACAGGGAAGGCTCCAAAGCCGAGAGCTTTGCCAGTCTAGTTCAGAAATACTCATCCCTTTAGAAAGGGGGAGAGGCAGGAAATAAAATTACATTAAAACTTTGTCTCGTATCTCACTGAAGACTGTCCCTTGATTGCAAGCTTGCTTGAATTCTTGAGAATTATGTGGTATTCATCACATATCTTACTCGGACCTCAAAACTTTGGCAGATTTTTCACTGAATTTCAAAATTCAGATCAAATTTCTTTTCCATCCACGTGCCACTTTGGATGCTTGATTCAGGTGCATGTAGCTATTTTCTGTTTTCTGTCTGTGTGGATTTGGCCACCACAAAGTCATCTTAGGTGCTGACTTTGTGACAGAATAGCTACCCTTCACTAATAAATGAAGTGCGTGAAGAATGGGAATGGTCTACAAGTTTTGCACAAATATACTTCTGAGAAGGTTACCAAAGTTTTTATGTGCCCCATCGTGCAGGAAAAGAAGGGGTTTGGCACATATAAAACACATTTTTTTAGTTTTTCATTATCATTCACCAACATGGGAGTAGGTAACAGAATAGTGTGCTTGCTTTGGAAATTATTCTGAGGATTCTGGAAGGCTTTGACTACTTATTAAAGTATTTTAAAAATGGAAATTAATTATATATTCTAATAGATGGGCCAGTTTGTCTCCATCTATAGCTATGGTAGAAAACATAACCCATCTGGTGGAATCACACAAAGGGTATCGTATCACCAGGTTACCATGTCAACAGCACAAAACATCAGTGAAATCCAGAAAATATTGTATGTAAAACATACCTCCACAAGGTTTCACACTGGTGATAACCAGAGCAGGTAGACTTATGTAATGGTAACAGTTGCCCCCTCCTTGCTTCCCTTTACTGATAGCCTCATTTAATTTCCTTGGTAACAAAATTGAGTGACTCATTCACTACAAATTATTTACAAGAGCTATCTCACCTTCGTTTACTGTAAGCTCACTATCACTTCAGATTTTTTCAGTTTTCAAAATTATCCAACTCTTTGTTTTTGGTGTTTGGGGTTTGATTTTTCAGAAAATGAGGACAGTAACTTCCCAGTTTGGGCAAGTGCAGTTTTCTGTATGTATTCATTACACCATTACTATCCAATATCTGTTCTAATTAATAATTACTGACATTTATAATCGTGTTTTCCTAGTCCTGGACCAGGACTGAACTGCAGAAAATACAACACAGACAAATGCAAAAAAATTATTCTTACCTGTAACAACTCAGCCATTTCCACCAGCTGGCTTTATCAACTCTGTTAAAGCCTTTCATAAAGATTCAGTGAAAAATAGTGAAGATCTCAAAAGAATTAAAAATCCACAGTAAGTAATTTAAAAGTTAACTGTACATCTTTACAAAAAACACTCTCAGAGTCACTAGTTTTTATTAAAGGTAAATCGATACAAATATTTGCATTTCTAGCAAAAAAATCCAATATAGGAAAACAATGCTTCTGGATACGAGTACTGCATTCAGCTCTGGGGCCCCCAACATAAGAAGGACATGGACCTGTTGGAGCGGGTCCAGAGGAGGGCCACGAAGATGATCAGAGGGCTGGAGCACCTCTCCTATGAAGACAGGCTGACAGAGTTGGGGTCGTTCTGTCTGGAGAAGAGAAGGCTCTGGGGAGACCTTATAGCAGCCTTCCAGTACCTGAAGGGGGCCTACAAGAAAGCTGGAGAGGGACTTTTTACAAGAGCATGTGGTGATAGGACAAGGGGTAATAGCTTTAAACTGAAAAAGGGTAGATTTAGATTAGATATAAGAAAGAAATTCTGCACTATGAGGGCGGTGAGGCACTGGGTTGCTCAGAGAAGTTGTGGATGCCCCATCCCTGGAAGTGTTCAAGGCCAGGCTAGATGGGGCTTTGAGCAACCTGGTCTAGTGGAAGATGTCCCTGCCCTGGCAGGGAGGTTGGAACTAGGTGATCTTTAAGGTCCCTTCCAACCCAAACCGTCCTATTATTCTATGATATTATACGGACTTTAAGGAATTTTTCAAACTATGCATGTGCTTTATTCTTGACACCATTATTTAGTGCACACCAAAGGGTTAATTTCTAGTGGAAAGAAAAGAACAGGCTCAGGAGAATTAAAGTAGATGTTTACTGTATGTAAGCCTTCGTGCATTGGAATAATTTATATTATCTAGGTGCCAGCTGCATCTCTCAAATATTCCACCTTAAAAATAACATGGATCCGTGCATTGTGATAGTACACGCTTAGAAAACCAGGACTGAAGCATAAGCCATTCTGAAGGAAAAGAGCAGACGATCCCATCAAAATGTTTTTACTGTGAACAGCTCTTTGCTATTCCAACCTGCATTCTTATATAAATTCTAAATACTGTACTCAATTGCTGCAGATACTTAGCTGTTTCCAACTTTGGTAAATTACCAGTTTTCCTTTATTTAAAGACAAATATTTGATCCATGAGTGACAATGGAATACTATAGAGACTTAGAATTGAGGGTCACCTAGGTAGAGCTGATATATTTCTCTTCACAGATTTTGTGACATTTTTACATGTCATTCAGTGCTCTGACATTGCTGCCAAATTTAGCAGAAAACATTTACAGACTCTTAAAGTAAGCATCCTCAATGGTTTAATGAGTCACAGCCTTGTGCATACAGATAGCAGGGTCATCAGCATGCTAGAAGGAATAAATATAAATGTCAAGCTAAGTTTCTGTTTTGTTTCCAAAGTCTATTTTGAAACAAGGCAACTCTACCAGATAAACCAACCAAACATCTTAAATTGTGAAACTTTTTCTTAACATGTCACTGTACAAATGATGGAAATGCGTGCTATTTCTACTACTTGACTCTGAAAGCCAAAGAACAAGTCTGGAAATGTTGCAGCATCTCAACGTCTTTACTAGGAACTTTGCAACACAGGATGTCCTCTCAAAACCCCACCTTTTGGAATCTCATTAATAGGTTTCCGGACAGGAAGAAAACTTCAAAATCTGAATCCCAAAAACTCAAAACCAAAGAAAGACAGGGAGAAGTAAGCCATCGCTTCAATGTTTTCATTTATTTTATGGCATTCATGGTCATTTCTTTCCCTGCATACTTTGATGATAGTGACTTTGAGTCATACACTAAGGGAAGACATGAGACGTGATACTTCTCTCTTGGATATGGAGGTAAAGATAAATTTAGTTTCTATATTGCAAAAATGTGCTGCCTGTAAGACAACCAGAGAACCTCCTACTCTTCCCCCCACTGCTCCTAATTTGTTGAATAGGAGCCGTAAGCCCCTTCCCTTGCACATGTGAGACACTGGTACCTTTACTGTATGAAATCCTTAAATGCTTTGTTCTCCCCATTTACATCCCTTCATGCAGACTTCTTATAGCTATTGCATGTACAGCCCTGACAGTTTAAGAGGAATGAGGACCTCTTTCCTGCCTAAAAGTGACAGGGGAATGTGGTCACAATCAGCATCACCTGGTTTGATATTTGTCAAAAACTTGACAAAAACCTGTACAGTGTTGAGAAAGTCAAGAACGAGCAGCACAAAATGAGGAGGCAGTCTCAGATCTCCACATCTAGGCAGATGTTTCACAGAACTGAAGTTACTTGGTCCAAAACGAGTGCATGGTGCCAGACTAACCTCGTTTTACCAGCTAATTCTGATAAACCAGATCAAACTTCTTGTGCACAGCCATGGGCTGAATGTGTGAACTAAACCTGGATGTGTCTATGCTAGAAGCTTGAACCTCTAACACTTTAGCCAAAGGGAGAGAGTTCGACTAGTTGGAAGTTTGCCGAGCTTCCCAAAGACCAGTCCCTATAAAGGAAGAAAGCTTCATGGGTTACAATGCTCACATACACATTTCAGTCTAAATAACAAATTGAAAATAACCAGAAATACCCAAATAGAGGAACTCCACATTCCATGAAGGAAAGCCTTTGATATTTCCATTCCCTGTCATCATCCGATACCTTTAAGGAAACAAAGGAACCTGCCTGAAAATATGTCAAATAAATCTTGCTTGAAACGAGAACCTGAAACTGAAAACAAGCTATAATTTCCAGCTACTGCTAACATTGCCCTCCCCTTTCTCAAAAGGACATTTTTCCACCCAGTAATTCCATCTTATATGGAAGGAGAGGAATGAAAGAGAAACTGCTTATTGCAAATATTTTATTTCAAACAAACATCCAAAAACTGTCTGTTGTTAAGAAAAAAAAGAGCAAAATCATAAACTCATCTAATTTCTCCCACTCTGTCTGTATGGATTTTGCGTTTACATGGTTTTTTTCCCCAGATACCATTTAGGCCAGCGTTGTGATTTTAGAAATTTTGAATGTCTTATGACAAAAAGAAAAAAAAAAAGGGGAATTAAAATCTCAGTTATGATCTGATCTTTTCAAATCCAAAGGGTTTAGTTGTTCTATATTCTAGCTCTGGGGATTTGGAAGAGACTGTTCCTCATCTACTCCTGCTTCACTGAGGACATTAGTTTGCTCATACCTCTAATATTGTTGTCACACTGCTGTGAGCTGCAGTAAACTTCATACTCACAAATAGATATGAGCAAGTAAGACACTGCATACTGTAGCTACTCATATTCCAGAAACCGGTAGCAAACAGAAACCCAAAAGGCAACTATTATAAGAGAACAGTATTTTTGGTCTACATAACACTAGTGAGCTCCATCACAGCAAGACACAGCAAGACAAAGCAAACTGCCTGGGTAGGAATAATCTTGCACAGCATTATCCTCTGGATGTATATATGCTGACAGATCTTCTGAGATCATGGATTAAAAAAAAAAAATATCCCTTCCTAGCATGCCAATGCGCTCCAGGTTTACCAAGACTTACATGGTAAACATTTAGCAAGGCAAGCAATCCTACATTCCCTAGACAGAGCAACAAATAGATACGAGTCAGTTGCAAATCCTACCAATACTACATCTACTCGTAGCCTCATAGGGGTATGATAATCCTAGATATCACACAATTCTTTCCTACTGAAATTACGTATTTCCATTCTATATAGGAAGTTTTTTTTAGGGGGGAGAATGAGAAGGTTTGACCTTGTCTTTAATGAAATGTTTCCTGTAGGTATTTAATTAATTATCCTATCCACAAAACTCACAGCAAACAAGTCTTCATCTTCTTATATAAATATCATCAGAAAAGATATATATAAACACACACAATTTTTGTTTTTAGGGTGGTCAGGCATTGGAACAGGCTGCCCAGGGAAGTGGTGGAGTCACCATCCCTGGAGGTGTTCAAAAAACGTGTGGATGAGGTGCTTCAGGACATGGTTTAGTGGGCATGGGTACTGGGTTGATGGTTGGACTCGATGATCTTAGAGGTCTTTTCCAACCTTAATGATTCTATGATTCTATGATTCTATATGGGATGGAACTGTGCCCTAGACATGTTTTGATAAAGTTAATCAGATCAGCTATCCTCTTTTTTTAAAAAATATTTTACAGGCTCCTGCTCTTTGATATGGAAGGATAGAGAGTATTCTTTGGACACAACAAGTACTAGTCCCCCATTCTCCTACAATTAGAGGCTCCTACCCATCCCGTTGGAATGTCCAGATAATCATGAAGAATGTACTGAATCATTGCTGTCTTTGATACCTGTTTCTCTTGGCCACTTGGTTACAAAAACACCAGTCACCAAAACCACCAATCAGAATCACGTAAACCAACCAAGGAAAATATCTTCTAGCTAGCACTTCTTACCCTTTTTTGATTTGTCACCCTTGTAAAAAATACTCCATAAAAACATTAAAGCATGACACAATAGGCTTCCTTGTTTTAGTCCTTCTTTACAAACCCCTGAGAAATAAATAATGGATTCTCATTGTTTCCTGGTCCTGAGGCTAAACATCACTCGTCCAGTCAAATTGTTCAACATTAGACTTCCAAACTTTAGATGCCAAGTACATGTTGATAACCAAGAAAGAACTGGAGGGTGCTTCCACTTGTTGCATTATCTTAAAGACATCTGAAAAACAATGAACTCTTTTCTCCTAATTTTTTTCTAACACTATGCAGTTGAAATACTAGTCATAAAAGTGAAGCAAAGTGACCTAGGAAAGATTTTTCTCCACTGAGATGTAGCCAATACAGTGGAAAAGCCTTAGGATCCTGATATAACCCATCATCTGGGAAACATAAGATTATTCCCCACCCACCATACATTTTTCTGTAATTCAGTTCATCTTAATTTTACCTGAATTGAACAATTGATATTTTATCACATCTCATGGCATAAACTCATTAATAGACCACTATTTTCTATGCCAGTAGAATGAGGACAGTGTGCTATTTGTAATTTTTTTCTAGCCAAATAACTGCATGACTTTCATTTGCTCTCTCCTTCTCCCATAGTATTAAGTGGTGAAATGCCAACATCAGGTGTAAAAATAATTACAAATGCACATAATACCAAATTAAACGTCAACATAATTGCAGTAATTACAAGTACTACTCTTGCATTCCAATGCGGCCCAGTGTCATGACAGATTAAAACATTAATCTCTACTATACATTCACAAATAATGCCTTATCAATCAAGATGACCCAACATCAGAAGATGCAGAAAGTGGAATTCAACATACTGAAACTGTTCACTGTGGGCCTAAAATCTACAGTCTTGCAAACATAGAAACATTAGAGACATTTCCTTTGGTAGAGTGGCATGACCAGATTAGATCTTTCCTGCATCAACTTAATCTCACATAGCCAATGAATGGATAAATGTAGCCATTCCCTGCAGTCTTAGCTGGTGAGAAGGTGATTGATAAACTGCATGATGTGAATCAGAAAGCTTTGCCAGCTGAGATTAATGTCTCAGAAATCTGCAACGGTTGGGATTTTTTGTAACCACCTTTAAAACACAATGCAGGATAGAAGTGAGACAAATGGCTGCCCACACTTTCTGACGCTGATACCTATTTATATCGCAAAACTAAGCTGACTAGCAACTACTAAATGATTATTCCTTGGATGAACTTGGTGCTTACATTCTGTGTGAAAAGAATTGTATGTTATTTCATACAACTTCATCTGAAAATAACTGGTGTTTGATAGAGTTATCATGATTACTATGCATTTATTATCTATGAATTTGTCACAATAACATAAAAAAGCATCTATAAATGTGATAGTGAAATATTGATTGCCTTTTCAGTGGTATCTTAGATGAAGATTTTTAACTAAGCCCTTCCAGATACATGTAACTAATTCCCCACATACCTTTTTGATTCTCTAATCATCTAGAGTTAATGCTTCCTTTTTCCATCTGGGATGAGACTCTCTCTGCAGTATTTGGGAACCTTCATACAAATTCAAGTGGTTAGCCCTATCTGCATAAAGGAGACAAAGACCTTCACAAGCTGAGCTACTGAGAGTAAGAGAGACTTATCTAAATGTTTTTTAATCTTCTCTTTGTCTACAACTGCAATTGTAAACCAAGGTAAACAATAATTCAGTTAGAAAAACAAACAGCTGATAACCAATTGCCAGAAGGAACCTAGCTGCTAGTGTAAACATGGCTGAAATCTTATGATATTACCGAAGAACTTATTTGAGGAAACTTCTTAAGCATCCCTTCTTATCAGCTTCCCTTAGACACAGGTCAAAGATTTCTCTTCTATCATAAATTAGCATCTTTAATGTACATTATATGTGTTTTACTTAATTGTACATCCTAGGTTTTTTCATGTTACGATTTCTTTCATCCTAAAGAAACTGACTTTTTATTTAAGATTAGATTGCTGTAACTGTAGATGTGTCAACGTTGATGTATTACACATTTCTCCATCAACTGTTCCTTTAGCATGTTAGTTATGTTCTCTGTCTACAGTTCTTTGACATCTCCCATAAACACTTCCAAAAATGGCCTTCATATGTTGGCATTCTTTCTAATTTTAAGAACATCAACATGGTTAACTTGAGCAAAGTTGGGCAATTTCATAGCTCATGTCCTGCACAGGGGAAAGCACAAAACTTTTTGCCTTTAAGAAAAATGTTTCATTCATACTTCCAAATTTTTCCGTTTTTTCCTCTCAAAAATACGGAAGCAATGCAATCTGAACATTCTGCTCACACCTTTCAGCTTCTGGTTTAGACACCAATTCTACATTTGACTGATATGAAACAATAAAATGGTAAAAGCAGATCTTATCCTGAAACTTAACTGTGGCAAATATTCTCTTGCAGTTGTTTATCCCTTGGACACTTCCTTCCAAAATCCCTGACCCCAGCCTTCCTTTTATCTGAGTAAAGTGGGATGCTTCAGTGAGTTTATGCTTCGATTTAACTGTTTCCCAACTACATAAACACTTGGCAGCAAAAAGTATGTTTCAAACATTGCCAAGACTGGTACACTACTCTTTAAATGGTATCAAAAGATCTGCTATTTCCTGCAATGCAGGACTGAAATTTACAATGGTGCCTGAAACAAGGAAAATATTCCCCTCAATTATTTCCTGTCTTCTTTACTCTTATCTCATCTAGACTGTAATCTCTTCAGAGTAGGAACTGCCTTTATTTTGAATTTTGCATGATAACAGGTAGAGTGTTGAAGCTTAATGATTAACAAACTCTGTTAAAGATAAATCTCAGCAGAAGGCCCATAGGACTACAAAGGCTGGATTTTCTCTAACGAGGACTACATGAAACTTTGGACATACTGTACTATTTGTTATATGCAAATTCCCATTTTAAGGAAGCATATGCAAAAGATGAACACAAATTGAGCACATTTACACACAGAAGGGGTAAGAGTCCTTGTCAAGTGTAACAGAACTCCTCTATCTTTAAGAAGCTATAGTAAGTATATTGCTTTTAGCTATAGATGTTTTTTTTTTTATAGATACATAATCACTGACTTTTACTAAAGAATACTATAAAGGCAGCACCATCTAGTGGTACCAAAAGCACAGTGTGGTATTTTCAGTGGTTTCCTTGAAGAAAATTACTTTGGAAACCATAGGGGAAACTCTCAGATGAGATTATTTTTAAAATACCTACATGACATCTACATGTTTTTTTGGTTTTTTTTTAATTCATCATGAACATGAATAAATAATACTTATTTTCTTTGACAGGGAAAAAAGACATGAATATGCGTATTAATCACAGAGGATAAAATATTTTTCTTTGTTTTGTGCATAGATATATCTATATTTTTAAAATTATCAGGTATTAAAATAGTTACTACTCACACTTTCCCATCTAACTATTTACTACTGCTGGTGTAAAATTTAGATGAAAACCTATATATGAATAAGAAATACCCAGTAACTTTGGACCTCTTCCCTAATATTTTCCAAAACACATTCCAGTGAACCATAGTTTATCTTGCTTCAATATATACAGTCCATGATACAGATGATCACCTTGCAAAAATCAGAAGGGTCCAGTGTGTAACACCGGTTGGACTTGTCTTCCATAGTGATTGTACTGGCATATGTATTTACGTCTGTCCTAAGTAGACTATAACTTGGTAACATGTTAAATCATCTTAGCATCTGCTTTTCACATGACCCTGTAAATCCTCTATTGACACTTCAGGAGGTAAAAACCCCTCCAGTGCATCTGCCTCCATGGGAGCTTGCCAGTGCAAACTAAAGTCGTTCTGGAACGCCGAGAATTAGTGATTTGTTATATCCTAGTGATTTGTTATATCCCTTCAGTTTTTCTCTGGGCACGCACAGGGGAAACTTGACATTACCAATCTTTAGTAATTATATAATAGCATTTTTAAAGTTATGAACATTATGTGACAACATAACATAGGAAGGAAAAAACTCAATGATCAAAACCAGCAGTGGTCTTTTTTTTTTTTTTTTGGTATATGGTGCAAATAGCACACACATCAGGCGCCCAAACTGCTCTTGCCTCATCCCATTTCTCTTGTCCTCCCCCATCCTACATGCAGTCCACAGCTCACCTCTCCACTTCCTTAACTTTGATATCATGTATGCTTTCATAGATTATCTATTTGGTATAGCCCCAAAGCCTCCACCCTGAGTGGCCCTTCTACTCCCCTTTCCCAGTCCTATGCATGTTTCTAGCTCCAAACACACCCCCAGTGCCTACTTCTCTCATGTTCACAGCTGCCAGGCATGCTACTCCTCATCTTCACAGCCACATCAATGCTGGGGTATTTAAGGGCTCCTTAATGAATGAAGTTTCATTCACCACTGGCATACAACTTTGCTGGAGTTGTGACTAATTCACCATTGACCTCATAGATTCCTTCCACGCCTATGTACCTACAACAAAGTAAGAAAAAACAGAGAACAGACTGACTGAATACAGTGATTCTAGTTAAACAATCACTTTATAGAACTCTTTTCACTATGCTCCATCATTTCATGGCTGGTTAGAAGGGGTTTTTTTGTCTTCACCATTTCTCACAGTAAATTTATTCTAAATTCTCATTCTCCTAATGGCTTGAAACTTTCTACACCAGTTTATTCATTGCTAGCTGGTGATACATGTTTTGGGCAAGCATTGCCCTTTACCTTAAGGAGTAAACACATTAACTTGAAGGTACTTGAAGGGAACATTTCTCTCCTCTCTCAATATTCACTTTTCTAGACTAACTACGTGAATATTTTTGAGGATACATTTAGTCTCACAGATATTCATGTTTCTGCTACCCGCTATCTAATCCAACTGGAAGGAGCATAATCAAGCCAGCAGTTTTGTGTACAAAGAAACAAGTTCTCCTAAGCTTCCAGATATGCCAGGGATTGATCTGCAAGCTTGCGGTCTGCTTAAACCACAGGGAGGCAGAGCAAAAAGTATTGAAGTATAACCCTTTCTCCACTCACAGAAACTTTATTAACCTGATAATCTTAGTAGTTGCCTTACTTGTTCAAATCAAACTCCACTTTTCTTGAACACATAACCACACTGTACATAGTACTGAAGATGCAGTCTCACCTGTTCTTCCCCAATCTCTACCAGAGATACTTCATCTCATACATTCTAGGCTGTATTTTTCATTATTTCAATACACTTGCAATTTCTAGTAATCTGTGATTACCTAGGTCTTCCTCCACACATTTCATTTTCAATTGGTGAGCTCCTTACATAAATTCTTTTTATTCCCTACATACATGTCTTTTGCTATTAAATTCCATCCCATCTCTATTACATTCTGGGTTGGTTTTTGGGTTTTTTTATATACTTTATGCCTTCACTCTTTATATCATTAATACTCTTCTATGTATTAAGGAATTATCATTAATCAAAACATTATATTAAAATCAGTCCTAGGATATTTCTTGAGTAACTTTGCCAGTAACTTTCCTCCAGAATGACAGTACTCTTAATACAATATTATCTCTCCTTCAGCCGGGTTATTACACACCTTAAATTCCTGTATGAATCCCCATCTTTTCTAGCTGAACTAGTAATTTCCCATGTAGCAGCGAATCTTCCAGTTCTATCCAACAAGTTAAAAACTTTTAAGATGCTAAAGAAAACGCATTATAAATAGCAATTAAAATGAGAACCAGGACTTGTAAATTCTGTATAAATATTTTATTATGTATAAAAGACAACTTACATGGATAGATGCTCCATTAATGTTTTCATGAAAAGATTCAAATGTTTTAAAGAGCATTTTAGAATGCCTCTTCCCTCTTCTACAGTGATGTATTACTTAGGGACTGATACCAAGTAGCAAATGCACTGCAACATAGCAAAGGCTGGTGTTCCTAATGATGCTGTGACAATGCAGAAGGAGGGCATCATACAGAATCCAAATCTGGATTCAAGGCTTGCACTCTTTGGTCCCCAAGTCAACAAAACCAGACAGAGTTATGGAGTCAAATCCGCAGACTTTTAAACAGACCTTTGCAAAACATCTCCTTTGGGAAGACAGCTGGCTCTGGCAAATACAACTCTCTTCACTCTATTTAAGATGGGGACAACTGGAAATAACAACGGGAAATTAAAAAAAGAGAATAATGCGAAGCCCTGGAAAACAGCATCAGAAGGCAAGCTCATTCAAGGGAAAAAAACCTTCCACAGATTACCTGTTTTTCTTATAGTACACATATATGCTCAATACAGGATTAACATTTTAAAGTCATCATGTAAACATGCAATCTTCTCACAGATCAGATCAATTTTGTTTAGTGTTATTATTTTATATAGGAGATCCATACAAAGGAGATTTTTTCTCTTTTGTCAAAACCTTGAAAAGGCACTACAAAAAGTAAACAAAATACTACAACAATGTGACTGTACTAGTTAGCTATGTGGAATTTCATGTAGACCATTAAAACTACAGTGTGTTATTTAATTTGTAACCTGTCTTTGACTTCTTATAGCTAGATGAGCAAAGAAAAATGTTGTCATTTTAAAAACTGAGTTGCACAACTTTTCTCTAACTCTGCATATGTCTGAAAAGTTTACAATTATCAGTATGTAAACTACCTCACAAACAACAGTCAGAGCCTGACATGTAAACAGTTAACTATACATAATTACATAGTTAGTTTCATATTAGGATATGCAGGTTTGAGCATTGTTCAAGGCATAACATGGTCCCAAGGTACAAGGTTTCTCTCAAAAATGAGAACGTAAGGTTAGTGCAATGATACCAAAGTTATCTAAAGACTAAAGTATCATGCAAGAGAGACTTTTCTGTTAGTTGTCATAGGAAAACTAAAATAATAATTAAAAAAAAACCTTTCAGGTGTCCACTCCTTATATGAGACACTAGATAGTAAAAAATCTCCAAATACTTCAGTAGTCACATTTGCATCCTACAGAAGGCATTTGTACCTGCCTATGGGTTCAGCATGATATGACGGGAAGTTTCCAGTTCTTACTGTTGAAGAACTGTGAAGATAGTTAATAGTAGTATTTTAATTAAATGATAAAAATGTAACAGCTACTTCATTTTTATTATTTACATTTGGTTTTGGCATAATATTAGTGGCTTGTGCTATTCCACTCAGCTTATGCTTTGGTGATGAGGACAATGTCTGGGTTCATAACTCTAGAATGTGATGTTTAAACTTTTACTTCTAAGATTTTTAATTTTTTTAAAAATTATATAGAAACATTTTATGGGGATTATTTTTTGATAAATTTTTAATTGTTCTGCATTTCGAGTCTAAAGAAAGTGACAAATTGTATTTTTTCTATCATTATTTTTCATATTACTGTATTAATTTTTTAATACACATAGAGTAAACATTTTTACAGACAAGAGAAACATGATCTCATCATTTCAATGTTAGGTGGAAACTTTTAGAAAACACTGGAGGACAAGAAACAGGAGAACACAAACTCATAAATGCAGCTAATTTTCACATATTACATAGTAATCCTCTTGCTCTCAAACAGGCTCACTGAGTAGTTGACTTTTACGACAAAGCAGTGTAACAAAACCACTGAATGATACCGACGTGTCTGAATTTAATTTTGTTTTTTTTCACTGCATGTGTTGTTATTACTAGAAATCTTTCCAGGTAAAGGGAAATTCCCAGTGCAAGAAGGATTTTTTTCAGTATATATTTTCATATGTGTGATTATCTATTATAGGAGAGGTAATTTCTCTTATGCACTGCTAGAACTAAGGCAGAACACAATACTTGATCATTTTGCCAAATACCTACAAACCAGAGAACAAACATGATTAAACATCCATAAGATGCAAGTCTGTTCCCATGAAAATCACACAAGTATTTCCAAAACATTTGAGTCTCACTTTCTGTCAGAAAATCGCACATTGATGGAGTTTCCAGGAGTCAAAAGTCCATGGGTTTTGGCACGAACTGGTTCGGTTTTGGGAGAAATTTTGATCTCAAAATTCTGAAGCAACTGTGAATATAAACAGGACAAGTATTAGAAAAGCTGCAAATTCAGATTAAGATTAGACTTCAGAAAAGAGAACATAACAGGCTGTCACAAACAAAATTTCTGTTGCCAATTCTGTGGAGTCTAAGTGCTATGATTCCCACACAGGAAAAAAAAAATAGTTGTTACAAGGTGAAGATTGTAGTTAAAAATCTTCCTCTTCTGATTAAGGGAGGACTGAGCCAGTCCTTTCTGAAGAATTTCCACACAACTAAGATTAAATGGTCTGAACTATCAAAGAAACTAAGGTCTCTTTCAAACCTCATGAGCTTCCTCTCTACGTGTTTTTTATTTCAATTCCTTTAATATAAATCAATACGTGCAATTATAAAACAAAGCAATAAGAGAGTCCCAATCCCATCACACATATTTCTCTTCCTGGGCAGAAAACAAACATGAGACAGCAACTGTCCAGTGCACCGAGTGAAACAATCATAATTCAAGAATTCAAATATTAGAACCTCTCCTGAACAGAATCACTATAATTCAATCACATAGGTTCTCTATACATGAAACCTCTATTTCCATACACTTAATGAAGCTGAGAGAATCGGTTGCAAACATAAATCAGAAATCGTGGGTTAAAACAAACTTCAAGGGATTTATCTCACCCATTTTGAAGCTGAACACAGAAGACCTCAGCTATCTATTTTTAAACTTTCAAGAAGGAAATACTACAACGTCCTCAACTTTTCCTCATATTAAATCTCAAACACTTTTTCCTATAAACTAAGCAATCTTCTCTTATCCTTCTCCTAGTAAGCATGATGAACAATGCATTATTTTCCTATACGTAACTACCTTTTCAGTGTTAGATGTTTGATCAAATTTTCATCTCATTCTTCTCTTTTTCAAACCTCTCATTCTTGTAATTCTTTCTGTCTTCTGAATTTCCTCCAATTTGACTATATTGTCCTTAAAATGCAGCAGGTTGCGTACCATTGTCTAGCTGAGGATTCGCCAGTGTTTGGTAAGACTGAGTAATTTAGCTCCTCTTTCTGACATACAACATGCTGGTTAATACTGTTAATATACCCAAGAATTACACTGCCTTGTCAGAATTAGCATCATTATTGTTGACTGATTTTTTACTATATCCCTCCAGTCTGTTTCTATGGTACTAATTACCCAGCCAGCTGGTCAGTGATTTGTATTTATGCATTTGATTTCTTCTCAAGAGCAGTAACTTGCAACTGTTTTTAGTGAATAATTTTGTGTTGATTCTGGAACATTTCTCCATTTTTTTTCGTAATTCTATATTCACATCCTCTGATTTTAACGTAATCCACGTCAGCTTGGTATCCTATGCAAACTCTAAAAGTATTCTCTAATCCATCATTTACACTGTTAATGAAAATACCAACCTAAATCAAACGCAGGACAGACTCATAGAATTTTAATTAAACGCTTTAGCAGTTCAACAGCAAATATTTGACAGCTACTGCCTCCAGCTATTTCTTTTTTCCAACTAGTTGTGCATGCATTTTATAGGTACTTCCATTTGGAACAAATTTTATTAATTTAATTGTGAGAACAATGTATAGGACATGTGAAAATACTTCCTGAAGTCAGAATACATGATTTATTTTATATCCACCGCATTAGGTAAGTGATCAAGTCAAAGAAAGAAATCAGACTGGTCTGAAACAATTTATCTTTGATCAGCTCCATGCTTCATGTGTTTCTATTTTTAAAACACTTAAATATCATCTCAATGCTTGTAAATAGGTTGTGTGCTGTTTTGTTCTAGTTTCTTTCCAGAAAACAAAAGCAGGCTCTCTATTACTTCCTTGAGTCTCCTTTTCAAAAAGATGCAAGTATGTTTGCTTTATCCAGCCCCCTGAATGCTATCTCACTCTGAGTTCCGAAAGACAAATGATAATTGTTCAGAGATTGGTCTAGGAGTTTACTTAAGGAAATTCTAAGGCAAATTCAATCAAACTTTGCTTTGAATACATATAAAGGGTCTAATTATTTTTGTAGTTAAGTAACTATAAATAGTTTCTAAATCTTTGAGTTTTGATTGCACAATCTGAGCTCAGTATTTGAGTTAAAGGGTGTCTTGTAAATGACAAAAAATGTAGCAACTGTTGGGAAAGCTTGCTTTATGATATGAAGCAATGGAAAACAATATATATCAATATGTACTAACTACTTATATAACTATAAATTATGTATATCTAAAATGATAATAAAGTTAGAAGAAAGAACAAGAAGGGACAGAAAACCACAGAACATGGAAAAATTCTACTATTTGTTGTAATACTGTGGTCAGTACAAGGATATATAAAATTCTTTACGTCTTTGTAAGTACTGAATTCTTTGTAACTAAAATACTGAAACCAAGCAGGTAACCATTCTAACGTACACCAAGAAAGACTTCCAATTTGCTCACAAAAACCTTCTGTACTAAATCCATATATTTCCTTAACAATCTTACCTTTAGTTTTACCTCATTTGTAGTATAAAGAATTTTTCTTCTGCAATGTTGTTTAACTAGTATGCTACATTTCAAGCATGATTATTTTCCATTTTTAAGCCTTTGCAGAATGCTAGACAACACTCCAAAACAAAGGTTTTGTGCACTGTAAGATATCCAGAAATGGTATACATAGAAAAGAATCATACCAATATATTTTTCTTCTTGTAATGCTGTCACATAGTTCTAACCTGAATCAGTGCAAGATGAATTTCCAGCTCTGCAATTCTTTTTCCTATACAACTTCGAATGCCATAACCAAAGGGGATGGAACCAAAATTGTCTACTCTGTCCAAATTATCTTTCCTCAGCCAGCGTTCAGGTCGGAACTCATTTGCCATTGAGAAATTTTCTTCACTGTATGATGTAGTATAATGACAGAGTGCCAGCTGCGTCTGAGGAAATAAACAATATTTATATTTAGCTAACTTCAATACACAAACAAATAAAAAACATTTGTAATTACTGTACTATGAGGTGATAACAATTAAGTATCTTTGAGTAATTCTAGAAGAAAAAGGGATACCTAGAAAATCAGATCCCTTTCTCAACTGGTCAAATGAAATAATCTTCAAATTGTTCTAAATGTTGCTGGATATCTTAGAGAAGATGCAGTGGGGAAGGAGATGGGAACAAAACTCACAAGTATTGGGAACTGTCTCAAAAAGATAGTATGAAAGAAAGGGAGAAAAGAGATACAAGACAATGGAAAAGGAAAAAACGGAGGATGCGAGGGAAAAAAAAAAACACCTCAGAAAAAAAACAGCAATAATTGATGTGATGATGTTTCCAAATATATCGGGGGGGGGGGGAGGGGAGAATGTGTGGGAATAATATTTAAATAAGTATATTAAGAATTAAGAATCCTGACTGTTTTAAAGCTACGTTGCTCTAACACAGAAGTGCTGTCATTTAAAATAGAGCCATACAGTTCTACCATGATCTCTGTGTAATCTTTGAACAGTATAAGGGAAAGATTCGTAATTTAAAAACGAAATGAAAGTCTTTCTACAAAAGGGAATTAATAGGCAAAGAATTAGAAAACTGCAAGAATAATGAACGTTTTTTTAATCAAATTGTAACATTGCACACAGATGTTATCAACAGACTCCACACTCAAGAATATTAAGAACAAGTCATGATGGTAAATTTGATTAGCAGGTGAGGACCCAAATCTAAAAAAAACAACCACAACAAGTCAATTATAAAATCCATATTTGTCATATAAATGGGTATTATTGAAATACTTTCCTCTTAATGCTCTAGCTTGGTGAAATATTTTGAAATCAATGAAGTGTATATATGTTGTAACAAATCACATTTCATACACAAAAATTGAACTGTGTTCTCTGCAGAGGACTGCAACAGAACCTACCCCTTTAGGTATCAAGTATCCTCCAACGACCAAGTCTTTTTGGGTCACTCTTCCATTTCCTGGCAATACTGGATATAACCTAGAGACAAATATTTATGAGAAGTTCAACAGCAATAACTAATACAACTGAAAAAGTTTAGATTCTAATTTGCATTCACAAATATGCAATATGAATGCAATATGCATTCACAGCAAAAAGATTTTTCAAAAGTACAAAACATCTCGGAGGTTCAAAGACTTTGAATCATCTGTAAGAATATGATTAATGCCTGAGAAAAGTTATTTACTAATAACTGGAGGTTGAGCTATTTGGTCTATACATTTCTTTGCTTTACACATGTACAAACATGCAACCAGTTGGTCAAGATGGAAATGTTTTAGCACTACTGGGAGCTGAAAAAGCCTTGTTGATGCCTTCTCTAAAATCCTCTTACTCCCCTCACCTCACTATGAACATTTGTTATAAACATATAAAAAAAGCATGTCACATGCCTTCAATTTAAGTCGAGAAGTTTAAAATGGCACTGCAAAGTACCACTTTGCAGTAGTGTGTGTGGAAGGAGGTTGTTACAGTCCATCATACAGACTAATACTTAAAAGGCAAAAATCAAGCTTTCAATTACCTACCTTAACAGACATGTCCTATATATGTGATGCTAATTCTACCATACTTAAAAACATTAAACATTATGTAAACAATCATATTTCATTGCTTGGGCATCCTTGGACACAATATTGCTACAATAAATAAAAGCAGAAGCAGCAAATAGCAGTAACAACATCTAAATACAAACGTTAGCATGGACTCAAAATCCATTACAACTACATGGAATTAAATTTTTTAATTAATGATTGCAGTTGTCTGCTACTTACCTCAAGGTTTCTTTCAGCACAGCTCTAATCAAAGGCAATTTTGGGACATCATGAGCAACAGGAACTTGATCTTTCCCCAGCTTATTGACTATTTCCTCATAAACACGTTGTTGAACCTCAGGGTGCTTTGCCAACAAGTAAGTTGCCCAGGACAAAGTAAAAGAAGTCTAAGGAAGAAACCACAGCCATCACCATCAAGTCCAACAAGATTAGATTAAAAATAATTTCAAGCCAAGAAAAATGATCAGTTTTCAACTATGTGTTTTACACATTTAAAATTATAAAACACACTGGCAATGATTCACATCTGGACTCAATGGGATGTTGTCAGACTTCACCATCCCCTCCTTCATCCCTTTTTCATCTAAAGATCCCCCACATATCAAAACAACCCATGCTGATTTTCTCCCAGTGAAATATTAAAAAGCAACAGAAAAAACAAATGGAAACAAAACTACATAAACAATACTGAAACATGAAGACTCTAAACAGCAGTGGATTAAGTAAACTGTTAAGTTTTCAATATGTGTTTCACCTTTCCTCCCAACAAAAACATTTTGCAGGATACAAGATAAGACAATACTACTCAGAACATTACCAACCCCTTTTCAGCATATGGTGGTCTCCTCATAGCATCCACACAACAAAATTGATATTATCACTGCTAAGATTATACTTTATCCTTTGGTAAGGAATGCTACACCACAACTGACAATTTCTACCTCTTGAAAAATTCCCACTTGACTGAAATTCAGCATCCTATTGAAAGTTTTCTTAAGGAAGCTAAAAGAGCAGCTTATATATTCAAAGTGGCCCCAAAATGTTAATACACACACACCCCCAATTAATGATTCTAATAGTCATCAAGGCTCCAGAAAAGAGGTACTGTGTGAAAAATCATTTAAAAATATATTGTCTGAAGGAAGAAACAGAACACAAGGCAGAATACAGTTGAACTTTGAGCACAAGATGATTTAAAGGAACCCATCATCTAATCCTCCTTCATCTCAGCTGGAAAAATTGCACTTCAATGCACATTTGTGGTTTAGGATACACTCTGAGAGCATGAACTCACTCCATTTGTACTAACATGGACCTAAGTAGAGTATTTCAACTCTTTATTTGTGATCCAATATTTACCATTAATTTAACCATGAGTCCCTGTGTTTAATCCCTATCTGGATTTCACACACTGTTCCATTCAAATACCAGACAGACTCAGGACATTTTGCTTCTACTATCACGCTGCACCTAAGACATTAAGGTTAAGCAAATGGCCTTACTTGAGCCTGTTTCCCTCACAACCATCAACTGAAGACAGAAAGTTTACCATGAAAAATGTATTCAGTGTTCCTGAGTAAGTATGGCAGAGAAAGTGACAAAGTAATCATTCTGTTCCTTACCTGTGTTGTTCTTAGTATCTTACAGCGTTTGAGAAAGAAAAATTGTAACCCTACCCTAATTTTCTTGAATTATTTTTAAAAGTATTTTTTTCAACTTGTATAATGAAGACGGACAACCAGTTTCACTTTATAGGCAGGAAACAGTTTTATTTTCAGCTTCGCGCTCATTGGCACAACAAAGCTTAAGGTTATAAACAATGTATGGGTAAAAAAACCCAACTTCTGGAAGTGTCTTGTTTTGGGCTTACATTTAAGATTAATTTAGAATGCAATTTCATCATGACAGTGACCTTTTATGTCTTGTCTTCAAACTGGGGTATAATGCTAGAAGTATCATCTTCAGAACCTTTCTTTTTTTCTTCTTGTGATATTTAGTGGCTGTCCCTTGCTAAAATGCAACCCTGCGCTATTCCCCTCAGAGCTCAGAGGAGCTGGCAATTGTGCCAGCTGCATACAGAACTTCTCTGATATAAGCACTGTTTCTTCCCAGGTTCCCAGCTCCTTCATAACCTCTTAAAAATTAGCACTGTTCCAGGGACAGCCAAAATGCTTTGTAGCCAAAAACTGCCTTACAATTTTGTTGAAAGCTTTTATAATCCTCTAAACCTCTTTTCATTTTCTATGATAAAATGAGATCTGAAGTGACAGCAGTAGGGGAAAAAAGGCTCCCTCAATCTCTGTCTTGTACTTGGAAATGAGGAAATCAGAAGTACCATCCTCTCACAAAATGATTGTTGCCAGCTGAGAAAGCTGAGTTAAACGGAAAGAGAAACTCTTGTTGGCATGATCTTCAACACTGTCCTTTTAGTTTAATGAAAACCCTCTCACACACTAAAAATGGAAAATTAAGGGTCTAAAAGATTAGAAAATGAATGGGATGAATAACTGTGCTTTACTTAAGAACCAAACATCAAAAAGTCTCCAAACTCATAAGCCCTTGGGATATTTAACCAACAGAATAATCTTCAGCACATAAATAAGCTTTACATATGCTCCTTATTTTGGAATTCAGAGGTATTACTGTTTGGGTTTTTTTTGTTTTCTTTAGAAACCTTACAAACTTACTTAAACCAAAAAATCTGAATTCAATTATCCAGAGAGTATTTTTTACTTTAAGGCTACTTTACTTCTTTACTTATTTTAATCTTTTCTACTGTAAGACTATTAAACACAGTCCTACATAGCACTTTCTTTATCAAATTCATATAGATTTCTTTTTAAAAATTGCTTATTTACAATCATTTACAATAATACTGTTCATTGATATTCTAAATAACTCCATATAGATTGTATATACAATACAATAACTCATTTTTAGCTTTTCTTATTCTTCTGATTGTCATGCTGCCGTCAATACTAAGCTACATTGATTTCACTTGATAGGAATGAAAGGAGGGTAAGATATATACTTGACCTTAATGATTCTTCAAATGCTCTAGATGACATATGAGAAGAATAAGGAAAGATGACCACTTAAAATGCTTCACCAGGTGTTGACATACCTCATATGCTAACCTTATTAATGCTGAGCCCCATCACCACAGCTCTTTGCCTCAGACTGACTGTATGTTGCCAGCACAAGCATGGGTGGTGAACTTATGCCTTACCTACATTAGTGCTGGCCTAACACCCCCCTCCTAATGGACTTCAGCACAAACCAGGTATCTGATCCATAATGTGTGTCCCAGTTGATTTAATTAGCCACATGTAAAAATCCTTTACCAAATTCTACATATGAGTTTACTGATCAATTTTTTCACACTAACTTTCAGCAGCCTTTTCTATTGTGGTCTACCTAAAGAAGCACAAATACTCAAACTAGGAAAAGAAAATGTATGAAATTCAAGCCAAATGTAAAGACAATTGCTATTTTATCAATTTAATAAACTGTGGAACTAACTCCCAAATGATGAGTTCCTGTAAACCACAGCTAGAACAGAACATCACTGACTTCATTCTAGTAGAGAGATTGCAGAGTGCTGTAAGTATTTTCTATCATTTTGAAGATGTAATGACTTAAATGTATCAGAAATTATGTCTTTACAAACAACATAACCCCCCCTGAAGATAGCTGTGAATGGTACTAGTTTACAAAAACAATTGTGCAGAAGAAAAACAGTAACAAGCTTACTGTGTCCACTCCAGCCAGAAGCATTTCAGTCATATTGGCATAGATCTCTTCCAAAGCAAGTTCCTTACTCACTAGGAGGTATGTAAGTAGCCCACCATTTACTTCTTCTCCTTGGTCCAGCTGAGACTGAATAGCTTTCAATTTGTTGTCAACATGGATTTGACCTTTGGGATTCAAAAAAATTGTTAAGCCTCCGTTTTTATTTTTCTGCTGGTTCCATTCAGTAATGACATTTCCCCCTTACACTACAGTACATAGCCATAAAAAGACAAAATATTTGAATCTATTTTCTCAGGGAAAAGAAAATAGAGTGGTGGTGGAGGTCCTTGGGTACTCACGGTAAGGAAAGACAGAGCTGACAGGAACCTTGGTAGCTCACAGCATGAGAATGCTGAGCACAAGGAAAGGACGCAAGAGACTATAGTTTCTGACTGGGAGTGAAGGAAGCTCAAGGTCAAGTTTTTACGCCCACCTGGCTTGTTTTCTGATGACTCTGCAAGAAGTGGTGAATTCTGCAAAGCATGCTGCAAGTCAGCACACAGCGGCTGCTACAAGATGTTAGCAGCAACCAGTAGGTCAAAGCCACAGAACTGAATCACACTGAAGACAAAGATGAGGAGCATAAAGTAATAGCAAAAATTGAAAAACTTCAGCAAATGACATTTTGAGCAGTTTCATCCACAGTCCCATTTATACTTTAGTGACTACAAACAGCATCTTCAGTGAAATAAGGGCTTTCAAAAGAGGAAAACTCCTCAGAAAGTTAATGCCTCACAGAATGAGCTTACAAAAAAAAAAACCAACTAGAATCAACATGTTCCTTTATGAAACCTACATAAACACATCACATACAGTGATTCTCACCATTTAACTCCTTTTTCACAAAGGGACTAAACAAAGAAACAGCATAACAAGTTTCAAACAGAACAAATTCCCCAAGAACAGTTTTTCAGCTACTGTTAGGATAAAGATGAAGTCTGCTGTTTTTAATCCACAAAAGGAAACAAGAGTGCTTTATCATGGGAAATAATTTAAAAGTGGCAGTGTAAAAAAGTACGTTTCACAGAAAACACACCTATATCAGCATTAAATGGATTCCCTAACACCTACTGTAGGTACAGATCAATACATATTAAAAATTAAGCATATTAGGCATATTAAAAGTTAGGAAACTAAAGAATCTACTCTCAAGACGATGTACACAGACCTACCTAGACAAATAGTGCTAACAAAATAAATTTAAAAATGCATGCAGCTTTCTAACATTAGAGGGGGGAAAAGGCTTCAAGGTTTTTTTAAACACTCCAGAATATTAAAAAAATATGTTGCAAAGACAACTCCTTCTTCTTACTTACATGAAAGCTGATTGATAAAGTAGCCTGGAATGCTTTATTCACAAAAAAACATATTGTAGTACAGCAGTGTACTTCTATGTCAACTTACATGCTTGTATGTGTATATATAAATTTCACAGTTTAATTAATTGCTAGAGTCTCATTTTTTAACTTTCTATTCAGTTTTAGTGGTGATTATTTGTCAGAGTTTCTGACTGAAAACTTGCTGAAGTCAACAAAACCACCCTCATTAAAATTTGAGTGGCTTAAGATAAAGCCTTGGCAAAGAGCTTGGACCTGGAGTGAGGACTGGGCGCTGAAACAGGTGAAGATAAATACAGAAACAGCAGTATAAAATAGGGGAATATTTAAAGCGCACTGGTAAATTCTTTTTCAGTAGAGTAATTTTTCTTGGCCAATCTGAGCTTAATAGGGCCAAAACTGTTCCCTTGGCCAATCTGAGCTTAATATGAAACTTACTTCTACCACAATGTCTTCTTATAATTTTAGAAGAGAAATGCAGCAAGTCCTGTTGAAACACACACAGAACCTGCAGAAATACAGCTGAACTTTTCTATTACTAAGTCTTACTAAATTTGAAGAGTCCATCCCAGGATCTGCAGAACTCTCTCCAGGGTTTTGGAATAAGTGGACGAAGCCATTTGGGAATAGCACCTGCATACATAGTGGTCTTAAACATACTAAACATCAACTCCAGAGCCTCAATATATTCAACAGTCTGCTGTGGGACGTTGTTTTCCAGGCAGCCCAACCGGCATTCATACAGAATAGTTGCCACACCTGCACATATGAAACCAAAGAATTTGCTATACACATGCATATATACATATTAATAATTTAAGGAATTATAATGCTAACATAATGGAACTACCTTCCAAAAATATTTAGTTATTATTACTGCAGCTGGGAGCAGATAAAATAGAAATTTAAAACACAGAAAAAAATCCCAGCAAAACACTGTAGTGAGACAGTGGCTACTATGTCAATAATGCTCAGCATGAGAAGACGGCCAGGAATTCCAGCAGAAGCAGAGCAGCCCTCCAGCATGCTTGCTGTGTTTTGCATTGCACCACAAATCCTGAGCCTGCCGTGTTGGCCTCTGAACACAGAGGGACATACAAGTCCAAATACATTTCTGATAACTGGTGATAACGCAGGAGTTTCTAGCAGCGGCTATGCCTGCCTTTGTCATAAGCTGGTAGTAAATGACTAATGATTATGCATAAATGGATAAAGAGCTTGCACTCTAGGCAGTGATTTCACTGCACACAATATACTTTCTGTAGCCCTGAAAAACAGCAAGTGTGTGACACTGTTGCAAGTGACAATATTGACTCGTCTCTTGTTCCTGACTTGCTGTGATTTCCTCAGATGTTTCGTCTGCAGTATTGCAGTGATCCCTCCTAGAAATACCATCCCCTACCCCCCTCAAAGAACAGTACTTTATATATATTTTTATTAAATTATTCTTCTTCTTCTCAACTCTGGACCATTTCTTCCATTTATCAGGTTAATTGTTACTCATCCATTAGTGTCCCTGCAATCTCTCAGCTCAGTTTTTATAAACATACCCAAATTATTAAATATTAGACAGAACTCAGCCAGAAACTGCCCTACTGGAGTTAGCCAAAATGTTCTCTCAGTTTGACATAAAAAAACATCTTTAATTACTTTCTGAACACAGGTTTCTAGCAATTTTTCCTCCCAACTTGCAAAATCTAGATCATATTACCCAGTTTCTTTATGAAAATACCACATGGTACAGTACAAAAAGCATTCCTATTATCAAAATAATCTTACTTAGTGACTTTTCTAAAATCCAGTGGGGCAATTAGGTAATTTTAAAAGGCATTTAGATAATTTCTCAAAGCCATTTACATCAAATCAAATGTTTTTAAATAAGTTTTGTGCTTTTAAATTCATCATTTAACAGTTTGTCCACATCTTTCCAGGTAATATTAGAATAACTGTTAACTAGATAATTAAAGTAACTGGTCTATTAACACTCTAGTCTTTTTTCTCTGTTTCTCCTATTAAAAATAGGTACAACAGATATGATGTTTAACTTTGATCTTGCCTTCCATCAAACACTCCATAAATTCTCAAGTGTGTATATATATATATATATATTTTTTTTTTAAGAAGCTTTTCTTTTTCCCTGTTCTTTGCTTCATATTTCCTCTTTACTGACAAAAATAATCTTAAAATCTGGCTATTTCCAACTCAGTCTTCCCTCTCTAATTTTCCTCCCTGGGGAGATGTTTTTCTGTGCCTTTTATTTCTCGTGTGCCTCTTTCAGCAACTGCTAGTTCTTATGCATTCTTTTGCTCTTTACATGGTCTTTTCAAAAAAATCTTACACAAATTGGTTCCCTGAACAGTTGACAGTGTAAGTTAATTAAAACTGCAATTCATATAGGAAATAAGTGCGTGCCAGGCACAAGTTATAAATGAAAAGCTAAAAGAATGTGAAGAATTTAAACTAACCCATCAGTTAAAGTGAATCTGTAAGCTCAGTTTAAAATTCCATAAAATTGGTAACTCTTAGTTGAATGCCATTTTTAGACATTATTAATGTACAACAGACTCAGGTTAGTTTACCAAACAGCCAGCCAGCCATTTGATACAGCACCTTCATAGATGAGCAATTTGGAAGTTCTTGCAAATCTCAAATTATTATACAGAAATAGGGAATACTGAAACTGCTCAGGGCCTTGATTGTACATTTTACCTGTATACCAGTATTTCCACAGGAATTATGCCTTAATACAAGGTATCATCTCTTTGGACTCTACAAAGGAATTCTACTAATACCTACTGCACTAAATAGGAAGACACCTAAATGCAGAATATCAAGCTTCCCTTTTCAGATTAATCACAATGGGGCACTAGTCATTTGACAAAAATGCCTAACCATAAGCACACTGCTTTACATCCATGTTCTTTACAGACATTATACAGCCTGGGCTTACCTTCCATTGAATACTTGAAGAAAAGGTTGTTAACATTGGTCACTGTTTCCCCATCATCCTCTTGACTTCTGAGGGTGTGGATTCTTTTAATTAAGTCTGTGATAACTTCATTGACTCCTTCAGAGTAAACAGCCACATCTTTGGGTTTCAGAATTTTTTGCCTCAGTACACTTCTCATTTTTAGCCATTGTTCCCCCTCCCTAGAAGAAATTATTAATATCTAAACACAATTCTCCTTAACAATCATTAGCTGGGTAAGAACGCCGCAGTGAAACTGTTTATGATTTTTCAACTCAAATGAAAGCAAGTGGTGAAATGAAAATGATGATAATGTGTATTTGGTATTATATGCCTACATTTTTATTCTGTATTTATTGCACGTCCTCATTAGATTTCAGTGTTGCAACATGTATGTACATCTGTAAGACAGTCTCTGGTCTGAGTGACAAAACTTGTCCACTCAGTGTTCTGAATTTGAAAAGTGTCTCTATATTAGTATTTTAGCAGTAGCTAACACAAGAAAATTGCAAAATTTTCTTATTAAAATTACTTTAAATAAATATTTGAATGGATAGTCTGAAAAATTGCTTTTACCTAGCTTAATGACCAAAGGTATCACATCCAAATCTGACAAATCAATGATTTGAGCTAGTACCATAAATGTCGTTACTGATACATCACTTTCAGTTACCTTAATTCTAAACCTACAAAGTAATAAGATAGCAGACCTAGCTACAGAGAAACAATTTACAGCTAGATTCTCCTTTAGCTGAGCTATGTATTGAAATCTTTGTGCTGAAGACTAAAAATCTGAATTGTAGCATCTGCACGCTTCAAATGAGTAGAGTATTTGGGAACAGTGGTTCCAGGGATATCTTTCAATTCCTTATGAAGACAGGCAATTGTCTTTTATGCATTTATTTTAAATTGCTGTGTAAGTATTTCCCATTAAATTCTTTCACCTGGAGCAATGCTGCTGCAAGGTACAGAAACTTATTGGCCAGCAAAAAAAATTAATCTCTTTAACAGATTTAAGATCTCATTTCACAAAATATCAAGGAACCATCAGTTTGACTCTGAGCTGCAGCTTAAGATTTGAGTCTGCAGTGCAATACATAATGCCTTTTGCCACCATGAAAGAAACAGACTGTCCATGACTCAGGAAATTATTTTTCCTCTAAATAAACATCCTATGTCAGTGGGGACTGTGAGTAGTTCCCAGTGGCAATTAACCACACCCACACACACTGCCAGCTTATGCAAGCTTTAAAGACAGATAACTCTTCTAGAAACAGCCATGTACAAAAATATCTGCCTGGCAATGCACTACAGTGTGAATTTACCATACATTGACGTCTCTACCTTAATTTACTGAGGAGGCACTTTGGTGAACAATAAAGCTAAAGCCACCCTGAGCTAACAAGTCCACACAGCACACTGCCAACTGGATGCAACAGTCTAGATCTGAAGCAATAAAACCACATTTGCACGGTGCTGTACCAAAGTTAGTAAGCCCTATTCTGCAATACTGCTTCCAGGTAAGCGAGTCAGCTCAGACATCTCTAGCTGATACATGTTCCTCAAGAATGTTTTTATGCAAGGTAGCTTACTCCACATTCAAACTACACATTATTACCATCCCTTTGAAAATTTACAGCAGAACAGACAATTCACCATAAATTCCTACCCTCTTTCCCCCACTAGACGTACAAATTTTCCCACACAGAAAAGCCTGAATTCCCAGATGACCTGTACAGTCCTTCAGAAAATCACTAAACTTTTACAAGAAAACTTAGAAAATGAAGGAGTAACAACACTTACGCAGATATAAGTCCCATGGCTCTCCCTCGTAAGTCTCTGTATTCCTGCCAGGATTCCATGTTAGCTCTTTGTGGTGCTCTACCTTCTGCCCGGAGGACTTGAGCAACCATATCTCGATCTGCAATGGATACAACAAACTGGGGACCAAAGTGAGACTTGAAGATCTTTCCATATTCCTGAGTGTGTTTTTGCTACAATATCACCAACAAAGAGAAACAGAAGTAAAGTATTACTAAGGAAAAATAACACAAAAGGAAACTGACAATTTGTCATACAGTGAATCAGTCTATCACATCTGGAACTTGATCCCCAGCTTTCCAGTCAAGGAATGGTTTGAAATGTCAGGAGAAAGCATCTAAGCATTACCATGAAATATTCACAAGGCAAACAGAGAGGTCACACTGTTCAGGATCTCTGACTGAAAAGACCCAAAGCTCTAAGGCACAAAGGGTGAGTGAAACCAAATACTGAGAAGATGAAAGGACTTGGGGCACTTAAAAACACATCTCTTCAGATCAAACAGGTTAGAAAGAATGTCTGAAAAAATGAAAAACATAGAGGTAAATAGGGTGAAATTAACAGTATAAGACAAAGATATAATAATTTACTTTTAATGTCTTTTACAAATACAGACTTACTCTACCATTTTATTTTAAAAAAAAAACTACTTACAAGTTTCTCACATCTAACCAAGGACAATGATAGCATAGCAGCCTAGTGAGAAACTGCATTTTGGGACAGCTCATCAGCAGTGAACTTTAGAATGACATATGTTAATTCTGCAAAAGGAAGGAAAAGTTGAGGTCTTATTCCTGCAGTGAGGTTTATTTAGTGGCTGATCCACAAGTTGTATGATTCAAGCTGGAGGCAAGCAACAGGCAATTAAGAAAGAGGATTGGAAAACATTAAATTATGTATAAAAAGAAATGTAAAAGTTTTCCAGTAAGATTGCGCTATCACTGTCCCATGAAATCTTACTGATTATTTCAAATAAATTTCATTCTGACATGGTCATGAAATGAAACACCCAACTCCCAGGAGGTAGTAGAGGTACATCATCATTTTAGGGAAAAAAAAACCCAAAACTGCAAAGGAGTTTAACAAGACATATTATTAGGACTTTAGATTTAAGAAAGCTTTAAATTTTAAAGCCTTTATTTCAGGTTAAAGTAGCAAGACAAGTTAAACTGACCAAAGTTTAACTTTGACACGTTAACTGCATCTAATCTAAAAACATCTGCTTGCAGAGTTATGCTTATTAAAGATCAAAGATGTTTGATACAACTATACTAAAAGTCTAGTGTTGACCCAAGATTAACTTACGAGAAATATTTTTTTAATCAGTCTTTGTTACAGAGATGAATTGTTTAATTGCCAAAAAGAAGTTTAAGAATCATGAATCACTCTTCAGCACATGGTACCAAGTGCTTACAAAAAATTTAACTCTTTTTGCCTGGTTTCCAAAAAAAACAAGAGTTGTGCAATTGTGGTCTCTGCCAGTCTCCTCTTAAATAGTTTTGGAACACAATGGCCAACTTCAGCTACATTTAACAGAGAGTTAAAGGTCTCCTGCAATTATATTCTTACCATTTTCAAAAATCAGCATCTGGATTCAAATAAGACACACATATTAGTCACCCTCATGAGGGAAATGCTACAGTAGGAACTCAACAGTTATCATTTCTGCTTGGTCTGCTGCTAACCAAATACCACATACAGACCAATGTACGAACAAGCACTCCCGAAACCCAAAGTATCTCTTGCTCCAGAGATATTTTAGGGATATTGAAACTGAACTTGGAGAGAATTGAGAGCACGAGTCTTTAAAGGAAAGCATGAGTTGGGAGATAAGTGCTGCAAGGAAAAGTCAGTGAGGTGAGGGGGATACAGGTCACCAGTCACAGAAAAACAGGTTCAACAAATTTTGCTATTTATGAGCACCTTGTTTTTTCCACTGATGGTGAGGTTACATGGGAGGCCAAACTTCAACAGAAAATAAATCGTCAAGCCATCTGATCAAATAAATCAAATATTAGTTTTAAACCAGAAACAAACAAGGACAAGGTATTTGGACATCTCTTGCTCTCAACAGAATGATGTTCAGTTGTATCAACTTCATGTTTAAAGAAATGCCTGGAATCTCTCTCCCGTATTTTCTATCACAACATAGGTTTTCTTTCCCTTGTTCCAAACCTTAAAAATATTACACTTTCATGTCTCACATAACACTCTCACACCAGACATTCTTTCACACATCATAAATTCAAACTGCCAGCATCCAAACCCTCCCCCCTCACCTTTCTTTTCTTTATACTTGCATAGGACTGATGAGACAAAAGAGATATAATCCCATCAAATTAAAACATTTTCACTTTGTCATAATTGCTGTAGGCATTACTGCTTTGGCCAGGACTAACTGGAATCATGTTACTGAGAACAGAACCTCCTTTGTGAAAAAGCGCTCGGCTTCCCCACCCCTTCTGCATATAGCGTATGAATATTTGTGTGCACCGAAGGACATCGCTTAAGTAGCTGTGCTGGTTACCAAAGGGTTTCAGATTAATTCATTCCTGATGTTCACTGTATTGTTAAATTTAACAGACTGTTATTAATCCAGTTAATGCCTATTTCCAACCAGGGTGTATGCAAACAAGGCATCCATGATTTGTAAAGTGATTTTTGAGACTCTAAACAGAATAAAAACTAGTATCATGTTACAACTCCTCCTTATCCTTTCTCCTGCTTTCCTTTCTATGAATAACGTTCATTAAAGAAGAAAATTTCCCTATCAGCTAGTGGTAGTGAAAAGCATATACTATTTAGGTTGTCTATTATTCCTTTTAATATTTGCATAATTTTCACTCTTTTGACAGTGAAAGAACAGTGAAAGCTTGGATTCAATGGTAGTGTTTTTTTAGTGTTACAAGACTATGGTAAGTGCCTCTCAAATTCTGTGCACCACTACAGAGGTAGAGAGAAAAAAGAAATATAATGCAATAAAAAGCTTTAGCAACCGTAAAGTTTCAGCTGCATGTGTCTTGGTTAGCAAGCAATTAAGTTGAGCAATTCATCATCAGCAACCTAGTTCGGCTGCCATCAAACACAGCATAGACTGAGGAGCCTAACACTTCTTTTTAGAAATCTCAGTGGTAAATAGGACAAAGCCAGACATGTGATCTTTTTCGGGTTTGTTTTTTTTTTTTTTTTTTTTTTTTTTTTTAGTGTTTCCTGCCTCTTTCTGGTGTTTCTAGGCCCTTTGTAAATCCTAACTTTCAAGTTTTGATCCTCAAACCATTTAAAGTTCTGCCCTGTTCTGCTTGGTTTCCCTTTTCTGTTTTTACTTCCCTCTCTTTCACTTTTTTTTATTTCAGTGATTTTTAGGCTGTGAACCTCTTGGGGTTGTCTGTGAATCCCTTCCTAGCGATCTGGGAAAGGTCATTAAGAGAAGAAAATAATAAATGCCTCATTTGAGGTATTCCCAAAGAGATCTGTACTGCCAGCGGAAAGTGTTATGGATCCTCCACAACTGAAAAAGGGTGAAAACCACTGCTTCACTCCCTCAAACACAAGTGCTCACTTTAGAATCACTTGGACTGCATGGGGAAGGGGCCTCAGGAGATGCACTGTTACTTTTTAATGAAACCCACACATTAGTCCAAGCAACCAAAAAAATTCATCTTTGGAGAGAGACAGCCTTACGCTAAGACAGCTGCCCATGCCAACATCCAAGAAACACTGTACAGAGGAAGGATACTCGTTCACCCAACTCCTGCTGCCCCAAGCACGGATAACCGCGCTTCACCCACCTTCGCCGGGTGGGACTGAGGAGGGGGACGCGCCGCGGCCTGCGGACCACCACAGAAGCGGAGGTGCCCCAACCACAGAGGGCAGTTCTCAACCCCCACCCGGGTTCAGATTTATTTTACCGTCTCCCACCCCACTGCGTCCTCCAGAGCTGCCACACGCACGCCAGGTGACAGGAGCCGCTCTCCGCCCTCCCTCCTCTCACCCCGCCATCAACCTCCCGCCGCCATCAGGCCCCACTTCCCGCCACCCGCCTCCCCTCCCCCTCGCCGCAGCGTCCGCCCGCGAGCCAATGGGGCCGCCCGGGGCGGGGGGGCCCAGCCGGCGGACGGCCGCGGGCGGGCAGCGCCAGCCGCCGACGTTGCCCCCTCAGCCCCCCCTCTCCCCCCCCCGCCGGGAAGGTTTCAAACCGCCCGCCTCCTGCTGAGGGGAGGGGGGCGGCAGCCGTGGGCCGGCCGGCGCTGATGGCAGCGGGGCCAGGCGCATCTACCGCCCCCTCAGGGGACCTATATGTGCGAAGTATATTTATGTAAGGGGAGGCCAGGGTAGAAGTGAGGGTTGGAGAGACAAAATGGTCTCTGGCCACAACACAGGGGCGCCGGGCTGAGCCGGGGGAAGGAAAGCGGCGGGAGTCCCCCTCACACCAGCCTGGCGGTGGCGCCTCAGCCGCAAGCTGGCCGCAGGACCGAGGCGGTCCCGGGTGGAAACAGCCCCGGGGTGCCGGCACGGCCTCACCTTCAGGGGGGGTGCTGCGGTCCGGGATTCGAGGAAAGCCCGCATTTCCCAGCTCTGCCCGCCAAAAATAAGTCCTCTGCAAGTATGTGAAACAGCCCAGTCCAAAAATATGGGATTATTTTTTTTTTTTACTCTAAGGCACGTAGCTAAAGTTCAAAATACGCATAAACTTGAAAAGAGCTCAAAGAGTGGGGCTGCCGGCGAGGCAGTCACCCCACGTACGAGGGAAAGGGGGGAAGGCGGGAGCAGGGTGTCGGCACGGCTCGGAAGCCACGTACTCGCAGGCTCCTCACCGAGGCACAAACGCTAAAACCTCCAAGAGCTGCGGGAGGCGGAGGTGGAACCGGGGGATCCTCCGAATCCCGACTCTTTCGTAACAGCGGGACGCGGCGCGGCGATGACTAGCTGCGGTGCTGGTAACCCGGTGATTAAGCAATGTTTTGTGAGGGGAGAAAAGGAAAGGTTTAAGTAATCCTGGCGTGAATAAAACATTAAATAGCCGATTAAGCTGTACCTGGATTTCATGAATGCGGCCGAAGCCGTCCTTCCAGAAGAACTCGTAGAGATTGTAGAGGGTGTTGGGTCCAGGCATTTCTTGCAGGCTCTTTACCCTGCCAAGCTGGTGCGGGGGGGGCTTCAGCAGCTCCCCTGCGCGCCCTGAATCTGCCACCATCTCCTCGCCTTTGTTCTCTGCCGCTGCTGGAGAGTTATTCGGTACCTCCAGAGACTGGCTGCTGGAAAGTTTGGGCAGTTGGTGAAACCTGCTGACGAAAATCGCATGGTAAATGTAAGTCCTCTCAGATTCAAGCGTCTGCTTGCATTTCATTGTCAAAACTCTCGTGAAGAAAGACATGTCTCTTAATTTCAGAAAGGTCCACTTTGCTCCTGCAGCTGCTTTTTATTTGGTTGCTCTTTCTTCACTGCCTGCTTTAACTTGTACAAGCAGCACTTCTCCAAACTTACTGCATGAGCATCAGTTTACACAGACCATTATTTAACGCTCCCTCCCCTAGGGCTGGAAAAGGGGGGTGGGTCTGGGATGAGACTTGAATAGAACGAACCTATTATTTTGTATAATTCAAATCAGATAAATTTACTCATTAAGCATGCAGGCAAAGTTTAGTTTTTCCCCTCTTTCCCCCATTGGTTTGGCAAAAAGTTCACATAAGGATTATCCCATCTTTCTCCTTCATTAAAAAGGTGGGCTTAGGGCTATTTTTTCTGTGGCATTAATTCATTCCCATATGTTAGAAAATACTGTATTTTCTGCAAGAAGTTCTCTTACCACCATTCACCATCCTGCAACATATATGGAAAACATTTCTGCATCCACGTACAAATAGCAATGGTTTTACACAGTAACCTTACAAACAGTTCCTGTAAATTGCAATATCCAGGGATGTTATTTGTATTGCAGAATGATTTCTCTTTTGGACAGGATATATGCCATAAGCAGCTTGTGTCAACTTTTGTAGAAACTAACCAGTGCCCTGTAACTGTATAGTGTTCCACCACAGTTCTTCCTTAATTAGGCTGCATGGACCTACAATCACACAGAGAGAACTTGAGCTCCAACCTGTATATCACTTTGTTTTGCACAGTTTCAAAAGTGTTTGTTCTGTCTTCATACCTATTTCTGTATAATTCTGAAGGTGTTAGTGATAATCTGTAAAATGTTGATTAGTTTCAGAAATTATGTGGAAGAGACCACACTGGTTTTAACTGAATCAGAAGCTCGGGTAAAACTTGAGGACAGAGGAAATTCTCAAGGAAGATCCACAGTTCCAGAACTTAGTTATGAATAAACTGCTGGAAAAGTAAGTCTAGTGAGCTTCAAAGTTATTTGCCTTTGTTTTCCTTCTGTTTATTTTTCTACATTTATATTTTTGAGGCCGCAATCCAATTAAGATTTGTGCACATGCTTAATTTTATCACTGATAACTCCACTGAAATAAATGTACCTCTGAAGTTAGACATGTGCATCAGTCTTTGTACATACAGCAGTAAATATTACAGGAATAAAAAGAAGATAGTAAACAGTCTTAAAATCTATAAAGTACATATTGGTTTAAGCTAAAATAATGTCTTTAAAATAGGCTTCATCATACTTGAAAGGGTCCAGAGAACAGCAACAGAAAAAAATAGAAGTTTTTTTAAAATTACATAAGGAGGAGGTTGAGAGAATTATTTCATCTGGGAAAGATGACTACCTGGAGCATGACAACAGCCTACAGATGTGTACATCTTTTGTTAAAAAAAGATGCATGTCAGAGAGAGAAGACAGAAGATAATGGGCTTAGTTTGCAGCTACAGATTTCTTGGTTAGATTTTTTTCAGGTAGCCTTGCTCTCTCAGATATTTTTGGGAAGTCTCTTAGATATTTCAGATAGCCAAGGTATCTCAGGAGATTATGTAATTTCTATCACTGAACTTTGTAAGAACAGGTTTGAGAAACAGCTGACAGGCACATCTGGGTCTATCACGGTCTACGTTACCTCTGGAGTTTCCCTTTTCCTCCTACATGGTGTAGCTACACTATTTCTTTAATATTTATCTAAAGATGCTTTGAGAGACACAGTTACTCAGAAAATAAATACATATGGGGAAAAATATTAAAACGAGCTGGTGAGTGTGAAATTCAGAACAAGTTTATCATCATAAGTAAATGAAAGGCTAATTCCACGTCTCACTCACAGACAGTGGAGGACAAGAACAACAAAGAATATCTCCCAAAGCAAGTAGATGCACTATGAGATGTCTGCAGGAGGATTTAAAAACAGAACATTTATTTATTCGACAGAAAAGATGGACACAAGTCCTAGAACATGCAAAGAACAATCCGAACTAAATTATCCACTCTATCATCTAAATTACATTTGCCATATTGTAAGAACAATAACCACAAAAATTTAAAGCTATTGAACAACAGATGTCCCTAGATTGTAAGTCAACAAATAGAAAGGAAAGAATATGAATTAACTTTGTAATGAACACCAGTATAATCCCGCTATACATATTAAAGGTTATATCAGAATAAAAAAAAAAAATCTTAATCTCAGTACTAATAATTTGATTTTTTTTTAATGTATGCAGTAGTTCTCCAGCTTTAAAAAATTATATTCATATCCTAATTTCTAGATTGATGGAGGGAATATATGCACAAAAAAACTGTTGCTCACAGCTATCAGTATGGTAGGTATTTTTTTATTATTTTAAAGTCATACACCATTAAGATAGGGTAAAGCATCTGCATCTGCTTCTATTAGTATGCTTGTGAGATAAACTCAGATGCATTGCTGTAAAGGCTAGAGTTTTGCAACTAGAAAACTCTGGTTGTACATTTTTGCAGTTAATTCTGTATTTGGACATCCACTTTTTTCCCCACCATTACCCCTTTTCCACAAAAATCATTGTAGGAGAGAGTGTTTCTAGCCAAGCTACTTGAATAAAGAGTTTCAGAAGTTTTGTCTTGTAAGTACTTCACAAGAACAGTACCTGTTTTCCCTCTGAGGAATTTCTGGAGGTGGCAGTAGTCCCAGCATAGGAACGGTGTTGTATAACCCCACTTTCACTCAGGCTTCTAGGCAGTTTACTTATTGTTAGATTTTTGTTTGTTTGCACTAAAATGGTCTGAAACACAGATCCCATTTAAAATAAACAGGTAAACGCTCAGACAATATGCATTTTCAGTAAAAGAGGGAGCCGAAGACAGCACTAATCATTCATACGCCATTCACTTCAGGAGACACTAAACCATAGAACTTGCGTACAATGTGCAAGGCAGCAATACAGGACAGACAGAGTGCTGTATCATGAGTTTAGTATTATAAAGTAGAGCTGTCTTGTCTTTACTGCAGCCAAAGCAGCTACGCTCCTTCACATCTGTGGTGCCTCCGGAGGATTATTCATTACACAATTTCTACCTTGCTAAGCTGTTCTTAGTTACCTTGTTCACTAATGAATCCTCCAATGTAACGGCTAGCTGTATACATTTATATATGTATTCTCTATTTACTATCTCACCTGGTGTGGCATGCAAAACAGCTTCAGACCTTCAGATCTCATTATTGGCAATCCTCGGCAAATCTTTAATATTAGTCAAACATTCTATGATTACCAGTTATCAAGTTTGCATGTGCAGCTTATACAACCACAGTAAAGCCAACTTCAGGAAAAAATTCTATCTATCCATTGTGCTAAGTCTCATGAGGAATTTGATGCTCTCTGCCGTCTGGATAGATTTTGTTGTTGTTTTTAAGATAGTGCTCAACAATGGAAAGTCTAAGACAGTTTCTCCCACTATTCACATGCAAATATTTATTAATGTACAAAAAGAAAACCAAAAATTAGAGGAAAACCTCAAAGTACATAATTAACTTTGATTAAGATTTTATACTTATCGACTGTCTGCTTTTAAAGAAAAGGTGGAATGTATTCTCACTTGAAAAAAAGAGTCCTAACCAGGGAGCGCCTATGTGACACCTCCATTACTACTTGCTACCTTGTATTTTTATTAGAAAGTGCCATCAGTGTTTTACAAACAAAACCAAAAACACCCTATCCTGAAGAATTTCCAGAGTAGGTTAGAGGCACCAGCCGAGTACAACAGAAAGAAATTAATAAAGCACAAAGCAGCAATGCATTAACAATGAAAATTGCCAAATTTCTTGGATATAATAGAAGAAGGACTTAAAGGGGAATAAGGATACTATTCTGCAAAACTGTATAAAGAGGCTCTCTAGCCTTCCTTGTACAAAAGGAGACATGAGAGGATTGACATCCACAGAAACATAATTTTTACATAGTGCAGGTGGTAGACCAGTAGTAGGTCTGAAGACCAGTGGGCCCAAAAGGCCTACGTACTGTAGTTTGTTGTGAGTAACAGATGACAGAAGGGTCACAAAACAGGTTATCAAATAATCCCGTTTTAACGTTTCAAAGAATATTCATAAATAATAGATATTTCTAGAGGTTTGTTAGATGGAGTAGAAATGCAGAGCCACTAACAGATGCAGGCTCAGGTACACTATTGCAACACTACTATACAATAATTATAAATAATATTATAGTAACCCATCAGTGCAGATACAAGTTTTTTTTTCTAGGTAAACTGTAGAAGAAGAATACTCCAGACAACAATAGCCAAATTGTATGGTGGTTAAATAGCCAAATACAGGAAGGGAATATTTATGAATTTGAATGAATACATGTGGGCTACCACAATGTGGAATGTGTAATTAAACTAGTTGCTCTCTGCTGTGCCAGATCATAATTGTGTGGTTCTGTCTGACTTTCAAATTAGAGTTATTAATGTATGTATGTGCCACTAAGGTTGCTGCTTTACTGACACACTTAGCATCCTTACTACTGCAGAATCTGAGTTGGAGGTCAAACATGCAAATTGTAGCATGTTAAATAATCAACATTATGAGTAAAACCCCAAATTTATGCTAGAAGAGATAGATGAAGCTGAAATAACAGTTTCCTATAGTAGTCTTGAAAAAGAGAAAGGAATAGTGAAGGAAAGAAACCAACAAACATTTGAAAGAGCAGCAGAGGGTTTTACTTAGTGAAAGGTTTAGCGAGTAACCTAAACTGGTGGAGGGATCGGCATTGCCTGATTCCATTTTCCTCCCAAATATGATCACAGACTTCAGACTTGTTTCAGGTAACAGAAATCCAGTAGTATCGCCACAGAATTCCCAGGAATAATGGTGAGTGTAGCAGCCATGATATAAAACCTCCCTCCAATCCACATAAACCCACCAAACCATAAAGAAGGGAGAAATTATGCCATCAGCACTAGCCAATCAAAACACATTTATGTGACTTGGAAGATAAATATCTTCTCCTACTTCTACTATCTTTCAGCATGTATATTTATCAGATGTCTTAACAGCGACTCAAAAACATGCTCGCAGTTCTTTAAATTTAAACAATGATGTTTGTCCTAGCCTGTCGGTCTGTTGAGTTTGAAAAAGTTTTATGCAACTAGTCAGTTTGGACTTTTGTTATTTCAAACAAGTTGGAGCACATGCCTCTTCACAGTAGAAGTGCTTCAATTTAGTTAACTTTTGGTATGCAACAGGACCACAGTATAAGCTAAACTTGACTATTGATAATTTAGATTATGTATTATTTTTTGATGATAGTTTATCTCCAAATCCACAGTCGCGCTGTTCTCTCAGTCTAGACCCCCTAGTGGGTCATATTAATTGTACTTTGCTACTACCTTCACTTAGTTATTTCTAAATCCAATTTAAACTTGCCTTCCTCTTTGCATGAACTCTGACAAAGTTCACTTGAAGCTTTCTTTGTGCCCTAATCGATATTCAGAGTCAATGGATACATTATCATCTTACCAGGAATTCTGTTTTCTTAGAATTATTCTCACTTTTTAACAGTCTTAGTTATATCTGGCTTGTAATTATTTGAACATTATTTTATGACATACAGTATAATAAATATTGTACTATATGTTCTACATAACTGTTTAAATAGCTAATGCATCTACAAGTGTAATTTATGGAAGGGATTTGATCAGAGGCATTCAACTTTGCCCAAATAACACCTTCAGCTAAGAGTGTACAGACAGGCTCTTTAGAACATTCGCAAGGAAGAAAAGCTGAAAAACAGTATTGAAATGTCAGAAACGTAAGCAAAAATTTTCAGTGTAGTTTGAAACCTCTCCTCACTGAAAATACCACACAGTTAGTAATGATTTTTGCCTTTTCTGACTGTCCTCAAACCCATCTTCTGAAAGGTATTTTCAAGTTGTGAAGTTACTTCTTTGGAATTTTAAATGCTTTCTAAAATCCCATGCTTTTTTCCTGAAAAGGGGACAACTTTGAACTTAACAGGCAATGAGGTGCAAACAGAGCTTACAGGTAACTTACTATCAAAGCAGCTTTAGTTTAAAAGAAAAATGAAAACGGCTTCTTTCAATCTTTGCTTTCATCTACCATATGACAACAATTAAAATCTTAACCGAATATTGTACAAAAATAAGATATTTAAATCAGAGCAAGCTAGCCAATCCCAGGTGTTGATAGCACTCTGCATAATTTACTGTGCTTAACAAAAACCCCATGAATGGACTGCAACAAATAAAGAATTCAGCTCTACTTGCAGACTTTCTGTAGCAGGTTTAGATCCTTATCTTATGCTTCTTATTGTGTACCACATTAAATTATCCCGAGAACTACCTGCCTTGAAGTCCCAAGTTTTTAAACACGCTAGAAAAAAGTAAGGCACTACTAAAAATTATGACCATTAGGAGGGCATAAGGAACTCGAGAAATAGAAACTGGGTGTAGGTTAGGGCTTTGCTGAGCTGTAATGCTGCTGAAATTGCCACCCCAATGTCACTGTGCCCTTTTAGTCTAGAAGGCCATCTTAATGAATAACAACAATATCCTTCAAGCATTAGTCCCTTCACAGACACTTGCTGGTTTGCCACGAGGATGAAGAGCACATAAACACAAGTTTCAATATTGTAGCCTATCAGAAATACAAAGAAAAGAATGATTAAAAATGACAATTCCTCAAGAACATTAAGTTTCCTCGGTATGGAATTCAGCCTAACTAAGGAGGTGGCCAGGGAGCAGAGTAAAAGCTTTCATTTCAGCATGGAAACCTGAATTATGTCCAAGAAAATCACACCTCCTCTGTCCACAGACTTCCAAGAAATAATGTACTTACCCCAAAGTTCACTTGCCTCTGCCATTGCTCATGGTCTGTTTTTTCATACCAATCTATATTATTTTGCCCCCAGTTTAGTGAGAGTCCTACAGCAAACAAATCTTTTCTGGGTAATCATCTAGTTATCATTGCTCATTTGCAAGTCATCTGGAGTATTGCACCTTGATGCTGCTAGGAAACAGGCAGTGTTGTACAAGCATACTCCCGCAGGGATAAAGGCAGCATCTCAGGAAGGTATGTATACAGCAGTGCCACGGCAGAAAGCAAGATTTTCTTCATGTGCACCATTTTAAGGGCAAACATGGAGCTCTCAGCCATGTTGTTTCCACAGCCTACTTCGCAAGGGATCTCGCTATCCATTTGTGCAAGAGAAGCACTGGCCAACAAGAGCATCCAATAAAGCATGTGAGGACCTGACTGCACTCCAAGAGAGCTGGGGTCCAGATTCTTTGGATTCAGGCTACAGGGCAGCGGGAGCCCACCACGCACTGTCTGGTCACGGTGAAGCATTATGATTGCAGTCTACAGCACTGCTTCAAATAAAGACACTCACCTGACAAAATACAGTGCTGAGTTTTGTGGCTGAACAAGACAATTTAGTTTCCTAGAGGGCTGTGATTACAGACTAATTCTTGAGCAGTCTATTGCAACTGTCAGGTGAAGACTATTGCAACTGTCGTACCTTTGAGCACTGCCGGACTGTGGGAGTAGTGAGCTGCCAGTACAATAAAGGCCCCAGGAACCAGCAGTGTTTCTCAGCGACTGACCCGTCTGGAAAGCAGAATTGACTGGCCATATTCCAGTATAGATGCTACCACACGCAGCAGCAACTGTTTTGTAGTGAGTAAACGCATACCAGTGTGCCACGCGCAGCTACAGTCTGGAGTAATAGCAGGCAGTAATTACTGCTGTAATCATATCAAAGTAATTAAATACAAAGTTTGATTAACCAACACACTGTTACTGAAGCATGGAGTCATTCTTACCTCGTAAAATTATTATGCTTTACTTGATGCTGAAAGTACTGCATCCCACACAGACCCATTACTTAGAAGAGTAAGATCATTAGTCACCATAGACAAGATTTACTGCGTAAGAACTACAGCGCTGTCCTAAATCCAGCCACTACTAGTGCCACAGTTACAAAAATTAGTATTACTATTAAGATATTCCCACATTTAGTAGGGGGTTTTTTTCAAGTTTATGAAGAGTGGAGAACAGTTCCAAAGCAATTCATAAAGCATGTTAGACAGTATTATGCAGAGGGACGCTGGCTAACTTGCTCAGCTATCCCACTGTCACAGGCCCCTTCCATTATACTAAATTCTCACTAACTGTTGCCACAAGAGCTAGTCCAAACTACTGTTAGAAATAAATAATGCTTTAAAAGTGGGGAGAGGAAATCAGCACCAGAATACTGCACATTAATCTCTTCCAAACAAGCCACTCAAGCACTGTCATGGCTGGTCCCAGTTTGTGAGGCAGAAGACTCAGAACAAGAGAAAGAACGATGCATTATGGGGTAGGGCTCAGAGACTAAACAAAGTTTAAACTGAACCAGACCAGTTCCATTTTCAAAATTACCTGACTCTGATACAGAGACTGAAAACAAGCACCATGTGTTCTGAATTAGGCTTCCAATATTTCTATATTATTAATTTGTGAATTTATGATAACAAGAAACAGACTCAGTATTTTTCTGAGGCACGTTTGTTGTATAACCAGGATAGCTCTACCATACATACTCCTTCCAGTATGGTAAAGATTTATACTAACCTATTTTGAACCAACAGATCAAGATGAATATTATTTCACACATTGTTTCTAAAGCTCTACAAACTCTCAGAAAAAAAACCCACCTCATAATAGTAATACAACCGTTACAATATTAAGCAGATGTTATTTAAAAAGCATTCTTCTGCCACAAACCACCACCACCTCTCCTCAAGTTTTCTAGAAATATACTGCAGTCTTCATTAACAAAAAAAACCCAAACTCGGGAATCCTTCCTTCACACCTCTGCTTCCAACTCACCTTATGACCAGTCAAAATGCTTTTTGTTTCAATAACAACTTCTGTAGTGACACTGCACTGCTTAGCACTTATGATGGTTTTATTGCATGGTTAATAAATAGAATATAAATGACAAGGGAAACAGCTTTTATTTCAGCAACTTCTCAACAGTAGCAAGAAAAATGAAGAAAACGGAGCACAGAATTTATTTGTATTTACTAATGCTTTCCTTGAGTTTACTTTGGAGACAGAGTCCCTCTTTCTCCCTGTCTCTGAACTTCAAAATATTTCCAAACAATTTGTTAGAATTTTAAGACAGGTTAAGTCATAAGTATAAATTAGCTCCCAGTTTAAAAATATTATGTAAAGTGCTCCTATCAGGATTTGTTCACCTCAGTGAATGATTTTTATTTAAGCATTTTAAAAAACAATATTTTGTTGAGCAGACACAATAATCAGATAAATAATATTTCAAACATCAGTACAAACTTCATTTACAAAACCTTTTCAGAATTCTTCTGAAAAAGGGTCTTCAGTTGATAAAAATAAATTCTATTAATTACCCTGAAAACCAGACAGGTACAACCAGGATCCAGTCACTGGATAATATCTTTCCTTTTTTCCTTTCACATTCACCCATGAGAGCACATATATTGCTAAGTAAATATGTGGCTATATAGATGCATATAAAAAAAGTCTTTTAAAGGATCTGTCAAAATTTCAACTCCATATTTTTAGTTATGGAAACAGGTACACAGATCCACAGTTTTAGCAAAATGCACACATGCAGAACATCACTTCCGGAAGCGTTTAAATAGTGGATGGATGTGTTTATTCGAAGATGCCTTACTCCGTGAAGAGTGGTATTCCATGTAAACTGTATCATCTGCTCCTGACATAGAGCTCATTGTGCCCGTACGACGTGATACCTGCAATTAAGGGGAGAAAAAACACGTGCGTAGCATGTGATTAGACATACCAACTCTAACCTATGGATGCCCACTGGCTACTGGGCAGCACTGTTCATTTAGTGACTTTAATGCCAAAAAGCCTTTAAAGTTTCTTTGTAGAAATTCTTAAGAAAAAAAGTCACTGCCTGCCACGGACCATAAGTATACAAACATATGTAAGGTTTAATATGGAACCGATACCTTAGAGTGGGAATTCCTAATGCATTTCAGTGCCATTTAGCTAAACATTAACCCTAAAAAATTAATTACCACATTGTAGCTTGATTTTAACTTATGTATCAATAAATGCTTCAGGGTATTTATTTTTCTTATGTCTGTTGCTGAAAATGTCAAGCTACTACCTACAATAATAGTACTTCTCTTGAAAATTAATAAAAGTGGCCCTTACACTTCTGTCCTCTGGGCATGAGGAAATCAGGGCATGATTCAAGGAACACAGTGCCACCACAAAAGAGTATGTGCTCTGACATATGTGTATCTTAAAAACGTTCTAAAATGTTTTCATTGCTTCTGATTTAGAAGATTTACTTCAAAATCTGTAACAATAGATCTGCCATCTTCTCCCTCAAATATGATGAAGGACATGAATTCCACGTCTAACTTCTTTCTATTGCCCAAGAAGCAAATTACTCAAATAGCTAAGCACTAATGCAGCTTAAAAAAATCAATCTGTTCTCCAATATTTCACAAAGATGCTAAGGCATCAATGATGGCATCACATTTAGAATTAAAATGGAATGGTCCAGTTCTGTCGCATCTGTGTTCACCCTTTTCAAAGCATTCTTCATTACCTGAGCTGACTTTGAACCATATTCTCCAGCAACTACCTCCTCCTCAGCATCCAGGTCAGATGCTTGCAGGACTTTCTGGAGAAGCTGCTGCTGTTCTTCTTTGGATGAAAATGAAAGTTCTTCTTCTTCCATGCCTGCAAGCTTTGTTATTACCTAAGAAACATGGCACAGCACAAGGTGAGGGCTCTTCCTGCTCAGTGTTAGCTATTCAAAACCAAGACAAGGATTTCCGATTCTGTACCCTGTTGGAACTGCCTTCAACTTTTACTAATGGTCTGGACAGCTTAAGACTACAGACAGCACAGATACATACAAAATCTTGCTAAGTGGTGTACATATATATACACACACATATCCCTTATTATATTCTAGCCCGAAATGCAAAATACAAACCTTGGGGAAAAAAAAGAGAAAAGAAAAGCTCTGGACAGAGAATGTCAGCCAAACACTGTCCATACCAGCTTGACCAAGAACTTGACAAAAGCACATATAGCTCAGATGCATATTCAACTTACTGCAAGGTTGACTTCATGCTGTGGGCTCTAGATTCATCTAGTTTAAGAACTAGTACTTTATATTTAATAAAAATAATCCACTAGCTTTCCAGACACTGAGAATTTTAGCAATAAACATTGAGGAATACAGGGAAAAAAAAACCCTAACAAATTGAGATGTATGGCCAGTTGTGGAGAGACAATGCAGCAACCTGCAACAAAGCATCAGCAGCAGAGCAAAAGGACTCTTTCAATGTTTGTGTACTTAGACACAAGATAACTTAGCTGTTACTTTTGTTCTATTTGAAATTCTTAGTAACTCAGTTGATAACCATGGGTGCAGGGCACATGCCATCTACTGGCAATATAGTGCCATATACTCCATTAGCTGAAAAATCTCTTCTGAAGAACTGAAGAGCTCTCAAGCTGCTGTTATAAATCTTTACCATAGGCAGCTTGCTTTCTTAATTAGAGGTATTTTGAAAATTTCACAAGCATTTTTCCTGCACTTAAATGCATTCTGGTAAACATGTTTATATATGAGAATCTCAGTTTTCCCACTACGTTTCCAACTTGAGGTTTTGAGAAAGATGTTCTAATTCAGTCATTTCCCTTGATTATGTAGTATCTCCCCTCCTCGTCTTCCTATTCCAGCTTATCTCTTGAGTCAATACAATTAGAAACTAATTACCTCAGTAATCTGGTCTGGATCTGGTCACAAAGACTGATAAAACGATATAAATACAGCTTAAGGCAAAACAAATCCACATTAGACGCAAAGTGCTGTTTTTGAAAAACAGGGTAGTGAAACACTAGAATGAATAATCAGTATTGTGGGCTGCTGTCAATGGCAATTTCTAATCAAAATGGATGTCTTTCTGAGAAATGTCCTAGCTTTAAGAATCCGTTCAGGGAAGCAACCTGTTCTACTATATGGCTAAAGGAACACTACGGTCCCCCTTCTTGTTTACTTAGAAGTGCATGTGCTATGGTCCTCTCAAAAATAAAGAAAAAGGAGTCACAAAAAGCAATTTTAAATTGCATTAGCCTGTTTCCAATTGTGGTTGCAAAACAGTGCTAATGTGATTCATAGAACGGAAATAATTCCCACTGCATCATCATGTTTTTTAAGCTGTTCAACAGATGTCAAGTTTAAAGTTTTTCCCAATTCTTTGATATAGTGAGGAGTTCTGCTATTGGTATAAAATTTAATATAACCTACATTCAGCCTCTAAATAAAAACACAATACAATAAATAACTAAACTATGGTTAGCTAACCAAAAAAACCCACTAGATAATTAGACTCCAAGCAGTAAATTGTGATGACAAGGCTCCTATTTAAGCAGCAAAGACAAAAGCAAAAAAAATATTATTCCAGCCCTCTTTTTGATGAAAGGCAGAGAATGGAGCCATTGAGAGATGGTGATAAGAAACTAAGTCCTAGGAAAAAAGTGAAAACTGTTACCCTTTTAAAGGAGTAATGAATTTTTAGTAATTTAGGTATTAGGAACAAAAATTCTGAAGGAGAGGACATCAGCACTGAAATAATTACCTAAAGATGAGGTAGAGTCTCCATATTTGGCAGAATAAGAAGGCAAACATCTGCTGGGAATGACATATACATAGTTGATCCTGGCTTGGAACGAAGAAACACAATAGATGGTTTCCTGGAAGTTTCTTCCAGCCCTATTCTTTGATACCAGCTATGACTAAGGCTTAAAGTTTGGCAAACAGAAGAAAATAGATATTCTAACTTTTTGTTCCTAAACTGCAAATAAAGAACATTCCAATAGGGGTCAGCTAAAATGTTGCTCCAGATACCCAGCTGCCACTTGCACTGCTTTTTTTCCCATATTACACCAAAGCTCCTAGGACTAGGTCTTCCTTGCAAAATAAAATCCCTCTATTTTAACCTCTTTTTTAGTTCTAAAATCAAAGACATTCAAATGTAAGCAAAGGGATTTCTCTAATCTTCTTGGCTATAGCCACACAGATGCATTTGCTGTAATTAGCTGCAGCTTAGTATTGATCTACAATTTTGTCAAAATACATTCACTACAAAGCAAAACAGGGTTTTTACCTACAAAGACTGTCACATGTGTTACAGCGTAAGGCCCCCCTTACAGCTCTCTTTAATAGGCCAGTGATTACAGAGCAATTATTTACTTCAGCACAGCTGCCGTTCAGACGCCCTAGGGATGTCCAGCACTGCATGCATTGCCTCATGAGGAACAGTTCTTCAGCAGCTGGGCTGAAGTGCAATCCAGTGGAGGCTGCTTGCCCTTGCACCTCGTGCAATCCTTGCATGATTCTGTCAATGCCATAAGCTTGTTCCCTAAAGGCAGATATAGAAGCCTTATCTTTTATTCTTCTTCTCAGCAACGTTTCTTATTGGGAAGACTTCTAATCAGAGCAGTAAATTCCAGTTTTGTAAAGGAATAACTTACTTAAAAGCAAGTGCAATCACAACACTCTGTTGCCTTCAACAACCCAACACAGGAGCATACGGGGCAGCCCATGGATTAAAAGAAAAATAAATGAGTTACACCGTAAAATCTATAAAATAGATCAACACACAGCCACCGAATCAACATGTCTGCATCTTCATTGATTTTCTCTACCACTGCAGGCTTTGGACAGTATTGTGCAAATGGTGCACAAGATTAGTGCATAGACAATGATCCCTGAAAGGTATTTCTTTTGGAATGGGTTGCTAGACACTTCAGACACCTAACTTTATGATTCCCAGGGTCAGACGTATGAATGTAGGATGGATGAATCCTGCCCACTGTATGTTGTCTTTAGCCACAAGGAAAAAGATTTTCTCCCCATAGTGAAATACTGGTCTGAGACTGCAGTTCTTTGGAAATGATTTGTGACTTGTGATGTTTTGCAAGGTTTCTGAATTGCTGCTGGCCACGACGACACGTACACATACCAACAATGCTTTATGCGCAACCACTATGATAATATATAATAGGAGGCCTGCACGGATGGACAATTGAAGACCACGAATATAAACCAACCATGCAAGTAATGTTCTGCTTCACTCCCCAGCAGGTGCTGCTGCTTCATTTGAAGTTAGAATACTTACCGTCCTAGAAGCTGTACTAAGCTACTTGTACCTACCCTCACAGTAATACAGATGATAAAACAATACTGGACAGTTCTTGCTTGCAAGCAAAACCGTCATTAATACATTCCATAACTGGAATTCTCAAGTATTTGACCTAATACTAACATGAAAGAATACGAAAGTTATATTCTTAGGCCACAGGTATACCAAATAGAAGGGACAAGTTACCTTGAAGCTATAACCTTGATCTACAAGAAACCGTTGTCGCTTTGTTGAGTATGCCATTTCCTGAGTGTCCTGGGATACAAGAGAATAAAAAAAGGCATTGTATTCCTCTGCAACCATGCCTAGGAGACAAAGACACCAAGTGATTAGTTCCATTTGGAACACTGCAACCAAGAACAAAAAAGGACTGAATACCGAAAACAGGCATTTAAATACGTTGCCTCTCCACAAAAACAATCTGCAAAGTTTAGCTGCACCCAGACCTTACACAAACTGACTGACAAAGCACACGGCATGGAAATTCCTACTCTTGTTCTTAGTAACTTGAGAATGGGTGAAAAGGGAAAAACGGAAAAGGAAATGTAGACTAACACAATTACAGTCTAAGGTGCTATAAGAAGAACTTGCTTCTTTATTATGCTAGGCAAGGTGAAAGATAAAATTATTTTTAAGCCTCTTATGTAAAGAAGAAGTAAAAAGTCAAGAGCAAGGACTGCAACACACGTCAAAAAAGTTCAATAGAAAAAGACAAAGGAAAAGTTTTATCAATGTAAACTGGTGTTTGTACTGTTTTTTGCATTACAAAAGGCGAGACAAAGATATTTAGCTAAGAATTCATAAGGCTATTTGATGCCCAGGATATACCAGGCTGCATATAATTTCTTTTTTTTAAACTTACAGTCCTTAAGATCTATTACCTAAACAGCATGGGTTCTCTTAAAACCCAAGGTTTCACTAAGACTTTGTTAATTCACTAACATGGATTTTGTATACATTTTCAAACAAAGCCTCAGCTGTAACAAGCACAAACTGCACATAAAATAAGTGTATGCAGATCTTAAGTGCAAATAGTAAGTGTTTTAAGAATAATTTTTCTAAACAAAAAGCTCCTTGGTTATGTTTTGCAAAAACACAACTAGTTGTAAATCAAATCCCGTTTTTTAAAAGAAAGTAATCTGCAGTATAAAAAAAATGTACTTTCTACAGACTTGCTTTTTAGAGTAATAGTATGATTTTTTAAAAATGATTTCATGTTGAGGAAATTATCAAGGAATGAAAAAGTGAAAGAACCAAAGAACAAAAAGTTCATTTTCCTTAATTTTTTTTGTCCTTTGGAAGTTTTCCCGACACAAAGCTTTACTGACCCAGAAAATGCTTCATTTTCATTCACTGGTAGATAGGCATATATTCTCTTTGACCAAAATATAATCCAAGGACAATATAAAGAAGTATCATGAACATCCAGTTTCCTGCAATTCTATGATACTGTGATCCAAGGCCCAGAGCCCAATAACCACCTCATTTACCTTTTTTGGCTCTCAGCACTCGTCCCAGTCTTTGAGCCTCCTGTCTTCGAGACCCCCCATGGGACGAAATCTGAATCAGAACATTGGCTTCTGGCAGATCGAAGGACGTGTCACCTACCTATAACAGAGAAGCAGCCTCTGAGTAGTATCTTATTTCCATATATCATAAAGACTTAACACAAAGTACACCTTTGTGAGCTGCGACACAAAGATGTCAAATGCACAACATGCACATATAATTTGCTCTTAAATAAAGTTCACTCTGAAGATAGGTGCAAGGACACACTGAATGGAAATGAATTTCACTTACTTTGGAAATGAAAATAGTGTTGATTTTTGGATTGTGCTTGAAGTTTTGCAGAATTTGCATTCTTTCTCCTTGTGCAGTAGGACCATATATATAGGGCCTGAAAAGAACAGAACATATGCAAATTAAATCAATCAAGATTTCTCAATCATTTCTTATGAGGTACTAAGATACCATGGCAGGGAGTGCAGTACACATTTGAACTGATATAAAAACAAAACAGATTTTGGTACAGCTTACAGTTTACTCTTAGTTTGTTTGCTCTTTATGGCAGCTACCCAGTTGTCTGTGGAACCCTCTGCAGCAACCCAGTATGCCAGAAATAAATTCTGACAGTTATAAATGTTTTGCAATTAAGTGCACCAATAAAGCTATATATCAACAGACTGAATACATTTGCTAAGCCTACATGAAAGACTGAAGGCAGCTGTTAAAATCAGAGATTTTTTTCCTCAAATCTACTGAATTAGCACATTGACAGCTGCAACCTTTGCTTCCTATTTAAACACTTGAAAATCCAGGCTTCTCTATCAATGATATGCTGAGCGTCACAAGCTGGCTGTTGGATGTTGTTCTGGGAAAATTACTTTTGCTTTGAAGCTAACCTCTTGCCCCTCCAAAGACCTTCTGGACCTACTGAAATGAGAACCAGGTCCCAAACGTTCCATGGCCACGAGCAGCTCACAGTGGCATTTCACCTCAGGTTTCTAACGTTTGACGATGAATCACCTGGAACATTTAATATCTCAATCCAGAAGGCTCACACAAACCTTCAGTCACCCACAGACTTCATGAGTAACTTGGGCTACTATGAATTTTCCAAGATTCTCTCTAGAGTCTGGCTGTTTTCCTCCTGTCTAAGCAGAGTTTAAAAAGAAAAAAAAAAGCTATAAATGGTGAAGCCCACATAAAAAGTGAGAGGCATGCAGGAGTGCATAGCCACTGCTTTTTCATCTGTTGCACTACTTTTCCAAATGCTCGTTAACAAGCATCTCCAAATAACAAGAATCACATTCTACAATTTCTACTTTGTTCACACCTCCATTATTTCTAACACAAGGAACCAACCCCACGTTTCATTTTTAACTTTTAATATTGCACATACATGGGTGGTAGCTGAACACAAACATGCAGTGCACAGCACTAAGGTCTTCTATTCTTATCAACTAATTACTGTGCGTTGGTTCCTCTTGCTTTCTTTATTGCAAATTTTTTTCTAGTTTCTCTTTTACCAAACAATCTTAGTCACCTCTAATCTAATTCTTCTATTTAGCGTATTTAACCAGATCTTTAGAAAAACACAACTAAAAAATGAAAGTGGCAAATGAGTCAACTCCCAAAAAATACCATTATTATTCAATTAGTAGCATTCAGTAATATTTTTAAGCCTTATTTGAAATGTCATTTAATATTTAAATTGTGATGACTTTAATCCCAAACAAAACTTACATGGAACATTTAAACTGAAACCGAAACTAAAGCATTTTGGAGCCTTCTGTTTCTTAAAGCCACAAAAACTAAGAAAGGGTTCAAACACATCTTTTTAAGAACAGAATAACCTGGAACTCCTGGCTATCAATCCTCCATTTTACCTCCCCCCTAGATCCTACTTGACAATGATTCATTAACAGATATCTGAGTATCCTCCTGAACCTAGAACACCCAATGCTAGATTTGTTTTGTTTGTTTGTTTTGGTTGGTTTTTTTTTTTTTTTTTTTTTTTTTTAATGACCCTTTTCCTCACTGCGGAAACATATTTGAGGGATCTGCAAAGATAGATCCCTCTCCCATTAATTGACATAACTGTCAAAACCATAGAGGCATAGTCCTTCAGAAACACTGATTTAAACATATTAATAACACCAGTAAAAAACAGTCAGCACATGAGCTATACGACACTGGATGACAGACTCATGACAGAGTAAAAGCTGGCTAAGCGAATTTGAATTCTGTGGCCCCCAAAATTATAGTCAAAGTAATTCCTGTCATGTGCATGGTCTTTCCCTGCCAGTACGAAGAGAAAGGGGGGTAAGGGAGGAGCGGGCAGAGGCAGCCAGGCGATGCCATCTCCCTCCATCCGGGAGCCCACCCACCCTACGTGCTTGAATAGGTCATGAGCAGTGGGAACCGTCCTCCTGCTGGGCCAGCACAGGCCGGGCAGACAGCCTTGGCCACGACCGCCGTACCCGCTGGGCTGCTCTCTCCTCCTTACACGTATAACTCCTGCCCTACCCAAACTAAAAACAGTTCCCTTTGTTTCAGCATGCTCATAGCAAATTACGATAGAAAATTCTCTGGTTAAAATAAAGACTCCCTCACCTTTATTCAGCACTGCCTCCTTTCTAACACTGATGGCCGCATAACCTGGAGCTCCGTATGATATGAAGAACGGAGAATTTACTCAAGAACATGAAAAGCAAGCACCTAGTATTTCTTCAACTGGTTTTCGTATCATGCTTCTACAGTGTCTACCCCACTTAACAACTGTTGTGCTACTTAGCAAGCACCCCCTCCCAGCATCGCCTTTGCTAAAGGCTTTTTCTGTGGTGCACTTAACACTGCTAGAGACATTCCAGAGGCATCATTACAGCTAATCTCTGTCCAGACAGATTAAAAAAAATGATGAAAGAGACCACGGGTGTTGGAATATATCCAGCACCATTAGCTCTGCTTACTATTTGATGTCACAGCAAGCCAGCACAACATGGCTGTTAAACTACAGTAAAAACTGATTATGAATTCTGCAAAGTGTAAAGCTTGTTTGTGGTTTTGCTAAGAAGTACTGCTGAAATTCCTAGACATGAAATCATACACAGTCAACATGCCCCACAGCTTCCAGCAAGCAAGGCATTATTTGGGCTTGTCAAAGAAAGGATGAGGCCAGCTTCTATGCTTATTTTCCCCCATAACTGCTCTATGCCTGATCCTGGCAAACACTCTCCCTGATCATCCCTCCCCAAACCCTACAAACACAGTGATGCTAACCCCTCATTAAATTCTATTTGTACCACCTTAAGTAACTACACTCACTTTAGAATCGTTTAAGGTAGCTGAGGAGTTCATAGGAGCAATATCCTTTTGTTTATTAAATGATTACAGTAGTTCCAGGCAGTGCACCGCTACAGCACAGATCACCAAAAAGTTCGTCTTACGTTTTTTAGACAAGGTTAAGACCTTCTGAGAATGTGAAGAGGAACACCCTGGGTCCCAAAAGACCTTGGAAGATCCAGAGTGTGTTATTTGAGAGAGAGACAGGGGAAGCTACCTTTCATTAAAGAAATAGTTCTACTGATATTTTTAAAAGCCCCTCATTTTTCCACTGTCTTTTAATAATAATAAAATGAATGGAGAAATACTAACAGTCTTTCACAGAAATCTTGGATGAAAACTCCTCTGAGGCAACTGCTAAACAGAGGTTCTTTTCAAACAGTTCTACAGCCAAAATAATGTTGCAGTGCCAATAAAATCCATCCAAAAAACCACCCTCCCGAGCTCCTTTTATACAGGAGGATGGAGTTAAATCAAAGAGTTACAAGAAATGTCTAAAGACTACTGAAAACTGCGAGATTACAAGGCAATTTTCCAGGAAGGAGGAAAACAACAGTGCCATCATTGGTTGTGAACACTTACTTCCCCAGTCTGATTGCATACTCCTTCAGTGCAAACACATTGTCAGCAAATACGATGATTTTATCATTTCGTCGTTCATGAAACTTAATCAGGAACTGGCAGGCTCTGAATTTATTTGGGTTCATGGTGTACAGCAGTATCCTCTTCTTTGTTTTGATAGCTACGTATTCTCTATAAAATTCAGGTGACATTGGGCACCAAACCTAGAATTAAAAAACATACACACACACAAAGTAACCCTCCGTTATTTATTTATTTTATTCTCATGGGAATTGAAAAGATATTGGGGGGATGATAACGCATTATAGCTTTCTGTATAGTGCGGGCCACTAATTTTAACACAGTAATTTCTGTACTAAAATGAAAGATACTGATTGGTGTAGTCTCCAGCACTACCAAACTCTGTTTAACCTCATTAATATTCTAGCCTTCCAAAATGCTTTGGCAGTGAGATCCACAACAGAAATAGGCAGTGGGATTGGAACAGGACTGGAAGATATTTCCTTTATGTTTCACACTTAATAATTTTACTGAATGCTTTTTACAGAGCAATAATTAAGGGAATGAACTGCCTCTGTAATCGACCTGTCACAGCAGTCAAAGTTTTTTCCATAAAAATTAATTTTCATCCATGTTCTGAAAGCTCAGAGACACATTTAGTCTTCATTACAGAACAAATTTACCAATCCTTTTTTCATATATCCACAAAGGAGTGACCTTTATTTTAACAGCTATTGAGTCTACAACTTTCAAAACACTAGGATTGATTAGAAGTTTTCAATAGATTTCCCTAAGCAATTATTTCATTATGTTAATACGTATCATAGCACTGCACAAGTCTAGGCTTACTGAGATATTTTTTCTACTGTAGCATGAAAATAGAAAAAATTCTGAATTTAAAAGTTCATGCCAATGCAATGATACTATCTATAGCATATAATGACACTATCTATAGTGCACATAATTTAGAAGACATTCATTCTGCTGTACATGCGTTATTCCCCCACATCCATTGCACAGTAAAAATTAACAGAATACTGAAAAAAAAAAAAAGCCTCTTTCATAATGATTGTTCAGCTAAGGAAGTTATGTGAGAATTTACAGGAGTTCATTTAAACAACCTGAATTGTTCTGTACTGTTAAGAACTACTTTTTTGGTTCAAAACATTTTTTCCAGTGAGTTAAATGCAGGATGAGGCTTTTTTCAGCCCTTGACTACATTAACAATAAATTTATGCATTGAATAAGCTCCATTGTTATTGTATGCTGCCTACATGAAAGATTTAAAATTCTTAAATCAGAAGAGAATATTTCAAAGGGAGAATGAGGTATGAATACTGAATATTTGATTGTAGTAAAATAATTCATCTATTGCTCAATGCCTCTGACTACGTGGCAAACAATATATTTTGATTCGTATTTGCACTCTCTTCTGGATTTGGAAATGGATAAAATGTACTTCTCACCCCAAAGATCTTTCCATTTTTACATCTTGCAAGACACGCACTCCAAGCCAAAAACTTAATATGACAGCTGGGAAAGGGATTATTTGTAAACTACAAAACTCTGAAAATATAGTTAAAGAACAGGCTTGTTGTCTTTTTTTAAACAACTTCTAACTTTTTAAGCCGTGCTGCTTGTTCTCTTTTAGAGCAGTGAAAGAGTAGTACCTGCAGTGACCATGACCTGCCTTATCAGACAGCAGCACTGCCCTCTCTTGCCACCTGGCAACTTACAAGAGCAAACCGGACATCCTTCTCGGCTATGGGGAATAAGGCAAGTTGATTAAAGATGCTACTTCTCCACAACATGTCAAGAAAATCCAAACAAATATGCAATGCAGTTGTGCATGTATTAGACTTGTTATTTGCCAGCCATCAACATTGCTTTTTTTGATTCTTCGCTTTTGCTAGTCCCATTGAATGTTATTTCAAAACATTGGTCTAAAGGATATAAACTTGCAGAACTTTCACATCGTGCAGAACAAAGGTAGCCCATGCTTCACTTGTCTAAAGGGCAGTTCAGGAACAGAGAATTATGCTCCCAAGGCACAATTAACCAAAGTGCCTAAACAGTCAAAGTTGAATTTGCAGACTATTTACTATCCCTTCAACCTAGGTATTTTCTAGATGCTCTTCATTTGCATTCTATTACTTAAAAATAGTTGTGGGTTTTTTTCCTTCTACAGACTCCAGTTTGCACATAGTTCAAAGGGAGAACAGCTGACCTTCATTTGCATCTTTTATTCCAATACCAGAGCTAGGAAGAATTGCATGAAACTAGAAAGACAGGTTTAAAAAAAAAACAAACAACCACCAACAAAAAAACAACACAAAAAAAAACCCAGAAACAAACAAACAAAAAAAAGCAAAAAACACCCAGGAAAAACCCACGAGAGTTAAGTTATGAAACTCCACCATAGCAATTTGTAGCTGCTAAATTTACTTCCATTCAATGGGAGTCTGGACAAGTTCATGAAGAAGAAACCCAGTGATGGTTACACAGGAACCACGTAAAGCTCAAATGATTGAGGGCTTTGAGAAGTATCAGGAGAAGCAACAGATATGTTTGCCCTGTTTTTATACTCTTCCCTAAGTATATTAGTTGACAATTATCAGAGACAATATATTAAGTTAGACCTTTAGTCTGACCCAGCTAATGTGCCTGTGTGAAAGGTTTCCGCTTCTCTGATACTGGATTTTTAGCTCATCCATATGCTCGAAAGAACAGAGGTCACACACCATTATATTGGAAAGAAACAGTAAGATCCAGCCCTATGTTTTCAATTTTCACCCTCATGCATTCAGGCTTGAAATAAGCAGGTCTCTTCTTATGCTTTTTTAAAACTTTCTACTATGCTTCTTTGCTTTAAGAGTTACAAGAATTTTCCTCAAACGACTACAGACTGTCCAGTTGGAGTCTCTAAAAAGCAGCTTCCAGCATACCACCTGATTACGATGTTACGCTACCACAAAGAACTGAGCTTAAGATACAAAGTCAAGTCAGACAACATGAATGTCAACTGCAACGAACTAGGTCTACAGCACTGCAACCACTGTTCACGTTTCCAAACGCTGACTTGGAGACAGCTGATCAAACACCACAAACCCCACCAAGAGGAAGAGTGCTGAAGCCACTCTGAAGGAACATGTGGCTGGTGGATTTGCCACGTTTATACTGACCAGCAACAGCCTCGCCTAAGCTACAAAGTAAATGAAAAGTCATAAGGGCACCTGTATTTCCCAGTTAAATACTTAAAATTTTATACATCTTCCTTAAAAAAAAGTTATAAACATACTAAATAAACACTAGTAGTACCAAAAAGCAGAGCATCACCTCAGCACACTGGACTTTAGCAATGTAGCCACTGTTCTGCAGCTCCATCCAGTTGGCTTCATAGAGCTTTGGTCCGATCAGGAAGTTCAGGTCAACAATTTTATCATCTTCTCTGACCAGGGTAGCAGTCAGCCCCAGTTTACAATGAGCTTGTACAATAGTGAGCACACGTCTGAACATTTTTGCTAAGAAATGCAAGACAAATTTTCTGTTTACTTTCCTGAATGGATTTAGAAGACACATACTGCAACTTAAAAAAAAATACTTTCATCAACTCCTGAACACAAAGCAAGCACAACTTCACGCTGATTGCAGCTTAAGTTTACATCTTCAGTTTACTCTGAAAATCCCAATAAACCTTCTGGCATCTGTGTTATTTCCCATTTCCCAAGAGAAAATTAATACACTCAGAGGTTACAAGGCTTGTTTTAGGTCATGAAGTATTTCATAGAAAGAACTATGACACAAGGACTCTTGGCTGACTCTGACACATTCAGGACTTCCAGTATATGGCAGAATTACTCATCTTTAGTATTGCTAGAGATCCTGTGATTGCAGAATCTGAAGATACAGAGGAGATTCTATACCTTAATTTTTATGAAACCAAGAAAGAACAACAGTGAAAGAACGGTAGCAGCAATATGCTACTGTGATAAAATGGCAGTTAATCATAAAGGTCTACTTCTGAAATCCATCATTTCTGCAGACACCAAATTATATTCAAATGAAATCATGAGAACAAGGTAGAGCAGCTAACAGAATCCTGGGTGGTATTTTTAGCCAGGATTATTCCACAGACACTTTAATACTACATTATTGCTTTCCAACAGTATAGATCTCAATTACATAGTAATTTCAAATACAACAGATATTTCTGGACAGTAATCGCTATGGTTACTCATATTTTACTGAGTAGAAATAGGTATTATAAGCTAGCCTACAGTGCAACTGTATCGCAAAAGAAAAGAAGGCAGATGAATTCCTCTCCTGTTCAAATTTGTCTACAGCAAAATTATACAAATGTAATTAAGGTATCTTAAAAGCACTTTATCAACCTACACAGAAGGAGATGGCACTTGTATTTTACACTGCCATTATAGAAAACATGGTGTCTAATTTGAGGGATTTCAGAAAACTAATGGTCAGCTAAACTCTGTGGTATCAGGGGAAAAAAAAAAAAGAAAAAAAGAAAGTAGAACAAGGCAGTTTACTTGTCGCAAAACCCTAAGCCACAGGTTTACTCACTGTATTAATCATGAGAAAGACAGCAAAAACACACCACTTCTAAAAGAGCAGAGTAACATTAACAGTGTATATAGCATGAAAGGTTTGCACACCATTTCCTTACCAGGGATAGTATGTACTTCATCAAGTATCATAAGGCCCCACTCCTGACTTTTAAGCCACTCCATTACTCTTTCTGCTTCCCAGGATCTTTTCGTCGTGTGTCCCAACATGGAATATGTGCTGATAGCAATAGAACAGCCAATGGGCTTGTCTTTGGCATCAGAAGTGAACCGACATATCTGACTGTCATCGATGGTGGACCACATCTTGAATTGGGCCTTCCACTGCTCTACAGACACTGCAGAATTACCAAGGACCAGACACCGCTTGCGGACAGTACACGCAGCTGTCACTCCAACTAGGGACTTGCCAGCACCTGCAGGGGAAGAAGAAGAGTGATATTCATTAGTCATCTCTCAGATATCACTGGAGTAGGAGGGGGGAAAAAAACAAAACAAAAAAGAGCAAAGGAAAACAGGAAAACTGTGAGAGGATATGAAATCATGTAAAGGCAAATTCTTCATTGTTTCTTTGCTATCATAGCCTTAAAGAAAAGGAGTATTCACTTCTAAAAAAACAGCTGGATTGTCTACTGGACACGTAACCGTATTTCCTCAAGAAAATCACTGTAAACTATGGCTTTGCCAATTAGAAGCAATCATTTTAATGCTTTTTTAATTTCAAAAGCATGTTAAATTCCAGGTGGCCACAGAAAGCTTCCCCTGGAGGTGATCAATCCCACTGCCCCTGCCAGCTATGTTTGTTCCCCTACATAGCAAGTCCTTAAATCTTTCCATTCCTCCTTCACACTTCTTCCAGCATCTGTCACACACTCTCTCAGGCCCTCGGCGTACCTCCCATGCACCTCCTCCACCCCCAATACCAAAGGCACTGGCATGCAGTCTCCTGTTCCCTCCCTTTTCCATTGCTTCCCGTAGGTTGTCCCAGTCTGCCCATTCCTCGCTTCTTTCTCAAGCTCCCCTACCCAGAACTTGTGCCCACAAGCTCTTTTCTTCCTTGCACCCCCCTTATGCCATGTTTGTATTCCCAGTTCCCCCCAGTCTTCCTATTCCTAACCAAGGAACAAATTATTCCAATGCCAACAGCTTTACATTGCACTGGAAGATCAGCAGGGCTGACTTAGAGGGAACAGTGAAAGCATGAATGGTAATTTGAAGCTACCACAACCACAAACCAGTTCTTCAGTCACTCCAGGGACACTGACAGCACTGTTAGGCAGATGCCTGACAGCTCTATCAACCAGGCTCTCCCTCACCACAGCCTTGCCACCCACTCACTAGAAACCAACAGGACTCTGCATACTGGTACCCAGAACAATCCCTACTACTGTTTGAAATCTAAGCAGCTGTCATATTTGGAAGTTACTTCACTACAGCCAAATAAAGAACAAACCCCCTAAATACCAACCCAGAAACTTACCACATGGCAAGACAATAACACCAGATCTGGCTCGCCCATTTCCAAACATCTTCCGCAGGCTTTTCTCTTGATAGGGCCTGAGAACAGCTGTAGGCTTCAGATCTATATTAATGTCGGGATTCACAGAATCATTTCTGAAATCGTATTCTGCCAGCAAGGGGTACTCCAAATGGATACAACGCTTCTGAAGTTCTTCAATCATCTCCTGAAGAGGGAACAAAGCTTCAGATGGTAAATTCTCCACGTCTGAATTAATTCTTTATTTTTCTTCCAAACAACCAGATTATATAGTACCATGTGCAGTTACATTTATCTTTTATGCTCATAAACTCTGCAAGAGTTAAAGTTTATTCCAAAAACTTTATTCATGACCATCCCTGCCCCTCTCAAACATTTTAAAGAACACTTGATATTAGAGAGGGCTATTTAGACAGATGGAAGAGCATGACGCATTAATCTCAGATGTGTTGTTTATCCGGCAGCGACTAAACTACACCCTGAAGTCCTGCAACAAAGAGCTCAATAACAGACGCAAAAGGTTCCGTGCGTTACACAGAAGAACCTACCAAAGCTGCACATCTGTTATCTGGAAAATCTTCATACCCTGGTAATGAAGTTATTCCACCACAATGACAGGTTGATTCAATCACCAAGAGGTTGTTGGTTTGGTTTGGGTTTTTTAAAATAAACAAAATAGCTACTAAGTTATCTTTTAAAAAAATTTCTCTTTTCCCCAGTAAGGCATCATTAGAATCATCGAGTCCAAAAACAACTTGAGAAATTTTACAAAAGCTCTCTGAAGGTCAAGCCAGGACTATGCTCTAACCTCCAGCTACCCTTCTCAAGCTATGAAATCAGAACCATCAAGAGTTTCTTCTGCAAATATGAATCATGAAACAAAAACAGAAAAAAAAAAAAAAACAACAAAACCAAAACCCAAAAAGAACTCTCTCTTGCAGGCAGGGAAGGAACAATACCCAGTTTGCCGCCCTCTGAAATGAGGGCAAAGATCCTAAGATTTTGGAAGGCAAAAGGAAAGAAATGTTAATGACTTCCAGTGACCTCTCCTATCAAAGAGCCACAGTACTTTACATTAAGTTCTCATGCTTATTTGCAAGTCCTGGGCACATTCCCCAAAGTTACAAATGCAGAGAATCATAAAATCACAGAATCGTTTAGGTTGGAAAAGACCTTTAAGATCATCAAGTCCAACTGTTAACGTAGCACTGCCAAGTCCACCACTAAGCCATGTCCCTAAACACCACATCAACACGTCTTTTAAATACCTCCAGGGATGGTGACTCCACCACTTCCCTGGGCAGCCTGTTCCAATGCTTGACAACCCTTTCAGGGAAGAAATTTTTCCTAATATCCAACCTAAACCTCCCCTGGCACAACTTGAGGCCATTTCCTCTCATCCTATCACTTGTTACTTGGGAGAAGACACCAACACCCACCTTGCTACAGCCTCCTTTCAGGTAGTTGTAGAGAGTGATCAGGTCTCCTCTCAGCCTCCTCCAGACTAAACAACCCCAGTTCCCTCAGCTGCTCCTCCTAGGACTTGTTCTCTAGACCCTTCACCAGCTTCGTTGCCCTTCTCTGGAAGGACATGCTCCAGCACCTCAATGTCCTTCTTGTAGTGAGGGGCCCAAAACTGAACACAGTATTCGAGATGCGGCCTCACCAGTGCCGAGTACACGGGCTCGATCACTTCCCTGGTCCTGCTGGGCACATTATTTCTGATACAAGCCAGGATGCTGTTGGCCTTCTTGGCCACCTGGGCACACTCCCGGCTCATACTGTTGGCTGTCGACCAGCACCCCCAGGTCCATTTCCACCGGCCAGCTTTCCAGCCACTCTTCCCCAAGCCTGTAGCGTTGCCTGGGGTTGTTGTGACCCAAGTGCAGGACCCGGCACTTGGCCTTGTGGAACCTCATACAATTGGCCTCGGCCCATTGATCCAGCCTGTCCCAATCCCTCTGCAGAGCCTTCCTACCCTCAGGCAGATCAACACTCCCGTCCAACTCGGTGTCATCCGCAAACTTACTGAGGGTGCACTTGATCGCCTCGTCCAGATCATTGACAAAGACATTAAACAGAACTGGCCCCAATACTGAGCCCTGGGGAACACCACTTGTGACCGGCCACCAACTGGATTTAACTCCATTCACCACAACTCTCTGGGCTCGGCCATCCAGCCAGTGTTTTACCCAGTGAAGAGTACACCCGTCCAAGCCATGAGCAGCCAATTTCTCCAGGAGAATGCTGTGGGAAATGGTGTCAAAGGCTTTACTAAAGTCTAGGGAGACAACACCCACAGCCTTTCCCTCATCCACTAAGCGGGTCACCTTGTCATAGAAGGAGATCAGGTTAGCCAAGCAGGACCTGCCTTTCATAAATCCATGCTGACTTGGCCTGATCACCTGGTTGTCCTGTACGTGCCGCTTGATGGCACTCAAGGTGATCTGCTCCATAACCTCCTCTGGCACCGAGGTCAGACTGACAGGCCTGACAGGATCCTCCTTCTGGCCCTTCTTGTAGATGGGCATCACATTTGCTAACTTCCAGCCAACTGGGACCTCCCTGGTTAGCCAGGACTGCTGAGAAATCACTGAAAATGGCTTGGTGAGCACTTCCGCCAGCTCCCTCAGTCCCCTTGGGCCGATCCCACCCGGCCCCATAGACTTGTGTCTGTCTAAGTGGGGTAGCAGGTCACTAACCATTTCCCCTTGGATTATGGGGGCTTCATTCTGCTCCCCGTCCCTGTCTTCCAGCTCAGGGGGCTGGGTACCCAGAGAGCAACTGGTCTCACTATTAGACTGCGGCAAAGAAGGCATTAAGTACCTCAGCCTCTTCCTCATCCTTTGTCACTATGTTTCCCGCCGCATCCAAAAAAGGATGGAGATTCTCCTTAGCCCTCCTTTTGTTGCTAATGTATTTATAGAAACATTTTTTGTCATCTTTTACAGTACTCATACCTGCTTGACTTCAAAAGATACTGTCTGCGTTTCCTCCTCCTCCTCCTCATCTTTGTCCATCTGTTCATAAAACTCAAATAAGTCAGCTGGGACATCTGGCTTATTCTGAGCATCTGCTCCCTGTGATGTTGACGGACCAAAGCCACCTTCACTGGATTTGGAAATCTGAAATAGATGGACAGGAATTTTCACTAAAGGTTTCATGAGAGACACCCCCCCAACCACCCAACAAATTTGGGCTCATTAAGGAGGCGCAGATCATTGCTGACGGAACAGAAAGCAAATGCTGATACAACGAACAAACAGCTATCACTCCAAACTACTCAACAGTTTATATAATGTTAATTCAATCATTTTAAAACATGCCCAAACATACCGCTGATTTACTTGTGAATGTCTCTGTAATGAGCTCTGTTTCTTCACCCTCAGCATTTCTCAGGCGACAGTCTCTAATAACATGGTCTTGCAGAAGCTGCTGAATGACATCAGGGTGGGTACTTTCCACAAAATACCTAAAATTAAAGAACACAGACAAACATTTTTATGAACTAATCAACTGAACAACTTACAGGAAGAGTGGCATAGATACTTAAATATATAGCTATCCCAGATGCATTCTCAAGTATTCCTTCTTGGGGGTGGTAATTTAAAAATAAAGAAATTACGGTAATCAAAATTTTTAAAAGATGCCTCATACTAAAAGCATCATGTACTTTGCAGTTATCCACCTTGCTCAAATGTTCTCTAACAGAAGACGAGTGGGAAAACTCCAGCACAACTGCCTAGAGAGAGCTCTCACATACATGTCTTATTCGTGACATATGACACAAGTCATATTTTTGAGACTGAATTGACGTAAGTCTGTGAAAACACTGGATGCGGTGTTTTAAAGTCCTGCCCACAGGACCAAAAGAGCCCAAAAGACAAAAATCCAAAACCTCCAAAACACAAACCATCTAAAAATTTAAATTAGTGCACCCTGAAATTGTTTCTCTCCCTGGAGATTCATCAATAATGACGCTGGTTGGAGATCACAGTTAAAATGTGAGCCAAGAGAGACTTAAGTCTGAACTGGCATGGGAGAAATCTTTTTCTCAGAAACACCTAGGAAGAGGACAAAAACCTGTTAGTAATGCTAGCGTCAGTTTTACCCAAAGCAGCAGGTTCAAAAAAGCAGCAGCACAAGCAGAGCATTAGATTATAGTCCCAGGGCTTATCTATGGCTGTTGGACAACAGAGAACTTTGCAAAACAAATAAAAGGGGAAAGACAAAACACTGGCAAGGTTCAGACGTAGGCTTCAGGTTTCTGCTGTCTCTCCCTTCCCTCTCCCTACCGCAGAATCACAGGTTTATATAAAATTCGTCAGCTCTAAAGTAGCTGACCTCTCAAGGTCCCTTCCAACGCTATCTTCTATGTTTAAAACAAATTAGATTCAACCCAGCAACAAGCACACACCTCTTGCCACTGGATTTGCTCATCCTTCCTGAATAATGGATTACAAATCAGAATACACGAGACTAAAGGACAGCTGTAGAAAAACTTGTCTAGTCAGGCTCATGTAAATTAGGAAGCAATGAATGAAAAAATTATCTGAAAAGCTGTTGCAAGTCCAAGCAATAAAGAAACAAGCTAGAGTATCAAATTCACAACCTACTTTTAAAAATGTAATGATAACCAGGAGTAGCTCAGGACAGCCAAACTGAATTAACTGACTAATGCATTAAACACTTTCAACAATTGAAAAAGCAATCTTGTACTGACAGATGCTACACTCAGCTGGGAGCTGTAAGACTCAACAGCTGCTGTGACCACTCCTTTCTTTAACACAGCTGTGCGTTGGGAGGGCTTCCTCTGCCACGCTAGTTAAGGAAGACGCCACTTACCTGTTATGTTTCAGTACCAGCTTCACCTTCCCGTAGCTGACAGTACACAGCTACAAATGAACAAGAGCAGTCATTAGGAATACGCAAAAGAGCGATTCTACGTTTAGGACCAAATGCTGCAATGCAGTTTAGGTCTTTGTGGGGAAGCATGGCACCATAAAACATTTACTTGCAATGTCGTTATACTTACCGAACAAACCTGAAAAGGTATTTTTAGAACATGCACACATCATCTCATGCAGGAGACCAGTCACAGATATTCAGTTTTTATACCCAATTCCAATCTGCTTCCAGGACTGCAAGAACATACTTGCAGGACAAGGTAAGCTATTGTTTTATAGCGCCTGGCTATTCCAGACTGCTTCCCACATTCATAGTCTTCTTCCAGAGCAAATCTGAGGAAACTTTCCCCACATACAATTCCTACTGGCTGGAAGTATGTACACAGACACTTTGGTATACTTTTTTTTCTTTAAAAGCTATAAACTGCACCCATGATGTATTGTGGAAATAGTATTTGTACAATAATATACTATAGAAGAAAAAGAAAAAAAATAAGATAAATGCGCTGTTCTCTTGAAACAGTGACAGAATAGAATAAGATGGTAAAACTGATGAATTAATGATTTAAAAAAAAATCAATTAAGCAGAGGCAGTAGAAAAAGGCTTTCACTAGTAGCAGGAGATATATTTCCAATGCCAATAAAATAGTCTTACCTTGATAAACTGAATTATTCCATCTGGGACACCAGTCTTGCTCAGTTTTTGTAAATACTCTGTGATGTCGCTTGTTTGTAAGCCAACACTAACAGCAGCGTACAGTGAGTAAGCAGTCAGCTTGTACTCGTGAATGTGGGTCGGCCTGCACACAGGCTCAGCAATGGCAACCAAAAAATCCTGTGCGTATTTGTAAACTGGAGAAAAGGCTTCCAGAAAAATATGGCCATCAGGAGCCTACAGAAATAAAAAGAAATGCTGAGGCACAACAGCGTTAGTTGAGCAGAATAAGGAATTTCCTATAAAGCAGCCATTATGATATGGAGATACTCCAGTATTTAGGTGGAAATGCATCATAGGGTTTTAAAAAAAGTGTTTGCCCTAACGACGAAATTACAAGAAAAACAAGACAGTAATTTTAGAAACAAAGAACCAATTTTAAAAAAATAACAACCACAAACAAAACACAAAACTAACCTAAGTTTAGCATATACATCTAACATATTTTACCGTAGCTATTCTGCCCCATCAGGATGTTGAAGCACTTTAAAGACAACAGATAACTTTACGCAGAACCACAAAAACCAGCAAGAGACATGGAAGGAGACACAGGAACATACAACTTTTGTCTTCTGAAAGGGTCCAGACATGGATTTGTCTGTGTCTCTTCTACAGTACCAACAATAAACCACACCCACATCGATTAAGCTTTTCCAGATTGACACCTTGGGGTATTTTTAATTTTTTAATGCTAAGCAAATTGCTTGAGCAGAGGCAAGCTTCCAGCCCCACTCCCTGAAACAGAACAAAACTCCTCACTCATGTTACACAGAACAAACGGAGGAGGAGAGATGGCACTCATGTGTCACAGCATTCAGTGACAGGCGCCCTGCAGATGCTGGCAGGGCAACCACCTCTTCTCTATACGCTTGTACTACTGGCCGTGCCTTGGACAGGTGTACTGACGTCCCTTTTGGGGCAGAGAAAACCAACGGCACCAGTTACAGACGATGAAACCAGCCTGTCTCAACGCTGTTTCGTTCCAACGTACAAACCCCGCTGCTGCGTCACTGCAACAACAGATCCCACTCGTGTCATCAGCCAGCGCGGTCACTTCCACAAGCCATTTTACCTCCCTCCCAGAAACATCTGGCTTAAGGTGCTCCACTGCCCCGGCCCGTCAATGGCACACATGCCCGACGGAGAGAGGGCTACGAGGGGACTGCCGGGACGGGAGCAATTCACCCGGGCTTTCCGCGGGGCTCCCAGGCCGGGGCTGGCGGCCCCTCGGGCGGCCTCACGCTGCCCACAGCCCGCCTGTCCCCGCGGGGCACCGCAGGCACCGCCCTCGCCCGCCCCCCAGAACCAGGGCCAGGCTGGCGCTGGCTGGGCTGCCCAGGCCAGCCCCGGGAGCTCCCTTTCGTGCCGTCCCCGCTGGGCTCCGGAGAGCGGAGCGCGCTTTGCCGGAGGGTCTGCGGCACAGTCCCGGCTTCTGAACGGGGGGAAACCCCACGGAGCACGCACCTCCCTGGCGCTTTCCCTTCCAAACCCCACCGACGAGGGACGGACCGGCGGCAGCCAGGCCGCCCGCCCGGGCCCGCGGCCGTTTTACGCTACGACGGCCGCCGTTAGCAGGAGCGGCCAGCCCTGCGGGGAGGCCTGCGCGCCTCCACCGACCCCCCGAGGAAGCGAAGCCCCGGGGCGGGGCGGGCCGGGCCCCGCGGCCGCACGTACCACCCAGAGGGGGCGCGAGGAGTGGTCGGCCTTCAGGGGCATCTGCTGCCGGTAGTCCTTCGCCCCGTACTCGTCCACCTTGGTGCCGCTGTCCTCCACCTGCTTCCCCGCCGCAGACGGCACCGCCTCCTGCGACTCCTTGCCGGGGGCTTCGTCTTCATCGTCTTCGTCGTCATCGTAATGGCGCTTCTTGGACTTCTTCTTATCTGGGAGCGAAGCCGGAGCTGTGAGGAGGCGGCACGGCCGCCACCCGGGCCCGCGGACCCCCAGAGCGGCCCTCCCCGCCCGGCTCCCCCCCGGCCCCGCGCCGCCCCCCGCCGGGTCCGGCCCCGCGCCGCCGCCCGCCCCGGGCTGCTCACCCCGCTCCTTCCTGCCCATGGCCGCCGCACGCCCGCGCCCGGCCGGCGCGTCACTTCCGCCGCGCGGGAGGGGAGGGGGCACGGGGCCATCGATTTTCTGTTCCCGGGGCCGCCCCCGCGGCGGTGGGAGGCGCGGGCGGGCAGGGGAACGGGGCCTCGCCACCCCCAAACAGCCACGGACGGGCGGGGGACGAGAAGGAGAAATTGGGTTTTTAAAAAAAAGAATAAATTAAAAACATAGGCTTCCGCAAAGCACATTTTAAATTAAAAAAAAAAAAAAAAAGCCAATTGGAAATTCAGGTACAAGACTGACATTCCGCATTGCTCTAAACCACAAAATGCTTAAAAGAGAAATGACACTGTTGTCCCTACAGAGTGTTTTAATATATTTCTAAGTACAATTCGTGTCTGATTTTGGAAATACAAATACATTTCGAATGGTTAAAAACAAAAATTAAAAAAATATTTTGAACATCAGCCAGCTGAAAATATATTTATCTAGTAAATCATCTCTCAAAGCTTTTATATATTTAATTACTCTAACTAAACATAGTACCCTTAAAAAACAAGTTCATAAAAATGTAGAAATGAAATTGTGGAATAAGATTACTGGGATCTATTACACAGACACACATTCAATGCACACGCAGAATTACAAGGGGGGGTTGGTTGGTTTGTTTTTAAGTTTGGAAGGTTGTTAGACAAACGGAACTAGTAAGCAATGCTCAACTCCTGAGTTCCTCAACCAAGATAACCATAGGCTAATTTTTTAATTGTTTTTATCTTTTTTTTTTATACACAAGATATTCCATGTAAAGCAGCAACAGCAGTGCAGTTACTGGTAGCGACATCTCAAAAGTAATAAAAAACCATACATCCAGACAGTAGTACATTGCACACACACGTGATTCTCATACACCCATCAACAATTGGTCAGAGTATTAAATCAGTGTACAAATTAAATATTTCCAAACTGTGCAAAAAAGTCAACGTTGATAGAAAAAAACACCTTTGTGTACATACATTACAAACTGTGCCCAGCATTCAACTGAGAGTAAAAACATTTACAGTGAGAAACTGATAGATTAAATAGAGAATTTAATGGCTACATAAAAATGTACATTGGATCAAGAGTCAATTTACAAATTTTTATTCATAGCTTCATGAAAACTAAAAGCCTACGCTCCAATTCATCTAAGTCTCCTCCCCGTATTTACAGTGATACTCCATTATACGACTCCTGCGAGGTCTGAGATGACAGACACTATGCTTTAATAAACCGTTCCAATTTTAGGATGACACCACTTTTGTACTGGTATCAATGAGAAACAAACACTAGGGAACCAACAGCCTAATGCCTGTTCAGAAAAGAAAATGCAATCCTTGTTTTTAAATCCACATTATATAACTTCTGGGGAAAAGATTCGTCTAGTTTTGGGGTAAAAGACATGAAAAACCTCTGAAATATTTTCCCATGAATGTCCACTCTGGAGTTAGAGAGTATCCTTTTCCTTACCACTCGACAGAAGACAAGACCTCCAATCCTCATCGGAGGACTCAACGTAGGGGCTGAACCATGAGATACAATTTTTATGTGTTTTAATCCAGTTCCTCTCCCTTTAAAGTAAGTTTATGACAACTAAGACCTAGCCAAAGCGTGGCTGCTAGCATCGGTGCTTTGCAACATGAGAAATTTCATTTCCTCCATCGCATCCACCCCTCAAATGCGTGCAGGTATATATTGCTAGAGAAAACCCAAGGGTTGCTCCAGCAAGCGGGGAGCTGCAGCATCCTGGGTTCAAGTGATGGGGCCCTGGTATAAAGCTGGGCATTAACTCGCACCTTATTCAGGAGCTATCAGTGGCCACCACCTCTGCAGTATTTAAGTTATGCCAACTAGAAAGAACAATCGAGCGTGCAGGGCAAGTGGGGGAAATAAAAAGAGAAAGGAGCTCCTTTGTTTCTGATCAAGGATTTTGATTCAGAAACCCCGGGTTGGTGGCAACTCTGCCTGCCCGCGTTGGTGTGCGTCTGTGGCTCCTCCTGAAGGCAGCATCGGCACCCAGGTAACCGTGGGTGACATTCGGCTGCCACGTCAAGCGGACTGCTTCCCGGCAGCTCTCAAATGTTCTTACTATGGTGCACAAAGCAGTTCAGGTCACAAATCTACTCATCTTCATGGCGTTCCTTAAATGTCCCAAAGCTCAAACCTGGCTATACAAGTCACCAGGTTTAGTCACCAAGCTTATGCATTAATTTTAGAATGACAACAATAAGATTAAGTTAAAAAAGAGTTTTAAAAAGCAAACTCTTCATTTTAATGCTGGCATGAATTCTGCACATCAGAACAGCAACTATAAACACCCCAATCTCTTAAATATGGGCCGTGTCTATTTACTAGTACCTGCCTTACTCAGTTAGCAATAGCTTACTGATGGATATGTATATATCTATAAGTAACAGTACTAATCCATGAAACATCACTTTTGGCTATATGTATATGGGGATAGAAAAGCTTTGGTAATTGTATGTGATTTTATACTGCAGACTTGTCATTAACACAAGACAGCAAGTTACCAGCAAGAAGAAATGATACTGGTGGTAATACTTTTGCTTTTCCAGAAACACCATAGGAACTTACATTCAAGCACACACATTATGCTTTTCTATATGCGTGACAAAGACTTTCAAGATTAAAAAAGTAAGAAATTGGTTATAAATAACTGTAGATCTGACTAATTTGCTCAAGTCTCTGAAGCTGCAGTTAGGCATTGCTCGACGCTGGCCGAAAGAATGGCTTGCTGTGCTGCGCTGTACCTACAGGTGCTACAAGGCCTTCAGTCAAGACAACGGCAGGATTATCCAAAAGACACAGGAAAGAATTTCACAGGCACGATGCTAGCTTCACTGAGAAATCTGTTGATTTGCTTAGACACATCATATTCCTGGGTATTGAAAGGAAACAGCTTTTAACACAGTACCGTGTTTACAAATGTACCAACTGTAATTTCAAGTCCGTCAAGAACTCTGCTGCCGTCTCTACAGTAAACCCAGGGTCTAGTATCCAGAGCTAGGAAGCTAAATCTCGACTCTAACAGTATTTATGTGAGCGCAGAAAGGTCCTTCTTCCGGTATGCGCATCAGTGTACAATCTCCGAAATGCAAATACAAAACCTGTACTAGCACAGGAAGCCTTCAGGAAGTGCTCCAAAAGTCTGGGCACTTTGAAAAAACCCATACTCTAAGACTGTTTTGGTGACATGGAAGTGTATGACATATTTCAATATGGTGTTCAAATATGAACAAAATTAAGGCATACAGATAAAAAGGCACTAGCTAAAAAAAACACAAATGAATTTTCATTTTGTTATACTGAAAGGACTGTTTAGCTACAAATCAAATTGCAAATCAAGTTAAAATTTTAAGACTATATTTAAACCATCAAGAAAAAAAGTCTATGTAGATTTAACTTAGCAGTTATTACACCCATGCCTTTTTAAGTCCTTGCAGGGATCTTTCTATCGCCCAAATTAAAAATAAACAACTTGTTCTAACACGACTGAAACTTTCACTCGCACTCTAACAGGACTGTTAGTTACACCACTAAAACCATACTACAGAAGTAGCTTGACTTTTGTTACTTAATACATGCAAACAGAATAATAAAATCCATTAGCAGATAAGTCAGTCCTTTGAAAATATGCATACTCACTGTGAACCTCGATCCTTATTTTTTTCAGAGCACAGTTTCATCGTGGCATTACTGAAAACCAAAACAACCCTGCAGCAGTATTGTTTTCACTGGCATTTTCTAGTAACTGGATTCAACAATTAAGAATAATTCCTGATTCTAAAACGCTGGTATCTTTGTTAGTAAGATATTAGAAGTTGAGAGCAGGGACCTTGGCAACCCTCCTCCAATGGAGTTTTAAGCATGCAATTCCATGCGCCCTCTCAAATTCTAGAACTAGGGTTTGTTTATTACCACGCCAGTAGTCAAGGTAAGTGTTTTACAGTCATTGTATACAGAGGTACTACGTTATTTAATGCAGCTTGTTTTACTACATTACCCCAACAGGGGATAAATATTAGCTAACCTTTTGGTAAAAATCTGATTTAGCTTCATCATTATTTCTAGCTCAAAACATTTCTGTTAATAACCATCTAATTTACTGTAAGTTGCTTACATCAGTAGACAAATTCTCCATAGGGTGAAAAAAAAACCCAAAACCAACAAAACAGCTCAAGCCTAATCTTGGTTAAATTAATAAAATTTTACTAGAATCACTGGAACTGGCAAACGTCATCTCCATTTAAGAAGCACTATCTTTATTTTGGCAGCTTTCTGGTATGTCAAAGAAATTAAGGACAATGCATTCTGCAAATCCTTTTTTTCCTGGCTCCAAAATGCTTACCGTTGTCATGACTGAATGCTACTTTTTAGAAAAGGCACAAAAGCAGCAAACTCAATTATTCAGTAATTAAAAATCACAATGAGGAAGTGATATTGCAATATACATGACCCACCACTGTCTCACAAAAAGGACAGATTATAAGAAAACTAGATTCTGAAAATTTTCAAGCTTCAGAGAGTGCAGTTTCTTTTTAGAATAGTATATTTAAATGTTATGAATGCTACAGATAAACCTGGTTACATTTTCCCTTTAATGTCCTTTTTTGGTAATATAAAATTTCCTTACCTTTTCAGATATCACTGTCCACTACTGATTTTTATATACATTTTCACCTTGGTTTTGGTACCTTCTTAATCTGTTTGAAATCAATCATTTCAATTATATGATCTTTAAGTCACCTACATAAACTAATAGGCTCTACATTAAACTTCCCATCCCTGCTGTCACTAAATTTTGCTTATAAAGCAAAGGCCTTTTACAGCAGAGTACATACCAATTCTTCTTAAAGACTGCTTTCACAGCTTTTATCTAGTGACAGAGAAGCAAAAAAAAAAAAAAAAAAAAAAGTCAGTACAAGCTGACTATCCTTACAGCCTTCTAAACCTTCCCTGGTCTGAGTAGTTCTTCCCATGCTCAGAAAACCTTGCACAGCTGTGTACCCTGACCAAGAAAATTACAAGCTGGGTAAAATAGTCACATAAACCGAAGAAGCCACCACTCAAGTCTCAGGAGGGATAGTCTCAAAAAAAATCATTCTTACTCCACTACAGGTAAAGTGATCAGGATAGATCCATACTCCTGCTTATTTATCACTCCTCCTTATGTATCACTCTGGTACAAAATTTGGAAGTTAGCAGAATAAATTCAGAAATCTCCTGAGTGAACTACCATGGGAATGGGTAAGCTTATTGTTCTATCTCCATGCACTTCCTAATTCTGATAGTCCTCTACAGAGTGTCAGAGTGGACAAGGTTCAAGGCCCGCTCTGCCTTCACAAAACACAAAAGCAAGCAATAAGTCATCCAAAACAGTATACATTATTTGAGTTCTGTAGTCCAATAGTTTATTTCCAAATGCCCTTTTAAATTATGTTGTGTTCTTCTACAAAGATATGAGAGTTTGACTTTCCTGTTGAGAAAAGTCAGTTATATTCACTACACCTGATCAGTACCTGGACTTCTCAATTGAGAAGCAGTATTTCAGAGTTTTACTTTTGTTCTTTCATTATTCTTATTTATTACTCTTTCAAAAATGGAAAAAGTGATTAATGTACGTTTTATGACAGTTGGGAATCTGACAAACACCAATCATCTGGATTATCAGGCTGGAGTAATCACGCTTATGTTATTTAATTGCTGGCTCTCTTTGCGCTTTTGGCCTATTCTTCATACAATCTTTTGTGCTGTGCCTCCTTGTTCATGTGGATTCATCATCGCTACCTTATTAAAAATATAACTGGAGTCTTATCTTTCTCAGTGACTTATTCCTGGTGTTAAAAGATGTTTAATTTTACTTCAGGAATTTTCAACACGTCCTAGATGACTGAACTGTGTTACTAAAACAATTTTTTTAGTGCATAACAGGAAGAATTTTGTATTATTCAGGCACTTGATGTTGACATACATTCCATCCTAGCGCCTCTCAACAGCTTTGAAAACATTTCTTGTAGCTCATTCTGAAGCAAGTAACTCACATACTGCACAAGGATTAGTCACTCCCCTTCCCCTCCAGCCATTCATGGGATTGTGGAGAAGAACTGACTCTCAACATCACTATTTTTTCTTATCTAAGATAACCGTCTCCCTCCAAGCTTGTGCAACAGAGGTTCTCTTTGGCAGATACAGCAGGAGGTATTCTCCTAACTATTTACATCCAACAGCTGACCCTTGTCTATTATGGAAATTTTCCCTTTGCAGTATAGTAGTTCCTAGGAGTCTGGGTCCATAACCTGTTTACCTGTAATTATTTTCCTATTAAGTTCTACACCAAAACCTCTAGCTAGTACATCAGTGTCGAGCTATTTTTTGTTATTTTCTTTTGGTCACATAGAAGTACCGGTTAGACACGCTGCTATACAAAGAGTTCCAAGTTCTTCCAGCTCTATCATTAACTCTCAGAGCTGCATGTTCCAGCTTAAACTGTAAAATCCAGAAACTGATTAAAATGCTAAAGTATAATAAGAACTTAGAACTCTCTGCCGCAAGTACCTACAATATCAAGAAGGATCACAGAGAAGTAACCTTCTTGTCCTTTAGCTGCATGTCTATTTTTCCCTGCACCCTGAGTCAGTCAGCGGTGTCAGAAGAAGTCACACAGTTCCTGACTGTCCAAGCATTTGTCTTTTTTTTTTTCCCCTTTAAATAAGGAACAAATATGTACTAAAGTGCTTTATCTACATGAACCACATCAGTACATCATAGAAACAAAAAGTTCTAGTCCTGGTGGGAGCAGGGGAGAGAAGATTCTCATTTTAGATACAAAATTTAGATTGTTTACAATCTAAGTGAAACAAAGGTTCAAGAGAATATTCTCTCTCTTGTCTTTTTTCTCCTTTTTTTGTAAAAAATAAAAATAAAAGTGCAGTCAAATAGAAAATAAATGCAGTAGATGAAAGCTGAGTTGAGGCAGGCTGTTAGTGATAGTGTGCAAACGTGTGTCTTAGCAGTTCATCTGCAAATGGTCGCAGCTTGGCCTCGATAAAAATCCGTTTCAAGAAATCCCGAGCATGGTCGGAGACATGAGGTGGTAGCTGGGGGTTGGTTGGCTGAGTGGCAATTTTAAAGATGGCGGCCATTGCTTCGAACTCTGCCCACGGGGGCTTCTCAGTGAGCATTTCTACCACTGTACAACCTACGCTCCTGAAACAGAGGCAGAAGTGAAACAGCAGGTTACAACAGAGTCATGCCCTTCTAGAAAAACAAGAAATAGCAGAGAGCAACTAAAATACCAGAAATAAGTAGCGTCCACTTAACTCTACAGAGCACCTTCAGTGGAAAACAGGTGTTTAAAAAAATTGCATGTACGGCTATATGCTTTATCTCAAAGTTACACAAATCACTACCTACATCTTCATTACTTCACTGGCCCAAAAGCTACCACAGCTCAGTGAAGAGACAATTAGATATTTATCCGGGCAACACCGACTGTGCTACGGCACTGCCGCCCCCCCGTGCTCAGCAGGCTGATAGAGGCCACGAGCGCCGCACACCCCTTGCACCCCAGCTCTTCAGCCACCTGTGGGTGCTGAATGCACTTGAAAGCTTTCTTGCCCATTAAGGCCTAATGGAAATGCAAAGCAACAGGAACGCTTTGAGTATACGGCATATATTGCCAGCTCATTAGAAATGCGCAAGTTATCACCCATGAATAATGTGCAAACATAACATGGCAGTTGAAAAGTTTAAAACCATACTTCAGTGGTATCTTCCTCTTTTAGTCAAGGATACTAAAAATAGACTTAGATTGACAAACAAAATTTTAAGATCCTAAACAATCTCTGTATACAAAGCTTATGCTTAAAGCATTTAGGAAGGCAGAAGGGCATGAGTACGGCCAGAAAAAATGTTTCCTAAGTCCTGCATGATCAGCCTCTTCCAATAACAAGCGCATGATACTGCAAAAATGGATAGGCTGGAATAATTTCCCAATTTTCAGGAAGTTTTATGGTTAAACAGAGGTACATTTCTTCACACAATAAGGATTTACTGACTGACAGAAGTCAAACTGCAGTATTTTTTTCTTAGTTTTAACCAGGATTTTCTCCATCAAAAAACATGTATTAGCCTTGGTACAGATACTTCAAAGTTGAACAAGTCAACTGCCTGAAATCTGTAAGGCTGTTATATTATTCAGGTATAGCAGAATAATTACTAAGTAATCTGAAGTAGGCTAAATTAATTTCCCTGACATTAAAAGTATTGCCAGTGGTTGGATATAATATGGTTCCTTTTTAAACACACAAAGTGTTACTCCTGCATATCTGCTGTGGCCTACCTGTTATTCTGTGCGTTCACAGATCACCTGCAGTGCAAGGAGTTTAATCGCTAAAATCATCTGTCCATTGGGCTGGAGCTATGTTAGACTATGTCATATTACACAATGTATCACAAACATTCATTTCTGAAATTTACCTTTCCCTCTTAATTCTTAAATATTTAACAACAACTTAAACCAAATTATTTTTTGATACCTCCCATTTAAAACTGGCTAATTCATTCTTATGTGCTCATCTTTTAAAGGACCAGCATTTCATTTTCTGCCTTGCAAAGGTATTTCAGTGATAAAGTTTCTTTACAGGACATTGATCTAACTGATACTTCAACGGGTCACATGTTGCTTTCACCCAGTACCTCTCCAGGGTTTACAAACAACATGGTAATCCTAACTTCATGCAAGGTCAGTTCAAAGGATTCTGTTATGAACTCTAAAATCAACGGGCTGAGGAACTGCCAAATGAAAAATTCCCAAATTTCAGTGTCACTCTCTCCAAATATGACTGTGAGTGCTCACACTTGCCACCTTCTTCAGCTTAAACCCCAGAATTAAACACTCCAACTTTCGATAACGAACCCTTACACTCTGTTGAAAAAGAGCCTGTTCTGACATGACACCTTCCAGTAGAGAAGTTTTTTTTAAACATACCAGATATCTGCTTTTCTGCCGTACCCTTCTCCACTAATAACTTCTGGACTCATCCAGTATGGAGTTCCCGTAACAGACTTCATTCCTGTACCAGACAGACATATCGTCTGCAGTCGTTTGCTGGCACCAAAGTCACCGAGCTTCACGTTGCCTGCTGAATCTCGCAGAATGTTTGCTCCTGGAAGGAAGGGAACACAGCATGACATTCATGAAAGGCCCGTTAACATTTTGGTGTGGAAAATGGTAACAAAAGTTTGGATTCAGTGATGTAATGCAAGATAAGCCTAGTATTTCAAGCCAGAGAATTTACTTTCTCTGCTCATTCCTACTACTTTATTCTGAGGTTCAGAAAATAATGAATTGTACACGTTGATTTGCATCCTAGTCCTTTTCCAGGAAGTCCCAGTCACTTTATAAAGCCTTCCAGACAAAATAAGGAATATGCCATACAAGGGAAATAAAAAGAAACGTCAAAGAAGTTTTCAAACAACTGAAAATGTCTTCATACTATAGTAAAGCAAAATCTCAAACTGTGTTACAGGTTTATTCAAAACACTTATCTGCATAAGTATGTACAAATTGACCATGATATCTCAACCTTTTTTGGACAAAACACTACTGATAGAAGGCAACAGAAAAATTGTAAAAGTTTTAGGGAATACAACAGCATTGTGTTCAACACACCTATTTTGCACATCACCATCTTCCTACATATTCCTAACTTGCTTATGTAGCACTTGCAAGTCACCTCTATCTATCTGCAAAAAGTAAATATGTCTGTTTCCTCAGGTTTCCTGACAGTAAAATGGAAGAAGTCTGAGTCATTTGATCAGGCAAGTCACCTCTGCCAGTCATTTCTTGTACCAGTGAAGTGCTGGGTAATTTCTATGTAACTGATAGAAACAAAACTCTGCAAAAATAAACTTTTGAGTCATGATGCTTTCCTCTGCACATTCTATCTATTTGTAATGACATCATCCTTTGATATATCCAAAGCTATTAACACTAAAATAAAATCAGAAAAAAATTTATCATGATTGTTTTGCAGACAGAGACTACAGAAACATTTTCAGAAGTCTGCTAGAACATCACAAAGATGCTTATTTTTTCCCCCTCAGATTACAAAAGTAACAGGAATAAATGATGAGAAGCATTCTCATTGATTTTAAGTCAGTGTTTTGGTATTTCAAACTTAATTACATTTTAGAGCTTCACAAAGCCTAGAAAAGAATTCGTAGTAAAGAGCACTGAACTGTGCACAGAACTATCATTACCTTTAATATCTCGATGGACAATCATATTACTGTGCAAATAGTGAACTCCTTCTAAGATCTGCCGCGTATATTTACGAGTCACATTCTCTGTGAGTGCTCCATATGATTTCAGCTGGTCTTTGATGGAACCCTACGGCAAACAAGAAGTATAAAACACTAACATTTCTAGAATCACAAGTGGGCTAATACTACAGTTGAACATCAGTGGAATTTATGCCTGAAATGCAGACATTTAAAGTTGCAATACTCCTCTACATCAACTTAAAGGCACAGATACAGTTTTACGTCCACTAAGAAAAATACAAACTTTGACAAAAGAGAGGCTGGACAGAGAAGTCATATACTGAAATGTTAAGCTATTAACTTTAAAACTGTCAAGCAGCTGAATAGTTCCAGTGTGATGTACAGAAAAAGAATAGCAGTATTTTCACTCAGACACCACTCTCAACTTTTTTGATATTTAAATGGTGATACTCAAGTTGGACAAAACACATGCCATTTACCCTGGTTAGTTTATACTCAGGAAAAAAAAAGGTTGTCGAGAAAAAAAGACCACATGCTGGAGGATGGTGCTTTACATAAAAATTAAAAGGTAAGCAAGTCTTGGCTTAAAATGACATTAAATAAAAAAATCCATGGTTTCATAACTATTTCTGTACAACCCGGCTTTGTCACAGAGTTACAAACTGCTAAGATTACTTCTGTGACACTGTCCTCCAAATCTCAGAAACATTCAACAAGCCCCCCAAAGCAAAGCCCAGAACTCACATTAAAAAACGCAAAATCAAACAAAACAAAAACCCACCACCACCACCACCACCACAACCCCCACACCGCTTTTCTTCTCTGGAGTCTCACAGTAAAGTAGAATGCTGTAACTATTCAGAAATACAGAGCCTATGTTTTTATACGAGCACATTTTATTTAGCTCTGCTGACCCCACTTGGCGAGAAAATGAAAATCTACAGTTTTCTGACCTTATAATATTTCTTAACAAAACAGTAGAAGAACAGTTCAGCATGTACCTAAGTGCCACACAAAAAAACAAGCACCAAGATTATTTTCTGTATGTACTTATTCCCACACCCACCTTAGCTACTTTTTGTTTTCCCAAAATAATTGTGCAGTTGAGATGGTGGCTACACAACAGCACAAGCTGAAGCACAGCAAAAAGAAACATTATAATTCAGGAAGATTCAAGAGTTCACTAGTGATAATATTGTCTTTTCAAAGACATTGCCAGGCACTTCTTATGCCAAAATCAAACGCAAACAACTTTCGTACAAACCACTCTAATTCTGAAAACCTGAATAAGCAACGGAGACGACAGGCTCCTGTAAGCACTTGTCAGTAGCCATCTTTGGCTACTGTTTTTAACTTGGATATTTCTTTACTATCTGTGTGCACTTCTGCAAAAGCTGTCTACTTGGGTGCTCGTCATATTGCATAGAAACGATGGTTGAAGTGGACTGGCTCTCTTGCTTACCCCAGGCATATATTCCATGAATATAGAGAGTGTTCTTTCTGGTGGGTCTCTCAAGAAGCCATAATACTGAACAATTCTTTCATGCAGCAGATTTTTCAGCAATTGAATCTCACATTCAAGTGCATTTACTTCCTAAAAGGAAAAAACAGACAAGATTTACCATGTTTGATATAGTAATAACAATGTTTTGGATTTAGATTTTTTTTAAAGCAGGACCATATGTGCATATTGAAGGGTTATGCAAACTAAAGTAACAAAATACTCTTGTAGCTTATGTAAAGTTTATACATTTTATAACAAGAAAATATCACCATTAGATTGAGGGAAGTAAAAAACAACTATGGCTTTTCTATAAATTGACTTTGGGATGATTTTGCTGTTGTTTCATTGTTTCTCCTATTTTGAAGTTACGCTGATTTCAGAGCACAGCAGATAGCAATATGTGTATGAAAGTGATCATTAGGCAATATGTCACAAGCCTCCAATTGGGTTAAAAAAAAAAAAATCTTTAAATCTTTGTAGTGGAATAATTAGCATTAATTTTTAACTTTTCCAGGATGACAGACTATACTTTAAAAATGCCTTTGAGGACCACTTAATATTGTAATAATGAAATACAACAAAGAAAAACATTAACACATATGGTGCTTTCTCTAGAGCTATGTGAAATACTAAAAATTTTGCAAATAGCAAGTAAGGTATTTTGAAATGGACTGTACAGTAAGATGCTGGAAAAATACTAATCCACAAATTCAAACTTGACTGGATTCCAAATTTCACCTAGAAGTCTTTCATCAAAACTTACTTTTTATCCATCACAGACTATTACTGATACCCTCACACTTCTGAGGTTAGAAGGAAAACAGATTTTTTGACACTGCGAGGCACACATTACAAAATGCTATGGCAAGAGGTGTCACAAAACTGTTGCTACAGGAGAGACCACGGTATTTTATATTTAACATTCCCAAAGGATAATCAGTGGTTTTCTTACATTTTAAAGAAGTAGCAACAACAACTACACTAGGTATCTACAGCACAAATGATTCTTGGCTTTTTTCCTTCATCCTACATCACTAGTAGCAGCAACTATAACTGGTAGCCACTCAATTCTGCAATCATGCTTACACCCATTGTTTCCCCGGCCTTGCTCCCACAGTGCAGAACGCAGTCCTAATGCAGGAAAAGTAATAATTCTTTTTCCATCCTGTAAAAAGCAGCAAGTACGGTTTGGGAAAAAAGAAATAGAAGGTTGGAGCTACTTTTAAATAGGTTCTCTCCTCAAGTGTCCAGTATTTAACGGACAAGTTCAATTCTAGAGAGAGAATAAACTGACAATGAAACTGTTGCTCTTCAGAGAGAAATACAGCGAGTAACAGTAGCCCTGATGCCCAAACAAATCAAAACCAAGCAAAAACAAATTCCCCCAAAAGATTAAAAAAAAAATAAGAATCTCAAACTGTCTTCATAGCCAAGCAAGATATCCTCGAGAATTTATTTTCAGGAACACTTAAATTAGTACAGATTTTTCTGCTTATAAATGGAACTTGTTCTAATTCCAATAAGTATAAATAATTATTTACTTCAGAGCACACTTCATAATGGATTGTTTAATTTTAGATACTAAGACTGCACCAAATTAAGTTATGTATGCTCAATGCATAAGGATATGCCTGAAAATTAAAAGATGGTATGTAACATTAAAATCAGGTAACCAAACTAATTCTCTGAGGTACTAACAAAAGGATTCTTAACAAGGACATGAAAACACAACATGTTTTAAAACATCATCCTGTTCAAGGAAAGGAACATCAATCTAGTCTAGAACACACCACTTCAGCAGAAGCCTTTTACAAACTCTCTTTGGTATCACTTACCTTGCTGGTTTCTGGACTATCAGGATCAAACTGAACTTGTTTAACAGCCAGTTCTCTTCCAGTATCAGCATCATAACACAGATATACTCTGCCAAATGCACCTTGACCCAGCAGTTTACCAAGTCTCCAGTTAGTTGGAGCTCGTGGTGCTGAAAATACAAGTATGTTTTGGTTTTCAAATGAGCTTGCTATTCAGCTGATCGAGAAAAACTGGAATACACAGAAAATAATTTTTTAAAAGACTACGTTTTTCAACAACAGAGACTGTGCGTCCTAAACATCCCCATATAAGTTATAAGTATCAATAAAACTTCCTGTAAGATAGAAAACATGAGCTACTTAAATTTATTCACAAAATAATTTGTGGTAGAGATAGACATGCTTAAAACAACTAGCAACAGTTAATCTGAAATACAGAAAAAGGATGTTAAATAAACTTAGTAACATTTTTAAAAAATCAAGGTATGATTAAAATGTATCAGCTACTGAAGTCATCACAAAGTATATTTGCTCCTGAAATGCCACCACAGACATAACACAGTACCACTTGAGGTCTACAGATTATCAGAAAACTTGACCAACATCTGCAAAAATAAATAGTAACTGCAACCTACATAACCCTTCTCAGGTCCTCAAGAGTCTAACAAATCATCAAAAATATTTTTACTGTGTTTTGTTATCATAGACGCAAATTCCATGTGAAAATCTACATGAAATTTGGCACAGTAAGCAATGAAAAAACTGATGAGCATACAGTCTTGACTTTTTCCTATTAGAGGAAAAAAACCACGTTATTCAATTGCATGTATTCTGATGACACGCTTAGTTTTGACATGATATACTTGAAAGGTAAGGGAGTTTTACAGTGGAGTTCACAAAGTGTCTTAACTTACAGCGACTGGGTGGGCTGATGTCCATGACTGACAAGGTAGGATTGTCTATGTCACTTCCCCTCCTCCTCATTCGGTTATCTTCATATTCCGGCGTGAAGACGCTGCTTCCGCTACTGGTGCTCAGTGAGTGATCAGTGGGACTGAAACTAACTGGTGATCGGAAGCTGTTCCCCTGAGTCCTTCTCGCTCTTGGAAAAGTTTTACGACCTTCAATGATAGACAAAGAATAATAATGTTACACTACAAAAAATACTGCTATGCAATGTGTGTATGCAAATTATTTATGAATTCCACATAATGTAGTTCAAATCTTCCACAGCATATGATATGATGCAATGATCATGAAACTTACTGGTTTAACTTTCCACCTAGAAAAAAACAAACATTAATCACAGATGTATGTAAGGATTAGACTGAATCAAAAACTGAAATTGGGACCAAATTCTGCAACTGTTCTGGAATATAATTGACATGCTTCAGAAACCTGGAGGGCTGTGAGAAGAGAAAGGAAAATGCCCTGCCTCCACCTTTATTGCTCTATTAAGGTGTTAATACCAAATTTCTGATAAGTAGGAGAGTGAGAGATATGTTTACATTCCAGTGGTGCCCAGGCTTGCATCTTCATCCTGTAAACTAATAAGAACTGAATGCAGAGAAATAGCTACACATGGAATCAAGAGGAAGACCACCAAAAAAAAAAAATAAATAAAAAAAAAATAAAATCACAAACAATGCATAATTCAGAGATGGCTACAGCATTAGAATAAAAAAAAAAAAAAGGGCATTGATCTTCAAACAGGTTAATTACCTAGCAATTGATTTCACCAGCTAATTGTTAATTCTCGGTTTAAATCACTGCTCTTCAATTTTATTTACTATTCTAATCTGAGAAACTGTTAATAGGAACTCCACTCTATTTGTTGGGTTTTTTTAAGCAAATCACGAAATGACAAACTAACTGACATACCTACTTTGGATAGCAAAGGGTCACAAAGGTCAAAAGCTTACACTGGATGACTCGTGCATGGCCAAAGATAGAGAACATTTTCATGGCTGTGCATATGAGTCATGAATTCTGTAATCCATAACTTTACCAGAAGTAAGACTGCTCAGCAGCTCTATCAATCATTGGAAATTTAGCAAGTGACTTTGGGGAAAGAAGTTAAGCTCTCAACTTCTTTAATATTTGCATTCATTAAGATTTTACAATCTAAATTTTCTTCTTGAAAACAGGTTAATACAGTAGAACTCTTGCAGTATTCACACTTACCGTCATTATAGTCTTGTTGATGATATGAAATGTGGTACCTTCGGGGATAAGTCCCCCCCTTTCCAAATTTCTCAAATATTGGGATATCATACTCTACTAGAAAATAAAAAGATACATTTAAAAATTTAAAATGTGGCAAAAGCATATTAATCAGTTCGGTGTTATAAACTTAAACATGGGGGAAGGTATCAGAGGATATGCTTCAAGTTGAAGCATCAGAGCAAAGAAGATTATAGAACAAAAGCCATAAATCTAACAAATCACATTAACTAAAAGGACGTTCAGCCAAAAGTTCTAAAGGATCAAGAATTCAATAGCTCAAGCTGTTTGTAACCTCTTGTGTGAAAGAATGTCAGAGGACTGCAGCATGCCTAATTACTCCAGTTTTAAAAGTAGTTTCTAGAGGAATTCTGGGAAATTACAGTTCAGCAGGAAAATTGGCAGAAACTATTACAGAGAATAAAATTTAAAGATGCATAAATATGAAAAATTTGTGAATGAGTCAACACAGTTTGAATTACTAAAACACATTCAATAGGTCCTCTTTTAAAAATTATTAAAGGAGAAAGTATTCATAAGATAAAGGGAGAAGTCCCTCATGCATAAGTAAGTGGTTAGATGATAAGTACATAAGGTGGGACTAAATGGTCAACAGTTCCACAGGAATCTGGGCTACAACTCACGCAGTTTAATTATGCATGAATTCTCTGGACAGAATGATGAATAGCAAGGTGACAAAATCATTTGGAGAAATAAAGCCAACAGAAGAATTACAGAAAGCCCTTAAGAGTCTACATGACTGGATGTTAAAATGGCAAAGAAATTCAATGTAGGCTAGTGTAAAGGATTGTGATAGAGAGTTCCAATAAAGCAGCAGCTGAACTCTCTGTATTGGCTAAGAAGCAAATTAAATGCTATAAATCATTAAGATATACTGAACAAAGTTTTGGTCTACTCCATTTCAAACGATTTAGTAAAACTGGAAAAGATTTAGAACTACAGAGAGGATCAAAGATACAAAATTGCTTCTTCGTAAGGAATGTAGGCCTCTATAGACCAGAAAAGCAATAGCTCAAAGGGAGACAAAGAGGTCTGTTAAAAAAAAAAAATTAAAAAAAATCACAAAGCGCATACTTCTTCATAAAACACAGTAAGTTGCACAACTCCTTGTCACAACATATATTTGATACTGAAAAAGTTTATATAAGTTGAAATAGGGACTGGAAAAATTCGTGGAAGGAAAAAAAAAAAAAATCCATCATATCACAGAAGAACATCTTGCATTTGCAGAACCCTTTAAGCCATACATGACTAGGAATATATTCTGAGGAAGAAATATTACACACTCCTCTATAGAAGCCTGGTACTGGTTGTGGCAGGAGAAAAGACTAGGCCAGATGGGCATTTCTTCTGACTCTATATACTATTCTGTTTTCGTTACACATCAAATCATGAGAATAAATACTGAATACGGAATTAATGATTGCAGTCTATCCCATTGTTAAAATACCAGAGCAGAGCATCCCACAGGAAAAAAACAGAAAAAAATATTGCAAGATCATCCTATTAGAAAAGTAACCGTAATAAACAAACACAAGTAAACTAGATTAAGACTACCAAAGGCAAACTAATTTCTGACATTTCCAACTTTTTTGGTATTTATCTCTCCCACCTAAATGCTTCTTATACATAGTTTAATTTTATTTTCATTTATGAGTGGTGCAATCTGTTAAGCACTCTAGAAACCTTAAAAGAAAAACACACCATCACACAGTTACCTGGATAAAGCTTCATAAACAAAATAAAAAGAAGCTTTAAAGTATATAGTAGACCAAAAAACACAAACCACCCCAGATTCACTGGAAGCTAATTATTGTTCAACAGCAAAATTCTGTAGCGAGGCATGTCCATGAGAGACATTTCAAAGCACTTTCAAGGTTACCCATTGCACTTCCTATCCTGAACCATGCACAACAACTTGGATTCAAGCCAGAGTATCATATGAAAACAACATCAGTGGTGGTGATTAATTTATAGGCACAGCACACCGTTCTCCTTCATCCTTTCACTTCGCAGTGCTTTCAATTACAGAAGTCATGAGCACTTCAAAGCAATCCTCACTTCACACAGGAGAAAATGAAGGGTCCATGTACTGGTTTGGGCTGGGATAGAGTTAATTTTCTTCATATTAGCTCATATGGTGCTACGTTTTGGATTTGTGACCAAAACAGTGTCGATAACACAAGGATGTTTTAGTTATTGCTGAACAGTGTTTACACAGCATCAAGGCTTTTTTTGTTTCTCACACTGCCCTGCCAGCGAATAGGCTGGGGGTGCACAAGAACTTGGGAAGGGACACAGCTGGGACAGCTGACCCCAGCTGATGAAAGGAATATCCCATACCATACGAGGTTGTGCTCAGCAATAAAAGCTGGGAGAAAGAAGGAGGAAGGGAGGATGTTCAGAGTTATGGTGTTTGTCTTCCCAGGTAACCGTTAGGCATGATGAAGTCCTGCTTTCCTGGAAATGGCTAAACATCTGCCTGCTGACAGGAAGTAGTGAATTAATTCCTTGTTTTGCTTTGCTTGCATGCTTTATCTATTAAACTGCCTTCACCTCAACTCACGAGTTTTCTCACTATTACCCTTCTGATTCTCTCCCCCATCCCACTGCGGGGGAGTGAGTGAGCAGCTGTGTGGTGCTTAGCTGCCTACTGGGGTTAAACCACAAAACTCCAAAATTAAACAAATTAACAAAGGTTATGCACCAACTTAGAGATGGATATTACAGTGCAGTTTAACAAACGGTTGCATACCCCTATCCATGGCATCATTTGTTCTTTCCAGAGAAGCAGATAAGTTATACTATGCACACTAACAGTGGTGTTACACACGATAATCTAAAAGAAAACATTTCGAAGATATCATATTTCATTGTATCTTTTACTGTGGGCATTTGGATTGGATTTTGTTGCTTTGTTTTCTCCTACCATATTAAGTTTTTGTAATATAATACCTCTCAGTGTGAACTTCCCTTCTAAGCCCTATTATTTGCAAGAGGAGGAGTTCTGGAAAGCTAGTATGTCCAGTGATTTTTGCCTACCTGAGAATTCCTGATGATTATCTGGATAGCTCTGTGCTCTTGGCATCCGAGATTTGGGATAATTGTCTCTGGAAGTGTAAAAACATACAGCATCTAAAAAGCTGTTAATCCAGTACTTAAACATTTAATTTTATTGTCTCACAATTCTTTATGACTGATGAAAAGTCATTGCTATACAAGTTGCTGCACCGGTTTACAAATGTGGAACCCAATTTTGAAAATCAAGTCTAATAGGTATCAATAACAATTCAAGATCAGGAACAATGGAAAAGCTTGCTAATTGAGCTTAGTGTAGTAAGAAAGTAACAGACGCTGTTAATGAGCAATGGTATTAGTAAAAACATGAATTATTACAAGTAAAGCCACAAAGAAGCACTGTTATGTTTAACACCTTTATGGCTCAACACAAACCTTTATAGACTAGCAAAATCTCTTATACAGCCTACAAAAACTCTTGAGGAAATTTAACCAAAGAGGTGCAGAACCTTTTAACATCTCAAAATATTTCCTCTTCTCTCCATGAAAGTCACAGGATTAAGAGAGTAATTTTATTGAATTATAGAATGATGAAGAATTTTTTGGTTCTTATATGATCACATTGTTTCTTACCTACAGTTGGTATGTAACTGCCAGCCACCAAAAGGAATGGTGGGATTGCCATTTAGAGCAACTGATTACAGTATATTTCCATAAACATACCAAAATTTTTCTGGTAAGAATTTCTCTAATGGGTAACAGAGCTAATGGAGACAAAACCTACAACTTTGTAGGAAATATTTGAATTNAAAAAAAAAAAAAAAAAGGAAAACAAACTAAGTAGAGGTGACAAATGAAGTAAATAAAAAACAAACAAAAGTTTTGAAGAAGAAACATGAGTCGAATTAAATTGCTTTATTTCCCCTTCTTCCACTCACCCCTGACAAAAACCTAAAAATTTGGCATTTGGTAGAATTTCTATCCTATGTAGCAACATTAAACACTGTGTGTATAACCTATCACACTCCAACCACAAAATACTTTTCATGTCTATTGTTTTCTTGTTTGTGAAATGGACACTTATTATTTAACTCAAAAATTTATTTGTTAGACCAAATGGATTTGTGTCCTCAAATCACATATTCTCAAATGAGATGGTACTATGGAATACTATAGCTCTGATTAATCGCCACAGGCAATGATTTCCAACTTTTTACCTTTCTATCAATTAAATAAAATATTTAACTAGCAGTATAATTTGTATACCAGTTCCAAGTAAACAAGTAGTCAATCTGAGCAACATAAGACCCAAGGTTATTTGCCTGACCATCCATAAGCCAACAGGAGTATGTTCTGTTTGGCTTATCTGGTGGCTGAGAAACTGTGGACAGTGACCCTCACAAAACACACGAATCTCCCAACAGATCAATCAAAATAGATCTCCAGACCCACCACAGTACACGCTGCCTCTTGCTGACAGGTTTAAACAAGGAAAAAATAAGTGGAAAGTCAGCAATTGGAACAAGGGGAGAGGAATGGACAGTAACTTCAAAGAAAAGGAGGGGACTGCCTGTTGAAGTCTTTAAATGATTCTACCCTCTTTCTTGAATTGGGTACCCTCAACCTTGGAAAAGGGAAGCTTACTTCATATAGCAATACCTAAGAAATGTAAATTTGATGGGGCTGCTCACTGCCAGGGAATATACTTCACATATATGTAAGACTGGCAATATTTAGTAAAAATCTTAAGTACATTTTTGTAGAATCTGAAGTCTAAATTTTTGTGTTTCAAATGCAAATTGTTAAAAAAGAAAAAGCTACTTCTATTTTCCATGCATTAGTAAGCAATTAAGTTTCAATACGCTTTTATAAGTGTTCTATAACTTACAGAGGAATTTCTGGAAGAAGTTCAGTAATAGCTGTCACTGGACAGCTATTGTTACAACTGATACCTTATGCAATCTAATGACGATAAATAATGAATGTAAGTAATTCTTACCCATCTAAAGGGCTGTCAAGTGAGGGACAGCTTCCCGAGCCAGAGTTGTCAGGACTGCTCAAAGACAATGGATCCAGCATCTAATAAATAACAAGCAGAGAAAAGACCAACAAGTTCAATTTTTTGTTTTTAAAATGCTTGAAGGTTTCTGCTTCGAAACACCTAATAAAAAACCAAAACCAAACCAGAAATATTAATTAGTAGAGAAAAAGTTGGCTGCCATAGTTGAACCTGCATTACATTCTTTTTCCTGAAATGATTCTCTCATTTTTCTCGCATCTAACTAGAATATAGCTAGAGGTATTTAATCCTGCATCATGCTTTGTAGCTAACAAGTTGTACTGCTACATTCTTCCTGTATACGCCGTTCTCTCTCAGCATTGTATCAATATCTGCATGAGTAGGCTTAACAGAATAACAAAAATAAGTCCTCTAAAGGATAAAAAGCTGACAGTTAAAAAAAAAAATGTGGGTTTTGTTATCATCATCAAAGAAAAAGGCCTCAATATATGACACAGACTGATGAACGCATTTACATAATCTCTGTAGTGGTTTAAGTTTGGTCAACTAGAAGTCACGGAGAAGAGCTAAAACCAAATACCGTAAAAAGCTTTCAAACATTTATCTCTAGTTAGGACCCCAACTGAGTTACACAGAATTTTAAATAGAACTGAAGAGAAAATGGAAGGAGAAGGAGAGAGAATGCATAAAATTTATAAACTCTCTCCCTTTTCACCAAACTCAAAATCCTGTTTCAAATAAAATAAACTTTCATCTGAAACTGGAGTTTACAAAAACACGAAAGACAGATTATTTTTTTTTCCTAAAACACTTCTGATGACCTAGTTATTAATGCTCATGAACTGTGTGAAATCTGCCGTGTATCAGTCTGAAGAAGTCATAAAACTATCTCAGCTAGAACTATCACATAATGAAAATAATCATCAACACTTTCTCTGTTGCTTGAATTCTAATGCAGAGAAAAAGAAATGGATTGATAGTAAAGAGCACCCTACTGATGACCATCTGTTTCTATTGGCTGACATTTGTTTTGTTTATCTTGCACTACCACCCTTAAAGTCCTAAGTATGATGACAGGCAAACATCCTCCCTTCTCTTTTGCAGTAAAGCGATCTGAAATGTTTTACAGATTTATTTTTCAAAAGAGGAGGAAACAGAATCTAAATTTTGCATTATTGAATGTGACAATTTTACCAGCCTGCCTCTCAAAAACAGAGTGGAAAGTTCATCTGTTGTCTTAAAATGAGCTCCTTACTAAAATAAAGTTTGTTTTGGTATATTATATAACATCTATTATTTCCAATGAATTGGACGCCAATCTTCTGCTGTAAATTAAGCAGTTGCCCCTCCAATTTTTATGGTCTGTGCTGCACCTTAAAGGTCCTGGGCACATACTTCGCCAAGTGCCAACCAAGTACCTATTAAAGAAATAGTGTCCAGAAATTGAGTTTGCACTCTGCAAACTCAGACACTTAAATGAACTCTGTATCGGGGAGGACACCATTTACCATAGGTTCAGCAATTATATTCCTCTCTTCTCATGCTGAGCTGTGGGTCCTGAAAGGGAAAAAAGCCCATCTGCTGCCAGATTAATTACCTCTATAAACTAATGCAGTATGGTCCAACTGGCAGACCATGGCCTGCTTCTATCCAACCCATCATTTCTTCTGTAGAGAAAGTGTGGGGTCTGCTGTCAGAGTGTGAATAGGGGTGCTCACGCAGATCCACAGGAGAGCAGAGCAAAGCCCTCCACTCCCAAATTCCCTTCCTGTCTTTGTGGGGCAGGCTGTGACAGATGTAGGCAGCATGGTCAGCACTTGCCAAGGTGATGTGGCAACTTAGGGGGAAAGATGCAAACAGAGGTTGTGAGTTCCCAACACCCCAATCCAGCCCTTGAGGCTGCTTAGGTTGAACTAACCTGGCTTCCTAGGAAAGTAAAATTCCTGTATTTAAATCCTGCTGACAGCGTACACAGCAACGCATACATGACAGGTTACGTGTTTCTTGAATACTCTGGAGCGAAAGGACATCCTGGGCCTCAGAGATCATCTGTCTGTTTGACCAGTCAGTGACCAAAAATGACTTTGCCCAGGCCAAAAGTAATCATTTCACTGAATGAATCCAGGCCTGGGCTGGATCTGACCACATGGCTATGATAATGAATAGCACCCTGGTCTGGAAATCAGGAGATTTAGTCTCTATTCCCAGCTCAGTCATTAAAATTGTGCAACAAATTGCACAATCTATTTGTCTCTATTTTTATTCTATCATCTGTCTCTCATTTAGTCAGCTCATAAAAACCGTTACTTCTTGCCATTTGTGAATACAGTGCCAATGTCAACAAGAACTTGAAGTAATTCGGGTATGCAGCATTATTTTTTTCCTCCTTAAAATATATCTTTCTCCATTGCCAATTCTGTGAGCCATTACATTCCTCCATTTTTTCCTGCTGTTTTTAAGGGCAATTTTGATATTCAGAGAGCAGGATTTTTATTCATGCTAAGTGTGCTGATATCGCACACCAATAATGCAGGTGACATGAGCTGACAATGTGCGCTCACAGCCCAGAAGGCCAACCATATCCTGGGCTGCATCAAAAGCAGCGTGGCCAGCAGGTCGAGGAAGGTGATTCTGCCCCTCTACTCTGCTCTGGTGAGACCCCACCTGCAGTACTGCGCCCAGCTCTGGAGCCCTCAGCACAAGAATGACATGGACCTGTTGGAGCAGGTCCAGAGGAGGGCCACAAAAATGATCAGGGGGATGGAACACCTCTCCTATGAAGAAAGGCTGAGGGAGTTGGGGTTATTCAGCCTGGAGAAGAGAAGGCTTCGGGGAGACCTTATTGCAGCCTATCAGTACTTAAAGGGGGCTTATAAGGAAGATGGGGACAGACTTTTTAGCAGGCCCTGTTGCGACAGGACAAGGGAGAATGGTTTTAAACTAAAAGAGGGTAGATTTAGACTAGCTATAAGGAAGAGATTTTTTACAATGAGGGTGGTGAAACACTGGAACAGGTTGCCCAGAGAGGGGGTAGATGCCCCATCCCTGGAAACGTTCAAGGTCACGTTGCACGGGGCTCTGAGCAACCTGATCTAGTTGAAGATGTCCCTGCCCATGGCAAGGGGTTGGACTAGATGACCTTTAAAGGTCCCTTCCAACCCAAACTATTCTATGGTTCTATGTGAATAAGGAGAATAAAATAGCATACACTCGTGACATCCCTCCCTCCCCGCCTAAAAACGTGATTGTGGAAAGTATTTCAGAGCTTATTTATACCAGGCCCATCGCCATCCCCTTGCCTCTACCCCAACACAGTATCAACTAAGTCCAAATAATTCTGACAGATCCAAACTTTTCCTTAAAACCTCCTTTGATTACCTGGGAAAGTTGTGAAACTGATCTTGCTTACATATCCTTCTCATTAAAATGAAGGGTTTTGTGCTTTGTAATGTAGACATCTGTTGCTGTAATTTATATCTATCACTACCTCACTCAACTATCACAGAAATTAAGAATATTATCTTTCTCCTTGTAGCAACATATTTAAATAATTGAAGAGACTTAGAAAAAAAGTTCTACAAGACTAAACAACCACAATTATTTTAACCTCTCACAAATCATGTTTTCTAGGGTTGTCATCATTCTTTTAGCTGTTCTTTCAAACAATTCCATATCCTTCTTGAGCAGCAGTATTTCATAAATCAATCTAACAAAAACTTTAATTTTAATAAGACACACACATACCTGATCCATACTTTCTGGAATGAATTCACCCTCACTGTTGATACTGGTGAAGGACCCATTTCGGGCCACCTGATGCAGCTCGTCTGGAATGTATCCTGGGGGAGGTGAACTTCTATCACGAGTATTAGAACCTTTTGAAAGAAAAGGGCTAGTCAGAGTCTCTTCAATAATCCAGAATCCAGGGGCTTTATTCAAATACTTCATAGGCACCGAGCCTGCCTGGATCACTTCTTGCTTTAGAAATTTCCCAAATGCCTATGCAATACAAGACTTAGTTATAGCATTTAAAATCTGTAATCCAGGAATTATGAAAAATTTGGCACAGGGTTGCCTCAATAGCATTAGAAAGAATTTTCATTATATAGGAACAGAAATATTATTTTCCCGCACATCTATCTGGGTAAATTTCTTCTTTTGAAACAAAACAAAAATCCAAAACCTTACACCCATGTCAACTAATCCTTTCCAATTCTTGAGAATTTCAGTTTTTCTTTGTAGAATATTACATCTGCAAGAACATGAATACCTCTATGCATAATAAATGCATAATAAAATAATTAAATTGTCTGAAAAATTATTCATTAAACTCTCTAGTTTCATAATTAAATTTGGAAGTTAACATCACACCAACTTTAAAACATGAATAGGCAAAAAGGTTATATCAATGCCAAAATAAGTATCTGAAATAAATGTTCCCACATTAAGATTAAAAAATATGGGAGTCCTAAATTGAGCAAGGAAACTCATTGCCATATAAAACAAACAGATTTTTCAGTAACTCATTCCTGTATCTGAAAATAAAGGGGAGTACTAACATCAACTTTTTAGGATACCCATCAGTTACCTCAAATAATTCTACATAGATTTATTTATTTGTGATTTTTTTGGTTAATTTTCTGTACTATATACATTTAAACCACCTTGAACTTAAAATTCAAGATCCACTCCTCCGAGTGCAAACTCTATAGTATAACGAGTCATTGATAAGTAAGAGAAATTCAAACAGTCTATGTTGAGAACAAGATCTTCACGAAGAGGCTATTACAAAGAAAAACTTTTTACAATTAAAGCTATTGAAATATGTTGCTTACCTATTACAGACAGCCGCCTTTTTCTGTCTGTCACACCAAACACTGTATTATCTAAATCCTCCAGTGAGGGCAAGGGTTCCACGTTATTTACACTGGGTGACTGAAAATGCGTACGTATTACAAACTGCAATTATTACTTTACACTCCTGACAATGAAAATACTTTGCAAACTTTTAAAGGCTTTCAGCAACACATTCTTTTTTTCAAGCAGTCAAAAAGAAGCTCGTCAATTTATACCAAAATTCATCTGTTTAAGTAGCTCATTCTTAATATTTAAAAATAATTTTCAGTATGTACTAGTATACAAATCCTATCAATATCATGGCTGTGGTGCAATAGATAATACCAAAATAACTCAATATTTAGCCTATAGTCCACTGCTACTGTTTGCTACAACAAACATTTAAATTGCAACAAAGGAATGTCACCAGCATATGACTTAACGAACAGCTTCAAATAGCTACAGTGACTTAAAATTCTATGTGCTTCTCAACTTTGTATCACATCATCATCCTATTACGGAACACTTTTCTAGCACTGTAGGGAAGGCATACAAAGAGAGAGGAACAGTGTCTAGGAAAAAGTTAAAAAGGAGTCAATACAAAATGCTAATACATGTTTAAAGCGAACTAAAGAAGCAAACAATAGTATTTTCAATTGGAAAAATGTCATCGTTAAGAAAAGATACAAATTATACTTCAATATAAAAACTGAGGAAAAAGACATTTAGCATGTCAACTCATACCTGTGTATTTCCATGTATTACAAGTAATATCTTGAGACTCTTCATATGAACACTACGGTCAAGCAGTTCAACAGCTTTGTCCAGGTCATCTTGTGTGGTTAATGGAATTACAAGCTACAAAAAGGAGAAAAAAAAAAGAAAAAATAAAAAAGATGTCTTAAACAGGACACAAGAAAAAAATGAGGAAGTGAAGTGCAGAGAAACAAATAAACTGATGCTACCTTTCCTTTCATTCCAAACAAATTGAAAATAAAGTTTATATTAAACGATGCCTCAAGTTACCACCAAAATGTCTGAAGTTCAACCTTAATCCTTCCTTCAGATGCCTTCAATAGGTACAGCATGGTGGAACAAGTCTTCAAAATGAAGGAGCAACCATTTTACACATGTACAACTTAATATCCTACAAGTTTCAGAGAAACATGTGCAAGTGTCAATGTATTTGCCATCGCCTAAATTAATGCAAATCTATAAGATAAATAAAAATAAGTCCTATTTTATAGAGCATAAAGCACATTTTTCTATCTCACAATATTACAACTGTATTTATTTGAAGTTGTACCACTAACAGAATTTCTCCATTGAATAACAGAATTTGTTAAGGAAGTTATCAGGCATGACGTGATCCACAGGGAACAACTGTAGTCCTCACTACAATCTCCTTGGATCTAATTAATTAGAATTAACTTAGCATACATATATCTTTAGAACAGAAAATGATATGCTGTTAAAGTACACTTGAGATCTGAGTTCTGTAACGATTAGAATTGGGCTTATGTTTCAGGAGTGTAGATTATAACTTCTGCTTGTAACAAAGCAACAGCACAATATAGATTTTTAAAAATCTGTTCTACGTATAAACTGTCTCAGTCAGTGATGCTCAAATACAACATCAGTTGAAATACAGTATTTTTATACAGAAAGAAATGAGAACGAGGGATGAAGGTCTTAATAACAAATGAGCATACTCTTCGTTTTAAGTTGCAGTTTTAATGTTAATGACAGGTTATTACCATCACATTTCTGAAAGGTGATGGGATGATTTGCCAACTAGTGCAGAAGATGACAAGCAGAAAACCTGCTTAAATGCCTAAAATTTTATCAGGAGGAGCTGAGGTTAAAACATCCTGAAAGGCCATTTCTTCCGACCTTCCTAATCTCCAAAAGCCTTCTGTAGGAAATCTTTGTTTTGAGGATCAGTTTCACAGAAATGCCTGGTAAGGTAGTGAGTAACCAACAAATAGTAGTAACAGGCATCTTCTGCAAAGATGCAGATGAGATACAGCAATTATGTTGTGCATAACCAAGCACACAAATAATCCTCCATGCACTTTGCTGAGTCAAGGCAAAAACCAGAAGTAACTCCTAAGAAGGGATCCTGCATCTGTAAATATACTTCCTATTAATAATTCCATCTCTACTTCTAAGGGAAAGCTGGAAGTAATCTTGATCAGGCATAAGTGGCTTGACGGCGCGAGCACTGTCCCCAAGAAATCTTAGTGAACCAGCCACTTTAAGAGTAACAGTTAAGCCTAGTTCTCCAATCCAAACATTACTAAATGCAACATTATAGCAATTACCTAACAAGGATTAATCCTTAAAGAAAAAAGTGTACAAGAAAGGATAAATGTTATTTCAAATTTACAAACATGACAAAGCTCAAAGAGGTAAAGACTCTCCCAAAGTCACACAACAGGACTTTGGCAGAGCAGGAAGACAATTTACCCATTCCCAATCAAGTCTGAGACATGATTTATCAGGATATGACTCTCCTCATAAAACATTTCATGCATCTCCTGCCTATCCTAACTTCGACAAGCCTATTTGAGAACACACACGTTAGAAATCTGGGGGTTTGTCACTGGAGTAAGTTTTGTCAGAGGAGTGGTTCTCGCTGCTTACGGGAGCAGATTTCAGCCTTAAAATAATCAATGTACAAGTCACTGAGAATTTAGAAGACACAGAATATTACCTCATTATTGCTGTAATGTAAATCCATAGTCTGTCCAAAAGCAACTTTAGCTTTAGCTGCAAGATCTTCAAGTTTAACAGGCCTTGGTAGCTGCAGGATCCTGAAACACAATTTAAGTTATAAAGAATTTTTGTCCATTACTTATGAAAATCTGGCAACTCATTACTCAAGAGTGATCTTAGAATTAAATTTATTACTAAAAAGGCCATAAGAGGCTATGCTTTATTCACTGTCCTCCATATTCTGAGTCATTAAAGAAAGAGAGAAAAGCAGTGAAGTTATAAGGGATGATGACACATAAAATTAAGACTATTTTACTTGCTTGCATATGGTTTCTTTCTTAACTTAATGCTTTGCATGCCTCCATTCCAGAGGCAAATTCTTAGAAACTTCTAAAATTTTCTACTTCAGAAAACCAAGACGATGGAGTACCATAGGCTGACAAGCATAAGCATCAGAAAATAATTACTCTTACAGTCCCCATTTTTCAGAAATCCAGAAGACTATCTCATCTGAGGAATGTAACTGAATGTCACCATGTTTACCATAATGAATTACATGCTCAAACTGCTGAGTCCATCACTAACTGTGCTGCAGGTGTGCTCCTGTAAGAATGGTGCAGTTGTAGGTCAACAACTCAGATTTTTCCTTTAACTGAATGTCTCGTCAAACCAAATAGCCCAAAATGCCTGTAACTGACCTTGTACTATAGAAAACTATTACATTATTTGAGACACAACACCATTAAACATAAAGAAGTTTTTAGAAGTGACTAAGCTAGTGAGGTACACTCACATTCAAAAAAGAAATAGCACTCAAATTCTGTGAAGCAGAAAAATTAGCAAAGGATAACTGTATTTTATCAGTGTTTCAATTGATACACTGGTTACAGAACAGTATTTCTCACTGAAATGAGGCTAGAAGCCAGGCCACTTCCAATTCAAAATTATTTTGAAAAAATAAAATCTTAAAAGAAACAAACAACCCCAACCCCAACTCTCACTGTAGTTAACAATTTGTTTAGCAAGCCTGGAACTCTGCCCATCACAGTGCACGCTCCTTGGTAGAGTGTGCCACATTCACTACCGAAAGAAACTCTGGAATCACTTCTCTTTTCCACTTCCCCTTTTAAAAATTAGTGAGAAAGCCATTGTGTAACCTATCTTTCTTGCATCATTTCATTAATTTATCTTTAGATCTACATGCTCAAGCAACAAAAGTATTATAACTCATGCTGAGCAATGAGCCTGGGCTGCCCAGTACCCCTGGGCAAGCAGGCTCAAGTTACTTGGGACAGTCCAAAACAGAGCTAGGCCCATCAGCATAAAAGCTTGGGAAAGGTATTTTTCCACACACTTACTTTACGCTTGTATTCATATTGAATTGATTAACTCAGTCCACTGTGAAAGTGAATTAAAATAAACTGCAAAAATGCACTGCTCGTGCAGACTGGCAGTGAGGAAACAGTCCCCTTAAATTCATGCTTCCACTTATTTCACAAGAAATTGCTAGGTAGAAAAGTCCTCAATTTTCAAAGCCTTTGAAAAGACTTATTTCCTCCAAATTAGTTATAGCACTCAACCATTACTGATGCACTCTTACATGTGATGTTCAGAAAAGTGATAGAAAGAAGCTGAAGAATGTTAATACCTAGGGAACTTACTGCTATTTTACTACCCCATGTAAAGAGAAGGCACATACTGTAATCAGCATGGATACACACTGATCTATTGCACATCACGCTAAGGACTGCCCAGAAATAGCATAGGTTTCATTCTGAAGCAATCTTTACTTAAGGAATTTACCATTTCTATTGACAAATAGCGTGACCAGGACATTATTTCATTTTTCATTAAGTATTTTCAAAGATCTTATATGCTATAACCATTTCTCTGTAGGTACAATGAAGATCTATGCTTTCAGAAAGAGACAGACAAAATGAGTTGTCCACAAACCAGTCCCGCACGGAAATGTGGACTGACTTCTGTAAAAGCTTTTGAGCAGTTACTTAGAGCAGAGGTATATAGAGATAGATGTATGTTCTACTTTAAGCATGTACATCATTCACCTCTCATACACAAAATGAAAATAAATTTTAACTGATTATTCAAAATTATCAATGAAAACAATCTAATCATAAAGTCTGATAAATTTTCCTGTTACAGTTCTCAGATTGGTTTCTCTAAAGTACAATCCAATATTGAGCTTTAAGATCTAGGCTTCTTCCTCTGGGTGTTACAGTAACAATACATTATCATGCATTTATTACATGTGATGCAGCAAAAAAATTATTTGCTGGTCTACTCGTATTTGAGATCTATGCTAATGATGAAAGTAATTGTTCTAGGCTACAAACATCTACCTGAAGGGTAAACAAATTAAGGATATTACATGGGACATAGCTACAGTAAGATAATTCTGCATTTATGTATATTTAGAACCCACATTTTAAACAGATTAATTCTCCTTAAATTGTGTTCATATAAAAATTAAATTTAAGCTCAAACCAAATACACTCAGATATCTGAAACACTTTGAACAGTTTATTTGGAACTTTATGATAAGAGCCCAACCAAATTCTATAAATAATTAAAATACAAGACTGTTTCCTGTGTTCCCACCTTACCTTTTTTCACCTCGATGTTCAAATTTGACTCTAACATCATTCTGTAAGAAAAGAGATAAAGGAACCACTATTAGTTTGTTACCACCTCCTCTAATGAAGGCCATGAAATCCCATTGAATAATCCTACACCAGAATTAAAATCCTTACGCAGTCCATATTAATTTTCTGTCCTTTCTGATATACCAAGCATTTTAACAACCTACTTCAGCTGAGGTATCTGATAGAGGCTTCAATTGTGTAAAAAATACAAAAAAATTATTCTGAAGTACAATGAATGCTTCTGTAAGTAAACGCATTATTTTTTATCAATATATTTTAATATCATAACAGATTCATGATTTCAAATTCAGCGTGGAACTGATTACCAAAGAATTCACCATCATGAACAGGCAGGTAGTCTTAGCTACTATACCAGGTTTTTATGTACACTTTGGAGCTGAGCGTTCCAGGCTTAAGAACCATATCTTGTTTCATAAGCATCACCATAGAAACCCACACATGTAATTAAGCCAGCATTCATGCAATCAATTTCCCAGTAACAAAGATAGTTGTGAATATCTGCAGTTACATGGAAATAAAATTGTTTTGCAAAATATTTTAAAATTTTAAATTTAAATATTGTAAAATTTTAAGAATCAAATTGCATTAGCAACTATTGCAGGAAAAAAAATAATGCATTCAATCACAGAGATTATATCCAAATAACAATGTTATATCTTCCAAAAGAACTACTTGAGTCACAAGTGATTACTTTCAAAATTCACAAATTTAAACAGAATGACAAACATGTATTTCCCCCTCACCACTACCACATTTAAACTCAGAAATGGCTCAACTATTTTTCTTCTAACTTTCTAAACATGTATTATATTCAAATCATTTTGATCATATATGCACATTACTTCAACATCTCAAGTCACAACTCAGAAGTGAGTTATATGACACTAGCAAAGAACCATTGTTATATACTGAACTCTTACAGCTTTTGAAGCACAGAATGAAAAAGATGTAGCCATCAGTTTTTGACAGCTTAAGAGCCAAATATATTCAAATATTTTGATCTTTAAAAGGTTAGAACAAGACTGCACAAAATGAAGTTTCATGAAATATAGGACTGTCAATTAAGGATCCAATCAATAGGGCTATTACAACAATTTGGGTAAATTTAAATCCACATTCTCTCCTCTCCTAATGTCTTCATATAGTAGTTCAAACCTATCAACTAAGTATTTACTACTTTCCCATCTGTGTTCAGTATCTGCAAAAAAAAAAAAAAAAAAAAAAAAAGAGCTGAAAAGCACTCACATTTCCAGCATATGAACAAACAAAAAAATGAGGCCAAAGATGCAGTAAAGGAGGTTAAGTACATTTCTGCTGCTGTACTGACATTCTTTAGTACGACATAGCTGACAACTGGGCAATCTAGTATACCTATAAAATTCATTCTAAAGAAGCATTCCAAATAAGAGATGCTAGCACACCTTGATATTTTAAAATAGTCTAGTATCAATTTAATAATAATAATAATAATCTACATACAGTGTCAAAACACCCCTATGATCTTCAATTTATCAGATAGGAGTCATTTAAGCATACACTATGATCTGGTCTGAAATGCCACTATTTCATTTTGCTGCCAATTTAAGAACATGAACAAAGAAAATGGCAGCACATGTGGGAGACTAATAGCTCATTCTGGTATGCTCACTGGTCTGGCAAGAAAAATAATTATAGAAGTCACAGCAGGATATTCCGTGTTCAATAGGTTAGTAAGGATATTAAAGATTACCTGTTTTTTAGGCGAAGATGACTTTGGTTTTCCTGTTTCTTGCTGGGGCAATACAGGACGGCTGGCCTTATGAAGCACAGCCAAATCCTGCATGATTGAATTCAAAGCTTGCTGCTCATCTGCTCAGAGAAAAAGACCAGATAAGAGAAGTATAAACGACTGTTACATTACTGTCTCATTTCACAATTAGGCAGGCGTTATTCTAAAATCTAAAAGTCCGTATTACACATAGTTGACAAATTAAAAAAAAATTACTGCCATGTTGCAAACATTTTTATTATTTGATTTATCATTAACAGTGCTTAAGGAAATAAGCAACTTAATCACTAAACACACTTAAATGGCAGGTTTAGAAAACTGAAGTCATAACAGAGATTGACAACTCTACAGAACTGCAGGCTGTATTAATAAAAGAAGGGCGGGGGGGGGGAAGTTTATCTACTTTGTTTCAAACAATGTCCATGGATGACATGTTAACTAGAAATCATACTTCCCCCCTGGCCCAATTCATAAAACAAAGAAAAATAAAAGCAAGTACTTTTGAATCATTTTTCCTCTGTCCTGAACAGGTACGGTCATGCACATAAGAAGCATGCACAAACTCCTAGAAGAACATCTCCACTGTTTGAGCATCTGCTGACAGCCCACAGAATAATTTAAAAACAAAACCAAAACACCACAGAACTTTTCCAGGACTGCAAATGTAGGGTTTTTTAGGGCTTACAGGAGTAATTTACAAGGAGAAACAGAAGCACTGAACCCAGGGGCAAAACAATTTAGAGGCAGGAGTGCTATGCAGCTTAGACTTCAAGTCCACACTAAATCCTAAATCCTGATGACCTGCTGCAGCTGTGATGGCCTGAGGCCATGCTAGACAAGGTTTGCCCTGGAACTGGGATGCTCCTTTAGACAGGAAAGCACTTAGCAGCTCAGAAGCCCGTACATCCATCACTAAGGGAAATTTATTTGTCACTAATATTTTGTATTAAGTCCTTGCCACAGCAACAATACTATACTCAACGTGCATCTAGAACCCTGGGTAACAAAATTTATCTACAAAGGTGTTGATTGTATGCCTTCACGCTGCTTCACAATGGATATGTTTGTTGAAGAATTCATTGCTAAGTGCTGTGATTTACAAAGAACAGTATTTCTCAAACACAAACCTGAGAAAAACTCAGCATTAAAATCAGCAAGCAAGCATTCCAGGTATTCAGCAATGATGAGAATTCCTTCATATTCTATTTAAATATAACCAAATATATTTGTCATATCAGGAAAATGTGGGAATTCAGTGTTCTAATTCAACAGATTCCTAACAGATCAGAAAGCTGGTCTGAAAATGAGTAACTTTGATCATCACTCGTGCCGTCATTATTCATAACTCTACTAAGATATGCAAATCTATAAAAGCAAGTTTTACTAGCAATATTTAATGGTAGAACTGGAGGCATTCTTGCAGCTCACAGTTACTCCTTTCTCACACTAAAACACACTTCAAAACTTGCCACAATTATAAAAGTTAACTTTTTTATTGTGTTATAGCCTAATCTAGTGCTCAGCAGTAAAAAACCCAACTTATTCTTTTAGCAGTTGGTTGGAGGAGGTTTATTTCCCAGTGGTCAGTAGGTAGCATATTTCATACAAAGGAAACCAAAGCATTGTGGCAAAGCATCTAAAGTTTACTGAATATCCAATATGACTCAAAAGTCATTTCTCTCACACAAAATATTGGGGAATATCAGAAATCTAAAGAGTGCTGTATTCCTAAATTCAGCTACTTTAGCATAACAACAAAAGATACACAAAAGCAATACACAAATGTGCCTGTTTTGGTTGGTTGGTTTCTTGGGATTTTTTTTGAGAGTGAGCACCAATAAGTGATTACAATAACTGCACGATCAACTAACTAAAAGCGTGTACAACTTGAAAAATCAACATCAAATTTAAGTAATACAAATGTGCTACATATTTAGAAAAACAGAATTAGACCATCTGCCCAGTCCTGGCTTTGCACTGCAATCACAGAAGACAATATGATAAAATCCTTTAATATAGACTTTGTGGGCTTTTTTCCCCAATAGCCATTACCACTTAGAGCACAGTAAATATTGCTCAGTATCCTAATACCATGAATCTCAATTTCCTATACTTGGATTTTTAAGTTACCACATAGTGAGGGAAAAGCGCTATATTCCAATGGAAAAAAAACAGAAGTATTTTGAATACTAGCAAAGCAGCTGACCACTGCCTTTCATGTAGAAGTTATATTTAGTTACACAGCCAAAGCACACATTTCCTAGGAATGGTATTACATTAATGTTTTTTGTCTTCAATAGGAATGAAAAGTATCCAAATTAAATTTCTATATACATTACACACAAGACTTACCCATAATGGCAGTGAGCCTGAAAACTTGAACTTCAGGGAAATGTTTGCTTCATTAGCATTATTTTATTTCCTAGAATGCAAAACCAAAACCACACAATTATTGAAGTTGTTAAAGCCATGTAAAACAGTCAACTCTTCATTGTTTATGGGCAGTTTTTCTAATATTCTATGTATCAAATATGCATATAAACTACAAATAAGATTGCATATGTAGATATGACATGTGGAGAAAACAGATATTGTCCCCAAAGCTGCACTGGGCTCTGAGCAACACCTATAGATTTTCAGAAGACACAAAGCCCAAACTAAATATTCTTCTAGACATAAGCTGATTTTAGCCTCTATCTACACCCCCAAATGATGATTAGTAGCTTAATTAGCCATAACACTCTGCTACATGGGATACCCACTACTCCAGATTATTAAGAACCTATTCTTCTTCTGCAGGTTGCTGTATCTGGTATTCAAAGTTCTGTGTTCAGAACTACATACATATAGTTCATATATATAAATATATATGAAACTCGCAGCACAAATCAAGAGGCATCAATGCCTACTGATTATATAAACTAGAAAACTTCAATTGGTAAGTTTTTTTTCATCATAATTCAAGAGCATTACACAGATATTCCAACACCCCTGGAAGCAAATGCCTCTGGAATACAGCAGGTATTAACTTTTAATATACAATATACAAGTTATCTAGAAAAGCAGAAACATAGGGGGCACATGAACAAACCCTGTCTATCACAATATCCTGAACATCGACCAATTGAAAAAAAACAGTAATTAAGGATCAATTAAAATAATCTTTATATGAGATTACTATTATGGATCTTAACAGCAAAAAACTAGAGACATATCCCTAAACAGACAATGAGATTTGAATACAGGCTATTACAGGAAGAATTCAGAATTTTTAATGCAAGATCATAGAAGAAAACTCTCTAATTCCTTAAGCAGTCACTGCGACCAAGTAGGGAGAGGCTACTCCCTCCACTCTTTTCCTGGCTGAAGTAGACCATCCATCCTTCTGACTGAGAGCCAAAAGATCTACCCTGCTCTGATAAAACATGATTTCCCTGCAAGTTCATTCAAGGACCAACAGACTATGACTAATTTTTTTTTTCTTTTTTTAAACAGAATTTGTTTTCTCATGGCTTAGTTCCTCACCAGTGTCAAATGACCCCTGATGCCAGCACAGGGCCACCTGTGAGAGCGCATGGCTGAGAACAGAGGGGAGGTGAGCAAGCTCTTTCAGCACCAGCCAGTCAGGCTTCCTTGCTTGAATATTCTGCCAATTTTCTAGCTAACAACAAATTAATTACAATTTTCCAAAGTATTTCTGAGCATCTTCAGTTAGGCATCTAAGAGCTTCTGGCATCATGTCTCTTACATACTCATTTCATGAAAACAGCCTTTTTGAGCAGCATTCATTTCACCAGTGGAACTAGAGGGGGAACTAGAAAGATTCAGGTACTTGTGGCATATTTTTCAGAAAGACATTTGGACTCGAGAGCCATATAAAGCTCTCTGCTATATACTGCCTTTTACCTACATATCAGACAACTATTGTCTATTTCAAACTTCATAATAAACAAGAAGAGATCAGGCTTTTAAAGAAGATCCAGAGGTCCCACTCTGCAACCAGAAATCAGTTCGGTTGAGAGAGCACGCAAGAGGGCATGTTAGAACTAAAATAAAGCTGAAAATATTATTCAAGTGTATTCAGAGTTACATACTCCCAAGTCTACAGACAGCCTCAAAACAGTACCTGAAACAGCTTCCAAGCGTTACGGGAAAGAAACTCCCAAAGCCTGCAAGAGTGCGAGAAGTATATCTGGCCCGGGCTGCCCGCAGTCTCAAGGCACAACTCCAACTTTTACTACTAACATAGTCTCCAACCTCTTGATGCCACCACAGGGGGAGACAAAAAAAAACCTGTTTCAAAAAAATTAAAAAAGAAAAAGCTTCTGTTGCTCCATAACAGAAAACCGTAAAGATACAAAAGAAAGGGATTTGTACTAATCTTCACAGAGGAAAACAGGGGCTGAATGATAGCAGCCAAGATCACTCAAAATAAGGACAGAATCTTTGGGACTTGCTCTCACGCAAGATGCCAGGAGATCTGGTTTACTTAGTGAACTGGGATTACCTTTATAGCCTTAACTAACACAACTAGCTTTTTTCCCCCCATGTCTGATTCTTTGCGTCTTTTGCATCCCTAAGAGTCAAAAAAGCAAAACAGAATATATATTTAATTTTTTCCTATGCTATGTTTTATGTATCACCAGTAGTGTTGGGGGATCTTCCAAAGAATTATTCACTAAAGTGCTTATAAAACATTTTTTAATTCTGTATTTGATCCAACTGTCTTAAAATGAGAGCTAGTGCCATTTTCATAAAATGTCTGATTTAATTAGCTGTCTTAATACATTAAACATAAAAATGTGTTTCATGACTTTGGATGAAGTACTTTTGTAATACTTCCTTGCAAGCATTTCAAAGAAATACAAAAGTTCTGTGAGTCATTTTAAATCTTCTGCCACACTTTAAGAAAACAAGAACAAGTTATATCTCCAAACAAAAATACCCCAGATGTTCTTTCTCAACCTAGCTGAAATAATCAAACTTTGAAGCTCAAGATACTTGAGCTACAGGGCTCACAGAGGGCAGGCAAGCTGAAGCAGAAGAAACATCCTAGGAAACATCTTCTGCAAGTTCCTCCACCTACAAGAATTCATTCTTTAGTATTAATCTGTGGCATGTCTCATTAGAAGAACATAAGCTAATGAATGAGCATCCATTTCTTTTCCCTTCCAGTTCCTTCTTATTCCTTAGAAGAAAAAAAAATAGAAAAATTAAAATTTCTCTGACTAACTTAGGGACTTCTCACCGTATCATCCTTTCTAACCAAAATTCTTTCTGTTCAAATATAAAGCATAATTAATCACCAACTAAACATCTTAATCTTTTTGTTAGCATTTAGTGTCACTTCAAAAATAAGCTAACAACATTAAAATTTCAATTAAACAGGTGGCCCAAATCAAACTTCATGAACACTCCACCTTTGTGAATTGAGAAAACACCTCTGTTTTTAACTGCTCATTTTCGCAATGGACTATAACAACAGGGTGGTGGTGGGGAGAGTGAAAACAAGCTAACAAAAAAAAAATATCAACATTTTTTAAACAAAAACAATATACATTCAGTAGAAAGGGAAAAAAGCATACCCTAAACCATGGTTACAAAGTAGCATGAGCAAAACACAGAGTAGATGACAATCCAGGACAAAAAGGAAGCAAAACAGAGAAAACTGGAACTGGGAGAAAGATTCAGGAGAAGCAAAGGCAGCAAAACACAAGAGCAGATGCAAAGGTAGAATAAGATTATGTCAAGGTCTTGCAGAGAAGCACAAGCAGCTTGAATATGAACGTAATTAAAGAAAGGATGACAGAGAGTGAATTTCAAAAAGGTGATGATGTGATAAGATTAGCAAACAAAGAGGAATATCCTAGCAACAGCATTTTGGATATAAGGGTGGAGAGATGTTGATTCATATTCATGATTCACTTTCCATCAGCCACCTTCCACAGAGCCTGGAAGCCTTTCAGAACCTGAGAAAGCCGCTGAAGGAAGAAAATATCCAGGTGATTCTTGAAAATTGTTTTTAGCTTTCTCATGGCAAATGAAACAAAGCCTGAGGGCAAATAAGTCATGTGGACGATAATCTAGCTGTTCAAATACTCTGTGCTAACTGTCCATATGCATACACTTCTCCTATAATAAATGCAACAGGGTTAAGCTGCCTCTCAGTTACTGAGAGATAAAAGTACACAAACACTGGCATACATATTACATTGTCTCTCATGACTGACGTGGTCACATTCAAAAACTTGTAGGCTAGGAAAAAAAAGCTTTACCCTCACACAGCAGAGGAAGAAAGCAAGCAGATGCTATATGAGGTGAATATTTATTAAGTGAGCTAGAAAGGGTGTTTTAGTTCTGTATATATATATACATGGAGATATATAGTGTGCAGAAATGAAGTGTTTCTACAGCATCCAACTTCATAACAGAAGTACAATTTTTAAAGAGTAAAATTAGCTATGGCTACAATGAGAGCCATAAACTAGCCATATGAGAACAGTAAAGGTAGTATATAAGCACTCAAGAACATAAGCCAGCTTTCATGCTGCCTCCTATGTTAAAAATCAAGGAAAAAATACAGTGAAACAAGGAATCTATCTTAGCCTGATTTTGTAAGGAATTCAGACTTACACAGTAACACTTTACCTACATAGAATGGTGCCTTACACCTCTGGAGTCCAAACCTGCTCCAATAGTGGGGCAGGAATCTCCCAGATATCAATTCCCTACAAATTTTCACTAAAATAAATCAGTCCAAGGATACATAGTTCCCCATTCTTGCACCAAAGCACAATGACAGTGTGAACTCAAAAGAAGAAAGATGCACTATAATTATTCCAATCACAGGTAAAGGTTAAATTGGAGATTATACTATATTAGGCATAAGCAAGGTAAACCAAAATGAAAAGAAATCAAAATTTGCTAGCATTGCTATTCAGAGACATACACGTCTATAAAAAAATAGGTGATACAAAGAGCCAGGTATACAAAAAGCCAGGAAGAGTGAGTGTTCACAAGTAATTTTTCAGACTGTAGAATGGATAATCAGAATATAAAGTAAGACTATAAAAAGTTATTTCATAGCAAGAAGATTGAGCCAGACAAAATTGTTTTACCCCCAAAATATTACTTTTAAACATCAAATGCTTGGTCTCACACAACCAACCTTTTATAAATCGCAGTAAGCAAGGCTGACAAAACCTCAAGTGATCAGCTAGTCAAATACACCTACTTAACCTTTAACCAAAATAATGTGCAGCACTGCTTGTCATGTTTGTTTTTTTAATTTCAAATTAAATAAAAATAGTGTCTGTGAACAAGACAGCAAACAGTAATACCTAAATCTGAACTTCTGTAGAAGAATTTTTCATAGCTCACAGCAATTGTTGGCATAAATGACAGGAACTTACATTGTGTGGCAAGCATAGAAGAAAATTCAGTATTGTTACAAGACACTAGCAGATACCTAAAAGGTAACTCCATAGAAACGAGTGTAAAGGAGAGGATTTTATATGGACATACACACAAATGAACACTGGACAAAAAGCCATCCTTTTCAAAGAATATGAAAGCAGCAGCAGTAACATGAAATCATGAAGGACAGAAAAAAAGAGAAGCAAAGAGCAGTAACAAGAAAAGTATTTAAGCTGGTAACAGAAAGGTCTGTTAATAATTGGAATCTAACAATAATACATCAGATGCGAGTTCAGTTTTAGAAAAATTCAGATCTTTAACATACTGTAATAATACATAAGAAAAGGCATTCACAGGGAAAGTAGGGAAGGGAGAGAAAGATTAAATCAATTCAAATCAAAAGCCAATGACACATTGATAAATTGAGGTAACATTTGGAAAACAAAGCAAAAAAAAATAGGACTCAGTGGGTCAAATTTCAAACATTGGAAATTAAGTTTAACTGGTGAATAAAATAATAGAAATATTCTTCCTATCACAGTACTATGGGATCTTTTAAAATGAAAAGGTGTTGGAGGAGAATGAATGGATAAAAGTTTCTTAGAAAAAAGCTGTTAAAATGTTTGATTCCAGCCTTCTTTGAACACCTCAAGGAATCTTAAGGTCTGAAAGCCACCAGGGAGGGACCTTGCCTATCAACAGCACACCAGTAAGGGCATGAACCACAGAGCAGTAATATTCTCCTCCTTAGTTCCTCCTCTGTCATGTGCCCCCTTCTATTCTGAAGTACTTTATTCCCCCCTTAATTTATCCCGATAGTGATAAATAGTGAGATTAATTGCACTGGACAGGATACACTGAGAGGGTCCACCTAGTGCTGCTGTGCTAGGAAAGACTGGCAAAACAGCAGAACCAATCAAGCTCTGCCAGCTGATGCCCCAGAGCAAGGGAAAGAGACACAATCTCTAGATAGAAGCTGTATTCCCCTCTATTTTTCCCCTTACTGCTCGCTTTTCCATAGTTACCGTCATTCCACAATTCTATCCTGAACAGCTGAGCTAAACCCTTCTACCACTAGAATGACTGACAGAGTAAGGAACATAAACACATCAAATACTCCTTTCCAGAAAAAGTATTTCTGGTTTATTTTCTGCAAAAGTACTCGGGTTTATTTTTCAAAATAATTTAAGTCTTGTTCTGATTTTATGTAGCTTAGTCAGTATACTTCTAAACTTTGCCCTGGATTTCTCACTCTCTTGTAATTAAACCAGTTTATTCAGAACCCCGAGCTATTTTAACTTACTGTACAGAAACCGAGCAACCTTAAATACATAATACCATGAGCCAACTACCACTATCAGTATAATGGGCTTCATGAAACCATAGCACACAACTCATTAAAAGTTAACACTTCTTTTTAAAATAAAAACATATTAAGGAAAAAAAAATCTCAGATACATGTATTTTACTGAATTTAGATGGTGAAATAGCAAGTGGTGATAAAAAACAGGAAGAAATAGCCAGAATCCATTTTTTGTTCTGGTTTTGAAAAACATCAAGAGGATGTATCCAAACCACAGCACAGTGTTACTGGAATAGAAATTTTACCATCCACAACAACAAAGAGATACAATGCGCTATTTGTAATATACTTCAGATCAAACATTTTAAATTAAAGATCCAGGGACTTATAAGAGTCTAACTAAGACTCTTCGTAAAATTAGTGGTTCAGTTTTCTGGACCATTCTTGCAAATATTTGGAAATACCTGGAAATCAAGAAAATTCTAGTGGATTGTAAATATTGTATAAATAACTGAGAAGAATAAAGGAAAGGGTCAAAGAGCTGCCAATTATTTACCTCCACATCAATTGAGAGTAAAATAATGTAATAATTAGCTTGGTTTCTACCATGGAATTAAAAGTAAACACACAGTAAATGCCTTGATTTCAAGGATTATTATTACTGCCAAGCAAAATATGGCTACTTGAAATGATTACAGATTAGTTAACAGAACTAGCTACAGCAATTCCCTACTTAAGTTTTTCCAACTATTTACTTAAATATCACATGACATTTTAATTATTTGCTTTAAAGTCTCAATTAACTAACAGGAAACTCAGTTGATGGATTAAAATAAAATATTTTGAGATCCATATTCCTATTTAGGAGAAAACATCAACGAACATGATTATTAGTGCAACCCCCTACAGACCGGCAATGATCAGGTAGGCAAAATGAGATACACAAATTACAGCTTAAGCAAATGACCTGAATCATGTTTAAAAACAGTCACAGTCCAACAAAATGTATTTAAATACAGTTAAATATTTTAAATACATGTAATAATTTATTGTTATCCCTCCCCTCCCCCACCACTCATTTAAGATTAATTTTTATTGTGTTCAATAATTTTTTTTTAAGAGATGAGCTGCATTTATGGTGCTAAAACTGACAGGACTGCTTTTTGAACTTTTATCCTCCCTGCAACTGGGAGGGCACCACCCATAATTAGAAGTTGTATTTTATGTAAGTCTAAATGTTTTATTATGTTTATTCAATAATGTTTTTTCATTGAATGCATTTTGACATAAAGACAATCATTTAGGAAATTGGGAAAAAAAGTTGCAGCTGCAAGATGGGACAATCTTAGCAAGAGACAATTCAGAAGAATTATTAAATCACAATGTATAATTATCTAATTTTGTATTGCACTTGTGTTCAAGAGGGATAATGCAGTGTATGCAGAAGCCATCTTGCTTCTGTACACAACCTACAGGTACACTGTTCAATGCAGAATATCAGAAAGACTGCAGATGGCAAGTGTGGGATGGCTGAAGTATCAGTACCTTTATTACTGTTACAGATGTATCAGGTATCTGTGTCTAATTTAGCACACAAGACCACACAGACTTACCTCATCTGCACAGCTACAGAAACTATTTGGTATTTGTTTATTTTCTGAAAAGAATGGTTACTAGCTGTACTCCTTCCAGAGCTCAATTAAAAAAAAAAAAAAAAAACACAAACAAAAAAACCACAACACACACACCACCAAAAACAAGCAGTCTTGCATAAAATACAACTTCCAATTATGGATAGTGCCCTCCCAGTTACAAAGAGGATAAAACCTCAAAAAGCAATGCTGTCAGTTCTAGCACCATAAATGCAGCTCATCTCTCAAAGTACTTTGAGAAACAGACTTCGGAATGAACTGAAGGATCCAACATGCATAGTGACAAAAGTAAAACTTCATCCTACTCAGATTAAATCTTTAGTTCCTGCTGTTCTATAGACCCTAATCTGACACATTCATATAACATTTATCAGCTTGATGAACAATGATCTTGACTCAAAAAAGTTAAAAAGTGTTGGAAGGTTTGAGAATGCAAGGACACAGTTTTTAAGGATTATTCCCATAAAAATGCAAAGTAGCAGATAGTTTAGTTCAAGATGAGTTTATAGCAAAATTATGTTTCTGAAATAAATATTTGAACACTTACAGCAATATTCACAGAGTAACTGTAGTCTAGGAAAGCTTATCTCCCTACACTTCCTTTACAGTTTATAGGAAGAGATAAGCATATTTAGAGAGTTTCAAGGCACTTAAATGCAAGTTTCCTGCTTTGAATGAACCTCTCCTTTCCAAATGGTATCAAGAGCCTCTATTGGCTAACCCTTCATAAATCCACTCCACTTCAAGTACACAAAAAAAGATAAGACTGTAATTGGTCTCAAACAGAAAAACATCTACTTTCCTCAACAAGATCTCTTTCTTCACCTAATTCAAGTTCTACAGGACTTCTAGATTTCCTGTATCTGTTATTGCCTCAGCAGCTGCCAAAGCACTCCCTCTGACAGCTCATTTCTCGACCTAACTGAAGAGTGGCTTTGCTGATACATCAAACAAATCTTCCTTGAAAGTCATGATGCTTTCTTAGGATGTGTTCATGATTCCAAGAAAAAAAAACCAACCTATTATGAAACAAACATAGGCATTTTAAATTGAGGAAGGGTCACAACAGCTGAAACTTGCAGACAGATGCCACAGTAGACCTCACAAAATATTTTAGTGTTGCCAATTTTGCAACAGAACATACTGGCTAGAAATCCACTGCTCATACTCATCTACTCTTACCCGAGATCAGATTTTCTCACAAAAGTATGTTAAAAAGTAATAGACACAGTTCACTGGGCTACAAATAACGGCATCACTGCCTCCAAATCACTCTGGTGTCTTGGAAATTTATCACCACCACCGTGGTGCAAAGTCTCGGAGCATCACAACGCTAAGAAAAACAAATTCCTTACCATTATCTAAGCTATATGTTACACAAACAGATTAATGCTATTCACATCATAAAAATGTTTTAAGGCTTACCCAGTATATTCAGACAACATTATAGTGCCCGCCAGTACACAGAGTAAAATACTTTTGGGATGTCTGTGACTTTTTCCTAATTTACTATCTTACGTGAACTGAGTAGCCCTATAAAAGGCTTCTCAAAGAAAACAGGTACACAAAATTTTAATCCTTTGAATCCCATGAAACATGCACTACCATGAGTGTTATAATCTTATTTAAGTGCTTCTGTTTCTCCTTCTAAAAATCTCAGTGGTGGTCTCGGCCCAGCAGCTGCTGCTGCCATTTGGAGGCCTTCTGCTGAAGCTGCCATGAGTGGCATCAATGCTAGTTTTACTCCAAACTTATGACTGGCACATCAAAATATTTGTGAAGAAGGGCTAAAGGTGTTACAATGAAAACCATTCCCCACTACAAATGTAACTGCAGTCCCCTATCCAAGATACCACCGGAGGAACACTTTTTTTTTTTTTTTTTTTGTATCACAGACAGTCCACAGCATATACCTTAAAAGAATGCAGTATATCTCTTTCCTTGTGACAGAATTCAAGATCACCAGTTAAGCCAAAGAACTAATTGTACACAGTAAGCAAACTTACTCTTACCAGCACTAGTGGTATTGGCGATTCCTGCAATCTTCACAACTCTAAGAATGGAAGACCATGCTACAACCAGTGACAAATGAATTAATTTTAAGAGTAATCACTCACTAGAAAAGTAAAGCTATGACAAACCACTTATAATCTATGAACATTATTCTTTAAGCAAAAATAAAGTACATGAGACAAAAAGCAGGCTTCCAGCAGAAACTGAGTATTGTAAACAAATGGAGCACTTCAATTAATGTATGAGAGCAGTTACATACAACTCATCAGTCAGATTTTGTTTTTGAGAGCATATAGAAGAAAGCATATCCTCAAACTCCAGTAACTAGTTCTATCCTTTTCGGTTCATCTTCCAGTTCTGTGACCCTGATGGGTTGAAAGACAACTATTTCAGGAAATAAGCCAGAGAAATAAACCCGCTCTCCATTTCTACAGCTAGTTTGAATATCGATCTTCAGGTGCTAAAACTGAGAAACTTTGTTTTTCTTCCATATAACCATCACATTTGACAGCATCTTCCAGTCAGAGCAAAACTCACTGATTTCACAGTTGCAGCTGTTTTAGTCATGACTGCAAATCACACTACTATCATTTCAAATCAAGTACCAAAAAACCTGAACACAATACACATGAACCTTTCTAATTAACATGATCTGCCTAGTATCTTGCTGTGACACCAGCAAGGATGGAATCTAATTCTCTAGGAACATTTTCACGTCTTCACTGTGAAGACACCTCAGTCTCATTTGCTATACCTCTTCCAAATTTTACAACAAATCAAGGAGGAATACTCAGTGAACAGTCTTCGTTACAGACTATCTTACACATTCCTCAAAGCACAGTTCTTCCTGCACACTACATAAGGCAGTGATACAATGAGGAAATCCAAAGTATGATAATAAAACTATGATTTTTCTCATCTTCTTCCACTACCTTACCACCAGGTTTTCCCACCACATTAACACACCATCACCTGGAGCTTCTACCTAAAGTGCCTTTCCTGGTTCACACTACAATCTTCCTAGTTCAATACTCCATGTGCTCTCCCCCCATCATAACTCAAACTAACTCTGTACATTGTCAGACATTTCTTCCACTATTTCTATCACCAATAATAATATAAAATGCAAAAGAATCTCATAATACACTAACATGGAATATTTAAGTAGGGTAAGACATTCATGAGCCATACAGATTTCCAACACAGCATAGAAAAACCACTACTGAATCAATCTCCAGTTCCAGATTAAAACATTCAACGACGACAACAACAAAGAGCAATAAATTTAACCAGGGAGCCATAGGCATGGGTAGACCTAGACCTCGCATGCTTGGAACTGTACAGAGGGCTCAATAATACTACTGAGAAGATGGATAAGTGTGTACTTAATATACATTAATGGCAACTGGGAGAACCTCGCATGCATGCATAGATAACACACACCATGCAAAATCCAAATATTTTTTTACCACACACATAATGATTGTGCATCATTTTTGTAGCCAGCAGGTCTCACTGAGCAGGTGTAAATGGACAAACTTGTAAGTTTTTATCTGTGTTCAGTAGGCACTGTTTTTAAACTAGATGACCCACATAGGCCAACAGATTAAGATATTGCTAAACCATCAAGTACACAAGGTCTTTTTCACTTTGTGCTTTGGTAACAATCTTTAGCGTCCTGCAAACCAGAAAAGAAACATAATTCAACTCAATCCCTCATAATAACATTTAAACCAAAATGTAACAATAAAAACCTAGCTTTGTCAAAACACTCAAGAATCAAAGACAAAGACATGAAGACAATGTATCCTCATAAGGTTTCCCTCTTGCATCTCCCATAGCACACCCCTTAGCAGCGGGTACCAAATCATTACAATGACATCTATGATGCTGCATAATTATACTTATCCCTCAACTGATAAAAATGTAAGAACCTTCATAAATACAATTAATAAGGTAAACGAACTACAGACTCAAAAGTTGGGAGTGTATACCAGTAGAAGGATTACTATGTACATGCCCACATTTAACCATCATCTTTAAGACTATGGTTCCACTGCTAAGGTTGCATTTCTGTCAAGGGAGTAGTCCTGCTTGTCTACAGTAACTGCTGCTTTCCAGATGAACCTCAATGACAAGCAGGAGATCCAGAGCAAACAGATGTTCAGCTGAAATAATTTATTTTATGTTTTAATTAACCATCAGCCTATATAACTGATCTCACACTTCTACAGCACCAATACCAACACAAAGAAAGGAGCAAGAACTCATGCTGGAACCACACCTCTTGGCCACTGCACAGATTTGGATCTTTTTAAAATATCTTTTAAAAGATGGCACGTATAATGCAGGGATTCCAGGGAACTGCAAACAGTTAAGCTTGACCTATAATAAATAAACTAGAAATAATGGACATATGGATAATTATGATAGAGCACGGAAGTGTAGATACGTTCCAAAAAACAGAGATCCCCACTTTGAAATCTCTTGGTGCACTCTGAACATGTGTAAAAAGAGCTGAACTCAGTCACTATCATGGTCTACTTGGATTTCCAGCGCTGGAAAGGTCTCGCCAAAGGCGCTCTTGCAGTCACAGCATAAGAAAAAAGAAGGGCCCTTGCATGAATAAATAGGTTAAAGTATAGAAAACGTAGGACAGACATAGTTGGTGTTCTCATAAGGAAGGAGGATACCAGTGGGTCTCCACAAGAGTCTGTGTTGTTCAACATATTCTAAATTATCCAAGAAACAGGAGCAAGGTGAAAAGTTTGCTGACACTACTGTGCCTATCAATACTATGTTATTTGGGAGAACAAGGAAAGGGCTGACTGCAGGAGAGGAGGTGGTCTTTATCAGACTAGGGGACTGAGCAATAAAGCAAATGATAGCCAGCACAGACGAATGAAAGTGATGCAAGTTATTGGGCGGAGGGGAGGAGGAAGAGAGGCAGTTCTAACTTCGCACATAACAAAGCAGTGGGCTTTGCACTGAATACTAGCAGCACTCAGAAATGAAAGCAAATGTTAGGAATTATTATCAAAGAGATCAGTCCAAAACAGATCACTGTCTGCCCATCCTGAACATCACTAGCAGTCCTGGGGCCTTCAGCTCCAGAAGAGGATGTAGCAGAATACAGTAGCTTCAGAGAAGAGCAAAAGCTACAACTGAAGGCACAGAATGGGCTCTACAGGGGGGGAACAAATAGGCAAGTTAGGACTCTCTGGTTTCAGAAATACTCGGGTGGAGGGAGAAAGCGATAAAGGGCTACAAAATCATATGAGGAACAGAGAGATGGATTGTTATATTGGACAGAGATGGACTGTTCACTCTCTTCCAAAAGAAATGTGGCACCAAAGGAAACAAGTACAAGCGACGTTAAAAAAAAAAAAGGTAGATTTTAATACAAAAAAATAGCATACCTGTAGAATTTCTTACCAAAGGATATTTGGATGCCAGACATTTAGCTGCATGCAAAAAAAGGACTGGCCAAGTTTGAGGATAAAAATCCAAAGGTTACTAACTACACAAAAACCACATGAGAACAGACCTTTACTGAAAATAGTTAGGGATTGAAAGAACATTCAAGCTAAGTATTATATATGCTTGCCCTGTTCTTACCCTTCCATAATCATTCATTCATGCTTACCATTGGAGAAAGAATACTGGATTCTCTTTTGTCTGATTTCATTACGGATTAAGATTTTACCTAAAACTTGCCAGCCACTTCATGATAGTGTCAATATCACAGACACAGAGCCTTAATAGATATTCTCTAAAGGAACTTGCTGCAGTAGCTTAAAAAGTCATTCATTACACTATCCACCTCATCCCTGCCAGAAGTTACTGCACTTACTGGTATCAGCAGTGCAAGAAACTCTTTTCTAACTACTACTTTCTACCCATTCAGTTATCATCAAGCCAATATGGAAAAAACAAAACAGTGCTGGAAGATTTGGGGGTTTGTCATTCCAGTTACTTTTTTTTTTTTTTAATAAAAATCCTCATGCTGGACTTACAATAATTGTGGCACTGCTAAAAATACAGTCAGTGTGGCAAAACAACGATTAAATACAGGTTGAACTTCACCAATCAGTTTTCAGCAGTTAGATTCGAAACATATTCAGGGTGACAATTTTCATGTTCTTCAACAGAATGTCTTATTTTCTTTAGATTTTCTTTAAAAGTTTAATTACTGCTTGTGTCAGTATTTTAGTTCTCTTTTTTAAAATTCAAACAACAGCTTGATCCAGATGTCTTCCAGTTTTCAAATCTTTGTTCAAAGGTGAGACTATAGTTTCCATTGTTATCGTTTTGGTAACATGGCATTCAAACTGTTGGTATTTACAGAACTCTCTTGTCTAAATTTTTAAATAATTTTGAGGATAGGTAAGAAGTAATCAACACTGACTACTTGAATACTTCTTCCTGCAAGAAACTAAAGGCCTTCTTTAATAATTATTATTGGTGTCTGTTTCCTTTTTTGTGAAGGCAGCACTGCTGAAAGAATCACACAATTTGTCCCATCTGTGATCTAGACTCAAAATTATGGATAAAATAATTTACATAAGCCAGATAAAATGGAGTAAAGCCAGGAAACATGTTGAACACATCTGTTTCCTAGCTGGCTCTGAAATTCTTCCAATAAAGCATGCCTATAGGATAAAAATTTCTTCTTCTATGTCATTGGACTGTATGACATCTCAAAATGGCAAAAGGCTTGTTCAGGTACAGTTACACTGACAGAAGCTACCTTAGCAATATGACTTACTTCAAAGACAGCACATGTATAAAATAGACCGGTAAAGACATATTTTTGCTAACAGAAGCTGCATCTAACCCTAGGAGAACTTGTTCTCAATCAAGCTTCCTGTTGTAGAGCAGGCTTCTGTTCAAAAGCCACAGGGATTGTATGTGCTGGGAAATAGATGTGGAAGAGCAGAAACTGCATACTTTCCTGTAGAATGACTTATTGAACAGTGATCTTGTTGAGTCTAGAAATGCTTAAGATAAGAAAACTAACCTGAAATAAAGATTGAATTCAGTACAGTATAAGGTTCTATTCTTCAGAAAGATAACTCAAATTCATATATATGAAGAGATACCGGATTTAACAAACACTAATACAAGCTCCTGTGTTAACAAATGCAGGAGCCAAGAACCTGATGTTGTTGGAAAAAGAAAAACAATAACAAAACAAAAACCAACCATACCTGTGCACACACACCCTAGAATGACATTTTAATAAGGCTGTCATGTTACTTCTGCTGCAACTTATAAAGTTAATTACCCTGTTGCTGTAAGACCTTGTCTGAGGAACTTTAAAAAAGATACAGACAAATCACATGGAGCCGAGTAAGAGTTAACAACAACAAAAATCCTGAGAAAACATGACCTGTGAAGAAAAGGCCTGTTCGCACAGTTTAGTAAAGAGAAGTCTGAAATAAAAGGAGGCAGATGAACAGTCTTCACGTATGCAGTTGGTGCAAAGAGTACAGAAATCATCATCCTGCATGAGTAATAACAGTTGGACAAGAACTTACTGGCTTAACTAGCACTAAGACTTAAGTTAAATATTAAGAAAAGCCTCCGAACTATAATGATAGTTATGTACTAGCTATAAATAGACCAGTGAAGAGGTGTGGTATTCCCCTCTTTTGAGTTTTTTAAGAACAGATCAGACAAATATCCGTCAGACATGATTTCAGTGTATTTGCTTCTGCCCCAGGGTAGGGACTGACCAAATGAAATCCCTTCCCTTCTTACACATCTATCATTTCTTCATTTATCCAAATGAGAACAGTTTATCAGTGTTATCATACCTGAGCTTCAAAAGTACAGTCTTTGCAACACAAACATCTGAAACATTTGAATTATATTACATTGCTGTTGTCAGACTGTTAGTGTACTTAGCACAAAACACCTCAAGAACACAAAAGCAGCATCTTTTACTACTGCAGATAATCCACAGAAGTGGACAAATGATTGAATGGAAATACAGAAAGAGAAGTAAGTGAGGAAAAAATAATGAAGGACTCAAAGAAAAAAATGGCTGAAAAAAAAAAAGCAACAGCAAAGAAAAAAACAATTAGCCTAAAGAAAATTATTTGCTTCTCATGTGAAAAAACTAAGTTACAGTTTGCTGGTATAATTTCAAAAATATGCAGTAATTTGAAATCTAGAAGTAAACGTAAGTAAAAGACACTGCAAATGGACAGGAAGAAGTCCCATCTCTACAGGCCTCCCTACATTACCAATTACTGACTCTCAGTTTTCAAAGCACACTGCAGATACCCCTGCTTTGGCCTTGCTCAAGTAAGTCCAACTTCAGATGACCTCATTAAGCCGGGTTCTAAACTGTGCCATATGTGTATTTGTGGGTCAAGTGTCTCTAGAGCAGTGGTTCCCACAGATGGAAATCAGTGCAATATCCTAACACAGAACTCCATCTTTCCTTCACTTATTGTCACCAAACCTTCTGCAGCTTCTCAAAAAAAACACTTAAGGTGAATATATTAAAAACATCTCAGAAAAACCTGCAAACAAGCATGTTTAGTCTAAGAAATTAGGTTAACATAGAGCCATAAGCTGCATTTGTCGTTATTACTATATTACTACGTCAAGATCTCATGCTAAGATCCAGAAGTGAGAATCACGACTAACGCACTGCATTGTGAACATGTTCCCACTGCCTAATTATATGTTTACAATGTTATTTTGCAAGATATGTGCAATTATAGCATGCATGATCTATTTTGACCTATTCCTTAGCACTACAAAATACCAGAATATTAAAATAGCAAATGCAGTATTCATTCTTTTAAAAAAAGATTTTCCTTCTCTCCCACAGAAAAATTAGTGTGCTTAACAGGATTTACTGATTTTTTTTTTTAATTTTTTTTTTTAATTTAATACTGTGTCAGTTCTACTTCAGAATTTTAAAAGCTTAAACTTTGAAATTAAACTTTCAGGACAGCAAACTTAATTGTTTGTTAATTAGATAAACCTAGGTGGAGTCACTAGTCAATATACGTATTTACATTAGTTTGTCATATGTATGAAAATAAGCTCTGCAAAAGTAACAAGATGTACTTAATTACATTGATCAGTCACATTTTCATCATTCATTTATTTTTCTCCAAATAGTAGTCTAAACACAGGATAATGTTAACAGCAAAGATCTAAAAAGAAATTATTAGAAAACACACTCATTACTCCAGACCAAATGTGTACCTCTCAATAGATCAGAAGACCTTTGGTTGTGTGTTTGGTGGGAGAGGGGGAATCAATGAAGGAAATCACTCTATTATCATTCTCATGTTGCATTTTAGAAGAAAACATTATTTTCAGTTCAGAGAATGCTCAGTTAGAGAGCCACTGAACAATCTGTCACAAAAATAGATTACATGTTATTCATTACTTTTGACTTAGTTTGCTGATGTAAAAAGTCAGCCTGCAGTAAAGACAATATAGATGAAAGACAAAAAATGAAACTTAAGATTGCTAATATGCAAAGCTTTTTTGAAGAAGTTCTCCATAAATACTTATTATTAATGACAAGGTTTTAAAAAACAATAATTCTGATTTGTACCTAAATATTAACACTGTATTTTAGGAAATTGTAAGAAAAAAAGTAAAGTAAAAAAACTATAAATGTGAATTAAATTTACAGCATGACCAACTTTCTTGCTTTCTCCAGAAGGAAACTTTACCTTTATAATAAAACAACGTCTTCTGCATTTAGCCTCAATCAGCTTTAAAGTCCACAAGTCTGCGCATTGACTAGCTTTCCTAAAAACCACAGCACAGAACCAATGACACATCTATGACCAAATTTGAAAGGTTATTTATTTTTACCATAAATTATCTAGAGTTTTACCAACATAAAGCAAAAAAAAAAAGCTTCCCTACTAACACTAAACAACAAAGATAATGCTCTTGTTACACTACGTTAATAAATTCTACCTGTCGCAGATATCTGCCTACTCACATACACTATAAAAGCTCTCAAGATTACCAAATGCCACAGCTATCTTACAAAAAGTTTCCTCTGACAGTTTAGAAATCTCAGCAAGCCAAGACAAGCAATTCAGAAACATCTGTTTTCTTCACCGTAGTCTTCCATTAGTGTCAGGTAAACCACTGACAGAGTTCATCAAGACAAACTGTACGCGAGTTTTTCTCCAGCAATGAGTCAATTTGACAAACATTACTTTGCTATTCTGCTTTATCAGAATACAATAAAACCTTGAAAACCAAGTCAAATTAATTATATACAGCCTCATTATCTGAATCAATACATTTCAGTGGCAATCATGATGGAACACAAAGTGTAAAGAAAACAGGAATCATAGCAAGTTCTCATTTTTTAATATATTTCTGAGGAAAGCAATTATTTAAAAAGCCACTGTAAGCAAAGGCATACAAGAAAGTAAAATTTCCTCATACAGTATTTCTGTTATTTTCAAATGACAGTTAAGGGTTTAGCCATAGGGTAGGGGGGAAAAAAAATCAACACATCAATCAACCAAGAAAATTCTTCTAAGGTTTTTCAGTGTAGCGTAAGTACTAACGCATTGCTGCCCATTCCCTTAAAACTATCCATAAGGGAATTCCATAGGAAAGAACACTTTCTAGGGTATTCTGCTAATAAGTGCTATGCTGCGAGAGAATCCAAGACATTGTGCAAGACAAGCATGTAGACATTCATTCTGCAAATACTACGTCTTTGCCATACACATAGCAAGACATTTCTGAAGGCCTCTTACACTCTGCAATGTGCTGCATTGTTTAAAGAGAAGAAATGTAGCTGAGAAACATTTTCTGCATGGACTAGAAATCCCCCTTATTTCAAGGCAGGCTTCTATTATCTTTTACCACCCTCTTAGAGGACACTTCGTGATGCAATACAGCTTAGAAGTGCTCAGCTTATTTAATGCTTTGATCTTCAGTAATTCCACAGCCAAAAACCAAAACCAGACTTATGAAGCAAGAGAGGAAGCCAGGAAAAAAAACAACCTCGTGGGTGCTGCAATGCACCTCAAAAGCAATAAGGGAAAAAATAATCTAACATTCACTTATTCCCCCGACAAAAATATCTCGCAGAATCTGACCTACATACCCAATTCACAGCACTGCTATCACTGCAGAGCAATTTAAAGACAAGAGACTACAGCACCAGTATGCAATCACAGGAAGGTTTACGGTGACATACAAATATTTGTAGAGCTAGTAAAAACCTTAAGGTTCTGCAGCTGTAACGCAAATAGCTAACACGCCGTGTCCCCCCAGCACCTCAAATAATTGCACCGCCGCGTACCTCCATCTGCCCAGGGACGGTGCCCGGCGGCTCCCAGCAGTGCGGTTAGTGCCCCCCCCCCCAGCCCGGGCACCTCCTGGATACCGAAGCTGTCCCAAGCGCCCCCCAGGCCGGCGGCCACTCCAACGCTGACAAACCCGCCCCCGAAACACACACGCATCCGGGCAGCCGAGGGCCGCCCCCGGCCCGGCCTTTCCCAGAGCCACCCCCGCCCGCCCCGCCGGCACCGACCTGTGTCACAGCGGAGACCGGGCGGCCGCGAGGGGCCCGCCGCGCTGCCCGCTGGCGGCGGGCGCAGGCCCGGCTGGGCAGGCGGCGCGGAGGGAGCGGCCAGGTTTCCGGAGAGGAGCCCACCCCCCCGGAGGAGGGGGGGAAGGGGCCCGGGGCCTGCCCGCGCGGGGCACGGCGGGGAGGGTGACAGGAGGCACCGAGGCCGGCGCGGAGGGAGCCGCGCGCCGAGGCGGGCCCGTGAGGAGAGGAGCGGGGATGGTGCCCCCGGAGCGCTGCCGCCGCGGCGGGGCCGGGCCGGGCCGGGGGGATCCCGTCAGGCGTGAGGCGCCGGCAGCCGCCGCCGCTTCTGCTGCCAACCGAAAGCCCCGCCTCCCCCTCCGCCGAAACTCGTGACGTCGGCCGCGCCGCCGGCGGGAGGCGGGGGGGAGGGGGTGGAGCCCGAGACGCCACTACGGCCTGGCGTCACGGCGCACGGGCGGTGCGAGAGCAACGGCCCGCCTCTGCGCACGCGCAGAAAGAGGAGCCGGAAAGGCGGAAGCTCGCACCGACGGGCGGCGGCGGCGCATGCGGATGAGGCCTTTCCCCACCACACGCGAGCCTGTCGGGTCGCGGGGCGGCGGCGGCGCTTCCCGGCCGCTCCTCGGGGCTGGGAGCTGGCGGCGCCTCCCGCCCGGCGTCACGCAACGCGCTTTTCCATAGGGCGGCCCGCGTGACGCAAGGAGGCCTGGGACTAGGCCCCGCCTGCGGGTCCCGTGGTGCCGGGAGAGGCAGCCGCGGCCCCGGCAGCCGCCCGCGTTCGGAACCTCGGCGGCACCCAGCGGCCGCTGGCGGGCAAGCGGCACGGGGGTTGTGCACCTCCTGCCACTGCTCCAGCGGCGCGCTCTGCTCCACTGCTCGGGGGAGCGGCCGCTATTTTTTGTCAAGCCGTGTGAAGTCGGGCGCAGCCCATTGCTTTTCTGCGGTTTTGCGATCGCTATTGTTCGAAGGCAGGATGTGAACGTTCACCTCCGCTGCCTACGTCAAAAAAACCCTTGCCGCTGACAAGCCCCGAGCGGCCGTCCTGCGCTAGGCCGAGCTGCCTTGGCTCCCTGGCGAGCAGGCTGCGCAGGCCTCTCGGGACAATTCAAAATGCTGCTCTGACGCCTGCAGGTTGCCCGTTTTTCCCAGCACAGGCTGACCGTTCTCTGCAGGAGCCACCTTTAGTCAGCAAGGAAGCACTCCCCAATACGTTGGAGGACAGCTATTACTGCTACCCTCAAAGCCTAAGTAGCAGATGACTGTAAATATTATTTCGGCACTGTAATTAGTTTTGTACAGATTCAAAAATAAGCTTACAGGCATGAACCATTGTGTACAACAGGCATGAATGACCCCTGCGTGTTTAGTAAACCCCCTCTGTGACATGCAACGCGTGTTCAGAGAGAGTCATACCAAGGTAGCAGTGATCTGTGCCGCTGCACCTGACTGCAGCACAGCAATCCCAGCTGAGCTGCCACTCATGCAGCTTTCTGGCCATGGGGCCAGAGGTGTTTAAACTTTAAGACAGTTAGAGGTTTGTAGAGCCTGGACAAGCCCTCAAAATCTACCCAAAGCAAGGGTTGGGGGTTTATTTTGGCCACCCTAAACAAACCTGGGAAAACCTACTTGAATGGAAGTTTAAGACTGACATCGTTATGATAGGCATATATAATTACGCTGGTAAGCTCTTCCAAATAGACAAGTTGTCAGTGGGACAGGACCCCAAGCTGCATACCCGGGGGCAAGTAAACTTCCAGTGGAAATCACATATGAAGCTAAAAAGTTGCACATCAAGTCCCACAACCTGAGTATTTTGAGATCTTCCACTGAAAGAGGCTGCAGAAAATGATGAAAACAAATATCATCTTTTAAAAAAAATGGATTGAAGAGGACTCTGCTAAAGAAAGACCAACTGATGAAGCATATCCAAGAAAGGCACAAGGCTCTGAATCACACTGATTAATAAGAACTCCAGAGCCAACATGAGGAGACGTAGTCGTCCCTCAAAGCTAAGACACTTTGTCCACAGTTGGCAAAACTGTCAGCCATGTTCATGAGACACTTGTCATGACCAAGAGTCTTTAACTAGGAAGTTAAAAAGGTGACCTTTTCTGCTAAATGATAGGGAAAGAGCCAAGAAAAATGCTGGTGGTGTGTGATGCTCCTGCACCATCAAGCAAGATCAATGAGCCACAGCTGCTTACACAGCTTTGAAAACACATCCTGCGTTTCCCTTGCCTTAATGTTCCAGTTCATGGCCATTTGTCAGTTTTAGCATCTTGCAAATGGATTTCACTGATGGAGGACGGGTTAGTGAACAGTAGGTTTTGAAGTCAGAGCTCCTTCACTACAGGAAAAGCTAGCAAGGGTTGTGGAAAATCATCCCACATTCCTCTGCCCATGCAGTCCTTTGTATTTCTGCACAAAGCTCGCACAGCACAGAGCACTCTCACTGTACCATGAGCACCATCCCAAGAGTGCTTTGCAGAAGTGATGTACATCCTGACATCAGTCCTACTGTGCCATAATCCCTAAAACAGAGCACCTTCAGTATCAGGAGCAGGATAAACAGCTAAATATTGACTTTGAGATAAAAAATATCTATCAACATGAGGGACCAGCACTTACGACACTGGCTCACACTGAGCTCAGCCCAAACCCAGGGGCATGGTTCTGAGATCATGTATCATGCTACTGGAGCAAAATAAAGCTTATAGGAACAGCGTAATTGCTGATATGGAGAAGAAGAGTATAAAAATAGATGACAGAAGTTGCAATAAAGCACATTAGTTATTTATGCATTCAGTACAAGCCCTATACAGGCGATGGAAGCTGGGAGGAGCGGGGGTGGAAATTATAGGGTAAGCACATCTTAGGATAGTCTACTCAAGCAATTGACTGAAATCTGGCAGTGTGGCTCTCCCTGGATTCCAGAATCAATACCTCATTGCAATAAGAGGTTCTCACCTTCTAGACATATTGCTTGAGGCTAACAAGTGCCTGTATTAGTTAACACTAAAGCCATAGCTTCTAAACACTTTAAATGGGAACAAACCAGCCCCTTTTCATGGTCATGCCATCATCCTCCTTTTCCTCCCCAAGTTTTTTTGCCTCCCCTCCGCTCCTTCCTATATCTGGCACCATATTACCACGTTACCACATTTTGAACTACATCCAGAAAAGGATCTAGTTAAATAAGTGATTAATTTCATATATTTTTAATCAAAAGAGGGGTTAACTGGCAAAGGAACAGGCTGCTGGAGACAGTGCAAATAACGAGAGTCAAAATGGCTTCTTTTGGGAACAGCAGTAGCATAAAGTTTGTGATGCCAGGATGTTATAACATGATCAAGAGTCTTTCCTCACCAGCAGGAGGGCCAACGTTCTGTTTATAAATTTAAATCCAGCTCACATGCATTGAGTAAACAACAGTATTACTTCAAGCCTTTGCTAATCCTACCTGTCTGCTATGCTCCTCTGCCTTTCCATGACAGAAAGAAACATGTGCCTGCACCCCAGTAGTTCCAGTTCCTCCCAATACAAATGCGCCATCACTGTGAGGCTGATGCCAAAAGAGAGGAAAAGCAAATATCTTGGGGAGGACAGTCCTAAACCACTGCTGGAAGATTCCTAAGAAGCTTCATCTTCCCCCCCTAGCAACTGTATTTCTTACCCAGACTGGAATCTCCCATCATATTTAGTACTTTGCATTTCAGGATGCATTCCCACTGCCCAAGACATTGAAGTTTAGCTCCAGAACAAAATAAATAAAGAGCAGCCAGCTATTGACTTGTCTATAATACTTGAAACAGACCAAAGTATGGGAAAAACACAGTAGTCATTCAGGTATGGAGTTGCTTCTCCAGAAAAAGCACGCTATAAATGAGACTGGGCAGCAGTACTGCTAGGTTTGTCTGCTCCAATCCCATCGTGGAAGTTTATGAAACAACTCATTTACCTTTAGGACTCAGCCATATCCAGTAATCCAGAACACAGGCACTGTTGACTCTACTAATAAGATTATTCCCCTAATGTCTACATTACTCAGCCATTTAACACAAGTCTGCTATTCGAGATGCCAAGAGTAAACTAGGAGATGCTGATTAGAAGTGTATGAAATTACAGTATCTGGCAAATAGGATGCTTTCTTAAAGATTATACAAGACATTCTATACAACTATTCAGAAGACTAAACATAGCCATAAAAGCTTGTAAGAAGCAACTGTTGCCTCATATTTGTTCATTTACATCTTAAGGCAGACAATGGACCTTACTGCAGAATGACACTGCACAGACTATATTCCCTTTAGTAAACACGATGACTGTTAATCTTTAAAGAATGAAGATTTTTACAACACAGACCTCATTTTACACTAAGTAAACCCCCTGAATAATCAAGCTTAATTTTACGCTAACTAAATACCCTGAATAATCAATATTCTGCTTAACACAAAGAGTACCTGTAAAACATAAGGCAAGTACAGTTGATAAAAATTCCCCTTCGTGGAACTACACTGCTTTCATAAACGTAAAGTTCTACGACACATATTCAGACATAAAATCAGACAGTGGAGCAAAGTAGCAGTTGATAAGCACCCGTTTATCAGTCAAATGAATATCTGATAAGGGGTAGGCAGAATACGTACACGTTTAGCCAGAAGTAAATATTAAAGCAACTGAATAGAGATTTCTAACAGAATGGTAAATGTAACTGTCATTCTAACATTCTTCTCTTTGCTTATTACAACTGTACAGTGCAGCAAACATTTAAGTTTCAGTGTTTGGTCAATAAATCTCCTTGATTCCTCCTAAGGTTCCTTAGCCCTTTTCCCACAGTTGCATTCACCTCCCTTGTAAAATAAATAAATAAAATAAAATCAAGCTCTGTTCTCTGAACTTCAGATACCCAAATCTTATACATGTCAACGATGTTTTTGTTACCACACCCATTTTTTTTAACCTCTCAATGCCCTTTGATCAAGAGCTGTTGTTACAGTGGCTTAGGAAGAGCTTTGGTACAGCTGATATCATCTGCAGCACTAACAGCAGAAACCGGAAACGCTCATGCTGCCAGCTGACACAACACTGGCTGTTTGCAAGGTGCTGCAAAATTTTCAAAAGAATTTTAATCTGCATAAAAATGGACCAAAGAGGCAAAGACCAAAATAAAACCTCTGTTCTGAGAATTAAACATTTCATGTTCTCCCTGGTGCAAGAAGAAAAAATGCAAAAGAAAAAAAAAAAAAAAGAGAGGCTGTGATCATTGCAAAACCATTACAGCAAAGGAGTTACTATCCTAATACCCAATATAATGTGATAAGCATTTTAATATTGTGCACAGTAAGCCTCAACACATAAGGGACATTAGTATTATTACTGAAAAAAAAAGAAAAAGCAAAAAAAAAAGCAGAGAACACTGATGTTTCCCCTTCTGTTTTCGAGGATGTATTTTCTGTATTCTTACCCCTAGAGTATTTTGAGTATATTCTCCTGTTGCACTAAATTGCAGCGCGTTATGGGTCCACAAATGCTGGCTGTTTCAACTCCTTTCCAGGGAAAAAAGCACACACAGGAACGAGCCTCTTCTAAAGAACGAGCTTAGATCTTCTTAATACATCCATTGCTTTGCTGGAAGTTGAAGAAGGCAAGGTCAAATAAAAGTTCCTTGTATTCAATGCAAGTGGAAAGGTTTGTTATAGTTCTTACTTGTGGAGGAGTTTATTAATTGCAGACTGGACATGTCTCCCACACAGGAGAACTCTCACCTTTCTAATGTTCCATTTCACTGAGATGAGTGATGCATTTCACTATCATTATGTATAAACTTCCCTCTTTATACATATTCAGACTACAGCAAAGCTAAAGAGGAAATTTGCAACCGTATAAAATAATTCTTTCCAAGTTTATGCTCAAAACCTGTAGAGAACAGTCTGGGATATAAAAAAAGTAATTTAGTTTTATCAAATCACTTCCATTTCACATCAAATCTACAGTCCACACGTATCATAGAAGCTGACAGTCAAACATGAAGAGAAAGTAAATTCCACAAGTCTCAAGCCTGTTCATGTTTAACTTTCTTTTACAGAAAGATGTTAAGAATGTAGAAGTAATCTCTTAACAAATTAAATAATTTCACTTAAATGCAATTGTCTAGGCTTCTAGAGTTAGTTATCTAACAGGTGTATTTTCTTCCAGGAATTCTCTTGCTGTGTACCCTGAACTAATATTTGCAATAATCAAAATATAACTTGCACAAGAGGTTTGAAAAAAGCTGATTTTATCTCTGTGCAAGTTTCTCACAACCACATAAATAACCACGCAGTTACTAAGGAAAGAGGATATATCAGAAGGAGAAAGCATTTTGGCTCAGACCCCTCCTCCCCCACAAAACTGGCATTCAGATTTTCATGAAAAAGCAATCTACATGTACCTACGTGAGTTCTCATATTTTAATGATAGACACAAAAGTCAAACATCTTTGCAGAGAACAAACAACTGGCAGGGACTCTTACATTCAAACCAAAATGAAGTATAAAAGAGGTTGCTTCTATAGCGGCAACTTTTCCACAAATTTCAGTTGTAACAGCAGAGACAGTCATCACTTATTTTTTGTATTTTGATTAAAATTATCAGACATGGGAACACCTGCCTTAAAGTGAATTAAAAAAAGTAGTAATGACAAATATAGCCTCTTCGAGCAATATATTGCAAGATTTCTGGTTTTTACATGGAATCTCTGCATTGATCACAAAAATCACACCTGTTTTAGAGACACTGATGAACAAAATTGTATTAACATTGTAAGACAACACAGTATGGATAGAAAGCGTTTTAACTGGTAAATAAAGGACTCCAATTTTTTCCTTTAACAGTATAGCATACTGCAGAAAGCACTGCAATATACACCACAGCTTTTGCTTCAAGATTTTGCATGCTACATTGTTGAATCTATACTGTTTTCCATCACTGTATGTTAAAGCTTAAGTTTATTATCTGATTATTTATTACCAAATTTAAGTTGCAGCTGGCTTAACTCCATTACATCGTTATATCTGCAAACAATTCAAAACATTCCCAATCTGATATGCCATATTAGTTTGAAACATTAATAACAGTATTCTGCCTTATTTTTAATTCCTTCCAGAGAAATACCTACTCTACTTGGTCTTTAAAATCATTGTTGAATGCTCAGTGTGTGGCTGAACAGAAATAGTGTAGAGCTAACAGCTACCTCAAGGGTTACTGATGCAGCTAATGAAAACAGAGATTTAAACTACCTTCTCCCCAAATTCATCCAGAATAGAAGGATTCCGAAGCATTCCCTCTCTGCCCCCTTCACTTCAAAATAAGTATTTTTTTTATTCACTTCTGACTGAGATTCTTCATTACTTAATGCCTGTGCAAATGGACAATTTGTCTTTTATACCTTCCCTTCGCCAGAGACTGAATGTTTTCAGAGCATTGAGTGTTTCCAGAGAAGAAATTTACTATATACAGCCTTTCAAGTTTTAAATATAAACCAACAAAAATCAAGGCACTCAATGTAGTTACATATGAGCAAAAAAATTATATTACTGAGAATAATAAGCCCAAATCACAAAGCAAGATCATCAGCAAGTGTGCAACTGGGAATAAGGTGAAATCTCATTCTTTTACAGCTTTGGATTCAAATTGCCAGAAAGCAGCTTTTTAAGCATTTCAGAATTTTTTCCTTCTGGTGGCGAGGGCCATCTGTCATGATCTGAGGAAAACAAATAAAACAACATAGTTAGTTGATTGAGAAACTAGGCATTTTACTTTTGCGTCCTCCCATTGCCCAACTTCAATCACTTGAAGGGCATTATTTTGTAGCCCATTTCTTACCGGGTATTTCTAGGGTGTGGCTATATAAACTTTGGCCACCATCCACGACCATGGTTGTCCCAGTTATGTAAGAAGCAGCTGGAGATAGTAGGAAACACACTGCAGGAGAGATCTAACAAAAGAATGACAATTTTAATCTTTCTTAAACTGCTGGGAATTGTTCATGTCAAAGATACTTGTAAAAACTTTTACAGGCAAGACACAGCAACGTTTTCTACTCAGTAATGAAAACTTTAACAGTCTTAAAGCCATCTTTCCAGCCACAAACCTTAAGTACATAACAGATGAAAACCAGTAAGCTCTCAAAGATCAGCATCAGATGTGGAAAATCAAACAAAAAACTTGACCAGTTTATCAAAGATGCACATTCTTGGTAGAGGAGAGCTAAGTACTTTTAAGATACACTTTTTTCACATTAATATTCATTCTTTCAATCCTCCCTGCTGGAAGTCAATTTTTTCAGGAACTAATATCTACTATGAAACACTTCAGCTGTGAGAGGCATCTAAATTAAATTTTCAGTGTAACAGTGACTACTGGTTAAGTCTCCCACTTGGCACTACTACACATTATTACAAGCTTTTTTCTTTTTTAATATTCCATCACAGTGCAAAATTAAGTCTTTTTTGTTCTCCATATAATAAAGTGGCTTCAAAATAGAGACACAGAAGTAGAAATATCACAAATGTATTGAAATACATTACCTCCTCAGGAACCGCTGACCTCTTGGCAGGAACCTTTGGTATGCTCTTTAACCAGATCATTCTACCTTGTTCTCCATAGTTTGCAACAGCAGTTTCTGAAAATACTATTCCCTATTTTAAAACAGCATAGTGAAAATTAAGTTCTCTTGCAAATGTTTAAACTGTGATCATTGTAAAATTGTGAAGTTGTCATTACTGGGATTTTCTGTGGGATTAAACTATCTAAACAGCACTTGAATGCAAGTTTTTAAATTTAATGGAATAGTATAATTTATACAAGAAGGTAATTTGGCTGCTAGCCACATCTCTCTTCAAGTGCAATAATTCAGATTATTCCAATTCTCCACTGTCACTTCAATAACTACGAAGTGGAGACTATAAAGAAGAAACTCAGACTGTTTTGAAATTACAAGCATTTCGTATCCGCTTACAGCAGAAAACTACAAAGCCCCAAGAACAAGTTCTCAACAGTTTCTTGTAAACTGTAAGAACACTAGATTGATTTTATTGTGAATTATGGAAGCAGACAGATTTCACAGTCAGAATTCAGACTCTCCCTACCTAGCTGCTATAGAAATAGAAAAAGGTGACTGTCTTTGCTCTGATGATTATACAGTCCAGTTTAGAGTTGAGAGGGAAGATGAAGGCTACAGCAATGGGAACACAGGGTTACATACATTAGTTATGACAGAACCTTTGGGACTCAAGTTTAAGTAAAATAACAAAATTTGAATTCATCCATGGAGTACACGCTAAGATTTCTCTTCTAAGAGATCTGTGAAATGTGAGTGACTATATTTTGAGAGCTAGGGAAGTAACTCATATGTGAAACACTTTTTTTTAGAATGCATGTTTCCTTCTCTATGTACCCATTCCCTACATGTTACTCTGCTCCGGTAAAGCAGTAACAGCTTTGTATGGTTACCGCAGACCTAGGGTGTCCATAAAGGCGACAGAAGGCTATAAAGTATTACCATAACCACAACATGGATTTTTGTTACTAGCTAGTCGTAACAAAGCTCGCAAATACTTCTGAAAGAGCCAAACCACTGAAGTGTTGGCTTGTCAAAAACTTATTCTGACGTGCTATAAAGTATAATTAGTATGTGTCATTAGGTAATTAGCATGCCTGAAAAATATATTCACATAATAATGCTGTCTTAATTACTTACTTGCCCAAGACTTGATAAATCAGAAAAACCAAATAAATAGGAAAAACAAGCCAGTAGATCTTACTATTTAACAAGTCTCCGGATGAGTTGGGCCTCACAGAGGCTATGTAAGAGCCACTACCTGAATGATCATCACACATTTGCCATTAAGTATTCTGTGCTATGCCAAAGAAATCGAGCCAGATGTTTTAGGACAAAAGGCACAACAGGATATACAGACATCCCGCAAAGATAGTAGAAAGATCTTCCTAGGGACCAGTTAAACACATCTGACACTTAACTATACTGTGCAGTAAGATAAATTCTGAATGTAGAAGTAGCTGGACAAAGTTTACCTTTCCTCTTTTGTTTTCAAGGGAGTAAATGTGTAAAATAATTTGTGGTTAAGAGGGAAGATTACACAAATCACAACAGATCACACAATCTCAAACGTCAAAGCTAGGGCTTCTATATAATCTCTGTATCTGCAGCACCATGCACCAGAAAATATAGCTGCTCCTTCCATACAGTTATTTAAAACAACTGTTACACGCTACCTACTTCCTCAGAAATGTGGCAGGCATATTTTAGCTGACCTGTATAGTGGTTTCCTGTCTGCATATATTTGAAAAGAAAAAAATCAGGACACACATTTTACATATAATTTCTTTGAGAGAAGGTCCACTCCAAATACAGTCTTTTTATGCCTAAAACTAATCTAACTTACCATGTAGAAGACAAAGTAAAAGACATTATGTGACACATCCAGAGATTTTCAAAATAACTTTGTAAACACAGGTGGAAACCATCAGAATACCTGAACCTCAAATAGAAAAAGTTTTGTGAACTCAGAAATAATATAATCATTACTGAAACACAAAGCATTTGGTAATTTTATGTCAAGGGTTTGTAAGACAGGTCACCAACTCCTCACAGGTATCATTTCATTAAGGTAGAAAAAAAACCAAGAGTGCCAAGTCAAAGGAGAAAGCAGAAGCAATTTTATCCCACATCTCTGGCTCGTCATCCAAACAGCACAAAACACTCTCAAATGACCTGAAGAATGTAGACAAAAAATTATAAATAAATAAATACATAAATAATCCACAAACAGTTATAGGCTATAGATTTTAAAATCCCTTTTGGTCTGAAAGTTTTAACCATGAACATGTATGATGGCTAAATTTAATCAAATCATTTGCCATTACTTACAGGAGCAACGCTGTTGATCCTTACTCCACTGTGGGCCCATTCTAAAGCTAAAGTCTTGGTTAGGTTATTCACTGCAGCTCTTGCAGCTCCTGTATGTCTATTGAGAAAAGAAAGCAAAACAAGCATCTGTTCCCTCAGCTAACTGTGCCCAATGTTAATTCTACCGCAGCCTCACTAGGGGAGTCAGAGTAGCTTTCTACGGCTGGACCAACCATCTGAGAGAGAGAGAGAGAGAGATTTTCTAGTTTGTAAGTTTGACTATAGCTTCACAGTTTAAACACGCTATGCTATGATTTCCTGTAATTTCTGGAAATACTTATCATCTCTTCCCCAATGTGACATGAGGTCAGCTACATTCTACTGCTTATAAAATGAAAAACAACTGGAGGCAAAGTTCAATCTGTGTAAAACTACGAAAGGTAGGCTGCACAGGTAAAGCAACACTTGGAAGGACAGTGGTCTGAAAAATAATTTAGATCTTCTGACAAATATGATTAAAATAAGCCACTGTTCAAAAACTACTATAGGTGGATGGAGCTGGAGACTATACTCTAGGTATGCGATCAACCTACACAGAGTGATCTCATACACCTTGCTGCTATAGGAAACTAGCCTGAAATGATTACAAGCTTGAACAAAAGCAGACAAAATTACTGCATTGATGAATAGCAGACAGTGGGACTCAGAGAAAACTAATAGAGTTTAGTTCCTGTAGCCTAGCAAAACAGACTTAGAGGAGACAGATACAATAGCTTCTCAAATACCAGGAAAGGAATAAGAAAAACTCCAGAAAAATGTAAGAACACCCAACTTATTCACATGTTTAGGCCAGAAATAAATAAACTTCAGGCACACTATGAGCAAACAAACTTGACTAGTTTTATGTTCAAAAACTAATACTTACGAAAAACTGTATCAAATGATTTTTGGCATGAGTGGTTGGCTGGACTTGTAAAGGCAAGTCTTTTTCAGTAGTACATTTCTAAAACAAGTATCAATTTGACAGGAATTTAATGTGAAAGTAGTTTTGTCTATCCATCTCCATCCACACACAACAGTTTTTGGGAAACTTTTTTCCACTGTTATTCAGAATTAGGTTTTTTATCTCTTGGTTCAGCTCTCAAATATAGCTTCAGCCTATTTGCCGTGACAATTCAACCAGACTTAACCAGAGTGGAGAAACTCAAATAACTGTAGCTTCAGCACCACCCTGTGGATCTTGAAGTTTATTTTATATTGCCAAGAACAAGCTAGTGAGAAAATACACTGCTGTTCCTTATAAATTTTAAATTTTGAAAACTTTCAACCCTGAATCAGGACAAAGAGAGGTAATGTAACATTTGCTCAAATTATATTTTTATTTTTTCTTCAATAGAAATTCAATTTCAAAGTTAAAAAAAAAGGTAGTTTCAAAGAAGAAATTCAGACTTTTTTCAATTAAGAAACTGTCAAAATGCAGCATTTTGACAACTTCAAAATTTCCTTTGAAAACAAATAACTGAAACAATTCATTTTCTGAGCATTATTTCTCTTCAACAAATTGGCACTTTTTTGGTGGAAAAGTTTCAAATCGGAAGACTCCTGCTCACCTCCATTTTGAGGGTAAAGAAATTTGAACAAATATAGTACACATACGGACATGGAGAGGATGCTGCATTTTCATGCAGACAGCTGTGATCATTTGTGTCAGTATAAAAGAACTACAAACGTGGTAATATGTTCGTACGCATGAGCCTTCACCCAGTCAAGAAAGGAGCATAGCAAATAGAACTGATTCTCTGCATCAAAGACCTTCTCCAAGAAAGACAGCTACAAAGTGAGAGTAAAAAGGGAAATGGGAAAGTTGGCATTACATGACCCGAAGGACAAAGCCAAAACCTGGTAACATACTAGAAATGCTGCTCCTACTCCCTCATTCCCAGTCCAACTCCCCATTACACCATCAAGACCTGTAAACTGACAGTAGAAGCGGAAAACAACAGGTGCCAAGTTCTTGCAAACCCTCCAGAAATTTTGAGAGAGAACAAGTAAAGGTTGCATTTCAGTGCAACTAGTCCCACTAGCATACCATTTCCAGTGAAAGCTTCACTGCTAAGTCTTGCTTCATAGTTTCTTACAAACAAGCTGACAGAGACCAGAGATGTCATTTACTCCTGTAGTCTCTACTGAATTAATAAGAGATCCCCACACACACAGCCAAGTGATACTATTGCTCTCTCTTGATCTAACTACTGTATTTCTATACTCTGCTGCTGCCCAGTGCACACTTTTCTAAAATGAAGTATTTAGGAGCAATTAGTACTTCTTGGGGAAAAATATATGAAAAAGTAAAAATAAAATATATATTACGACATTCCAGGAAACCCATTTCTCACGGCAGCAGTAATGTTGACAATGACTCCTCCATGTTCCTGCATCCAGGCATTGTACACTGTATGAAGGAGGAAGATAACCTATAAATATCAGAAGAAATGCATACAAATGAACTTGCTAACTGGAAGCCAAATTCAGAGTCTTGACTCCAATTACACTACACATTTCCTGTGCAGATTTAGATAAACGATCTGCTCTTTGTACCATAGCCTCACCACTGGATTGGTGAGATAACAGGTGTGGTCCAGGCTCAATGTTTGTCAAGAAGCCTTTCGGTGGAAATGGAGATTTCATGCTTCCACGTAAATTACTTTCATTTCCACATTCCCAATGCTACCTGAGAATCATGTATCATGCTTAAATTTACATCCCTGAAGGGAGAGACATCTTTTCCTGTGTTACGCACAGTGAATACAGGCCACAGAAGTTAAGTGGTTTTCCTACAGTCTTTTAAGTAAGTATCCAAGCCAGCTGACTCTCCAAACCTGGCCTTAACCAGAAGATCATACTTGCCTAAATGTATGTTTATATATATGAACAAATGTAATGTACAGTTTAATGTAAAGCTTTGTATGAGATTCACGAAAACAAATATCTGCTGTGAGATAAGTATGTGAAAAAAGAAGGTAGAGGAAATTTACATTTCTTGTCTTCTGGTATTGCTGTAAAAAACAAAACAACTAAACAAAAAAAGCTTAATATTCAGTCCTTACCTGCTTTGCAGCAGTAGAAGGTCCCTGTCAGATTTGTGTCTATTACAGCATTCCAGCCTTTTGCACGGATGGCTTCAGAAGGACTTGCGAATTGGCCCCCTCCATTATTCACCAGGAAGTCAATCTTCCCATGCAGACTCAGTGTAGACTTCACCAAAGCTTCTACCTGAAACAATATTTGTTAGTGTGGTATGCTGATTAAGCTATATACCAAATTTCATTCTCAGACAGTATTTTCTCTCTCATATTCTTTTCACACATAAAGAGGAGGTACCAGCCTTTAGAGAGGCTGGAAGATCGGTATGACAGGTTTAGTCAGACAAGAAGGATTGGGCTGAGTCCATGTTTACTTAGGAAATCTTCCTGGAATAATGCAGGTGCTACATAAAATACCAGCACTGAAAGAAGGGGATTTAAGCAACTGAAGGTTTGTAAAAACAAACACACACAAAAGCCTGCTACTTAAGACCTACTAAGAAACTCCTGACATTTTTCACAAGGGTGGGAGTGTTCACATCAGATGCTGGAAGAGTTCCATGTAAGGTAGCTACTGTTTTTTTCATCTGATCCATATACCTGAGCATTTTAAATAGAAAACATAAGTCATCTTGTGAAGTTTTAACATTCTTACCTAGAAGTTTTGTACATTCACTAAAGCTCTGACGTAGGACTTGGCAACAACCAATGTTCTTACACAGACCAAGAAGGTTAGTTTGTTACCCTACAAAACATGAACTCTAAAAAGTACTGGAAATACTACAAGTTGTCTTCTTTAGCAAAAGAAAGGTGAATATTTGACTAAGCAGATCCCTTCTGTCTATAAGCAGGATGAATACTTACGATTAAGAGCACTGTCTGGCACTATTTACCTTTAGGTAGTCTGAGAAGATAGTAATACCAAATAGCAATAGACATCTTATTCACTCACTCAAAGAGCTGTAGGTGCAGAAAAGGAGTGGCTTAAGTTCATACGGAAGGAAAGAGGTTTCAAGAATGTAAACCTAGCTCTAACACTAACCTAATCTGAGCTACAGGCTGCAAGCTAAGCCTTTTGCATTGTCTTCTGTTTTGGAAGTACAGCAGTTTTGCCACACACTCACACTAAATAGAAGAGAACTTCTGGAGGGGAAAAAAACTTCTGTATGTCAAAGCATTCAAAGATTTTAAGATACCAAAGCTGATATATTTTTCCTATTACAAGACAGTAATAAGAACTTTATAGCAACTGCTTAATCATTTAACCTTTATCTCAAGAAACAGGGGAAATGGGACAACGTGACTGTTTCCTGCTTACATTACCTATCATAACTAGATACCATGCATCAGTTATTCCTACTCAAGCATATACAAACAGTTAATCTAGCATCTGTGGTCAAAGAAAACACAGACCAAAAAAACCCCCCAAAAAACAAAACAGCAGCAATCCTGCTGCTGAAACAGATTTGACTAGGGGAAGGATATCAATCAGCCTTCCTCTGTATTGAGTTAGCAGTAGAAAACATCAGAAGTAAAAGGAACAAGCAATGCATAATCTGTATCTCAGCAAGAGTGTCATCAACTCAGTCTCATAAATAGCTGTCTTACAGCTTTTGCAGCTACCAGTTCAGGATGGTTTAACAGGATAGTATGGATTCTGTAAGGATGCACCTCTCTGAAGAAGAAAACCTAAACAAACATACAGTGGCTGGAGCCTGACTGAAAAACTAATGCCTGCTGAGAAAAAAATGTCTTAAGAAAATCATTTGATACCTAAATCACCATGTTTAAGTTCTGAATGTCATCTTATTCCTCACATCAGTCACTGCAGCTTGTGGGATCTGAGGGAAAAAAACCACCAAAAAACCAAAACATCTGTGACAGCAGTCCCAAGCCCATGACTTGTGAGAACCACCATGCCACAAAGACTTTCAGGTTTGCTCATAACCAGAGAAAAGTAAGTTATGTCTCGCTAGGCAGCAAAAGTTATGCTTTGCTCAGCAATACCAAACTCTTTTCCCTGTCAGCCTGAGAATGTTGCTTTGAATATTGTTCTCCATAAGTCACTGAAGTATGGGCTCATTTATGGAAGAGAAATGGTTTCAGTACAAGGTATGTTTGAACGGACTAAGGCTATTCAGGCTGGGAGGGGAAGGGGGGGAAGAGAGACAGAAAAGGGTAAATGCTAAAAATCGTAAAAAACCCAACAAACGACAAATTAACAGAAGAAAAATCCACAAAATCCACCGAGAACAGATATTACAAGCAAGTTTTCAACAGGTGGACAAAACCTGCTACAACATCTCAATTTAAAATGCTTCACATGTTGTATCTTAAGAAACTCTGTTGTTGTTCCTACTTGTCGCACCATATTCTCAGAGCAATAAAAAAAACACCAAACGCATATCAGTTCTGCTTTCCGAAAGCTAGCAAGCAGGCTCTGCAGTGACAGCTCAGATGGCTCCAACTGTAGCAATCTTCACAATGTCTTCTGCGTTGTAGAGAAAGCATCGCTTCTCCCAATTACAGTAAACATGGTGACAGCAGCCAGCAGCACAGCGAGAAAGAGGGTCTGGTAGAACACATTTAAATCACAGTGAGAACTAAAGATTCCTTTCTATTCCTAAATATTCAAAATCCACACAGAAAGAACTTCATAAAAAAGCTACTAAAGACTCTCTCTGAAAGCAAAGCAAAACTGCACAAGGTAGAGCTAACAGTTTAGGACGTTCTTCTGAAAAAGATTGAAAAGAACAAAATCAGGCACTTCAGACGTAACCAGAAGACTGGAGCTCTTCAATAAGGACCTTTTTTGTGTGACTACAACTCAAAAGTGTTATGCAGTAGCACACTTTCACAGAGAACTGACATGACACTACTCTCTGACACAGAGAAAAGGGACAAATGTCCACATGCATTCACAGGTCACCTTGAACTTGAATAAAACTCAACAGACTAACTACCCACTACAGAGTGTTAGAGATTTACTACTTGGGGACTAGAACTAGTAGGTATTCTTGCACAGAGATAACAGGTATTTTTACTTCGTGTTATTGCTGTTATTTTAAAGTACAACAGGAATCTCTTACCCACAGTTCCGCACCAAACCACAGTCTTCCACTACAGGCATTATTTATTTATAAACCAATTGAGTATTTATAAGTATTTATAAAGTATTTATAAACCAGTTGAGACTATGCTAAGCTATAAAGTTTACTGGAAAAGAAAAGCTACTAGTGAACTCAGACACAAGGTAAGTACTGTATTGAGTCCGCCTCAAGGAATCTTGTTTGTCAGATGTCCAAGTGACAGGTTTTATCCTCGGGGTCTGGTCCAGCAGCAGTTGTTGTTGCTGGAGCTCAAGTATGGAAAGGGGACACTGTGCACAGAATTCTGAATTGCTGATTTCAAGAAGAGTAGTGGCCTACTAGAAGTTCAAGGTTTTATCTTCCACTTACCTAGATATGTCTTCTACTTATCTAGATGCCATCAGTTAAAGAAATGTTTGTCCAGAGCATATAGCACAAAGTCTTTACAAGGGTAAAAAGTTCCTCATGTCTTTCTTCCCCCCTTCAATAGATTTGCTGTAGCTCAACATCTGAGACACACAAACACATGCTTCCCCATCCCAACACCTACAAAGGTAAATAGAAAGCCCTTTTCATAATGGAAAAAGGATGGGGTCTCTCTCCTCCACTCTGGCCACCATTACATTGAGGCACTGGAATTAATTAATTAGATCCTTGGATTTTGGAAAAAGAGCTTGGTTTGAAAAGACAAACACACACACAGAGCTGTCTGGCCTGCATCTCAGCAAGAGCAAACTGACCTGCTCTTGTTATATTCAACACATTATGTGGGCAGTGCTAGAAAATATCCAAATAATTAAAATCACTTCAGCTTCATAATCACTAAGAAGCAATGTTGATCACTACATACACTCCAGACCACAGGACAAGGGACAGGTGCACAATCACTGCTTCAGGATAAGGCGCTATGAAGACAGAACATAGAAACCTCAGGTGCTCTCACCGGCATCCCAGAACCCTCTACTCTTCCATCTTTCAAAACAAAACAGGTTTGTTATCCTTTACAAAACACTCAATGGAAAACTAGGCAAAAGCAGCAGCAGCAAACTCATGACAGAAATAAGCCTGACAGGTTATGCAGTGGTTGAAAATCCTCCATCAAGCAAGATTACTTCTTGCATATTAAATGAAAAGTAAGCTTTGCTAGAAAGCAAGAGGGCCTCTGAGAATGAAGATTAAGAGACTTAAAAATGTGAATTCATTAAGCTATTCCCATGATATCTGCCATCAAGCTTCTGCAGCAATTAATTCACTGCACCTTCTTTGACACTTCCTAGGCCAGAAAGAGCTCTAACAGACATATTGCACTACATGATGACGGATAAATCTTCTAATGCTTGAATTTCACAGATCCAAGCTGGGGCACACAAGAGGAATAAGCTGTGTCATCTTCAAAGCAGGTCAGTTGCTTTAAGATTTGCCATAGGAAGCAAAAAAAAAAAAAAAAAATCATCTGACAATTTTGAAAGCACTTTTATCTTTCTTAGATCTCCTCTACTCAAAGTCCCTCCCTTCAGTTTGCCTGATTATAAAATTAAAACGAGGACAAAATTCATAGGGGCCTTTAGAGAAATGCAGAACAACTGATGGAGATGGAGGGGTGAAAGAAAAAAAAGGCATGCTACAGTAAGAACAGATGACTTGTTCCTACAGGTGATCATGGTGGCTTCCTTTAGGAGAAAGATTTACTCTTAGAAAGGTTTCAGTGAGATGTCAAACAGAAGAACATAGTAAATGAATTATGTAGCTCTTCAGGAAGCTTCCTGGGCTTTGTAGCTTGTGATGGATCAGTTCTGACATCTCAGGAAGCTTGAACTCCTAAGTTTTTTCCCTTGTTGAAACATTTATAAGGTCTTTTTCCTTCACACATTCTTTGGTACCCGGTAGAAGAGCTGAGGAAGAGGATGTAACGACCCACAGGGAATACTTGTAGAGGCTGTCCTCTCTACCCACCAGTGTGCTTCCGTGAATTTCTGAGGTAAATACTCTTCACTCATACTCAGCTGAAACCAGACAATGAGTTGTAAAGCTATTAATGAGTAGCACACAGAGCCAACACAGTTGTACAGGTCTTGTTTCTTTCGGAAGGGAAGCCAAAAGTTTAAATGCCCTCTCACCCCATCTTCCACTGTAAACAGGAAGCTACTCCTGTATTTGTGAAAATGCTGAAGTGAATTATATTGCTGTGTTGCTTCTACTCGAGATTTACCTCCTAGGCTAGAAAAACCCTTTACTACATCTTTTACTGATCCCTTTTCCTAAGACTCCAAGTCCCAGGCACTAGATTTTAGGTTAAGAATGGCATAGGTTTTGAAAATGGATGTACGATGCCCTTTTAATAGAAGTAAAAGCCCAAAAGTACTTTTCCTCTAGTCTCCGCAAGACAATCAAGTGCAAATTAGAAAAAAGTACTCACCATTGTTGCTCTTAGCAAATATAATAAATAAGCAGTAATGAGCAGTGGATTGTGGAAAATCTGCCACATCCCTCAGTTCTAAGTTGAGACAGTTTTTAGCAGTGTAAGATACCGATTGTTAATTTAAGTTTATCTAGCTTCAACTTACAAACACTTAAGTAAGGAAGTGCTATCCTCACTACAAATTTAAAAGCTGAAAATGTGATCTATGCATTTCTGGTCCAATAGTAATTTTAGAAATTAAGTAACAAGTGGCTAAGATTTAGCAATCTTCAAGAATCTCAGCATTAAAGAACTAATGGAGGAGGACAGAGCCAGAAAAACAAGAGCTAAAGAACAATCATCACAGGATGTCTCTAACCAGTAAAAATATCTGGTCTTGGAGATGGGTTCTGGAATGGATAAATATTTGTTTAGCGGGTACACTTAAGTTCTTCAGTTAACATGCAACAGAAGTTGCATTTCTTATTCAAAACTTCCATAAAAGGCTTACAAAATTTTCATAGTGATTTTTTTCTAAATAGAACAGAAGCAGTAAGAACAGTTGGAGAACTGAAGTGAGTCAAACTATAAGACTGACCAATGACTGAAAAATTCAAGACTGGAGTTTAATCTACCTTATTCCTCTGAACCCTCTCTTCAATAGATACGGTTATGAAATGACAATGGTTTATGAGAACTTCCACTGGCAGGAGACACCTGATAGAGGCTTCTCCAATATCGTATGAAAAGTTCTAAGAAAGTTCTGGTGTGTCTGTAAATGAGTAGAGCTTAAAACTAAGCTGGACACAAGCCATTTCTATGATGAAACTGCAGGGCAATAGCAAAGACTGAAGTTTCTCCAAGTACCAGCATGGCTACTGGTAACATAGAATAATGCCTAAACATTTTACACAACACCATAAAAAAGGCTTTAAAAGCACCTTCAAAAAAGTTTCCAAAGCCCTCTAAGACTGTTTTGTGAAATATGTATTTAGCCACACTTAATAAACAGGAAACAAAGAAGGAATGGTAGTTTGTTTAGTGAAGATTATCTCATTTCACCATCCAAGCTCTCTACCATCTCACAGAACACTGCAGTTCCCACTAAATCATTTTTAAACTGATGCAGAAATAAGATTCACCTGCAGAAGGTTATTAAGCATGCCAGTACTTTCTGCAAGAACAGTGACGTGAAAGAAGGCTTAAGCCTTTTCTCTCTTTTTACCTCTTTTCTTTCCTGTAGCTTTAATCATGTAAGTTGCCCTCTGACATCTGTCATAACCTATTATATCGCACTGCTGATGCCAGTAAATACAAACCTAAAATTCACTGGTAGGTGAAGTGACATACTGCACAGCCCCAGGGTTCATCTCCTTCAGGAGAGAAAGTCTAAGTATAGCACTATAAATATTTTATGGCACAACCTGTTCCATGAGGGAAGAATTTTATTTTTTATTTGCTTTATGGTTGTATATTAGGATATTTCCAGAATCTGCATAGCTACTGAAGGTCATTAATATTTCTTTAAGTTATGCTAGAATTTAACAGAGACTTTGAAACATTAAGAAAAATGTAGCAATAAGTGGTTACTGGAATATTTTCTTCAATAAGTTAAAAGTCCAACCTGATGCCGGACTTTTAAATGTTTAATTACACAGATTAAAAAAATCAGGAGGTGAATGCAGACTTCTGAAGAACCTGGATTAAATACTTTTGCTCTTGATCTTCCATTTTTTGTAACATGAAGAAAAAAGGAAAAACTCAACTGGGATAGTAATAGAGTTTGTAATAAGGCACACCTCAAATTGTAACAAAAATTTGAAACATGGCTAAAAATAATAATATCTGTGGGGGTTTTTTGCTTTAATACAAGCAAAACTGACAAGGCAGGGCACTTGTGTCAAATCACAAGCGTTGAGATTCCAAGCTATGACTTCCTGCTTGAAGGAACTATTCTGAGGTCTCCATCTTCACAAGTTAACACCCCCTCACTCCTGTCACAGAAATGTGACACAGAACGATCTAAGTGGGCTCCGGCATGTCTGTAGAACATGCCAGTTCCAAGGCCTGCTTCTCCCAGAAATATCTGAAATACCTATGCATGGTCAGAAAAATATTTGCAATTATAAATGCTTTCTTGCCTAGGTGGCTAACAAATGGTCTTCCCTTGGAAAGCACATCTTTATCTAGATCAATTTAACAGTGCTTTACTGCACCTGACCCCTGATCTAAGCCACTGTTGAGAGGGCCAGAGAAGACCTTTGGAGATCTGAGAATTTATATACACAATATGCTTTTGACATGTTAAGCCCCAGAACAAGGTCATTAGTCTTTACCTCATCTTCTTTGCGGATATTGCACTGTATGGGAGTCACTTTGGCAGGACTCATGGAAGAAAATGTATTATTCAGTTCTTCTGCAGCAGCTTTTAATCGGTCAAATTTACGAGAGGCAATAACAACGCTGCAACCTGTAGAGACAAAATGAAATATCCTTCAGCTAACATACTTAAAATTACAGTTATGCTAGTTTTTTAATAACATCATGGAGATATCTTGTAGGATGTGCATTTATTAGTCACTGACTATAAGATACAGTGTTGAAGTTCTTGCAAGAGAGAGAAATGACTGACGTCAGGTGCTTTTTAGCAACAAGATCCCACTGTGCCAGGAAAAGAGCAATCAAAAAAATGTCCACAAGGTTCCCTCTCCTTCCTGAAGAAGGGAAGATAGCCTGTGAGTTGCAGAGTCAGCAAAGTAGCTTTCAGACATCACCTTTTGCTGCCTCTGCTCACAGCTGCCTCATTTATCAATTATGCGATTTAAAGATGTTTCAGCAGGTCTTGATCGCAAAAAAAAGATTGCTAAAACCACAAAAATACTCTTACTGTATGTCTGGCTATAATTTTGACTAATGGCGAGCAAATGTAATGCTCTGCTTTTTAATCTTACAGTCTGAAGGAAAGGATGATAGCCTCACGAGATTAATTCCTATCTGCAGACTAGACAGCAGGAACAGAGGCTTCCTCGTGGCGCTGCCACACACTGTAGAATCCCAGTTCAGAAAGGAGAGGAAAAAACTAGGCAGGGCTCAAGTCTTCTGTTTCTTCAGCATTTGGAGGCAGAAGGACTCATTCTACAGAGAAAAACAATGCAGGTGCCAAATTAATGGCAAGCAGTTGCACTACAACCAGTCTAGTTTCTTCTGTCACAGCAGCGGACTCAGGACACCTTTAAGGCTTCAGCAATTGCCACTACACAGACTAAAACAGACCACACCAAATTAATTCCTAGTGCAAATCCAGTAGGCATGCAATTTCATATTAGGGATAAGCAAATTACTAGCTTCCACTGCCAAGCAGGCAAGGAGGTCTTGCTCACAGTTCCCTCCTTCCATAACCTCAGCATCCCAGTGGAAGCCATTCATTCCTCATACCAGTTCTGCTGCTCATCTGCTTTAACATAAACCAATTCAACACCCTCAACCAGCCAAAAAAAAAGTGAACATCTTGCCAGGTGTTTTTTTTTCTTTGTTGCTATTTTACTGAGTGGAGTTTGGCCTCTCATGTGATCAAACAAATACCAGAATCAACTCAAAATAACTAGTGGGAGTAAAGAGCAACAATCTGTTCATTTGGCTCAGGCTGTCTTGTGAAACTATACATAAAACTAAAAAAAAAAAAAAAAAAAAAAAAAAAAAAAAATACAAAAAAAAAAAAAAAAAAAAAAAGGAGTTGAATTCTTCCAGAAGGAAGTGCTGCGACTACATATCCCTAGGAATGGGAGCTTCACCTTCAATCAGTGACCATCTTAAAACAACACATGTAAAGATATTAGTCCCTGAGGTCTCCTCTGATTTTTTAAATTAAGAACTCCGGTCACTTGCACAACCACCTAACACAGAGTAGAGTTCATAAAATGGCACACATAATTACCGATTAACACAAAATACTAAACCATAGTAGTGCAGTTATATTTATCAACTTAAGTGCTTAATAATACACACAGATATAGAATAAGGGTCAGTAAAAGAGCATATTTTTGCTAAATACGCTAACTGGGGGAGGGGGAGATTCTAACTCACTGAGGAACACTTGGTACCTACTGTACAAGCTGACATCCCTTATTTTTCTTCACAGAGATTGACCAGATCATTTCCTGACAGGGTCAGGGGGAAAAGGACACAAGTTTCCAGATGAAAGGTTTAAATCTGTCCAGAAGGCTTCAAAGGAGACTGGTTATAAAAACAATGTACATTATGACTGGCATTATATGTCACTGCTCCTACCAATATTCTCTGTCCAGACAGCCCCTCCCTCCAAAAAAATACAGCCTAAAGCGCAAGGTATACGTGGAAATAGTTCCCGGTCATCTTCTTGTCAGGAGTAGCCAGCAAGTCTGGAGGTAAGGAAGGTTACTCAGACAGACTCAAGCCATAGCTCTTTCTTCATTTTCTCATATGTGCTTTGTAGAGATTTGCAGCCTTGTTTTCTATTTGCGATGTTATGGACACACGCTTTTGTTATATGTATTTTGCTTGAGAAAAATAATGCAGATCAAATTAAATGCAATTTTAAGGTAACTGGGTAACATCATCAACCAACAGTGTGATGATGCTTAAAAAGCATCTCTTTAAGGCAGTATGTAAGGACACTTTAAAAAAATGGTTAGTTCCCCAGTAACACAAAGGTAGCAGAACTAGCCCACAGAGCAAGTGGAAAGCTGAGGTGACAAAGGCCAGGAGAGGCAGAGACGTCTCCCAGGACACAGTCTGAACAAAGTCAGCTCTTTACTATGCAGTGAAATGGCGTGGTGCACATTTCAACAGCGCAAACCACAGCGAGTGTGGCACTGTGAGGCATAACGCTAGTGCCGGTATTTTGAAGACAGTGAATCCAGTCATGACAATAAACATTATCTGAAACCAGTCTGATGCCCATGATCCCTAGCACTTATGTTGAAACCTGCAGAAAAGGCGTTGCAAGGTGGATGACTCAGAAGACGGCCTTTCACTCCAGATTTTACCACTTCTTTGTAATCAGCATGGAAAGAAAACCCACACATGCTGAAGATACACTTTAACTTCAGGACATTTCTGTCACAAGCACTGAGAGAAAAGCACCATTTCTCTAAGCTAACTGTGCACACAACAGTTCAAAACCATGCTACTCCCTAAGACTCAGTTCAACCAGATAAATCCTCCAGTTAAGCAAGACGAAAACTCGCTTAAGAGGGAGTATGAGAGAAAGGGTCCGGGTCTAATATAACCTCACCCTGACCGCTGTATTTAAAACAGCACATCTTTTAAGTGCCAGCAGGTCAAAAGACACAGCCCCACATAAACCTCACCTCGTTCTCCTCGCTATTCGCTGACTCCTGTGACAACGTCCCACGCACAAACTCCTCACAGACCCGCTGCCCGAGCACAGCCTACCCCTAAAACGCACCACAACCCCCCGAGCACTCCTGGACACCCGCCCCCTCAAACTCTATCCCCCGCCTTCACCTCACGCCCGGCTCCCTCAACATCCACCCTGCCCCGCTGCCCCACCGGGGCTCCCTGCGGAGCACCCTGCTCCCCGCGCCCACCTAGTGCCAGCAAGTCGGCGGCGATGGCCTTGCCGATGCCGGTGCCGCCGCCGGTGACAATGGCCACCCGCCCGCGGAAGAGCCCCGCCGCCAGCAGCCCGCGCGCCGCCGCCATCTTCCCCCCCTCACACAGCGGCCGCCACCACCCCCGCCACGTGACGCGCGGCCCCGCCCGCCCGCACCGGGGCTCCGCGCCGGGGGCGGCGAGCAGGCGGCGGCGGCTGCAGCGGTGCCGGCGGTGTCTGCGGCCCCGGCGACCCCGCGTCCTGCGGCACGGCGCGGCACGGCGCGGCACGGCACGGCGCGGCAGCGGAGACCCGCGGGCGGCGCCGGCGGGCGGCAGGTAAGGGGGTCGGTAACGGCCAGGTCTGTCCCCGCGGTGGAGAGACCGTTGGCCGCACGTTCGGTGCCTGGGAGGGATCGGTTCCTCAGGTAGCGTCCTGGTGGTCGCCTCTGCCTGCTGGAGCCTCGCAGCGAACCCACCTAGCCCCCATCCGTGGTCTCCTCTTCTTTAAAGGGAGGGTTTTTACGTGTTTTTCTGTACCGTTTCGGGTCACCTTCCGGCGACGCGGGAGGACACCCTCAGGAGCGTGGGGAGTGGAGCCCCAGCCAGGAGAAGTCAGTGTAACGCTCTAACGGTGTCGTAAATAGCAGAGGAAGCTGCAGGTGTTCTCCTGCCAGGGACCCGCGGGTGGAGAATCTTCTCTCCAGGCGTGGACTTCGTCGGGAAGAGGCCGTGAAGGCTGAGATGATACCATTTACCATGTCCCTAACACAGCCGTTTTGTGCTAACATGCATTTAGGGTGGTGTTTTTCACTTAAAATCGCCCTCAATAAGCTCAGGATTAATTATTCAGTTGACACAGAGGACAGCCAACGTTATTTTCCTTTCTATCCCACAGTGAAGTGACAGAGCATCTTTGTCCATTGCAGGTGATTTTAACCAGCGGTGATGTGCCCAGGAGCGTATGTGTGCACGTTCAGTATCTTTCCAGGCATCTCCTCTGTCCTTTTCAATAGAAGAGATGTTTGAAAGTATATCTCAATTTTGTCCTGTTATTTTTGCCTTAGGGGAGATGGCTATTGTGAGAAGAGAGTGAGAAAAAAATTTAAAAAGAGACACAAATAAGCTTTTCTCATTTGTTAAATGGATTTATTTACTTTTCCCAAAACATGTTCTAAGGTTTAATACTTTAAATCAGAGGCAATTATAAGATAACATCTTTATCCTGAAGTTCAGTGTGTTTCAAAGGAAGCTATATACCCTCCTTTTAAGTGTAGGGAAGGGGAGCCATGGAGAAGTTAACGGTGTGTCCAAACTCATTCAGCAAAGGGTGACAAGACAAGAATGGACTTCTGCATGGTGACTTAGGTCAGTGAGGCAACCGTTAGACAAAGTTGCCTTCTGGGTGGGTTAATGTTTGCAGAATACTTTATTATTTTAAAGCCTCCTTTCCAGAGGCAAAACGCAAAGCACTGCAGGTGACACTGCAAGAATTTTTTTTTTCACTCCCTTTTAATTATCTTCCACAATCCGGAGACTCCACAGATCCCCATTAACTGCCTCTTGCTGCCCTACATATCTTAGGCAAGCCGTATCAGAGACATCATTAATTAATCCCAGGGAGAAGCACTCATCTGTACTAGTGAACTAGATCTTCATATTCCAACCTGCCTGCCATCCCGACTGAGCCGCAGGCCACCAAGAAAAATCCAGTGGGCCTCTCTGCTCATATAACTTGCTTGATTTCAGTGTGCTCCCCGGAGAGCACTATCAAATGATTTTTCTTCCCTATCAGGATAAATTGCCTGGTTTTTGGAATTTCTCGATAGCCATAGTAACACCATAAATAAGGGGCTGAACACATGAGTTAAGGTTCTGTGAGTGATGGGTGGGAGGAGAAAGGGAAAAGGCATAAAGACTGGAGAGTAAGGAGGCAAGAAAAGGAGGCATCCATTCCTTGGCATTCAGTGGTAGCCTCTTCTGGTACAAAATCTATCCACAGAGAACAGAGCTGAGGTAACCAGTGCTCACAGATATTTTCAGCAAGGCGGTGGCTTCTATTCACTGTCGTGTGGGTTGCCTTTGAACCAAGGATTCAAAATGTACCTTTGTGTGAATCGATTTTACTCCAGTGGTTGAAATTAAAAATTATTTAAGCTGAAAAGAAGAAAATCTTATTAACGGAAATAAATTTTAATCTGCTCCTACGCTTGTACTTTCTTATTCACAAAGGAATGTTCATTTTCTTTTATTGGTAGCATTAAAACATGTTGGTCTGTCGCTACATGCAGCCATAGTGGTAAATTCAGTAAGCAGAAGGCTCTTCTTACATATTTATGTTATTCTATAAACTTAATGTTCAGATTCTTAATTTTTATGTGGTAGGAAATAGTGTCTGATTAGACAGCTGATTTTTTATTTATTTATTATTTCAGTATGTGTCAGCTTGCATTTGGAAGAAAATAAATCTGCATTTAAAGCCTCAGAGTCTTCATTTTCATTTCCTGAAGTTAAAAAACATCAGATTTTTTTTTTGTCCTTGGTATATCTATCACTTAAAACATTAACCATTCAAAAATCAAAATGACACATTTAGGAAAAAGAATTCATCAGTATTTTTTTTCCAGTTGTCAGCTCCTTCAGAGTTGTGGGATTAGCACATGCCATTCTTCAACATCTACTTTTTTATTTATAGATTGAAGAGGAAAAACTAGATTTCCTGTTTTTACAGCTCTCAGATTGTGTCTTGGCTTTGAATGAACTAGTTCAATTTGTTGAGATGAATAGGAAACTCTGCATTTTCAGAAAAGGCTACTTTTGTCAAAAGCTGATTTTGTGCTTTGCCAGCCTATGGCTCAGCCATTCAGCTGGTGACATCTGCCAGTCCAGTACGCTGCCATGCTTTAAAAATCCTGGCAGCGGTATGTACTGCTTTAATAATTCCCTATAGCCTGTTGTCCTTCAGGGGTTCTATACCCTCTCATGTCTTGTAATCCATGTTGGCAAGGGGGAAGGTCTCAGTGTTGTTAAATACCAACCTGATGTGAGAAAACAGATGGCTCCAAACAGGAGAGAAACCTCCGCGGGATCCAAACACTGGAGAGGTATCCCTGGGGCCAGCAGTCTCACAAGGAGGTGAGAGCAGAGGGGATTTAATGAAAAGCATCTCAGTGCCAGAAATAAAACTTTAAGGTCAAAGACGATTTCTGACAGGGGGTTTCTGCTAGTTAGCCTTCAGAAAAAATCAGACTTGCACTCCAGCAGCCTCTGCTTTCCCAGAACCCCACTCTTATGGATGCTCCATGTTCATATCTTTCTTCTCCTGGGATACCAAATTGCACGAAGTGTAACAGCAATAATTTCTCCCCCCCCCAACCTATTACAAGAAATGCCTGGATTGAGCCAAAACCAAATGAAATCTGGTATGAGTTTCTGTTTCCTTACCTCTCTGGACCTTTCTGTGGGATTACGCAAAAGGCCTCTTTGGAAATCCCTGCTACTTTCACCTCCTGTCTGTGCATTCTCTCCTGTGGCTGTTTTTCCTTTCATCATCTCTCACCAGCAAGTGAGAGCCTTTCTGTTTCATGGCTTCTGGTTTCCATGTCAGAATGCCTCCTGGTCAGCCCCAGCTGATGGTCAGGCTCTCTGGTCAATTCATCTCTTTAGGGACTTTCCCTCTGGAAAGGTACTTTACTCTCAGTGGTATCTCAGGGAATTTCAGTCTAATTAGGAGATAATCAGGATTTTACAACTTTTCATCATTATCCCTAGGAATTTCATTCCAGTGATTAAAAAAATACAGGAGATACCGAAGACAGACGCCCCACTCAAAGCAGAGTTCGTAGTGGCACAAGACGTAGAATATCAGCATCAAACAGTTTGAAACTGGTACGTAGCCAGATTTTCTAAATAATCACACACCGGGCTACTACCATACTAATGATACTGAACATTCACTTGTCTGCAATTGAAAGTGCTGCATTTTTAATACCCTGGCATCATGGATCTGTATCTGCACTTGTATCCAATCGAGAGTCCCATGAGCCAACTAATTCCTGCTGCTGGAGATACTGTCTAAGTATCTTAGATTGTATTTACTGTGCAATGCATTAAGCAACCCTGAATCACTCCCAGGGGAATCTTCCAGTTCTCTCTCTGTGCAGTTTGGCTCTTCAGCATCTCCTAGGCCATAGCTGGGTGTAACTCGGAGAAAGCTCTGATGTGAAACCCCCAAATATCTTGCCCAAATAAAAACCACAGGATGTAGTTTGGTGTCGGTATTTTTCAGATAATCCTTTCCAGACTGGATTTAAAATTGACTTTCTTTTCCATTGGGCTGCATGGCTGCAACTTCTTGCTCTCTAATTGCAAGTATTTCTGTGTGGTCTCTCCTAATTTTGTCTGAGTAAGGCACTTGGGTGCTTCATCTTGCCAGCGCAGAGCAGGGCAAGAAAGGAGAGGAGACCGAGATGGTTAGGGATCTTTTGAGTATGAAGGGAAGGCAAAAAAGCCTGAGGTTCTAACACAGGTCCTAGTTTTTAGTTATCGTAAAGGTCAGGAAAGAGTCCAGTATGCATTAAAACACCCTGGCAAGAGCACTGCATGATTTCCTAAGGAAAGGAAACGGGGGTCTTGCAATCCTTCACTGAAATAACCACCTGCCAGCCAGGCCTCTAGCTAGCTAGGACTGTGCTGTTTTGCATTAGCATGAGTGCTTCACACCCACCACTGGTGCTTTATGGCTCTGCGGTCTTCAGACTCCCAGTATTTCTTACTTGCATGTGTGTGTGGGTATACACGGTGTAGAAAGTGTTTTCTCTGCACTACGGAAAGGGAGGTGAGGGGCTCAAAACTCCGTTTTCATGTACTACGTGCTTGCTCCATTGTTACTTTTTCCTAGGCATCTGCTTGGATGCTTAGAGGAAGCACACCACCGGCTGGATGTGTGGAGCAAGCTCCTAGTGCATCTCTCAATGCCGTTTAATATAAAGGCTTCAAACTGAGGATGGATCAGGTATTATACCAATAAAAACAGATGCTACACCTGATCCTAGCCTAAGGGCACTGCTGTGGAAGCAGGATGCTGGGCTTGAGTTGGTGGGACCCGCTTGGTTCAGCCATTCCTGTGGTACCTTGTAATCCAGCAGTGACATGGTGGATGGGGTAGGAATTACAATGGGCACCTGCTGTTTCAAGGTGCAGGATGACCTGCTTTGGCAAATGCAGAAGTGGGGGGTAGAGCAGGGGAACAGAGAGAGCATGTCTCCACTTTATCGTTGAGATTTTTTTCCTACAAGATTTAGGGACTTCTGTTAAGTTTATTCAAGATTCTTATCTAAACCACTTGGATTGCTTTGAGGATTTCAAACCAACCTCCATTTCCAAGTCATTCTTTTAAAGCCTCGGTTCTCTTTAAAGGCTGATGTGCATGTGCCATTCACTGACTTTTTTAGCATAGTATAATAAATATAAAGAAACAGATGTCATCGCTGTGGAGGCACTGGGAAGCTTTGAGTCCTTTGTCTCAATTTTTCTTTCTTCTAGCAGTCTGGACAAAGAAGTGGGGACACAACGGAGAGGCAGCACTTCAGCCTTTCATTCTAAGAAAAGGTAGAACAGTACAGTTTGGGGATTTTGAAAAAGTTGGTATGCAAGAAAACCGATTAGGCATTTCATTTAATATAAAATAAAAATGCTCAGCTATTCTTGTATGCTGTTTTCCAGCCTTCAGTAATACTGATCTACACAGCAGTTACTATTCTGTGACATTTAGAAAAGTTATGGAACAGCAGAGGAAAATAAAAAGAACTGATTCATAAAACAGATACTCTGTAAAATGTTCTTGACTTTTAAAAAAATCCTTTGGAAATGTCATCCAGAAATAATTTAGTGATACTTTGGAACGCCTCTCTTCACTACCTTTTTTTATTGTTTTGGCTGTATCCATAGACTACTGTCAGGAAGCATTTGGGTGTCTCATGGAAGGATAGCAGGGAGAGAAGGGCCTGAGCCGCCCAGCATGGCATCAGGAGCCACCGAGCCCTTAATCCACACCCAAGCAAGTCTAGTCTTGCTGCAGCTGCAGCTTCAGTGGTGGTCAAGCCGTGCTGGCCAACGCAGGTCCGGCTCATGGTGCCAGCAGGATTGGTCCAGAAGCTGCTCAGCAGCGTTAGCGTGGGGCAGCGCTGGCACTAATCCCACCTGCCGACAGGCAGGAGCCGTGTCCCAGTGATAAATCAGAACTGGGCAAACTTGGGTGTGTTGGCACTTGCCTGCAGAGATTGTGTCGCTTGGCCACTCCTCCCTTTGCTTTTAGCTTGAGCTTTTAGCACCCTCTGCTCCTGAGGGGAAGGCATGGGGCGGGGGGCTCCATTAGCAAACACCCATAACGTTTTTGGTAGCATGAGTCATCTTCCTGCGTTATCCGCTCTGCTCTGGTGTTCAGTGCCATCCTCTGCTTTTGGCAGTCCAGCATGAGGTGTGCCTTGGATGCACACCCAGGGCATGGTCATGTTTCTTGTTTCTCTCTCCAAGAAGTGGAAGTGTTTTGAAGCTTGTGGATTAAGCAGGGAGGCAAAGACGGGTGTGATCTGAGCTTTGCTGTTTGCTTTCTCCTACCTTGCTGGGATGGCATAGGCAGATGTTTCTCTTCGTGCCTCTTGCTATTGTTACACAGACACTTAATGCCACCTGGCAATGGGCTACTGCTATGAGGGGTAGTTTTTCTTCCCTCCTTTAGGCATTCTTTCCCCTAGGAGTAGCTGCATGGTGACTCTGTTGAGGGAATCCATCTGGCTGAAAGTAACATTTTATTTTCTTTTAAAATGCAAAAGGGTTATTTTCAGTGAGATAAATCCCCCTGTCAAGCTCACCACAAGCTGCGCAGACGCTAGTACTGATAGGGAGGGGCTGTTCTTGCCTTGCCTTCTAACGTGTCATTCATCACAGCCTTGAGTATTTGCTAGATTCAAGTAGCTGTGTAATCTAGTTTGAGCTATTTCACCATGAAATGGAGACAGACGTTGTCCTCTGTTTCAGCAGGGTATGGTGAGGATGCATATGTGAAAGATCATGTGGAGTCATTCAGGTATTTAAAACAGATCCAAAGCTGTTGAGGGAGCCCTACCATTTGGCCCTCTCCCAGCATAAGGTCTGAATTAAATGTGCTTTCTTACGTAGGTCTTGCCACATGTTTTTTTAGGGTTTGGGGCTGCATGTCTTGCATTAGACCAATGAGTTTTGTCGTAACATGATTGACTGGTGACAGATCTGACCTAAACAGCTGGATGCATCTGATACCATCTATTTTTCGTGTGTACAATCTGCCGGCAGATAACCCCTTTAAAAATACTAGGGATTGGAAATACTCCTTTGGGTAACATGCATCCTCAGAAACACACACATGCACATGCACAAAATCAGAGGCGGTGATGGGTGGAGAAGGGATTGGGGATGGCAAGGCTATGGAGTAAAAGGAACAGGCAAAGGAGGATCCGTGGCTGGGGAGCTCTCATTCAAGGTAGGTCTCTGGGGTAAATTTCCCCTTATCTCTTCCCCATCCTGGGTAACTCACAATGCTTCTAAAGCACAGGTTGTTTTTTGTTTCTGCAGATAACCCCTGCATGATGTGAATGAAGACACAGTGCCAGTTCTTCTTATGTGTTGTACATTTTATGTGACTATAAAAATAAAAATTGATGCTCCTCACGGCTTACCGTCTACATTTTTTCCTCTCATGTCTGCTCTGAGCAGTCATAAAAAGGTTACTTGTGCTGTAGCAGGGATGTAAGATCAAGGATTGTATTAGCTTACAGGAAGGGTCTTCCTTCCTGTCTGCATTCAAAGCAGATAATTTCTCTTCTATTAGTAGCAGGTTCAAGCCCTGAAAACCAATGGAAAAAACTTCCTTTGACCTAAAAGGTGCAAGGCCAAGCTTTTAGGCTCCTGTTTTGTGTGTCAAAGACTAATACTGTTATGGAAAGCATAGGCAGCAGTAGCTTTCCTGCATAGTAACAGAAGACTGTGCTTCTAAAAATTCCTCTACGGAGTGTTTTTGCAGAGCTGCCTCCCCAGGGTTCTCCATCTGTTTTCACACGGAGATTAATAACAAATTGTTTGGCTAATAAACTGCTCCCTGCTATCTCTGAAATTTTACCATTTCTTTTCCTTCCCTCCCATGGACAGTTATTAGATTACTGTCTGCCCCTGTGCTCCCACGTGGGAGACATCACTAATATTAGATGCACAGCAATCATCATGCTTCAGCTCCACAGCAAGGCTTTTAAGGGGTGAATATCTCAGTGTATGGCTGAAAGAGTTGGTGCTGTGGACAGCTGTGTAGTGCTGAGGGCTGACCTTGTTCTTACAGGATGTGAAGAACAGGAAGAGATAAGAAATAAGCTTTGTGTACACTACTGTGATTTCTGCAAGAGCCCATTTTTTGTTCACAACTATGGAGAAAATACTCCCAGGAAAAATGGGACTGGGGCATGAACCTGTTGGATTCACCAGCACCCCTGCGGGATATGGGGTTGATGGTGGTGTTTCAAAGTGCTGTATTCAGAAGGTCAGGACCAGGTGGCACAGGGTATCCCAGCTGCTCCATTGGCAGAAACAGATGAGAAAAGAATAAACATCTACTGTGAAAACAGGCTTAAGATCAGGAGGGATCTTTGTGATCTTTCAGTCTGACTGCTCCCTAATACAAGCCCACATTAACACCTCTTCTGGTCAAGTACTGGTGACCAAACTGCTCCCAAGACACCCAGTCCAGATTTGGAAGTTTCCAGTGATGGGACAACTCTCCACAGCCCTCCATGATGTATATCAAGTGACACCTACCCACTTTGTTAAAACACCTACCTAAAGTCTGCCCTGTATTTCCATCTTTCAGCTTTTTATCTTACTGCATCCTCCTCTGCTGGATCAGAGGGACCTTCTTCACCATGTTTTTGTTTCTGATGTAGACAGACTGACATTAGATTTTACCTCCTTGTGCCTTAAACAGAGTAATCTGGGCTCCTTCACTTCCTTATCCCAAGGGCTCTGACCCAGCCACAACAATGGCGCGTCTTAGGGGCTTGCCCCCCATTGCCCATTCCCTCCCCTCTTCTCAGCTCAGGAGCAAGAGAAGAAGAAACTGAGCTGCCACCACTTGATAACCCTGTTGTTGAGGTGTTTCTTTCCAGTCCTGGTGGTTACTCACAGTGGCAATAGCTGCTGTAGTGGGGGTGGGAGTGTCAGACATAGCAAAATAATTCAGGTATCATAGGCATCTTCTGGTCATTAATCAGCATCCTGCCTGCCCGGTGAGCACAAGAACTGGACACAGGTTTCCAGTAGCAATCCTATCTGTGCCAAATTCAAACGTAACATCACCTTGTTCCTCCTCGCATAGTCAAGGTTGACATAGTCCTTTAGGCTTTGGCATCACACCAAGAACTGACATTAGCTTATCATCTACTGTGAGTTTAACCAAGGTCACAGCTGGATGAACTTCTAAGAAAAAAAAAGCCCAACCACAGATCTTTGCCTGTAGCTTTGTGTTATTTTTAAATATTACTGGCAAGTCATCCCCTTTTCAAGGCAGTAGGGACTGAGCATGGAACTACAGCCAGGAACTATGGGAATCTAATCCCACATCAACTTCCGTGTCTCCAGACTTTTAGTAGATCATCCCAGCAGTGATGCTTTTGGCTTCTCTGTGGCTCCAGGCCTGTTTTATTTTCAGCACGTCTGGGAGGGGAATCTTACTGTTGTCTCAGGGGTTCATTAGGCTCAATCAGGTGATTTTAGGATTTCATAGATCAAAAATATTACTTTTTATTGCTGATTCTCAGAAGAAGGTGTTAGACCCTATTGTACCTCCTGGATGAATTACTACAAAGAGTGAGTTTATTCCATAGAATAAGTTTATTCCATTTCCCCATAAAGGCATTTTTAAAAAACACTGAATGAAAGCTTACATGAATTCTAGTGGATGTGAAGAGATCTCGGAGTCCTGCCAATGTTAGTAGGTTAAGAGCCAGAGCGTGCTATCTTTGAAGTCAGTGGATGGTTTGCTTTGGAGTTAAAAGGGGGAAGTGGAAAGCAAAGCATTAGATTTCACTGTGAAGTTTCTTGCATATCCCATTCCTCTTTTATATTATTGTTTGCGGAAAACTGCCTATCTGCACGCTGCTTCCAAACAGATGTAAAGACCACATTCCTCAGGCAGACGAGCTACAAGAACACTATTGAGGAATTGCTTCTCATATTAGCTCATTTATGGTTTTTCTTTGCGGTGGTGGAGGTGATGAGATTCCCTTCTTGGTTTTGCTCCATTCTCTGTTGAGGTTGGACTTTGGAATGGGGGGAGAATGCACAGACAGTGATCTCAAACAACCGCCCCACCGAATCACGCTTATTTGGTACACCAGACTAGGGCATTCATCATCACGGCCCCTCTTTGTTCTTGCTTCCCTTGATCAACAGTGGAATATTTAAACCGAGTTGCTTCTAGGTAGTTCTAAAGTGCAACACTTGATGCTGCAGTGAGGGGAGAGTATTTGCAGTAAATTTAGTATTTTATAAAGCTGTTTTCCAGTATGTCTGCAAATTTAGGCAGACATTTTTGCACGGCAGGTGTAAACTGAGATGGCAATCTAACCAGTCTGTTCCCAGCTGTGCTGCAGAGCTAGCCGAGATATTCCCTGCCCAGTGATTTAGAAGTAGTCTGACTTCTGGGGTATGCCAAATCTTTATTTTTTTAATTCCATTTTATGTGTCTTCTGGTCACCAGGGAAGATTTATTTTCTATAATGCAAAAAAGAATCTGAATTGTTGAGTTCCTCAAGGCCACATAGAGCCAACTGGCCACAGACTTAGGTGTTGAAGTGATACAATTAAAAGTGGTGTGTGTGTGTGAGTGTACGAGCCATAAATAGTTGATCTAAAGTTCTGCAAAACATTTCAAAACAAACCAGCAAAATCTTGTATCTGTGGGAAGACCAGGACCATACTGCCAAATCTAAAAAAGCTCATCTTTTTTCTAGCATCTGTTCAAGTAAAACAATTTCCCCAGCATTGTGTGGGCTATAAATTATGATAACTGTGTTTCTTAGTTTCCTGTTAAAGAGATGAATCAGATGATACCAGGTAGAAGCTTAATTATTGGTCATGTGCATTCTTCTAAATATAAATGTTCACGTAAATGTTCAACAGAGCTCTTCAGAGTTGTTAAAATGTAATTCAGTGTATTCAGATTTGTACCTAAATACTTCATGAATACTTGGCACAGTCAGTTTCTTAAATGTTATGAAATCTGAGAACCATTAATCCTGCGTCTTCCACGTTCATGGAGCAGGATTTGCCTGCCTCGATACATGTTTAATTGTATGTTTTTTACTTAGGCAGCTTTCCCATAGATAACAGTGTCACTTGATATTGCTGTTAATTTTGCTTGAATGAGGAGTAAAAAACTGAGCCCTTATATTTGTTACAAAGATTTGTGAAGATTTGGGTTGTTTTCTCTGCACAATCAGAAGACTTTGCTGTGGTTTCCAATTCCCTCCCCAGTGAAGTCATCCTAATAGTAATTTTGCTTTAAATCCTCTGTATATACTGTATTTTTAAGGTTTGACCACACTACATAATACTAACGTAAGGTTTGAAACATCATTCATTTTGACATAATTCGATTACTTTTTGTAATATCCTTGCAATGGACAGTAAATCAGTAAATCTTAAAATGAGAAAGGCACCAATATAGCTGTTGTAATGCAGGATGAGTGCAGTGTTCCTGCTGCAGTTGTCTCTAATCTAGGCCAGTCCCTTAAATCAGTCAACTTCTTTTTTGTCTATGATTTCATTTCTTCATTCTCATGCATGTGAGCCAAAATTATTGTCTTCTGTTTGCTTCCAGCATTGCAGAGGAATGTTAAATTCACCCAGTAAGCTGTGCTTGTTTAATCTCTTCTTATAAATGTTAATACTCTTTCCTTTTCCAGTAGCTTTGGTTTGTTATCTTTAAAATTGGAACCTGAGAATCAGGATTAGGTGATATTACAAGACATGTATCCATGTAATAAAATTGATGTTCAGGACAGTAATAAGGATCTTCAGATGACATTTAAACCAGTTGGAAGTAGCCCTTTATAGGAAAATTCTGGCAATTTTTTTCTGCTTGGTAAGAAAAAGACACTTATTCAGCCTTCTCTGTCATTTTAGGCTGGGAATGGAGTGCATAGTTTGGATATCAGCAGTGGGACATCTTACCAAAACAAAGCATCCATGGGACCGATGTCTAATCAATGACTTCTAAGTGCAGGAGCTGTTAGATTGGAAACAAGTGCTACAAGATGCCAAGTGAGGTGCTTGAGAGCAGCAGTGGAATGGAGGAGACCGTGCAGAAAGAGAGCAAGTCTGGAAGCCAGAGCCCTCGCTGCGGCTCCATGAGAAGAGCTGTGGCAACCACTGTCACCTTTGATGGGGAAGCCACTATGGACCGGAGGAAAAAGAAAAAGAAAGAGTCCCGTCCCGAGTCAATAATAGTGTATCGGTCGGAGAATGAGAATAAGGTGGAAGAAGAACAGGCGGATGAAGAAGGAGGGGAGAAGAGCTCTGAGGAAGGCTCCAAGTTCCTGGGTCAGTCGATGGCAGATGGTATGTATTCCTGGGAACACCCACTTTCCATAAACTTTTTTTGATGCCGGCATGCACTAAAGTCAAATGGAAGTGACTGTGGGACCAGCCCTCTCCAAGACTGCAGGCAAGGAGAGCTTGAGTTCATACATGAAAACACTCTGAAATAAAAAGCATTACAGGCCTATTTGGGGTGTTTCCTGCAGTTCTTTGCAGAGGTTGGTAATTGCTGCACTCTTGGTTTTAAATGTATGTGCTGATTGGGGTTGATCCAGAAAAATGCTGAGCATGCTTTAAGCCGATGATGCTATGATCAAGCCCCTGTCCATGCCTAAAACAACTGCCTGTTAAATGAAAGGATGGAAGCAGATGGATTTAGTGGCTTTACCTGTGATAGGGAGTTTTACTCATTATCTAGGATTTGCTGTTGCCTTCTGTTTGCATATTCTCAGCACCACTTCCTCTTTAAGAGTGATTATTTGGCAAGGTTATCGTGGGGCATCTTGGAGCCCCTTTCACTTCTGATGTCTGTCCTGGATACCCTTGCAGGGAGGAAGTGTGGGAGGCAGGTCCTATGGCTAATCCTCTTGTGAGTCAACAGTGCAGGCTCAGAGAGGCTTAAATGTGAATGCGTGCTCCTGGTCCATCAGCCACACCAGATTCCCCCATGATTCCAACCCGTATCCTCATGGCTTATCTGCTGCCTTTCTATTTTTGTGGGTCACTTCAAACTGCTCAGCCTCCTTTTAGGAACCTCTGAAGATCTCCTTCCAAGCTAGTCAGAATTAAGACCAGGAGGAAGCATATTTTAGCTGCATAGAAGACTATGGCCAGTACCACTGCAGGGACCATCCTAAAACAATGTCACTTGGAAGCTAAGGCAGTCTGTTTGTGACTTTAATACACATCCCAACATTTTCCTGTTTGGTGCCTTTGTTGATGCCTTAAAATGCAAATATAATTGTATGAGAGCTTGTAAGGATTTTCTAAACTTTGAAAATTAATTTGCATTGAGATACAGTGCAAATGTGAAGTGAAATATTAGCTATTCAAGTATAACTCCATGTGTGGATATGTTTATTCCAGAACAAAAGTCTTAGTCATATTTATCTAATTCATCCTAAGTGTCCACACTGTTCAGGAATAAATCTATGAGGGTGCCAGAGAAAACAGGCATACCATTTTTTATTCAGTTACTCTGTATCATCTCTTTTTCATATAGTCCTGCAGCACTTTCCCTTCACATATTGTCCCCAGTCCAGATGCTGGAGTCTTCTCCCTTGTGATTTCTGTCATCTGGAATTCCTGTCTTCTCCCTCATTAGCTCTTCTTCCATTTTGTTCTGTGATAATCTTCTTTATACTGCATTACTTCTTGCATTCCATCTTTTTTTAATTTAACTATAACTCCATATGCACTATGTAATTGTCTTTGGGGTCTTTGGGGATTTACACAGAATACTCCGTACAGAAAATAAATCTAATGTAGATGAGTTTATCTGTGTTCGTAGGTGTCTGGAACATGCCTTTAGACAGCCGATATGTAACCTTGACTGGAACAATCACCAGGGGAAAAAAGAAGGGTCAGATGGTGGACATCCATGTCACACTAACGGACAAAGAACTGCAGGAACTGGCTAAGTCAAAGGAACCTCCTAAAGAAGACCTACCTGAGAAGAAGGAGAAATGTGATGTTGGGCTGGACAGAGGACCCCACATCGTCCTCTGGACCATCATCTGCCTCCCCATCATTTTTGTAGTGTCCTTCGTGGTTTCATTCTACTATGGAACCATTACGTGGTACAACATCTTCTTGGTGTACAATGAAGAGAGGACCTTTTGGCACAAAATCACCTTTTGTCCCTTTTTGATCATATTCTACCCAATTATAATTATGGTTGTATCTTTTTCCCTAGGCATGTACTCAGCTGTGGCCCAGGTAGCATGGTCCTTTGGGTACTGGTGGCATGCTGTCAGGGATATGGAGAAGGGCTTCTGTGGCTGGCTCTGCAGCAAGCTGGGTTTGGAAGATTGTTCTCCGTACAGCATTGTCGAGCTGCTAGATTCTGACAATATCTCAGGTAGTCTCTCTGGCAAGAGCTCTGCGCAGGGGGTTGAGACCTCGGCAGTGTGAGCCTTTGTCCTGGATGACTATTTTGGTCATATGTGAGTGGTTTTCACCTAGAAAATAACACACTGATTTTTATATATATATATATTTAACAAAACACAAACTTAATTAATAAAATATTGGGCTGGGAGTGCTCCTTAAATGTCACAGAATGCAAGTGTGCTAGCTTCATGTGATCTGGGTGGGGAGGTGCATAGCTCTCCAAGGATTTGTCATCTGTTTTAGCTAATTACAACTTCTGGGAATGGTGAGAAAATCCAGGTCTGGGGGGCTTGGGCTGTTTGTGGGTGGCAGAGATATATGCTGAAAAGTCCACTTCTGTAAAGTTAGACTTTACTTTTAGGGAATGGGACATAACAGTGACCTATTGACTCAGTGAAAAGAAGTCTCTACTTGGGGGATGACCTTCAGGAGCTAGGAAATCCTTCAGAGGTGAAGGCTAAATTGCAAAACGTGATGTTCCTGCTCCTAGAAAGGGTCCTTTTCCAATCCTTCTGACAAGTGCAGCAAACCTTCCAGGTAGGCTAACTGCTTAGACACTGTCAGAGTTTGAAAAATAGACCATTACAATAGTTGTGCCCAGCCTTCCACTGGGAGGGGACAGCATAGCCTCTGACAAAGGCACGTGAGCTCTAGGCTGACCTGAAACGCACCTATCACATGATGGAAGAGTAGGGCTTGCTCTGTAATGTGGTGCATAGGGACCTCATGGGTCTGCCACCAAGCAGAGAGACTGTAGGTACAGAGGTAGGTGCTTAGGACACACCTGCATTTGATCTCTTGATAGGTGCAGTGCTAGGAAGGAGTGGGCTACAGGAGTCGTACGCAGTGTGCAGTGCAAACAGTTGCATTATAGGGAAGAAGTATCTGCTCTGAGGAGCGTGATTGGTTTGCATGTCACTGCAATGCAAGTGTGGACTGGCAGCACCTGTATTTAGGGAAGTAGAGTGGAAGGTGCTTGGGTTGGGAAGGTCTCACTGAAACGGTCATTCTGTTTTTCAAGTTGCTCTTACGGAAGAGCTGCTGGACCTTCCCTTTCAGAATGGGGGAGTCCCTGAGCCCGTGTCTGTTAGTGCCAGTGCGAACTGCATTAGTGCCTCAGCTCTGGAAATCTGCATTCCCCACACACTTCCTGGTTAATTATGTGGAAGAGCAATGGATTATACATCCTCCTCTCCTCATGTCTCATTTTCATAATTGGTTTCCCTTCTTTTGGGACTTTGCATGGCACCTTAGTGGGCTCCCAGACCAGGCTGAGGTGGCCACATTAGGCTGGAGAAATTTTAATTGTCTCCTTAAAAAAAATGACTAGCAGAAAAGTTCTTTTCCTGGATTGACTGTTGGGGTTTTGGCCTAAGGAGGACACGAGGAAAATAAAAGAGAGGTATAACAGACTTTAATGGGGACTGAGTTAAGCATCTCAAACATGATTAATCTTCTGAGTGCTCTAGTTCAGCTGGTGCTGCTAGAAAGTCTGGCTCAGCCCCAACCCAGAGGAGCCCACCATTTGCATGCGTGTAGGTAGATAATTCGTAGTGTGCAGTCAGTCAGGCCGCACAGTCACTCATGTCTGTATAGGTGTTTCACTTCCCCAGTCTCCCTACCAGAGGGGGAGCTGCTCTAGTTTTAGGATGGTAAAGAGAAGCATTCAGAAGCTGGATTTCACAGGAACTAATGCTTTGTGTTGCATTTCAAGGATAGGGTCAGAACTATACTGACTGGCTGTCCTGGTTAGGACATCTGGGAACCTGTGATGTATAAACAAGTCCATCCGATGCTCTAGGCCTGACACTGAGAAATAAGTAAAGTCCCTGCTGCATCCTTGGTCCATCCCCTTCTGGGAGGTCCAGCCAAAGCAGACTCTTAGCACTGGCTTGAGGATTAACAGTGTGAATAGTGTAAAAGCCAAATATGAAGAGCAGGCTTGGCCCTTCACTTTACAGGTACAGCCAGGCTGTGTTTGCTGCTTCCTGATGCACAGCTTTCAGTTTTTACTGGCTAAATCTTCAAAGGCAATGACCAACTTCCAGAAAAAAAAAAAAAAAAAAAAAGCCCAACCTGTGAGGCAATGGCAGGTGATTCAGGTGATTTAGTGGGGTTCAAAGAGGCTGACATATGCCTGGGACCGGTTCAAGCAGTGAAATGCCTTTCACATGGCTGTTTCAATCAGGGAATTGATATGCCTCTGAATTAATAGAGAGGCTGAGGATAAGTCATGCCAGTGCTGGCCGTCTGTAGTGACCCAGCACAGCCACTCTGCTTAATACTCCTCCACATGGAAATCGCAGGCTCCCACATGGCTGGAGGGTGGGAAGAAGTGATGCTTAACAAGTATTAATGGGAAGGAAGGCCCGCTGGCAAGTGTTCTCATGCTTTGCCTAGAGAGACACTGCTGGCATGAAAGGAGTGGATTGTGTATCTTGGCCCCAACATGCAGCAAACAAGTGGGTTCGGGGGAAGGATGGCTGGCAAGTGTGCATTGCTGCAGAGGGAGAAAACCCAATTCAGCTGTCACTGCCAAACAGCAGCTGTTCAAGGCTAGACGAAAGGCTGGGGTCAGTAGCACAAAGGGCCTTCACTTACAGAGGGCTTGAATGATAAATACTAGCTCATTACAGAATACAGCCATGTGAAATGTCTGCTGAGCTGCAGGATTTGCTTTCACAATTGCAAACAGCCTGCCCGAGCAGAGACAAAACCAAATCTGTGCCTCTTACTGCTATGTAAACACAAAGGAGTGTCAGAGAAGTCGTATTACCTTCCCTCTGCCATGGCAGCTATGCTTCTGGGCTTGGAGGCCACCTTTCCGAAGATATACTGGAACAATCCATCATGTGTTTTCTACTTCTTTACACTTAACCAAGCTTGCCTCTGCTCCTGCTGAAGTCAGGGTGTTCTGCCATTGATTTTGGCAGGGGCTGGTTTAAGCTTGGGGTTAGTTCTGGTGCTATTTGTAAAAATTTTATTCAAACTTTTCTCAAAACAGCTCTGGATAGCTTTCTCTCTTGCCCGTTATCCCCCAGAGTGGTTTGCCTGCTGCAAAATATATAATCATAATCACTTGTTGTAATAGGAAAAAGCACAAGTGTTTGTCTTGTTCTACCCTTGCTTTCAGAAACTCACAAGTAATTTCTGCTTATGTGCCACTGTCAAACTGCAGGGAATTCCAGTTATTCTGATTGTTGAGTGTGTTTCTGGCTGCTCTAGTCTGGATGTTTTTTTTAAGCAAAGATAATGTGTGTTTGCTGATTGTTATTTTTAATTGCATTCCCTTTTCCCATCCTTGCTGGCCTGGGTGGAGAATAAAGATGTACGTGGCTTTAGAAGAGTGCTGCTCTCATGCTTCTGCTTGACATTGTGTTAAAAACAGTGCTGTGGGATGGACACAGTCATTCTATGCTGATAATTGATTACAATTCTTTATCTTTGAAGACTCACTTTAAAGTGTGTCTGAAATGGGTCTCAGTTTTACCTCCTGTTAACCTGTACCTATCCAGAACTATCATATCTCTGGGCTCTGAGTTATTCTTTGTTTTTACTTCACAGCGCGCAAATGAAAACTTTTTGATTTAATCTCACTCACTGGGTATCTGTTTGGCTTTAGCCCCAAGGATCTGTAGGGAGAGACACGCTTCCATACCAAAATAGGAAGTACATTTAACTCTACAAATATGGCCTGTGTGTCTGTGACTTGGAGCTGCTATTTACAGCTGTGCTGGGAAGATTTCTTACAACCCCTAAGTACTCCAGACATGCCTTTGTTATGGTAAGTCAAAGGAGAATCCACCAATACAGTTCTTCGAGGTGTCTAAATATTAAATGACACCCTCAGTGCTCTCCCACACAGTCTTGCTACAGTCCTACCCTCCTGCAGACACTTATTTGGCATTTTCTTTCTTCTAAGAAGGAGTTGTGTATCTTTGGAAAACCCAAATGAAATTCCTAGCTGAGGGCTAGCACAGCTTCAGCGTACAGCTCTTTGAGCCAAAAGGCTACCTGCGGGTGATTTCCTCAAACTGGCAGTGCTACGTCCAACACAACAGCTGGAAATACCAGGAAGGTGCTTTTGATGTGATGCCTGCTGCAAACATTGCCAAGGGAACAGGATTCCCTGCGTGGCAGATGTACACTGGGGAATTCCCACCTCCAGTGAAGAACCTGGTGAAGGACACTTGGCTTCCTGGTGTGGCAGGGTGGGATGGAGGTAGTGGGCCCAGAGAATTAGCTCATTAGCCTTTGCAGTTCTCACCTTTGAGGTACAAGGTAATAATTTTAGTGGTCATGGTGGTGTTGGGTTGATGGTTGGACTTGATGATCTTAGAGGTCTTTTCCAACCTTAATGATTCTATAATTTTATAAGATAATGGTTAGCAGTGGAAGAGACTCCTATTGAGGACCTACGCACCAGGCAAAACACATCTATATGACTGCACCATATATTTCACCAGGGGTAGAGAAGGTGCTGATTCTGCCTGCTGACGTACCCATTCCATTCAGTTTCTTTGAGAACTGAAACAGTCACAGTGTGAACTGTGCTTTTAACCACAATTAGTCTCTTGAATTCACCCTTCTAATCCCTCGGGCCAGTGCTTTGAATCTTGAGGCCGGGATCCCGCAATTCCTCACTCTGAGACTATCAGCAGAGGCTGCTGCATGTATCCATGTGGCCACCCCCGTGTATACCTTTTTGAAGCTGCAACCACTAGTTAAGCCACCTCAGTCTGCTCCTGCACCCTGAAGCATGCAATTACACTAGTGTTAAAGAGAGAGGATGCACAGCCCACATTCCTACCCTGTGATGGACACAATTTTGCTCAAAACTTACGCAAGCCCTTTTTGTCCCAGGCAGTGAATTATCTGTGGGACCAGTGCCCTTCCTGCTTCTTTCCAAAGACTTGTCAATATAGAGGCAGTTAAGTTAACGTGGACTCATTTCTGACTAGATTAGTCCATCCAAATTTATTTCCTGTATGGAAATGGAAACTTACAAAAAAGAGAGAGAGGTTGAAGCAAATTCAGGCTTTTTCCAAATACCACTACCCATAAAAGGGGGCTAATCCACTTGGAAATGCAACTTTTCAATTAATTTGGTAAATTAGAAGGGACATCATGTTTGCTTGTCCTAACTACTAAAGCATGATTTCTCTTCCAACAGGCAGCCACTTAATGATGAGAGAGGGTTTGTGATTGTGTGTTTGATAACAGGGTAAATTGCCATGGGGTTCAAAAAGCCCCCTAAGCATCCTTTCATGTAAACAGGTGAAGTGTGGCTGCATTTGAACAGACAGCCCAGAGAAATGAGACTCAAGGGGCTCTCGTGGATCCTCCCGGGTCACCCAGTTCCTTTAACTTTCAGTCTGCCTAATTCCTTGTCATTACACGGTAGCTGAAGTCTGTCAGAAAGTGTTAAAATAAAGAGAACACTTGAGTCAGGCCAACAATGCATTTGTCCCTGTGTTAAAAAAATGCCCTTGCTTTTAGTGAGCTAAAACATAAAACCTTCCCCCAGAAAACAGAGCTGCTAAAGTCTGTTGGTCTTTGCATCCATTGAAATTAGGTGTGCCATGGATGAATGTGACCTGGAGCTCTCTAAGATACAGTTTCTGTCCAGATGTGGTCTGTCTGTCTTCAGGCTCCTTTTTCCAACCATTTATTTAAGCCGGAAATTTAACTTCACAAGATAAAAAAAGATAGCTAGTGAATTTGATAGTATGTCCTGCCTGGCAAATAGGATAAAAACCCACCTCCCAGGCAACATATTCCCTCGGGGCTTGGTTTATTGCAAGTTCCTCCATCAGTAACATATATTAAGACCAATATATTTCAAGGTGCCTTTGACTATCTTCATCTGCATGCCAAATTCTTTCTGCTCCTACAGTGATAAGGTAAGTGAATCAATTATTTCTACTACAAAATAACAGCAAACTGGCTCATTGTGATGTAACACAAATGTAGCTTAATTTATTCTAGCCTGATTATCTGAATCACCTGCAGTTGCGATCCTAACAACCCCAATATCGTAAGTAAACTGAATGGCTTTCACAGTGTCAATGCTGGGCATGAATCCAACAGCTCCTGGGGTAGTTGGCCTAAGGAGAGCATGCTATTTATTCAGTCTTTCTTTCTAAAACATATTACTTGTCCTAAACTATGGAAGTGTCAGCTTCTAATGTCTTCTGCTATGATATATTTAAATGTATTTGTAGCAAGCCACCCTTATAATTACAGGCAATTACTAGAATATGCTTCCATCATAATGGAGATTTTCCTTAACATTTTAACTATGTAAAAGTTGCACGCAGAACTAATAAACACAAGCAATTTTAACCTTCATTAATTTATTCAAATGAGCTCTCCTGTGATTTAAGAAATGATCAGAAATAATTCCTAGTATCTGCGTGTAGTAAAAAAAAAAAGTGAAATATTTAACACAGTAAGCAGTATCATCCCAGGGCACATGTAGTGTCATTGCTAAATGACATCTCAGTTCCCCCCAAACATGTGTTGGTAGAGCTACCTTTAGTGACTAAAAGCAGATAATGATACTGACTCCGTGAAGCGATGAACTCTAATACTGAAACATGCTCTAAGGCAAGAGTTTCATGTGGTAGTGGTGACTTCAGCCAGCCCCACGATTACAGCAGGATTGCTCTGAGGCTCCCATTCCACCCTAAAATCAAGTTTCTTTTGATGGGTAAATTTACCATTTATTTCAATATAAAGTTATAAAAATTTGAATGTTTGCCTTGCCTAGTACAAAAACCCTGCAGAAATCAGCAGTTGCCATCTTGATGACACCCTTCCCTCCAAGGAATTCCTGCAAAAAATAACTGACAGGGAAAATTTGAAATTATTCTTCCCCTGCCTCTACATCCGATACTATCACGTATCTGCTAGTGTCATGGGTTAGCATCAATTTACACAAATAGGAAACAAACTTAATCCCTTCTTCTTTCCTTTCAAATAGCAGCTCCCTCTTTCACACTGCTTTGTTCCCCAAAGCTGTACAAACTGGGAACTCACAAGAATTAAAAGCTTTAAAACATGACATCCCATCGTCCATGTTTGCAATGCTCCATTTTTAAAGTGCATTAAGGCTGATATTTCTCTAAAGATCCAAACTTCCATCCTTTCAGTCTGAGATTTCAATTTGCTTCCAGGTACAGGCAAACAAATAGGGATTTAAAATGGGATCTTCTCTCCCACGGAGAGCCTTGTTCAGCAGCTGAAGACACTCCCCATCCCCTCCCACAGGCCGGTTGGATGGATAAGGAACAAATCTCTGTGCTATGAGGATTAAATTGGACCATTAGCCATTGTGTGTGTGTGCGTGCATCCATATGTGCATGATGCTGGTGAGGGGAGGATGAAACGGGGAGGATACTAAAGGCTTATCCTTGTGCATCCACAAAGCAAATCCTTCACACAGTGAGTTATCCTGGCTAGCTTGTCCAGAACAGTCCCGCTGCATGAAAGCACTTTCCAGAGATGCTGAAAACACAGCTGGATTGCTAATGGCTGCAAAGGAAGTCTTACTGCACAGAGAGAGGTGCGATAGAGAGAAAGACTGTGAATCCAAGATCATGTGGAGGACAAGATAGACGAGATTCTGCTTCTGTGATAACCCAATCTGAAACAGCAGTAGCCAATACAAGACTTCCGGGCAAAACGTTGTTTTGCTGTGTCCTATAATGGAGTCTGCATTTTCCCCCAGTTTCTAAGGTGCCATTTCATTTTATTGGCATCTACTTTATACTTATTACCTCTTGCTAAAACACTGACTTTAACTTTTTTCAAACACTATTTGCTATTTTCTTGCTGGGCTGTTTCTTTCCTCAAAGCAAGCATATCTGACACAAACTCTCTGGTCCTCTCCAGGAACCCAGGTGCTCCGGAGTTCAATCGAGCCAAACTATTTCTATTAATTTTAAAGAAAATCAGACCCTACACTGCTGATAGTCCTCTGAAATGAATGAGTCCTCTAAAGAAATAATCTGTTGTAATGGATTTAACAACTAATCCAGAAAAGTTTGCCAGAGTGATTTCAAGAGTAGAAACATGGGTCAGGTTTTCAGTTACTTAAAAGAGGGAAATATTTCACCTCTCATGATACCAGGCTGAGTGGGCCTTGCATCATCTCCTTCAGAAATCCTTTAGCTAATTCATGGATTTAGAACTCATGAAAACATCATCCTAAGCAGAAACCCAGCTTAATAGATTTTAGATGTAGGAAGAAATTTATAAATATACCTTCCAAAAAAAGTACAATGTAAAAATATTAAACAATATGTATTTTTTGTTATTGTCTGATTTCTGCCATACCTGTATTTCTGTATGCAGAAATTCCTCTGCAGTTTGGTGCTGCTTGCTAGGTGCACACTACCCAATTCTGCAGGCTGTAGTGCTTCCTCTGCCTAGGTGATTGGGATCATGTTGCCCTCCAGTGGCGGAACTGAAAAACGGGGAAAAAAAGCCCACTGCAGTATTTTTTTTTTCTGCCTTAGAAATGCAGCCAGAGAAGTCTACATACCATGAAAGTGCAATGGCAAATACTAAGAAGTTACATCATGCTAATTTTTAATATATTAATATAAAATTAATCCCTCCCGGTTCCTTACAGGTATGTAATCTGAAGCAATCTTCAATCACAGGAGTTCATGCTATTCTTTCTCTGGCATGCCAGGCTTATATAGCGGGGCATGTGAAAGCATTTAACGAGAAGCCAATCTAGCATTTTGTTTTGCCCTTATATTACAAAGTGTGGCCAAAACCCATTTACACAGATCGTGCAAAGCAATCTCTCAATAATATGTGCCACTGCAACATGTAAGTACTTCTAATAAATAATTTTTTTTTTTTGCAATAGCATGTGATAAAAATGCTGATAAATTTGTATGTGGCAACAAAGGCACAAGGATTTTAAAAGCTACAAATGTCTATGAAGTCTCAGTGCCCCTCTGAGATGCCTTGCAGCTGATTTTTTCAGAACATTTAGCATAATAGGGCATTTTCTGTGTCGAAAGTGAAGCTCCTTTCATGAACACCTGTGAGTGCTCAGCACTTACACAGATCTGACTGTATCTCAAACCAAGCACTAAGAAAATGTGACTTTCATAACCAGTGCCTACTGGTGAGCGACTTCAGTTCAAGTGATTTGTAAATGAGAACACAGGCAGCCTGCTGAACAAAACCAGAGAATTTCATTCTTAAAATGCCATTCAGTTACCATAATCGTAAGAATGTTCTCTTTTGCTCTATGTCTTCCAATTTCTGTAATAAATGAGGCAAGAGTCTTATGACTCCTTTAGTGCACAGCCCTAATTTTATCCCAGTATGTATTGAAAGAGACTATGGCATTGCGGGACAAAAAAGTATCATAATGTACAGACACAAAGTAATTGATTAAGGTTGCAAGAGAAGCTTTAATGTCAGAGCTGGTCTTTTACAACCTTAATGTTCTCTTTACTTCTTAAAGAAAAATACATTAAAGAAATAAAACGAAATTCCATTATATAGACTCCTCCTGACAGCTACATGGGTTTCAGCTAGGCTGAAACCTTTGGACCCACAGCATATGCTTCTGCCTTTTGAGCTAATTAAATAATTGACAGCTGTGGAAGACTGTCCATTTACAAAGGTCACCTGCAACCAGGCAGCAACGCAATTAACACCAGCACCAAAAAGTGATTCAAGATAGAACAGGGAAAGTCAGAGTGTGCGTAAACAGTGGAGGTGTTTTCAAATCAGCTGGGCCAGGTGAATTTCATCCAAAGCAAATATAAAACTGGCTAAAGCAATGTCAGGAACAATAATGATTTTCCTTGAAAAGATGGGTGAGATTACAAATATAACATCTACTTTTTAAAAGGGATGAGAGAGTGCAAAGATGTCAGGGAGTTATAGACTACTTATGCTCCAGTTACTGGAAACTAGTGTAACAAATAATTAAACCATTTTTAGGTGCTCAGAAGATAAGTAAAAAGAAAAACAGGTTGTTGGGTTTTTTTTAAGACCAAATGGTGTCAAATGAATCTACTTTTTTTTTTTTTTTTTTTGAGAGAGAAACAGGCTTTTTGCATAGGAATTATTTACCTTGATTTTAATAAGGCTTTGATGCTGTTTTAAATGACATTCTCCTAAGCAGGCTGGGAAGCTGTTGTGTATTTTGATGTATGACAAAATAGCTGCAAAAGCAGCTAGAACATTATATACAGAGCTGTGTCTACTGGTTACTCCCAGGAGTGGCCATCTCGGGCTGAGCACTCTTACTTCATGACTTGGCTGAAGACAAAATGTGCTTGTGAGATCTGGAAATGACACCAAACTGAGAGGGATGGCAAGCACAATGGTTGAGAAGATTAGAACTAAAAAATGATCGCTACAAATTTCATAAGTGGTCTGAAAGGGAAAAAAAAAACCAGGACGCAACTTGTTAGGCAAATGTGCTGTTCTGTTCATTGGGAATAACGAACATCAGGTGAAAGAACTACTAGATGGCCAGGAATTCTGCCGGACAGTACATGTGTGCTACAGAAGAGTGTGATTCTCAATGTGATTCTGTGATAGTGTGAAAAAGGTAAATACCACAAGGGGAAAAGGGGTTGCAAATGGAGTTGGCTTGTGACTTCATGCTTTCCCTCCCTGTGGCACTTAGTAAGGCCTATGCTGGTGTACTACAGCCAGTGGAAGTTTCTACTCTGCCTAAGAAATGTGCTGGAGAGGAGAAATGGACCAGTCAGAGGGAAAGAGGAGGCTGTAAATTCAGCAGCTGGGGTGGGGGGCAGTGAGGAGGAAAAGCAACAGTAACACTGGCTTTTGGAAGAACTACCAACACGGGGCCTCAGAGTTTCTCAGCTCTACGCAGAAGGATTTGTGGAGCTGTTTCTGAAGTATTCCCTGTGTCCTCTGCGGTGGGGTGGGACTAGGAGCACAAATGGCTTTGAAGTCATTTGTGTATCAGCCATGACCCACCCATTTGCTACAGTTTGGGAGCCCCTGAGCTAGAATGTGCCTGGCAGGACGCACCCCGAGTCAATATACTCTTGTAACTCTTTCTCTCTCCTTACTGTGTTTTCAGGCAAGATTGGATGGTGTGGTATAATCCTTCCTATTTAGCTTTCTAATCTTCCTAGGACAGTAATTTCCTTATGTTTCCTAGTAGACTCATTTCCTTCCATTGCATTAACTAAACCAAAAATGGACTGAGCAGGTAGACCAGCAGATGGGAACTGTTAAATCCCCAGAAGGATTTTTTTTTTTTAATTTTTAGGTTTATTAAAGGCACAGTTTGTAATGTGCCAAGTGTTCATGAGTCATAGACAGCCAGAGGACAAGCCCTGTGGACTTACAGCTGATCCTCAAAGACAAAGACAAATTTTGCTTTGGAGAGTGAAACCAGCATTTGAGATCGTTTCCCTGCAGGTGTATTCCAGAGAAGCAACTAAGCAAAGACAGTGTGTTAGGCTTCCATCTCTTGGGAGCACCATCAGGAATCACTAAACAGACATAATAAATACTAGTGTTGGTCTGTACCACAGTTTTGGCACGTACTTGCAAGCAGGTGTTTGGACAGACCTCATGGGAGAAGACAATTGTGTGCACCTCATGAAGCCCAATGCAGGAGGATGCTAACAGATGTGCTTCTAAGCTCTGCTTTGCTTTGGGTGCCAGTTTCCTGACTACTTCATCTTTCAGCTTGCTGCCAAGCTTGTACTGGTAGAAATACAAAGCTGATTGGTGTCACAGTGTCCTTGCCCCGCTTTGTTTATCTCTTTAGGAAATTCAGTTCCTAATTCCTCAGTTTGCAGTTAGTGCACTTTTATGTATGAACCCAGGCAAAGAATAGGTAATGATTGCAAAGTTAATTCTTCTGTGAAAAGTTCTCCTTCATGTATCCACTTCAATAAAACTATTGAGCTAGATCCCAGATGGTTACAGTATTCCTCTTTCTACCAGGCATTTATCCAAAGTTTTACCCTGTGGGCAATTGCTCCGAGGGGGAGAAAGGCCAAGTCATCTTTTGGCTTTTACATTGAAGCCATTCATATTTGCTCAGAGCTGCTATAAACAGCTGGGTCCCAGCCGCAACTCTCCGGACAATACGTTCCTTCTTGCAACAAAACAGGGAAGTCATTTTCCTTGCTGCCTTGTAAAGGCATCGAGTGAAGTTAAACACAAGGCAGGCCCCTCATTGCTACTTCCCAAGAGCATGCTCATTTAATCCAGGCTTAGTTTTTTGGGGGAAGAAAAGTAACCAAAAAAGGAGTAAGCAATGCAATGAGTGAGAACCTCAGTGGGACTAAGGTCTGACTCACTTTGTTGCAAATGAGATTACAGCTGATCACCCGGGATGCTGAGTCCTCGGAGACGTCACGTATTTATTATTTATACCAGAGACTGACATTCTGTAAAATGGCCAATTAATCACAAGCATCTCTTGGCTAGAGTTTACAAGCAAAGGTCTTCAAGTCTTAATCCAGGCTAACAAAGCCCCAGTGCTCCCAGATGGAGTTAATTAGTCAGATATGATTACCTATAAGGGAGCTCTGTGAAGACTTGTAAAGGAAAAGGAAATGGGGATTAAAGTTTGTTTCAGAAATCATTAGCCAGTTTTCCTTTGAATGGTGGAAATAGCTCTGAGGAAATTTGGCAGCATGAAGGTACGAAGGGGGAATGTTTGGGTTTATTGTTTGTGTATTTTGCCGAGAGTTACAAGACCCCACTTATGCCAGACTGAGAGCTAATCATAGAATCATAGAATTATCTGGGTTCAAGTCCAACGGTTAACCTAGCACTGCCAAGTCCACCACTAAACCATGTCCCTAAGCACCACATCAACATGTCTTTTAAATACCTCCAGGGATGGTGACTCCACCACTTCCCTGGGCAGCCTGTTCCAATGCTTGACTACCCTTTCAGTGAAGAAATTTTTCCTAATATCCAATCTAAACCTCCCCTGGTGCAACTTGAGGCCATTTCCTCTTGTCCTATCGCTTATTACTTGGGAGAAGAGACCAACACCCACCTCGCTACAGCCTCCTTTCAGGTAGTTGTAGAGGGCGATAAGGTCTCCCCTCAGCCTCCTCTTCTCTAGGCTAAACAACCCCAGCTCCCTCAGCCGCTCCTCATAAGACCTGTTCTCCAGACCCTTCACCAGCCTCGTCGCCCTTCTCTGGAAGGACATGCTCCAGCACCTCAATGTCCTTCTTGTAGTGAGGGGCCCAAAACTGAACACAGTATTCGAGGTGCGGCCTCACCAGTGCTGAGTACAGGGGCACGATCACCTCCCTACTCCTGCTGGCCACACTATTCCTGACACAGGCCAGGATGCCGTTGGCCTTCTTGGCCACCTGGGCACACTGCCGGCTCACGTTCAGCAGGCTGTCAACCAGCACCCCCAGGTCCTTTTCCACCAGGCAGCTTTCCAGCCACTCTTCCCCAAGCCTGTAGCGTTGCCTGGGGTTGTTGTGACCAAAGTGGCCTTGTGGAAACTCATACAATTGGCCTTGGCCCATCGATCCAGCCTGTCCCAATCCCTCTGCAGAGCCTTCCTACCCTCAAGCAGATGGATAGGAAGATCACAGATGGAGTTTCATGGTTACAGGTGTCTTCAGTTTTACTCACACTTTGTAAGGGAACAGGGTGCTGTACCTGAGCCAACCTTCCTGCAAAGCAGAGGTTCCTAGTTAACACCCAAATTAGGTTTCTCTGGGTAATGTTTACAATTACTGCTCTAGCTATGAGAGTTTGGACCAAAGCCTGGGATTCAGCTTTTGTGTCAAATGTAGGATTCGGAGAGGACTATGAAGGGTTTTGTGTCAATATTTTGTGCCAGCAGTCAGGGCTGGGGTTTTACTTCCCAACCCAGGCATAAAAATAAAATGTTCATTGATTATGATGCCTTGGAAAGTGCTTTTCTGCTGGTGTGTGAAAAGCCGTTGCTGATGATGTTGATCAATTCTTGTTTCTCTGTTCTTCCCATTTATGTGTGTGTGTGCACATCTTTTGTCTTATGCCTAGATTGCAAGCTGTGTCGGAAAACAGTTGGGGTGGGGGATTGCCTGATTGCTAGCCCAAGGAGGGGCTTTTGGGCTGTGGTGAGCACTCCTAAGGACTACATCAGGAACAATAATAATAATACCAGTAAGCAGACCTGATTTCCTTGGCTAATTAATCTGAAATCTCCTTAGAGATGTTCAGGAAGACAATGCATGGCTTTTTCTTGTAGTTGCCAACTGTTTTTTTTTGTCTACAGGTTCCCCATAAAATGTTTGTCACAGTCCCAAACTGCTCTGTTCCTCTGATATGCGAAGTGCTTTGAAGAGAGAATCCCTCAATTGCCAACATTCCCAAAGCATGGCGATGTCGTAAGTGGGAAAAGGGGATTTTTGTCTTCAGACATCACTCAGTATAAAAAGGAAACATTTGTATTTGCAGGGTCAGTCTTCTGGTACAAGGTTTTTGAAGTGTTCATGTGAGATTTACTCTTTTGTAGCTATACTAGTGTCACCACTTTGCACTCTGTTTTGAGAATAATTATAGATAATAATGTCGGTTTTGAGATACACTGAGAATAGAATGAGCACTGGTAATGATATTCTCAAAGGATACAGGGAAGGTAATGCAGGACAAGAAGTACTCAATATATGTGATGAAATATTTCCCATTCTCTATACTTGTCTGCTGATGATTTAATATCCAACAGGTGCCACAATACATGTGATGTGATACAGCATCTATTGTAAAATCAGCAGGCTTCAGTTTCATCAAAGAGCCTACATGTAATTTGGTTGATTCTCTCTGCTGTTAACGTTGGGAGAAAGCTAGTGTTGTGCCAATGTTTAAATAACTAACTAAATCTTGTTCCACTGGTGATCCATGGACAGAATGCGGCTTATCAGACACTTCCATCGAGCTCAAAGCCCTGTCCTGGTGGTGAAGGGGAATGGCTGCTCCCTCAGCAGCTGTGTCCTGTGGGACTCCTGGGTGCTGGGAAAAGGAGGCCGGAGAGCCCTGGGCAGACAGGCCCTATGGGGTGGGTGAGACAGGGTGAGGCACGAGGTGCTCAGAGGCAGGAGAGCACAGGAGGGCCTCTCCAGCCCCAGAGACCTGCCCTGCTGCCACCTCTCCTCAGGGACCCCAGTCCACCCACACTGGACTTGTCCTACCTATGCACTACTCACCCCACAGCCAAAACCACAGATGCAGTCATGCCTGCGAGAGGTGGTACTCTGAGGGAGGGCCGGGGGATGACCTGAGGAGAGAGATCCCCCTCACCCAGCTAGGCCACTGCCGGCCCTGCTCTGTGCCAGCCTCAGCCCAACTCGAGCCGAGGAGGCCGCAGAGGCGGTGGGGTGGCGCCTCGCCCCCCTCAGCGCCTCGCCCCTCGCCCTCCCTTTGCCTGGGCCCCGCCCGCGCCGCCGCCCGCCGCTAGGTGGCGCTGCCCCTCCCACGGAACGCGAGGCGCCGCCGCCGTGTTCCTGGGGGGACGCGGAGCGGATAGGGCGCGTCGCCGGCCGGAGCGCTGAGCGCGGCGCACCCCGTCCCGGAACGAGCAAGATGGCGCGCAGCGGCAAGGTGAGGAGAGGGGAGAAGGGGTCTTCCAGCCTCCTGGCAGTCTCTGGGCACCCCCCACACTCTATCCGCCGTCCCCCCCGGCTCGGTGTGGTAGGGATGTGCCTCAGGGGTGGGGTGGGGTGTCGCGGAGGGGGTGCTAGCCGCTTGGGCCCGGCCGCGGCTGAGCGCCGCGGGGGCCGTGACAACGGGTCCCTGCCCTGCGGGCCGCAGCCGCCGTTGCCCGCCTGTAGCGCGAGCGCTGTTTGAGCTTTGGCTCTGGGCGGCCGCTTGTGGCTGTGGGTGTTTGCGCGACCCCGCGCTCGCTGTGGGGGGCTTCTGACGGCGCCTCGGGGCGGTTCCGTTGGTGCCTTTCTGCGAGCTGAGCGCGGCCGGTCCGCTCACGCTCACCGGAGGGAATTGGCTTTACTGCCCTTAAGCGGCTTGGCTGTACCGCAGCCAGCGTGGGGCGGAACCGGCCCGGCTTGCCTTCAGCGAGCTGACTTCGGTATTAGCAGCAAACGGTACAGCAGCCAGGGCTGTAAAACCCATGTCTCAAACCGAGTAACTCCTCCCTGTGCCGATCTCCGAGTTGCTGCTGGTACAAAACTGTCTAATTCAAAGGGACTTCAGTATTCCCGTCTCAGCGGCAGCTGCAGTTTTGAGGGTGGTGCAGCTACCACAGTAGTAATTGCTATTGCGCTTGCCAAAATTATAGTGAAATGGTTTTGCCCTGTTAAAAATGCAGTTTGTTTCTCTGGTATGTTTAAGGAATCCTGTTGGTGAAAGCTGTGTTAAGCTCTCTTCTGATACAGGGCAGTTTAGTATCTGTTAAACACAGGCTTTGTCTGTGCTGCAGGCTAAAGTGCTGCTGTAGCCATATCTCTCAGCTTTATCATAACTAGCTTCAGCACTGAGAGGTTGGAGATAAAGGCAGGCTCATTCTATTTTCACCCTTATCAGTACTTGAGCAAAGCAGATTGATGTTAGCTCAGGTGTGACAGTGTTGTCCTACAATTACACATGCTGAGTGTCTTAAAAGCATAGCTTAGTATACTGCACCTGAAAATAGCAGTACTGGATGCTCAGAGGTGAGATGCACAGACATTAATAACAGATGAAGAGACATATAGAGGAGGACTACCAAAAGAGAGACCTGCCCTCTTCCTGAAGGAGGGTTCCACGTTCCTGAATAGGCACCGGACTTGGAGTTTGCTGCCTTCCAGGAGCATGTTAGCACTTGACACTTGATCATTTTCTCTCAAGCAAAGCAGCAGCTCTTTGCTCCTGCACCTGCTCAGTTTCTTTGCTGTTGTCTTGCCAGCTGTGAAGACCATTTTACCTGATTTGAACGACAAGATTAATTCATCTGACAGCCATGGTGCGTCTTGAGGCAGGACAGCAACAAGCAGAGGGTTTGTAGTTACTGCAGCTAGTAGGCTAATTCCTCAGGCTGGCAGGTGAGCAGTAGGAAGGCTCTTGTGAGAACCTAGTGCAGCCCCAGTTACTGCCTCTGTTTCACTTTAAGCTTCTGCAGACCTAGCTGACTCAGAGGCATTAATTCCTGGCTCCCAGGCAAGCCACCGATGAAGGCAGAGTGAGGAATAGAGTGCTGAGACTGAGTATAACCTGCTGGATGTCTTGTGGAGTCCTGTTGCTAAGTCGTCTTTCTTTCTTCGTTCTGGGGAGTTAAACCAGTGTTTGTTAAAATGACAGGGGAGGTGCACAATATATTTTGGAAAAAGGAGGAGGATAAAAAAATAGTTTGAGAGCTGCTAATACAGAGCATTAGACAGCTAATCTGGGCAAATTATTCCCATAAACTTTATATTAAGAAATATCTATTTGGGTGACAAAAAGAATCAGGTTCTTTTGGTTGATGTTTAAAAAGGTACTTGGAGTTATTTGTATGGTCATATGCAAAAGAGCTTAAACCAACACCTTTTCTTTCTGTTCATCCCTTTTGTTTTGCAAAAGCAGACTATGCATCTTGTGTCACTTGATTCTCAATCTTTTGATTTATTGCCCACATCCTTTTGGCAGCTTCACTTAGAGAACTGGATATATTTTGTATTTTGAAACAGGGTGACTGGCTCCAAACTAGGTAATACCTAACTTTCCTGTGTTCTGGCAAACGATAATTTTTGTACGCAATGTAATTTAAGCTACTGGCTGTCCACCAGGCAAGATTTTGATGTATATTTAAAGAACCTTGGTTTAATCAGTGACAATAAGTTTGAGCTGGCCTTTTGTCAGTGTCCTTAGAGATGCAGGACATAATTTTGCTGAATTCCTCTTCTAGCTTCATTCAGCTGGATGGTAAAATTACTTAGGTTAATCAAGGTAGTTAGAGTCTGTGGAAGAACTTTAGAGGAACTTAGCAAAACCAGTTGAATGGGCAACACACTGCAGGTAATATTAATTATTAATAAATGTTGAACAACGGAAATCACAAGAAGAAATTTTGTTTTATTCATATGCTAGTTTATAAATCAATTAACGGGAAGACTTGGGCACTGTTATATATAGATCAGTTAAAGTAATGATCAGAAATGCAAACACATATGCTAGCTTGTGGGATTTAAGCCTCTAAGTTGAAATCAGAATTCATCCTTCTGAGGCAGTAAGAGCGTAGCTGCGTGCCGCAGGCACCAGTGCTCACTGCAGAGACACCTCCAGTAGCAACAAATGTTCTGTCTCTCCCTGGAAGCCGTAGGAGTGCAGTCATTCTTATGTTCTTGGGTTAGACCAAACAGTGGTCTACAGCTATCAGGAGCTACTGCGAGGGGTGGATGTAGCTGTAGAGTTCAGGGAACAAGCTTGTATATCTACCTTGTGTTGTGCAGATACAGGGTATTGTGTCGTGCTGGTAATTGTCAACTGAAATATCTCTGTTTTATTTCCTAGTGAGCCCTTAGATCCCTAATATGTTCACAGAGTTGAACAGAAATTGCCCCCTTAACATATTATTGTGTAACATAGGATTTTTTGTGTTTTCCGCTGAGATGCCTGGGACATAGTACAGGATTAAATGATTCTCCGTTCAGGGAGAATTAACAGTTACTGTAAAAGAAACCAATAATGACTTAGTTTGATTTTTAGGTTTTGTATGTTCAAGGATCTGAACTAGCCCTTTTAAGTAATTATGCTTTTATTGGCCCTTTTACATTCTTTTTCAGTATTGTCTTTCCTTTCTAGGCGGCCATAGTGCTGTGCCTGGATGTAGGCTTTACAATGAGCAATTCTGCCTCTGGTGAGGAGTCTTCACTTGAACAAGCCAAGAAGGTTATGACGAAGTTTGTGCAGCGACAGGTATGTGTGATTTTATGTGTGATTAAAAACTGTTAAAAAGGGAGAGGAAGCAATGACATTTGTGAAATATTTTCCTTATTTACTAATAATTGAAATAAATGAGAAATGAGTAAGAATTAGTCTGGTTTTATGCAGGAGTAACAGTGCTCTTTGTTTCAGCTATACTTTTGTGGGGATGTGGCAGTTGGATTGGTCACTCTTTTTCTTTAGGGGAGTAGAAACTTTTAGGGGGAAAAAAGTACTTTTTTCTTTCTCTGAAATGTTTCAACCTTCTTAAGATTTGCCATACTGAAAACTCATTTCAAGGACTGAGTCGGCCAATTTTACTGGTTTTATGCCAGATGTCCTCATGTCAGTTTGTTAGTTTAATTATATCTAAATTAGTGAACTCTCTGTAAGATTACATTTGGTAGGATAGTAAATCCACTGTACTTGACATTATTTCAAGATTAGTTCAGCTTGCTCTAGTCTACCTAACATAGCTGTGTGTGAATCTACCTGTGTTTTTATACCTATTTTGTATTTTCTCTGTTTCCAGGTTTTTGCTGAGAGTAAAGATGAAGTCGCTGTAGTTTTGTTTGGCACAGATGGTACTGGGAATGACCTCGCCAGTGGGGATCAATACCAAAACATTACTGTACATAGATCACTAATGCTACCAGATTTTGATTTGCTGGAGGACATTCAAGATGTGATTAAACCAGGCTCTGAACAAGCAGACTGTATCCTTTCGTTGTAGAGCTCTTCTTGAACTGATGCAGCTACATAGGAGACAGGAAGTTAGTGTTGTGAAATGGGCTCAGATTTGCCTCTGAAGTTTTAACTACTATCAGAGTTCAGCTAATTTGTGGTTGTAAGTTTGTTCAAAAGCAGTTTAGCTGCTTTTTGACATTCTTTTAGGCTAGCAGATGGAGTTTTGGCCTTAAGGAGTCGTTGCTTTTATGAAGTATTCTGTTAATTAAAGAGAACAAAGATAGCAATAATATAATTTTAGGCCTCAAATAAGGCATGTGTTTTTAAAAATAGTATTGCAGAACTTGGTTTATGCTTTTTCATCAAATAAAAATATTATTTACAAAATATGTCAGCAGAAATACCAGAAGCCAGACAAAGCATAATAGAGCTTTACCAGACTGATATCTGAATGAAGTATTTCTAACATTGCCAAGTGTCCCTTGCTGGTTTGAATGTGTTCTGTTGTTAGCTGCATAAGGTGAAGAGTTTTAAAAGAAGGTGACCTCTATAATGTCCCTTTGTGTGTTTCATTTACATACCGTTCTAACTTCCCGTGTTGTCTTCCCTCCTTCTGGCCAGAAAGCTGGTAGTGAGCTGTGTTCGGACTGTCAGAGCTGTTTCAGAGAAGGGTGCAGCCAGTCAGCTGTATCTTAGCAGAAGCAGAGTCATGTTCCCTGTTCAATCGGTGGGCAGGTTTGTGCGCGGTGATAGAAACACGCACCCAATGAAAATTGTGGTGAGGAAGAAACTATCGAGAGATCGCCAGATGCAGACATTTTGAAGGAAAACTTGCATGAGAAAATGGTATCATGTATTGAAAGTACAAGTAAATTTTGTTTGCAGATTCAAAGTAACGTAAAGACTAGATTGCTCTTTCATTGGACTTCAGCCTCCTCATTGACAGTTAGAAGATTGGGCCTTGAAGCAGTTTTTTTACTGTTCCATCAGATAAATGGTGAAGAGACAAGATCACAAAACAGACAAGTTATATAGGAAACTCTTACACACTAGATATTTGAAGAGTACTTGTCTCAAAAAATTGTTTGCTTGTTAACTAAAGTGCATGTTTGTCAGTGTTTGGGAGGGAGTGAAAACAGAAGATTGTGTCGTAGGAAAAACACTTTTGTGACACGATTCATGTTCTAGATGAGATTTTTCTTAAACTCGCTTAGTTCTGGATGCAATTATTGTGTGTATGGACTTGCTTCAGAAGGAGACAATGTGAGTATGTAACCCAAAGCCTTTTACAGAATTCTGACCTTGCACTTTGGAGCTGATCTGATTTCTTGTCAGTATTACATTTCCAGTATTGTGTAAATATGGAAAATGCTTTTTAAAAAAAAAAAAAAAACAAAAAAAAACCCAAACAACACACTGCAGCATTCTGTCCCTGAAGAATCCCCAGGAGACATCTTGCTTCTCCATATAATCTAAGAGCTTTCTGATGCAACTGGGAACTTTGCAGTAGATTCATGAGAATATTAATGCTGTTATACAAGGCACAAAGACTTCACTTAGTGTCACATTTCTTGTGATTTGTTTTCAAAAAACATTAATTCAGATGCTAAAATGCATAGAAAAGGGCTACCAAATTTATAAGGGTGATGGCGTATCTTACAAAGAAAAAAAGAAAACAAAACTAGAAAGATGAGTTTAAGCCTAATACTTAAAGGCTGTTGGAGATAAGGTAGCTGTTTGTAGATATGCAGGGTGCGAGAGATAAACGTGCAGTAGGAAGAAACACTGTTTAAGCTGAAAGAAAATGTTGGCACAGGTTGTCAGTGAATGGACAACTGGAAATGTGACTGTTTCTAACACTCAGTGGACTGATGGTCCAGGGAAAGGAAGATAGCCTTACTTCCTCTCAAAACAGAGATTGAGCATGTTGTTAAAAAGATTATCTGATCTAGTTGTGAATGCAGAAGACTAGACTTAGTGATGCGATTTGTATTTTTATGATTAAAGTCTAATCGGCATGGAGAGCTGTATCAATTTAACAGTTAAAACTGAGTTGTGAATTAAAATCACTGTATTTATGGCAGTATAACCTTGAATACCTATGGAGCAAGTGCTTTTGTTATCGTGTGAGTAAGTTGCTTGTATGCACCAAACCCTTTGACATGGAGTTTACCTTCAGTTGAGAAAATACTATTGGGTAAAAATTCAAGAAAATCACCCTTATGCTTGAATATTCAGATAAAAACTCTATCAGTTTAACTGAATTTTGTTCTGTAGCTGGCAGAACTTTCTGATGTTTATTGTTGCTACTTCTTAACATATAAAGTAGACTTTAAAGTCCATCTTATCTAATAAATCTACTGAATTAGCTTACTAAAATGGAACCCCCGCCAGCAACAGTAATTTAAAATACATTTTCCATTTTCACAAGGACAGACTTACAGCTGCAAAGGAAATATCCAGTATAATCAATAAACAACCTAACATATTTTATTAGCATTTTATCTACATTGGTGAAAATCGGCAGAATTCCGTTCATTTACATGTAGTTAGTGATTTATACAGTCACAGGGCTAGAGTCCTCAATTTTAGGGGGTAGGAGTGAGTAAGGGGAATCATAAAGATAAAAACTTACCATAAATAATATGAGCAATGATAGAACAACTTCTACCAAGTGGGTTGGTTTGTTTATTTTTTTGCAAGTATGTTACTTTGGTGAAGCTTCAATTTTGTAAGGAAAGAATTAGAAAAAGCCCTTCTAGATATTTCCAGTATATGTAAACGTTCTTTTTGTATTTTAAGAGGAAAGAAATATGAGAAGAGACACATTGAACTGTTTACAGACCTTAGTAGTCCTGTCAGTGAGGATCAGCTGGAAATTATCGTTGCTAACTTGAAGAAAACAGGAACTTCACTTCAGTTTTTGTAAGTATGGAAGAGGCTGTTATACACTATGCCATTTTTTTTAAAGGGAAATTACTATTCTTTCTCAATAATGATCTTGAAGGAGCCCGTGATCTGTTGGTGTATTGTTTCTACAGAGGTGTACCAGTAAGTAATATGACTGTTATAAGTACTTATATCAATTACACATGCCATGAATTCCAGTGATGTGCAAATACACATTAAGATGATGGCTTCTTCTCCAGTTAAGCTTATAGCTTAAAGCCAAAGTCTGAAACAGGAGACAAAAGATCTATATAAGCAGAGAAGTGGGAAACAATGAGCCAGAAATAGCCTCAGAAGCAGTGGTTTTGTCACAGCAACAGCCTAGATCCTTTTAGGTAAGGGAGTTATTGGGAAGAAGTAATGAGGTAGTGTTGCAGGTGTTTATAGCCTGATTCTGGTGTCAGTAGAAAAGCAAATCTGAAGAGAAAAGTTATATTCACAATGATGGGCTTGGAAAATGGAATCAGAAAATGGAAGCAATGTCTTACATGTTATGACAGGAATCCCTTGGTTGTCTTGGTATAGGTATAGGCATTGATCTGACGAATCAATGGTGGTGCTGAGATCTGTATTAGTTGTTGCACATGATGGTAGCACAGGAAGCTATAGGCCTTCTAGTAGGAGTTTATTTAAAAGCAAAACTTTCTGTGAATGTTAATGTTTGCTGTTTTTAACAAATAATTTCACAGGATAAAGTTAAAGCCACAGTTTTACTTCTGACCATTTTAATATTTACTTTCACCTAGACCCAGCATTCTGTAAGGCGCAATGTTGTGAACTTGATAAATTCATTAAAGCCATTTGCGGACCCACCTGCAAGAAAACAGAGGGCTTAGGTAGGAAAGTTTGTGTGAAAATCATAGTCTGATCCTCCACAGAAACATTATTTTTTGCCTATGCTTGGGAGAGGCTGAATGTAAAAATGTCAGACTACTCTCAGGTTCTGTCTACACAGCAAAAGAAGGTATGCTTGCAACATGCCTTGACGTGCCCCTTCTAGGTTATTTGAGCTATTGTTGGCAGTGGAGACACAACACCCTGAACCTGAATACATGCTGCCAGCCAGAGTTACATCTTTCAGAGACCTGGTATTTAGCCCCTGCTACCTTGTCTCCGTACCTGTAGTTTGCTATGCAGACTAGCACAGATGCTACCACCACAAGTTAACGTTGCAGTTTTATTCTGTGAGATTTCTGATACATCTTTACATTTTCTTTGTCTGTAATGTAGCAAAGGAAAAGCCCCATGGCTAATGGAAGCACTAGGGAGATGTTGCTGTTATAGCATCAACTGCAGATTTACACCCTGTCTCCCAGCCACATGAGCAAATGATGCTTTGAGAAATACATGTACAAATGTAAAATACTCAGGATACTGGTTTAAAAATAATTTCTTGCTAAACCTTGTCTTTTTGTTATAACCCATGCTTCCATCTCTTACGCCCTGTTTATTGATTAGGTTGTAACCTGTGGCAGATAGTTGGTTTTCCTCCCCGTTGTCAAGCACCGAGCGCACGCTGAGCACTGTAGCTTTGGGAATTACACACTTCCCATCACAGGAGTCTCTAAGCACTGTATAATGAAAGTAATCTAACTTTTATGTATCAGAGGTTTGAAGCTTTTTGCTCTCGTATCGGCTTTAAAATACAGTTTGTCTTTGTCAGTGGATCTGCTTCCTAAAAAGGTACCAAACACTTTGCTGAAGTTTAATCTTTAACTCTGCTGTATGTGACATTGTTGTGCATATTGTTAACTCTGCTTTTTGTATGTTGCTCCACAGGTAAGTTTAGTGAGGACTAACGAGGTGGAAGTAAGGTAGAAATCTGTAGGCTGCTTTTTTGAAAACATAATAAAATGCTAAAATTCTTTTTCTTTGTGGAAATGTAGTAAAAGGTATCATGTGGTTCATTCAAAATTGGATCAGACGAAAGATTTGAAAAATCTGCAGTCATTGTTGGGGGTACAGAGTAGAGGATCTTGCACATCTCTCTCTTCTGTGGTTATTATACTTAGTTAACTCTGTTATGAAGAGCAGCAAAATCATTTTATCTATAACCCCTGGCTAAATTTTTAAATCTGATTCTTGAAGTGCAGGAAGATGTGTCATCTTCAGTCAGAAATTCACCTAGTGTTGTAAGCTATTAAAATCTCAGAGTAACATTTATTCCAGAAATACCCAATAGCCCCACTGCAGAGAGGGGCCTGTTCGCTGGTGTTTAGAGCTGATACAGAATCACAGGCCTGGAATGGCCTTTAATAAGTCACCTAGAACAATCCTCTGCTTCAGACTGGGTCAGCTGTATGTATGCTCTTGGTGAGCAGTGTTTGTCTAATCTTTTTATAAAGGTTTCCAGTGATGGACACTCTTCTATCTCCTCAGGCTGTTGGTTTTAGAGATTATGGTTTGAAATGCCTTTATCAGATTTTTGACTATTTGACCTGACTCCATGATGTAATTTGAGTGCAGGCTGAATATGAAGAACCAATTGTTCCCTTCCTTTCTGCAACAGCCTTTTATATTTAAGACTGTCTTGCCCTCTGACTCCCTTCTCTACGGGCTGTATTTTGTTCAATCTTTTTTCATAGATCTTGTTTTCTGATCATCATTGTCTTTATTCCCTAATCCCTTCCTGTATGTGGACATCTTTATTGACATATGATGCCCAGAACTGATGCAGCACTCTGGTCAAGATGTTACCAATGCCAAGTAGACCTGAAATACTACTTCATGTGTTTCGCAAGCCACACAGCTCTTTATACATCTGACTGCAGCTAGATAGAAGTTGTTGATCCTGATAGAATTTTGGTTTTGGTTGGTTATTTTAATTAAGAATAAAGTCAAAGTAACTGCTTCTGCTTGTGTTCTTAGTCTGCCATTTCCAGTGGATGTTGACGATGGAAGTGGAGATAAAAGTGCCAGTGTACGTTCTCAAGTGCACGGAAACTCTTTTCCAAGGAAGGGTTTAACTGAGCAACAGAAGGAAGGCATTGATGTGGTGAGGAAACTGATGCATACTTTGGATGAAGAAGGAGGGCTGGAAGAAATTTATACTTTCAGGTAAACTTGGCTAATCCTCTTTATCACACTGTAAATTTACTTTCTAATTTCTTCCCCAAAAGGTGAAATTAAGTAATCAGTCACTTGGCTTCCAGTTTCACTGAAGTCAGTGAATTTTATAACTTATTGTACACTCAGTCCCTTTCAAACAGCTTCTTCAGTGGCTTTAAAATAGGTAGAAAAGCTTACAGATTTCAATGGAAAATGCATTTTCTATATCTGCATTTAAAGAAAAAAATCAGTTTTCTGCCACCTTTAGTGTTGGTGGATTTTGGAGGGAATGTTTCTAAAAATGAGATTTCAAAAGCATGTTTTGGAAAGAGTTGGAATTTGTGACATAGTGCAGGTAGAATGTTTGCATTTAATGGTAGTCTTTGTTCCTTGGTCTCGGACTTCTTTTAGCTCACTAGTTTATCAAACTCCCACAAATGTTTTGAGTAATGTTGTTTGTTGAATCCTGCTGTTTAATCGCAGACTGCTGTGCCATTGTGCGAAACAATATACTTTTTTAGCAGCATTTCTAATGCAAGAATTGAAGTTTTTCACTTCATGTTTCCCCAATGAAAGAATAGAAATATATATGTGTCTCTGAAAAACTGTATCTAATGATATATCCAAGACTTTTCCACATAGTTGTTGTCTCAGTTGGGAAACAAGCAAAATGCGTCTATGCACCTTATAAAAGTCTGATTTTATTGTCTTAGTAGTTCTGTTCTACAATTATGAAGTGTGATCTTCTAGACAACATGTTTTTCAGGAAACTTAGTAGACCATAGCTGTAATGTGATTATCAAGTGTAATTTTTAGATGAGGTACCTGTAGGTTTGCATGGTGTTATTCATAACTTCATTTGTAGGATTTCCTTCCCTCACCCTGCCCAACTGATCTGCTTTGCACCTCAGCAGCCAGTTAAACTGTTATTTGAGCATTAGTGTGGATTAGTGAAGAAACGTGTTATCACTGTGTATGTATTCCATACTAGTCAACAGAGCAGTCTGAGTCTCTAGAAAAAAGCAGGCTTTGTCATTGCATCAAAAGACTGCACAGAAAAGCCGGAGCTTTCTGGGCCCGTTTATCGTTAGGATAATCCATATGCATGAAGCTACTATGTGGCTTGGCCCCTTCTTTATATTTTTTTATTGCAGGGTCTTACTATTGTATAAGCTGTCTTTGTGCCATGCTTTCAGGGGAAATCCAAAATCTTTGGATAAATAGGCATTTGTCTAATAGATTAAAGCTTTAGTTGTTTAAGAATATGTGAGGTTTTAGATGCAGTTAAGTTGCTTATCAAGCTTTAAGAAGTCAGCCTTACAAATCTGTTATGATAATTTACCAACTCAGATACACTCTCTGTTTTCCTATGTTCATTATTCCTGCTGGTAAAAATATTTCAACCCTTGTGAAAATAAATTAGTCATTCCAGGAAAGTAAGTGAGAAAATTTTGTTCTATTGTTTTAGGGTTTGATATTCCGACTATCGGACAGGAGGTATGTCTGCTGCCTCTGGGTTTTGAGGGAATGGATTGGAGAGCGGAGACATGTTTTTAAAATACAAGTTGAAATGTGCATTTAGTAGGGTTTTATTGGCTGAGTCGTCTTTGATAACAGGGAGCATTTTTCTTCTAAAAATATAAGAAATTAAAGGATAGAGTTAGTAAATTGAGCTTAAATGACATTTTTAGGCATTTGACACTTAGGTATTTGATTTTTCACATTCATCCTTGAATGTATGTGTTGCAGTAGTTTTAATGATGTAGTAACAGGTTCTTTTTAAAAATCCTATATTGATGTCTCTATTGCCAGAAAAAGTAATTTTTCCTCCCTTCCTTGCTTTCCCCAAGGAAGAAAAAATAAAAAAAGGAAATACAATGTTTGTCTCATTATAAAAATCCCAATGCATTTTCTCCTTTCATTATGCTTCTGTTAGAATTTTCAAAAAAAACCTGCTCATCCTAGGAAAGTTGAAAAATAGAATACCAAGTTAAATTCTGTACTAATGTTTTTAGGAGTTGATTTTAATTTCTGCCAGACAAGTGCTTTAATCAAGAGAGGGGTAGATTTGGGGTTTTTATCATCAAGTGAAAAAAGTGAGGTCAACACTGTTTTATCTCTGCTTCATCATGCAATAAAAAAATTTTATGAGCGCTTTCTCTGCACTGGAATTTTATAGCAAAATAGCTGATACAGTTTGTATTAGCTGAAAGCTGTTCTGGGGTGCGAGCCTATTTAATTTCACAATAATAGATTATCAATTACTTTTACTGTCTATTTTTAATTTTTGGACTCCATTGCTTAAAGTTGTGCAGTTGAGTTAACACTCTTTAGTATAAAATCATTACAGTTCCTTTTTTTGTGTTTTATGAATTTGCATGTATGCTGTTTAGACTAGAAATATTCAAACTAACTTGTTCCACTCTATTCGAATGTCCCGAAAATAATGAGTTCATTAGTACTTTATAAAAAAAAAAGTGTCAAAAGTTAATTACCACACAAACAAAATCCTGTTAATTGAAACTGGATTCTTTATTTGTTCAGCTCCACTACAGAAAACATTTTACCACTTAAAGAAACCTTTTCTAATTTAGGTTGTTCAGCTAACTGCATGCCCTAATTGGGTGAGCACAGATAAATGTAAAATGCTTAATAAGCAATTGTGTAGTTTCATCACAAGACCTAACATACTGTCTTTAAGCCCTAATGTCACACTATCACAAAGGCTCGAGATGGGAATAATCTACTGTAACACTCTTTTTTTCATTCTGTTTTCTGACAATAGTTAATGACAAGATTATTCATACAGTTTATTTTCTAACGCTTTATGAAGTCTAAGCTGAAACAATTGGACTCCTGCATCTCCTTGAAGAGAGTGTATTGTCTGTAATATTTTATTACAGTTCACCAGAGTTCATTTCCGTTTTCCTGATTCCTTCATTTAGAGAGAGCCTGGAGCGTCTTTTGATGTTTAAGAAAATAGAACGAAGACCTATGGCTTGGCCCTGCCAGCTCACTATAGGTTCTAATTTGTCTATAAGGATTGTGGCCTACAAATCAGTAAGTCCATAAAATTGTATGTTATAGTGTATTTTGGCAGCAAGTTAGGTGCAGCTGCATGTTTTTTCCTTAAAGCTAAGAAAATAAAAGATAAAACAACATCCAAAATAATTACGGTAGAGATTTTATGTGCATAGAAACCAGTACATCTAAAACTGTGGTTCCCACAGCAACTCTAACTTCACCATATTGTACACATATGTTAAAGAACTAAAATTCACGATGTACAGAAATAGAAGTAATTGCCATCTATGCTGTGACACTTAATGGTATTGAAGTTGACAAACCTGATTAAGAATGCTGCGATTGTGTGAAGCTTTCCATTCGGCATCAGTGATATGTCTGCAGCTCAATGAGACTTAATATATATTTCTTAAGCCCTAGGCATGAGAGGAATTATGCACACGTATATGTAAAATAGTGGGTGTAAATGTTTTACCAGCTATTGTTTTGAATCGCATCTATTGTTGTTTCAGACTTGGAAAAAAAGGTATATTTTTTTCAGCTTGTTTACTTTATACTGTTTGGCAGAGCTTATGCACAGTCTGTTGCCCTTATAATTTATGTGGGTCCTTCACACACTGCTAGGAAGGAGTGTGTTTAAACACAGAAAATGTGCAAAATTCCAGTTATTGAATAATTAATAGATAACTATATAGTGTGGCAGCATTGATGAATCTGGTGAGATGGAGATTAATTTGTTTGTTATTTGAACCCAAGACTAAGAGTCTGGCCAATATTGCAAAGTTTCAGGAAGATGTATTATGAAGTTGAAATATATCTGATTTCTGACAGATAGGCATACTAGCCTTGAAAGAGATCTCTGCCGCCAGCTTTCTATTTATACTTATTCATAATTTTTTTTTAATTAGGATATTGTGCCAGACCTGTACAAATACGCAGTAAGAGTCCTCTCCAAAGGTGTTTACACACAAAATAAATGAAGCTTGGGAGAATAAGCAACATGAACTGAGTGACTAGCCTGAGGTCATACAGCAGTTGGATCAGAGCTAGGAATAGACCTGTAATATCTACTGACATTATCTATTCTGTCTTTTCCGTTTACTGCCCAGTTCTCCATTTTTCTTCTCATTCACTAAGTATACCATCAATTTCACTGAAGTAGAGAGAAAAGAAAACATTTTTCTTTCCCTGTAGTTAGGAAACATTCACTCATTGCAGATATTTATTCCTTCTTTCCCCTCCCAGTCCCGTAATGCAACTGGGATCTTTTTCTGCCTTTTGGGGAAGTAACATAGGGTATTTTTATCCTGTAGTGTAGTAAGCCTGATGCCAAACTTGGGCAAACAAGCTGAATGAGCATTGAGTCTTCTTTTGTCTTTAACATATATCTTAATGCTTTGTCAAAAGTGTTTATGTAGGTGGAGGAAGTAAAATACATAGCAAGCAAGTTACATGTTATCCTGTTACTAAAAGACTTCCACAAATGACTTTGCCCATTACTTTAATGAATAACCAAGACAAGTATGCAGTCAATATGATATAGTTCAGGTGTTAGGTCTCATACAGATTAAACAGTACGCTGAAAGCACTGTGGTAGCAATCGGAGATGCATATTTGGGGCTGTCATTATTAGTCCCTTATTGGCAAAATAATGCCAATATGGTCTAAGAGTTTTTAGCATGTTCTGGTAAGCACTCTGGATCCCACTAAAGTGTTAAGCGTTCCTGTTCTTTGAATTCTGATATAAAGGTCATGGAAGAGAAGGTGAAAAAAATTTGGACAGTTGTGGATGCTAAAACCCTCAGAAAAGATGATGTGCAAAAAGAAACTGTTTACTGCTTGAATGATGATGACGAGACAGAGGTTCAGAAAGATGATACTATTCAAGGTATGACTTCTTTATGTGCACCCTGAAGACAAACTGAAGATAACGGCTTGTATTCTTAAATCACCTAAGTGCCTTTTACTTTTATACTCTGAAGCCTAGCTGTGATCTTAGAATGTAAGCTCTGTAAGCTGATTGAACACAGAGACTGTTATGTGAGACTCTTTGTCTTCACATATTTTAAAAATTCTTACTTCTGCCAGTAGTAGGAATAATAATAATACCACCAGGTGGAACTTGGAAGGCACTACAGCTTCCTAAACTGTATTCGGCGGAGGACCATACCTCAGTTCTGTAGTGAGTAGCGCTGCTACCTCTATTCTGTTTTCAAATCTTCAGTTGTACTGATAACATGAATACTTTCATAACACTGCTTTTTTCTAGATAAGCAACTGCTCTAGATGTTCTGTAATTGGGAAGATGAAACCACTAAAGGAAGGTTTAGTGTTCAAGAGTCTATTAGCTTTGCTGTTCAAATTCCGTAACAGGTTCAATCTGAAGTAGTGGTATGCAGAATACTTCTTTTATAACCTTCAGCTTTTTTCTGAGTGGATTAAATTCCTTAGAAGACTAAAGGCCCCAGAAACAGGATGAAATAGTCTATTTGTTAAAAATGGAGTTAAGCAAATATGTTTAATTTTTTGCGATTATATAGGTATATTTTGTTACTAATTTTTTTTCCTTTGCTGTTTCAATACCACACAAGTAAGGCAAGTGTATTAACTATAAAGGGCAGAACTATTCAGATAACAGCATAGAAAGTGCTGTCAAATGAATAAAATAAGTTGAAAAATGAAGATAAATACTGTATTTTTTTATTTAACCTCTTCCAATTGTTAGCAATCATAGGTGTTTTGTAGCAGTAGCAGATAAAAATGTCCCAATGACGGTGTGATTTTCTTTGTTTCTTTAAGCAGAAATGATAGTTAAAAGCTAGTAGTCTGTTTATGTTTTATAACTTCAAAACTTTTAGTAAAATAAAAAAAAAAAAATCCACTTTTTATAGTGACTATATTTTGAAGCATTTGTGACCATTCTCTGCTGATGTCCTGACTGCCTAAGTTGGTGAGTGGTTGCGGGATACTAGTAAAAAGAAGTGATGAACAGTTCAATGTGAACAAAACAGACCAAAAACGTCTTTATCAATGGTGTGATATTTCCTACAGTTAAAGAGCTGCTGATGCTTCATGGACTTTTGTGGACATTTTGAGAAATGCCATAATTAGACAATATTTTGCATTTGAAGCACCCATACTTAAATTTCTTTCATTCTGCCTGTGTGTTTGCTTTTCAGTTTCCAGGAAAATGTATCTACGTATAGGTTTTTTATCCAGGGATTTACCTATGTTCCTTTTGCTTTCTTCACACCTGAGGATATAATCCTTGGTCTGTGACAGTATAATAAAGTGATGATGTTACAGGGAGGATATTGTAGCTTGAGGTGCAGGAATAAGCAGTTGGAACAGATGATACCTCTGAGAAACTAACAGCTTCCTATTTTGTGGAGATACCTCACTAATGTAAGGCGTGGGAAGTAAAACACAGAAATGTATAGAAAGACCACTTCTGCATACAAGAGTGTTTTGGTTTTCCATTGCGTGTGAGGGTGTATCTCACTTCCACTGTTAACACATTTTGTTCTCTGAATCCCTTCTGGTGTCATTTCCTGTCCATGATTTGTGATATGTTTGGGTTTTTTTGTATTACATTTGCAGGGAGTGTTGCAGTCTATTTGCTGAAATCTGTTCTGATTTGCTTACATCTATTCTGTGAGCATAACTTCGTTGGGCAAGATGTTCGGTTCCCTTATTTTCTTTCCTGCTCTCTACAAGAGTAGCCACGTTACATAAAATGATGTACAAGGAGTGCAATGGCTGTTCGTGAAGTACAAATGTGTCTATGGGGTGTGTGTTTTTTTTGTTAACAGGGAAAGTAATTTGATGAGCATGTGTGGAGTGTAGCTGTGGGGCATGCATGCGTTGTTAAAATATTCAGAGCGCTAATTTCGGTGTTAGAATTGTAGGCCCATATGCTTACCAGATGCTCTTCTCTTGTTCTCCAGGGTTTCGCTATGGGAGTGATATAGTTCCTTTTTCCAAGGAAGATGAAGAGCAAATGAAATACAAAACAGAAGCAAAATGTTTTTCTGTTTTGGGATTCAGCAGATCCTCTCAGGTACAGTACTAAACTTCTTCCCATTCAACTTCCTGGGTTGTTCAAGACAATTGATTTCAGTTTGAATTCACTAAAGTTGTGGCATTGTACTGGGTTCCAGTATTGGGAATGGGGCATCTGCAGTCAGGTATACAGGGGTGACTTATTTGCTGATTCTAGTACATGTAAACAGTATGTAGTCTTGTGAAAGAGAGAAGCTCATAAATGTGGCCATTGGGCCCTCAAGTGAAGGAAGAGCCACTGATCTCGGATCTCTGCAAGGTAGACAGAGGTATTGTAGTCTCATTTCATCTCACTAACTTAAATAGTGATGCCAGATCTGCAACAGAAGATGGTTTCTCTTCTGTTCAGGTCATGCAGAAGCCTTTTTGGGCTTTGTCCAGCCACAAGTTTGTTCTTTTTAACAGAAGAAGCCTCTCCCTCAACGTTAAAGAAATGTTAAAGAAAGCCTGAGAACTGACTGCATTCGTTCTCATTTCCATAAGGATTAGTTTGTGAACTGTGTCTTGTTTCTTGTTTCTACTATGACAAAAGCTAAATGTAGCAAAGACTTCATAGAACTTAGGTGAAGATAACATCATTCAAAAACTCTCCGTATTTCAATGAGATGTTTGGTGTTTGTATGCACTTACCTGTACTTGTGGTATTAACTTTGCCATTCGTTTTACCTGGAAGTTGTAAGAAACTTACATTGAGCAAGTACCTTCATAAAAACTATCCAGCACAAGGTGATTTCCTGCAGAAAATCCAGGACTTAAGCATTAGGAAAGCCTTAGGCAAAGGCTTAACAAACCCTTCTTGAAGCAGGACACATGAGCAGAAAGTAGAGAGATGTGAGCGCCAGTAATTGCTAGCAACGTTAAGCTGCTCCCACTCTTTCTTCTCCAGGATATTGCACAGGGTGACTGAAACTTTACTCTTCTTGAAGTTCACTGCACCCAGTCCACTTCACCACTCAAAACTGAAAGGAGATCATAGGGCAGCTCTGCACCTTCTGTTCTGAAAGCTCTTTTTTGAAATGCCTTCCTACCTGAACAAAATAGAACCCTTGACAAAGGCTGAGGGATCGTTATCTATACCAGGAAGGAAGGATGCTATTGAAATAGGAAATATCTGTGGGAGCTTACTCCCAAATGGATGTAACTAAATATATTTTTACTTTACAGTACAGGTGGCAAGAAACCCGTGCATGTTGCTAGATATGCCCTTAGACTACTGCAGGGCAGTGGTCCAAAGCATATTATTAACTGAGGACCCAAGAAAATTACGTTGATTTATTGAAATGAGAAGCCAGACTAAATGGGAACTGTAACCTGGTTGCTCCTTGAGGACATTCAGAACTTAAAGTTGTTAAATAACACTGAAGCTTATGTACTGAAAGTGATTGATAGAGGAAACATATCGTGCTTGAGCTTATATGCCCTAAATTGCCCAGGGCAGAGAGATGTTAGGGACTGCTAAATCCTGTACCAGAAACTGGGTCTAACAAGTGAAATGTTGTGTCAGAACCCAGTGTTTCAGTGAGACAATTTCTTGCACCTTTTCACACATTCTTAGCCTACAGCTGAGTCTTACTGTCTTCATTTAATTCTGTAAGATGTATTTCACCATGTGCAGCATTTTCTTATGCTGGAGGCTGGCCTCCTATTTCAGCTTGAAGTCTGACTTTTATTGGAAACAGAAACTAAGAGGAAAACAGATGAGAAGCGTCATGCTCCTGTAAGTGAGTTGTTATTTCACATGGATTTTTTTTTTTGCCACCATTGGTCAGATAATGTGATAATACTTTCAAATACATAGTTAATAATTAACTGCAGGAATATAATTAGTGGTAGGAATACTTTTGATTCACATAAATATGCCTCAAAGAATTAACAAATTGGCTTTATATTTTTTTCAATGCACAAAATATTTATTGCTTTTGATAATTTTTATGATGTGCTTCTTTTGTCTGTGGATTTCATAACAAATAGGAATTACGTCTTAAATAACGAGTGCTCTGGTCCTGTAACTGGGAATGTGAGTAATTATGCCCAACAGTAGTTGCGTAGACCTCAGTGGAATAAAATTATTCAGGTGTGATTACAGGATTAAAATTACACTGTATAGATAATGATATCGGGAAGTTTTCAACAACAACTGGAATTTTCAAAGCCATGCTTTCCTTATGTTTTGGCTCCTGAATTTTATTGTTCGGAATCATAATACTGACACTATTCAAATGTATGTTTTATATTAAATTGTTTCTTTTAAAAGCTTTGGAGAAAAGATAATTTATTATTAACTAGAGAAACTGGAACAGCTCCAAATACATAATTAAAGAAGGAATAGAACCACCTCATATTATTTTTCTGAGTTATTCACATCCCTCAGGAAAGAAGATCAGAGGCCGCTTAAACTTTGATTTTTAATTTATAAGCAATGCCATGTAAATCAAGAAATAATACTTGAAAATATTGCAAAGGGACCATTTTTTTTTGCAAACAAAGAAGGTGTAGTGATACACATGTCTAGATATTTATACTATACTGAACATAAAATTTCCCAAGCTTTTAAAGACAGAACAGCAAAGAATAATTGCAGGTAAAATAATCTGAGTTGAAGAATCGTGCTGTAATACATTAAACAGATCTGCTCTGGTGCAAGTTGTCACTGATGTCAACAGCATTATGGTAATTTGCTAAATAATGAAACTCCAGGTTAGTTTGGAGACAGTGTAATTTGAAGAGATTTTTCTTCAACAAAAAAAGGTCATTTTAACCAGTGTTCATAGTAGTGTGCAGTCCTTGTGACAGGTTTTCCACTATTGCAGTGTTTCTATGGGTGTGTTTCACAGCCTCTGTAGCTCCAGTTATTCCAGCAATGTCCCTTAATGAAACAGGTTTTTTTTTTGGGGGGTGGGGTGGGGTGTGTGTGTCAGCCATATTCATGAATAGCATAAACTCTGCTAACAGAAGTGCTTCTTTGCCAGCGCAGCTGTATATACTCCAGGTTGCTGTTGAAGTATCATTATTAATTAAGGATGTGACTTTTTTCAGCTCCTTTTTGACATGTCTTTGCTAGGAAAATTTAATAGCATAAATGTGGTGTCAGTTAGGTTTAGGTCTTTTGTTAACTGCTGTGGTTTTCCACACTGACTTGCATTACTGCAGTGCTATTCAGACTGGTAACAGCTGCGAATACTGTAGTCTTTCATTCCTGCCCATCAGTAGGAAGGTATGAGAGTATCCTGCCGAATATGACTGAATATCCATATTGAGGGTTAAATGGAGATATGAAACATATACAGGGCTTTAACTTCTATGCACAGTAATTAAATTTTGTGGCTTCTCACTTGAGTAATGTGTTAGTTGTTTCATAATTTAATTGGTCCAGTCACATTAATGAGATTTGTTTTAGATCAGGCTAACTCTTGACCATTTGAATCTGTAGATCCAGAGGCATTACTACATGGGCAACCAGGTTCTGAAGGTCTTTGCAGGGAAAGATGATGAGGTAAGGTGAACTGAAGTTTAATGCTGAAGGTGTTTTGCTGTGGAACAGAAAAGAATAGTAATGGCGCTTGAAATTGTCCCTTCTTTCTGTGTTAATAAAACAAATATTCTTAATGCAGCTTACAGAAGTCTTGTTCCATTGCCCATTAGGAAGTAAAGAAGTTGGATTAGACCCCAAATGAATATCTCATGAATAATGAGAAACTGGTAAATACTATGTTTGTGCAAGGGCATGGGGAACCTGAAATTGGTGCTGAAGTCCATTCTCATGCAGAGCAACAGTGTGTCCTGTTGCTGTGTTATTTAGAACAGACCTCCAAATTATTTTAAATATTAGAGGTAAAAAACTCACTGTAGTGCTCTGATGTGTTCCTTTAAGGGTCTGACTTCCCTCCCTTTCTCTCTCTTGTAATAATTCTGAGAGCTCTTCACGCCTAGTGGAAAAGGTGGAACGTGCTGGATCTAAAGTTTGCTCAGCTTCGAATGGATCCACTTTCAGGATGAGATTTGACCTTTCTGCTTCTTCATTTTTTAAACATGAAAAATGCTTGTGTTGAAGTTATAGCTGAAATGGGAACTAGTCTTGACTAAATCAGTGTTGTTGAATTCACTGTGAAAGAGGTATTTCAGCAGACTAATGAGAACTTGCTTGACTCTCTAGACTTTTTTTTTTTTTCCCCAGAATGCAGCAGTTGCTTTTTCTGCCCTTGTTCATGCATTGGATGAGTTGAAAGTGGTAGCTATAGTGCGTTATGCTTATGATAGAAGATGCAACCCACAAATTGGGGTAGCTTTTCCGTATATTAAGGATGCATACGAGGTAATTTTTCACTCTTCCTTTTCTGTAGAAAGCCTCCAAATTGATGCTTTACAAATACCAATTAATAAATGATCATATTTGAACCATATGAATTTGCAGTGTTATGTAATACCAGAAGAAAACAATGTGACTTTTCAGAGTGATTTTAGGAAATAGTACCAAGTCTTAGGACAAGGAGGTAATAAATAGTATTAAGAAAATTCCATAGAAAAAGTACATGGAAGAATATTGCCATATGTTTCTATTAGTATCCTCTATATTACAGGTTTAAATAATACTGATTTTTATTTCAATAACATAGTAAAAATTTCATTTCGTTATACTTGAAATCTCAATTGTCTGGTATCTAGAAACAGTGTAATCACATACTTATGTAATAAGTTACCACTGCTTTCTTGCTGTGTTACTACCTCCCTCTCTGCATACAATCCAAAGTTGCACTAGATTCTTTTATTTTCTTAAACTGCGGATTTATCTCCAGGTTGCTTGGGATAGTGCAAAATTTGAATTTGATAGTTGCCGTGGCATTTCAAGCATGTCCAACTACGCTGTTGTCGCTAGGTTTCCAAGTCAACTGGAACTGAGGGGAGGAGCTCACAGCATTTAAAGCTGTTGTTTAAATTCATACGGAGAGTTAGGAAGACAGTAGTATATATTTATTTACTTGAAGAGGTTATTTAAAAAAACAGGAGAGAAAAATGAGGTCTGTTTCTTAGGAAAAAAAAAAAGGTAAATTCTGTACACAGCAGGATCATATTTTAAATTTTTTTTTTTTTTGAATTCTGAGAGACCCGAAAGCAACACAGTACGTCAGAATTTTTGCAGCATGTTTCCACTGATCTTACTTATGAGAGACTTGAAAGAGCTAAATATGTATAGCATAGCTAAGCAATGGTGAAGGTGGGGGCGGACATAACAATCTTCAGACTTTTAAAGGGTATAAACAAAAGCATGGAAAGGAATTACTTAGGGTGGTATGAACTAGAGGAGGTATTTGAATAAAGAAAAAATTGGGCTGATAATGTTAAAAAAACAAAACCTGCTTTTGACTTTGAAACACAGTAAGCTATGATAAAACCTCCCAAAGCGCCAGTGTATGGGGTATTTAAAGCTTGGCTGGTTGGAACTCTGCACAAGAAAAAGGGATCGTATGACTTGGGAGGTCTTTATTCCACCAGTAGAAAAATGAGAGTGTAGCCATCGCTATATTATAAAATAATGCTGTATTTTATTCTGCTTAAAACTATGTTGCTTTGTAAATATTTTATTTAAAATATTTTATCTGATATAGATATTAGATCTTTAGATTTTTCTTATGTTTATATTGCCCTGATAGGGCACTTTGGGAAACTTTAGACTCTTTTTACTTCAGGCTCAGTTGTTTCTTTCTTCTTTTGTCTTGCTCAGTGTCTTATCTATGTGCAGCTACCCTACATGGAAGACTTAAGACAGTACATATTTTCATCCTTGAAAAACAATAAAAAATGCATTCCTACAGGTAAGATAGTCCTTCGCTGCGCAACTGCACAAAGTAACCTACTTGTCTTCCTTTAAGACACTCTAAAAGAGCTAGAATATTTGGCTTTCCAATGAAAACATAAGTTTTGTCATCATTTTGGCGTAGGAAAAAAGCTCCAGCCCTTTAGGAATACATTAGGGTGATGCCATCCTGAAGTGTAAAGCCTGTATCAAAACTTCGCCAGCTTAGTTGCAGGCTGAACAGACTTGAGGTTCGCAGGCAGTCTTTTAAAACTGTCCTGTTAAATGACTTCTCGCTCCGGTTACGGGATTATTAGTCTCACAGGATCTCTGTGATAGACATCTGAGATCTAGTCCTCCATATCCTTTGATCTTTGAACTCATTTGTGAGGCTAAATGGCCAACCTTGTGGGAGCTACAATATGTGATTAGCTAGCTAGAATTAGAATAGAGGCATCAGCTTCGTTCCTACAAAGCTGGTCCTGTAGCTAGTTGCAGTATGGCCTGTTCATATAATGTACAAAGGCAGAGACTGTTTTTTTTCTGTGGTGTGTTGTTTTTTAAAGGATGCACTTACTGGTGTCCAGATTCAGATGGAGGGTGTCTTTGGAGAGCCAAGTAGCATGCAGCCATACCAAGCTGGACTCACTGTTCTGAGAATTTTGCACAGCAATAGCGTAAATGGATGTAGTTTGTAGTTTAAAATCCACTCCCACATCTTTAATTTGTTACGAGATCCACTGAATGGGCATCTGCATGTCAGGGTATATAAAGCATGCTGGGTTGTTTCTGAAACAGTTTCTATTTTTTTGCCTATAGCTAGCAGTTTGAGAACAAATCTAAAACCTGTCTTACCAAAGCAATAGTTGACTATTGTGAACTGTGTAAATTTGCAATCATAACTTCTAAAATTTATATTACACCATGTTGTTTTTCAAACCAGCTGTTCTCCTTATTTTCTAAGTGGCCTATAAACCTTCTTGAAATGGTTGCAAATGAAAACGTCTTGAAAAAGAAGAAAAATGGAAGCAGAAAGGCAGCAATAATTGGGAAGGGGGAGGGGGACAAAAAAGGCTTTATGACTTTACATTGTAGTCCTTAAATAAAGGAGGGGTTTTATTACTGTGTCCGTTATCCATATTCTTTATTGGCACATCTATATCTGCAGTGTGTTCTGTGGCATGTAATGACTCGGTCAAAATCTCACATTATGAAGTGAATCTTCATTTATAAATTGTTTCAGGAAATGCATCCATCTGCAAGTGTATTTAATTTTTCTTTGTATGTAATTGCTGCCTTAGCGGATCAGTTATCTGCTGTTGACTCTTTGATTGATTCTATGAATTTGGTTTATGAAGATGATCATGGAGAAACTTCTGAGGACCTGTTTAAGCCCAGCAAAATCCCAAACCCTCATTTTCAGAGATTATATCAGGTGAGATGAACTATGTGGCATTTTTTAAAAACTTCTTTTGTTAAGACTTTTCACCTTTCTGTCTTTCTCTGATTCACATTGGAAAAATCTGCATTGTGAAGATGGGAATATAAATTCTTTTGCATTTAAGTATGGGGTAGCCGGTGACTTCTATGTTGTCCCTGATTTTATTCTTAAAATTTCCAGTTTCCAGGAAGCAAGGGAAATTACACCTGTGCTGAGGTGTCTACAACAGCATCAGTGATATTCACAGGCGCCTAGACTAGACAAGTTAAAACTTGCTTAGGGTATCTCAACACTCTATTGCCACGATCATGGTGCAGACATAGACTCCAGCTTCTGGGCGAAGGGAGAAATTGACTGAAAATCGGGGATTTCTTTAGCAGCTCGTTCTGTGTCCCATCAAATCTTGAGCAAAGTCACTTTTCTGTGCGTTGTTGCATCTAGCAGTGGTTCCAAAACAAATCAGTCTCAGGTGAACTTGATCGGTAGTAAACGGTTAACATTGTTGACATTTGAAATATTCCATTTGGATGTCTGAGCTGACACATTTTACGGGCAACCAGAACATATCACACTTCTTGCAGTTATTGTATCAAGCTGTCTACTTTTTGATTTACATTCCTTTCGTATCATGAAGATTTTCATTCCAACTGTGAGGATGAGAGACTTAATTATACATTGGAATTCAAGTGTCCAAAAAAATGACACTGCAAATTCAAAAATAAGGAAAATTACGATGCAATTTGTGCAGCTGCAGAATTGTGTTGTATACACAGCCATGGAGATATATTGAGTGCTGACTCCATTCTGAAAATGGACCAAAAATGGTATTACAGCATCCATGTTCATCCTATCTGAACAATTCCAAATGAAATTTTTTCAGTTTAAAAGTAGGAATGCTTTTTTAAATTAAGAAAACTTACCCTAGCTTCTGAAAGCCATGCTGCCTCAGTATTGTCAAAAGAAGCAAAGGATCTAAAGATCATATTTATGTTTCAGGAACACATGTAAGCCCACTGTCTTCAAATCCTACTCTGATTGACACCTGAAGAACTGAGTGTTCCCTTCAAATTCTGCCAGTCATATTGACAAGACAGCGTGTAACTGAATGCAAGATTTGGTCAGTAGAAGGTTATTGCTGGGCAAGAGCTTAAAATGGATTGACCTCTGCATGACTCATATTTTAGGAAGGATTGTAAAGCTTGGGTATTACAAAACAAATAAGGTTTTGCTTGTAAATGAAAAACATAGGGGATAGAATTTCCTCTTGTTATATTGCTATATACAATTTTGTATTCTTTTGGTTCAGTGGATGTCACCTATCAACGAAAGATGTTTCTTTAGGTGTGCCATTTATCTTCTGAAATAGTATGATGGTGGTGTTCCAGCAGTTGAGTCAAGTGCTGCTAGAAGAGAGTAACTGCGTAACTCGCCAATTTCCTTAGAGGATAATAGGATAATTTTGTAAGAGTGAATGCTACTGGTGGAAAAAATATTTATTGACTGTTTCAATGTACTAGGTAGTATACAGTTCCTGTCCCCAGTGCTTGCTGTTTATAAAGCCCTAAATTACCAGTCCTTTTAGTGCTTTATTTTGCCTGCACACAGCCCCATTTTTTTGTCTTGGTTACAAAACTGCTATTAATCCATATAAGTTGCAAAAAGATTGTTCTCTCCTTTGCTGCAAACATGTTCCAGATTCGTAATATTTTGCTCTTAGACCAAGTGGCACTGTTGGTTCCTTAAGAACTACGAAGAAAAATTATATGTCTTTTGAATGTAGCCAGTAAGTTGATTGGGCTGAATAGGACCTATAGATGGTTTGGAAAAATAACTCTGAGGAAAGGATGAACTCCCCCTTCATTTCCTTGCTCTTTTGACTCATGAAGATATTTGGAATGATAAGTGACAAAAGCCAGAATTTAAGCAGAAACATCAAGCTAAATTATGTCTCTGGAAGTAGTGGTAGGCATCAGGAAATGACAGAGTGGGTGGAAAGGAGTTGCTAATGCTTGCTGGAGTGGAAGATGAGGAATGTCTTATATCCGGAGTTTCAACTTTTATTCCTTGCTTCCAGAAAAGTCTAAGTGAACTTCCATAGCTTTTGTGGTGGCAGACTTCCAACGTCATTGTTTGTACCTCTTAAATACAGGGATTTGAAGCACATAAGGCATTTGAGGAATGTAGTGCATTTTATTTGATGGCCAAATAAACAAATTGCTCAACAATGATTGTTCTGTACTGAAACAGACCTGGGGGAAGGTTTGTGGGGACGGTGGCCTGCAGCATTCCATAGTTCATGGGATCCAGCTGCAGAGTCTGCATCTAAATATGCTGTAATGGCTCTTGTTAGACCGCGTGTAAGTGACCTTAGAGGACTGAGCTCATTTGTAAGTGGTTGGACTGTATGGTGATGTTCTTTCAAAAAGCAGGGCAACAGAGGGCCAGGAAGTCGCTCACGAAAATCTGTAAGGGCTTTCAGCAACAAGTAATCTTGTCTTTGGTTGAACGTGGTGGATCTGCTGGAAGGTCATTTTGAAATCGTCACAAACTAGGTGTAAACTGAACTCTAAGACACTTGTGCTGGGATTCAGTTCACACAGGTTTAACCACCCAAAAGCTAGCTAACTAGTGTAAGCTGAGTTGTCCAAGTCTATTCCATAATCCATGAAAAAAAGAACATTGGGAAAGTAATTGATCCTTCTTATTTTGGAGATCATAAGTACATGATAGTTGTGGTTGTGTAGAGTGAGTAAATGACTGGTATAGGCTAGATGCTTATCTTCTAGATAGCTGAATCTGTCTCCCATATTCTAAGGCTTTAAATACTATTAGGGTCCTGTAGGATTTATAGATTTCCTAAAATATGTTCTTACAGAAGTGTGTTCGTAGATGCTCTGTGGAAGGGAACAAGGCAGGATGCTTTCTTGCAGTAAATTCCTGTCTATTCATGCATTTATGCAAGTTAGGAAGAGCAAGGAGGAGCTAGTACAGTGCTGACAACATTAATGAATAGAACGGTGAGTCTGGAAGCCAGTGGCAGCATGGGTTGCCTTCTAGACAGTGAAGGTAGGAGTGGTTCTTGCTGGGCACAGAAGGAAGAGAAAGCAAGGTTAAAAGGGACTCTTTGGGGTTAGAAACTTCAGGTTAAGTCTGTTCAACTTCATCTCCATTTAGCACCTGAGTTTTGACGGTACCTGCCATCTTAGGTTTCAGAGGTCATCATCTAGTCTAAAAACAGGAACAAGTGGAGGCTGTGGCTACTCAGTCTGCTCAGCTCTTGCAGCTGCACACACAGATTTCATATACAAAAGCCTGAAAAACAAATTCACAACAGGGGACTTAGGTTTTTTCTTTTGCTTTGTGAGTTTAATTCAATCCCCTAACGTTGTTTTAATATTGGGGTTTTTTTTATATCACGAGAACCATTACTGCAGCTTCCAGCAACATTTTTACTCTTTTTCAAAATAATTATGCCTTAAATGATTACAAGTGTTTCCAAATCAGTAGCCTTGCATGACTGCCTCCTTTTGAAAGTATGCTCTAACATGGATTGGAATCTTAATGGCAGCATGAAAGCACATCAGTATTGATGGGTAGCATATGGTCTGGATTTTCTTTATTGGCAGCTTTTCAGCATGAATAGAGGGGTTTTTTTGTTTGCTTTGGTTTTGTTTTTTAAATTAATGTCATGTCTGACAGCCAACAGGGGAGCAAATCTATGCTGTATTCCTTGTTTACTGAGTAGTTACCTTCACACTTGTGTCTAATTCACCCAGTACAATGGGCTTGGAAAAATTATTCTCCCATGTACATCACATGTTTTTATGTATGTGTGTGTGTGCATGCACTGGTATCTGTGTATATGTATGCACAATCACATACATCTCTACTGCTATCCCACACTTCACAACTTTTAAGAGATACCTACTTTGTTTTTAAAATTCTCAGTGGAATTTCTGTAGCCTGCCTCATTAATCTCATCTCTCTCCCTCTGCTTGGCTCCCTGACTGTATGCACTGCCTTTACACTTTGGTGAAAAGGCCTTCTCCTCTGTAGCTCCTACCATCTGTTCCAACTTTGATGTACATCTGTCAGGACCCTTCATTCCCTCACTCTTTTCAAAGCTAATTTGCAAACATACCTGTATTCTGTACCTTACATGTGCACATTTAACTTCTCTCTTTCCATTTGCTCTTAAACTGGTGAAAATTTCTCTTGTATGCATGCTGAGTTTTATTGACCAAGAATAAATATTTTCTTTGAGGGACAATAAACTGTGACAATAACTGGAATACATGGTTGGGGTATATATCTGTCTTGTTCCCTAATTTTAGAATGTATAGAAATCTCTCCCATGTGACTGTTTTATGATAGAACTACATTTTAAAGGTAAAGGGAAGTTAAAAAGCTGAGTAGAGGTAGATGAGACTTTCATTCCTGGGATTTTCCTAATAATTTTCACAGAACTCATTCCAGTGAGAGTGGGAACACTCATCTGCATCAGTATTCTTGTTTAATATCATTATTAATCTCCTTAAACAGCTGATCATACGACTTCCAATCCACTTGTGAGCTGGAATATTTGTCACCAATATGGAAGGTATTTTGTATGTACCATATAATGTCAGGCATACAGGCATTATATTAAAAGTACATAAACTAAAAGTTTTTCTTTGTTCAAATTGTTTCTTGCAGTGTTTGCAGCATAAGGCTTTTCACCCCAATGAGCCATTGCCACCAATTGAACAGCACCTTTTAGAGATGCTGGAGATGCCCCATGTGGTAAAAGAAAGGTGTCAGGCTCCTCTTGAAAAAGTAAAAGCACTTTTCCCCCTGAAGGAAGTTGGCAAGAAAAAAGAAGAGAAGACTGCTCAAGACATCTTCAAAAACAAGTAAGTTGGAGATGTATTATGGACTTTTTTGAAACTTTTTTTTACACTTCAAATGGTTTTTGCTTGGATGAAGCAGGCTCAGAGTCTTTTGAACATAAGATCAATGAGTTACACACTGAAAAAATACTGATGGGTGGAGAATATTGTGGTACCGCAGTATGTCTGGGGTATTTTGTGAATAGTGGTGGTCTTACTATTATGGGGCAAGACACACCAGGAAGCAGTCTGTAGCTTCCTCACGTCTGTGTTTGCTGTCACAGAATCATAGAATCCATCAGGTTGGAAGGGGCCTCAGGAGGTTTCTTGTTCAACCTGCTGCTCAAAGCAGGGTCACCTGTGAGATCTAAACAGGTAACTCAGGGCTTCATCCAGTCTGTCTCGAAAACATCCAGGGATGAAGACTACACATCCTCTCTGGGCAACCTGTTGCATTCCTTACTGTCTCCTGGTCAAACAGTTTGTCCTACTGGTAACTATAAAATAGTTCAAATAAGAATAACAGAGGGTCTAATTTAGTTTAGAATAAATGCTGCGGAGCTTTAAATCAGCTGTAAAGATGAGTCTGCCTTCTCAGCATACTCAGTTTAGGATGTTCTGTAGCTTTCATTTTGAATTCCAAATCAAAAGAAAAGCAGCTTCATTATTATCTGCTGTGCAATAAATGTGGGTGTCTTGAAAAATCAAACTGTTAATGGACTCTTCCTGGAACATCTATTGTCTGAACAGTTTTTAAGATTTTTTTTTTTTTTTTGTTATTACATATACTGTGTTTACTTTATTTGTGCTGTAGATATGAAGAATAAATGCTTAATTGCTACTGCATTGGTACTGTGCCCCCAGCCACAAGTCAATTTGCTCAAACAAAATCTGCTTCTTAGAGCTTGATTTATCGAATGCCTATAATATAACTAGCGGGTCCCCTGGGATGTTGGAAAGTTCTCAGCTCCTTCTCCCTCCCTTTTGTCATTTTTAGCTCAGTCCTTTCAGTGCTAGGAGCAACATCTTTGAGCCATTTTGAGGCCTTGCTTAGCTGAGCTGTCATATATACTTTACCTTGGGTTGGCTAGAACCTCCTCAGCATGTTATCTTTGAGAAGACATGACATAGGACTTCTCAGGTCACCACTCTGGAATAATGACCACATTTCCGTATACAGACTGGGAAACACTTTGCTTTTTATTTTGTTCATTACTGTGTGTGCCTGTCTTGCCTTGGTGTGTCTGTGAATTCATACTGATTAAATTCTCTTGTCCTTGCTCTGTGTCCCAGTTTCTGTGTGTGTGTGTATACATACATTTATATGTGTATTTTAAAAAGTGATAGAACCAGTTTAAAAAAAAAAAAGGCAAAACTTGGGTTCAAACAAGAAAGGGAGAGAATTTAAACAAAAAACAGTGACCCATTACTGGTAGTTGCTTAAAAACATGTCACCCCAAAGGCATCAATTTGACAAGCAAGAAGGAAAGCTGTTTTGTTTAGAAACTGTTTTCCTTTAGAGGGGTGATGAAAGCAGCTATAAAAATAATTGAGACAGAAATTGGTGTAGGGCATTAAAATGATTAAAGAAAAAAAAATCTGTAAGGGAGGCAAAAGGATACAGACTCAACTATCCAAAGAAGAATGAATGGTAATAGGATTAAAAAGATGAAAAAAAACTGGTAATGCTGTAGTAATGAATGGGAACAGTAGTATTGCCAGTACTGCAACAGAAGTGTTAACTTATGTTTTTGTTCTGTGTTTAGGGAAAAGCTGAGTGATATAACTAAGTCACTTGATAAAGAAAAGTACATCACTCTGCGACAATGACTAAGGAAAATGTTAAACACCAGATAACATTCAACTTACTAAAACTATCAGATCTAGATAATTTGCACTAGTGTTTTGAAAAAGTTGGCTAGAAGCTCTCTAAAACTGATTCGTGTCTCCTATCATCATATTGACCTGATTCATCTCTGCTTAATTTTTAAGGTCTAATCAGATTAAGGCAGCGTAAATGTTGGCATGATATCTTAATACAGATTTTGATACTCAGCATTCGTTTGTTTCACTTTTGCTAAGCTCTGTGTTTGAAAAAAATCCAGTAAAATAGAAAGCATTTTACTTTTTCCTTCTTAGGTTGGCTTTTGAGAGGCTGTTACCTCATCCAGCTTTACAGTATGTGAGAGGCTTCTATATAAATGTAGAAGTGGGTGTTTTAAATTAATTTTGTATTTTATTAATCTTTCTCAAATAGCAGTTGCACGTTTTACAGTTTAAAAATACTGCTAATCAGTGCATTACCAGTAACAGATTCTAAATGTCAGATCCTTGGCTGGTATAAATGGGTATGGATTCATTAGTTTCTGCTGCACTGCACTGATTAATGACAGCTATAGATTTGGTCCTAGGCAGTTAAATGCAGCATCATAATTTATGTTCTTCTCCTTCCTCCAATCCCAAAGCATTTTGAATCAGTAAAAATAATGCAGGAGGAAAAAGATTTGAAGACATTGCAATTGAGGGGAAAATACCTTTGGAGAAAAATATTCTAAAAGAGAATATTAGTTGGTCTTTGCACCTTTTATCAAACCACGTCAATATACAAGAATTTTGGTTCAAGTAGAAGTTCTAAACTCACTGGTGTTAGATAAGTATCAGTATTGTTCAAGGTCACCCATAAAGTCATCAGAGTTGAGAATGAAGCGAGGTATCCTATCCTTGTCCTGAGGCATAACCAAAGTAATAATTTCTCCTAGAGTGATAAGTAAGGTTATGTTGGATGACAGGAGCTGCTGAGGAGACAGGATTTCATTTCAGTAGTGACAAAATTAATTAAAAGAACGGAGAAGACTACTGAAACAAAGTGAGATAGACGCTGATTGTGAAATAGGGGAAGAGTGTGCTATAGAAAGTAAAAAGGAAGACTGTACAAGTTCTTTCTAATAGTTGATTGCTTCTGTGACGTGCAATGCAATTTTTAAAATCAGTTCTAACCTTGTAGAATGCAAAACGACACCTAGTCCAGGATCTCTGGCTTTGTCTCTACATCATCAAGCAGTTTCTTCTTTTCACTGTAGGAGTAGAATTTTTAAGAAAAACTTCTTACTTTGTTTTGGGATTCCTTGAACACAAATACTGCCGTTTAGATCGCTGAGTAGCTTTCAGGCATTCTTAAAATGAAATCAATTCTTCGGTGTCAGTAGCCTGTCACATTAAGTGACACAGAACACAGTGTCTGATTTTCTTCCCCTTTTGTGATTAGCTGGATTTTTTTCTGTTGCTAAGATGTGCTGTAAAGTTTAGCATGTTAGATGTTACAATTAAGTTCCTGGTTTGAATGTACACCTTGGTGTATGTTACCTGTGAGGGCAAAGCTAGAAAATAGCCTAAAATCCCAGTTAGCCTTTTAAAAATAACAAATAGTCTTTTGAAAGCATTTTGAGATGTAGCTTAAAACGTCCTGAGAGAGTTCTTAAGGACTTAATTGGGGTTTGTCTAGCAGGTTTTGACTGCTGTAAGTGGAAGTTTTTAAAGCTTTTGTGTGCTGATGGAGAATATGGGTCATTGGACTCAAAAGCCACTGTGTAAACCGGTTTGTAGTAGCTATCAATTCCAAGACAGAACTAGCAGGTAGTTTTTGAAGAGTAAATGAATTTCTTACTTAAATGTTAAGTTTCATTGCCATTTCATGTTAAGATCTTAATACCGAATGTCATGTAATATACTATAAATTATCAAGGTTAACTCAATATACAGATTCCAAATAAAGTGACTGGAGATATTATGTATTTAGAAGATGTGTACGAGTAAATTCACTGCTGAAATAAGCATGAATAATCTCGCACCTTCAACAAGCAGTGCCTTAGCTTTATGCTGAGATAAAGTTTGATCTCTGTTTCTACTGTCTGCTTTGTGCAGCCTGTGGGGAAAAATGAGGCATGATTTAGTGTTAATTTGGGAACAGTTGTATAATGAAATTTTGTCCAGTGTTCAGTGTATATTTCATTCATTTACTGACTCCCTACTTAGGCAGGACAGTTTAAGTGTTTATATTAATTTTTGTCCTTCTCATTTGCAGCAGTGAAGATGGACCCAACCCTAAGAAACTAAAAATTGAAGATGAGGAAGGTAGCTTTAGCATCATAAAACTTGCTGAAGGCAATGTCACCTCTGTAAGCATATTTTTACAAATCTGATTATTAAAGGGGAAGATTAATTTCTCTAAGAGTATTATAGTGAACATACAGAATTCCTGATAAAAGGACAGTTTCTAGCTGAAACATGACTGAAATAGTGTACTTGCAGATTTGAGACTCTCTGCTAGAGATTGTAAAGACCACTTTCTCTGCCCTTAGGTGTATGTTAGCACAAGCTTCCATCAGTTTTGGATATTTTAGGAGAAAATTCTCCCCCGGTGTCTAGAACTCTAAAGGGCAAGCCTGAGGATCTGAAGAAAACAGAATCTCAGATTTGGAGTTCAGTGGTTGAATTTTGTTCTTGCTCTCTTTCATATCATCCGCAACATAGAAGTTGCCTCTGTATATTTAATCAAAGGTACTGCTGTGGTTTTAGAGACTGTTCTCTGCATTGGTTAGGGTTCTAAATCACAAATTTGGCTTCATCTTGCTGATTAGTTAAACATCTAACTTAGTTCCAGGTATTGTGCACATGGGTAGAAGAAGCCTGTATCATAACTGTGCACCTTCCTTTAATTTTTCGAATTACAGGAAAAAAGGTGATTTAATATTAATTGAGATAACTTCACTTGTTTTCAAACTATCCTTGAAGGTTCGTTTTTAAAGTGCGTGACTGAGATTTTTAAAAAGAATTAAAATCTAAAAAGATTTAAATATTTTATATTCTTAATATACACTTCTGAGTTTTCCTGAAAAGCGGCATTGCCAGATGTAAAAAAACCACGAAGAGACCAAGCAAGCTTATTGAAAGATTGAAGAATTATTTTGATAGCAAAGCATAAAATTTTCAAATAAACTTAGGAGAATTTTGATTCCTGAAAGGAAATGTTAAGCAATGTAATTTTTTTTTCCTGAAGTTATTGCATCTGTTTTCCAGTAAGTGTGTGTTTATATTTGACCTGGTTTTAGATCCTTTGTAAGGTTTCTGCACTTGTATGCCCATTTAGAGCTTCAGCTTTAAGATGTCAGACTGGGCCAGAAAGGGTAGATTAATTGAGTGCAAGCTTTTAATTTTGAGCTTCCTATTGGAGGGCAAAGCAATGGTTCTGTACCCACATGCCTGAGAGCTCCCATTCCTCATTAAGTGTCTGTTAAGATTAGTGAGAGGTCTGTGCTACAGAAAGTCTCAAAGCTGAACTAGCAGATAGCCTGAATTACTGTGCTTCTGACCTCTAAACCCCAGAGAATATGGTTGGCTTATAAGAGTGCAGCATAGTAAGTGTAAGTTCATCTTGCTCATGTCATAACTAACTTTTGCTAGGTGTACTGCACGTTAACACACGTTGTAAGACTGTTAGTTTAGGAGTCCACAAGCAGAGAATTGTAGAGCTGCTGTTTCCATATTAAAATAAACAGAAATTTAAAGATTCTTGTTGCCTCGCAATAATAAAGAGATGCATATTGGCAGACAATTGTATCGTTTTCGGACCCTTTGTAGGTTGGCAGTGTTAACCCAGCAGAAGATTTCCGAATTCTGGTGAGGCAGAAAAATGCTGACTTCGAAGACGGTAAATTACTTTTATCTATCTTAATTATATTTAGTAGCATCTTCAGGGTTCAGTAAATGCAATCCATTTGTCTAAACATAAGTTTCTAGTGCTATGTGAGATGCTCTGGAGTTTACTGCTTAGCTTCTAGTGCCACTCAGCAAAGAAAAGTGTCACTTGTAATTCCCGTGTCAATATTTGCCTTCCCCATATGAAGGTCTCAGATACCCATGTTTGTGTAAGATGGCACTAGACGGCTACATTGAGGCATCTGAGCAACTCTTCAGGTGTTTCTAACAGAAGATCTCTTGGTGCTGACTGCCTCATTCAAACTGGGTATCAGGTTCTCATCTGGCTTCATGGGATCTTTCTGGTTTGAAGTGGAGGGCTGTTGGCTGCGCATGGTGTGAGAAACCTGTCTTCTGCTGTCTATTTATCTTGTTCTATGAAGAAGTAAGAATCTGATGCCTGGGGTTTAAATCTTTACATGCAAAGATCGTTTCTTACTGCTTGTTGTGAGCAAAAGAAAGCACAGGTGAATTTAGGGTGTAATAAGCAAGTAGTCTGTGACTCTTAAAGATGAGAGCAGGCTTTGTGTGCACTGAATCTATTCTCAGCGTACAGCAAGACAGGGTTTTGATGCAGAGGTGAGGAAGAATACAAAGCACAGGTCAGCCACTGTCTTGCATGCTCTAAGTATGAAAATGCAAAGAAATTACCATTTGTTTGTATGGTATTTCCCTACTGGTATATCTATACAGAGATATATGTAATCCAAAGGTATCTTAAAAAGAATACACAAGATGGATGGGGTCCTTTTGTCTTTTAAAGGATGATTTAAAGGTTGTGATGAGATAAACCTCATCTGCTGAATAGCCGCTAATGTAGCATTTCTTTTGAAAGAAAAAAATTTGCAGAGGTGCTGAAATGAGGTGCTGGGTATTTCCACAAGGTCTTTGGTCCTTTTGCACATAGTTTGAGGAGTGTGTTGAGGAGTATATTGATTTGTGATACAGTCTGTTAAAGCCTACGTAGCTATTTCTCTCTAGAATTTCCAGACCTATAAGCCAGCTAGCCAGCTTTTTACATGGATTTTGCAGTAGATCCAGAAGAAGTTGTTTATTGAAAAAATACTTGGAATTGTGTTCTCAAATCTCAGATATATTAAGATGCAATATAAAGGTATTGTACGATATATTAGAATACGGAAACTGTGAAACAGTTGACTACTTTGATACAGTAATTAATTTTATCATGTAGGAAAGCTTTAAGGCAGAAATAAGTATAGTGATTACCCTTGAAGATGATTTAACTAAAGAGTGCTTAAATATGTCCACTTGGTAGCTGTGCTGGAGATAACTGCAGTACATGTTTGGATGGATTCTGAAATTTTGAGCAATTTGCTTTTATTTTATGTGTGATCTGCTCTGTAGTTTTAAGGTATAGTTAGATGGAATGTAGTACAGTCACCCATTTAAAGGAGAGGTAGAAGCCACTATAAATAAAAACATGTTCTGCATATTTTTTTTTTCTTCTGCATAATCCTTTTTCTGCTTTAGAGCCTTTTAAGTAGCTTAATACATAAAACATTAGAGGCATGTTTTTAATGGCTTGCTGTATTGCACTCTGGTTATGTAAATAGTAAATTCTGCCTTAAAACTATTCAGTGGTTCTAAGGGGTTTTTTAGTGTAATTTTATATCATATTTAATGATGAAACTCTTTTTTCCTCTGCTAGAACACGTGACATGTAAAATGTCTTTGCAGGATAATCTGTGGCATTCAAATAGTTTATTGGGAAAAAAAAATTACATTTTTATGTGTCAGGATGCAGACAGGAAAACTACTAACTTGTGTCCTGTTTTGCTTCTTTCTTGTATAAAAAGAGCATCCACTGTAGTCTTCCAAACTGAATAGAGCCTACATTCTCATTTTAAAACAAAAGAGCAACAGAGTCGCTCCATAGGGAGGAGAAAAGCCTTTCAACTGTTTGATTGGGGGTGGGTTTTTTTGGTAGTTAGAGAAGTTGTAGAAATAGGAAGTGTACTTTAAATACTGATAGTACAGTGTCTTTTTAATTAAGCTGCAGGTTAATGGCAGGCATCCTCCTCAGTCGACAGCAAGTCTCTTACCAAAATTATAAAGTTATCAAGACCAAAGTATGGCAAGGGGATTTTTTTTTTTTAAACAGCTTGTAAGAAGTCCTGATGGTATATTTATCATCCAAAATGAGTGCCAGTGCATCTCCTTCAGTGGCCTCACTGGGATTTGATGATCAGGGTTTATGCCGTTCATAGGAGAAGCCTAAGTGCAAGTTAGACAGCCTGTGTCTGATGCCGTGTCCCACGGCAGACCAGAGCAGGAGAAATGATGCGTTTGCTGTTAGCGAGAACTGGGTCACTAATGTGTAAATACGTTTCACAGTTTCAAATTGACAAGGGTTTTAGGGATAGGTTTTCCGAGACTGGCAGCTCAATTCCTGAAACAGTAATCAACTTTGGTTTTAATGGACATCTGTGTAGTTTATTACAGTAGGGACTCACGGCTTACATGATGAGTTGTGTGTGATGGTGTCAATTTACTGGTTAATGTTGATTGCTCATGTAACTAGTATTGTGTTTCCCCTCCAGATATCTTTACTTTCTTGTTTGCATTCATGGCCAGAGAGATGTCATTTTATGCAGGTCTTATTTTGAGCAGGTTACAAGTGCACAGTCATCACAGAGAGCAGTCTTCTGGTAACAGCTTCTGACATTTTTGTCAATGAATGCAAATAAAATAGATTAGGTTGCCTGAATGGAATCTAATCATTACTCCCAAGGGTATACAATGAGTTTCTTCATTGCTGTGTCTGCAGAGAAGACTCTCAGATGTAGTGAGTGCTTGCCATCTTTGTAATGCCAAAAGAGTAGCCACATGACTACCAGTTAATCCTGTTCAGCTATTTACAGGTTTCCATCCGTGTCTGCGTTTCTGGAGACAGAAGGTGTCTGATATGGGATGTTGTATTTTCATAGGCTTCTGTAGAAGATAGGATGGCTTAATGGGGGTTAAAAAAGATACTGACACATGCATAGTATTTTCTTTGGTTTGAAAATTTTCTACTCTACTGCTAGGTAGGCCAAATGCAATGACTGCTTTGATGTAAATGATTCAGTCATTGGAAGAGTGTTTGCAAACCAAATACTTGTGTATATAAAATCACTTTGAAGCTTCCTGTGCGTCTGCTTCACAGAGAAGATGAAGCCAGATTTGTCTTTGAAGGGCATAGCGATTGGGTGAGACGCAAAGCTCTGAGTTGCAACAAACAGAATTTGAATTAGATGGTATGGGGCAAGAAAAAAAAAAATCACAGTGATGGTAGTCAAACACGGAAAGAGGGGCCCAGAGAACCTGGAGACTCTCCCTCTTTGGAGCTATTTGGAACTCAAGTCAGTGGAACATTGAGCCACGTGATTCACAGCGACCCTGGTTTAAGCGGCGTTTTGGACCAGATGTCCTTCAGACATCCAGCCTAAATCATTCTGAACCATACCCACAGGCCATTTAAAGAGACCATTTCAAAATTGAACAGCATGTCATAGGACACTGGAGTAGTTCAACAGTTCTTGATCTTAAAATGCTTATTTCTTGGCTTAAAGATGAAGAAGTCCTTAAAACATTAGGACAGTTTTCTGTTCATAATCTCTTTCTTCTTTTCAGTTACAAAAAGGTGATACTTACAGAGCAGTAGTTTAAAATTTATTATCAGGTGGTTTAGCTGATTTGTCAGTGACTTACTTTAAGCACTGTCCATTAATACAAATCATTACCACCACCAGTGGATAAATCAAAAGACTGGTAACAACAGGAGTCTTTTGTCTACAGAAGGAGCTATTTTTTAACCTGATTAATTTATTAGGGGGGAGAGGGAATCCCCAAGGAATTGGAACTTGGACTATAATACAGCCTTATCTATTATTATGGTGTAATCTGGTTGGCATAGTAATGAAGACCAAGCACTGAACTGAACAAACATGAAAATATAATTACACTTTTGTACTGTAACTATTCAGGGATAACAAGTGAATATAATTGTTCATGGCATATTTAATAAGAAATAACAGCACTGGTGAATGTATTTTAGAGTAGGGAATGTATCTAAATGCCAGTGGGGAAGGGATTAAATTCTGTTAGAACTAAAAGATTGTCTATTCAAAGATTTTTTTTTTTTTATTTTACCTGTAGTTCTCTAGCCTTCAATCACTGTGTTTGTTATCTAATCAATCATGTACAGTAGAAGAGGGAAGCAGAAGATTAAAATCTCTTGGGCTGATCTGCAGAACGTGGTGGTTAATAGGAGTGCTGGAATTCCAGTTTATGCAAAATACAGAATTTCATTAGTTTACTTCCTTAAATCTGTGGGGGATGAGGGAGGTTGAGGAGAAGAAAAAAGTTGTTTTTACACAGTAGTGGCCTGAATAGGCTGTCAGTTTGTAACTCTAGGACCTGCTCTTCAAAACCCCAATGCCTGAGATTTGTCTGGGACACATCAGAGTTAATGCTGATTTTCACAGCTTAGTTAGACAGGCATCTTTATGCAGAACATGCCTGTCTCCAAAAACAGGGAGATTTATTTTTTGCAGCACCCAAAACCAAAGATTCACACTAATGGAAAGGCAGATGACAGGCAGCAGGAAATCAACAAAGTTCTCAGGTCTAGAAGTGTAAAGGAACAGAGTCCACTTCAGAGAGCTTCCAGTTATAATCCTTACCTACCATTTCTGGTATTGTCTTTGACCCCCTGAAGTAATTTGGTAGTCTAATCAGAACACAGGAATTTTGTCTATTTTAGATTGATCAGTCATTGGCCTGTCATTTAAGGGAGACCTAATGGACAGACCCAATTTTAGCCAAGCTGTTTCAAGGTGTTAGAAGAATCTGACTTAAAATATTGTTGCTATGTAACCTGTTTCCTGCATGGTCTTTCAGTGCCTAGTAAAACATTGTAGGGTTTTTTTGGTTCCTTATAACACATTCCAAAAGGAGGCAGCTCACAGTCAGTAGCAAGAAAAAGTCTTTTCTTCTGATGCCTGCCAGTGCAATCAAATGGAAAGGGATTTTAAAAAAATTAAATGCAAAAGAAGAAGTAGAGTGTCTGATAATTTCAAACAGCATGCTGGAATCATTCTGACAAAAAAGTCTTTTATTGCACACTCGTAGTGCCTGGGGTTTTAATTTAACACATCAATGAAAAGGCAGCGTTTTAAAAAAAAAAAACCAACAACACTACCACTGAAAACACCAGCAGGACTTGCTTTTATTAGTGCAATTCGTAAGAAATTAGAACAGTTAATGAGAAAATCGTTAACCATGAAAAAAATGAACTGACTTAACTTGGGGAGCTTAAGTAGTGAGACTTCAATTTAGTTTGTCAGCTACTGGTAAAATAAATAAAAAGAGTGAGCTGATCACCTCTGGAGCAGTAGGCACTTTAGCACACTTTCTTGTGTGATAGCTGCTGTTGGACAGAACTGTTATCCGCCCGCCTCCTTTTCTAGAAACTCTGTAGAGTCAAAAGCTAGTGGGAAAGTATCAACCATGTCTTGTCTCACTCTTTTCAGAGATGCTGTCCTTCAGGTTCAGTTCAATTAAGCATTTTATAGAACATAAATATAACAGCTAGCACTGTGCATGCTTACAGTGAGCAGAGTGGAATACAGTATTTAAACAATGTCTGCTTCTTGGTGTGTTTACTTATCCTTGTCTCTTCCATCACTCTGGCATGATGTTTCCATCATCAACTCTATGTTGATGTTTCCATGGCTGAAATAGTTGCAGTGACATCTATGCCTGTAACATCTGAACATAAGAAGGTCTATAGGTCAGACTAAAGGTTCTGCTAATCCAGTAACCTGTCCTTTAACAGTACAAGAACAGGACAGGCAGATGCTGTGACTTGTCCAGAATGCTTTCCTACATTTTCTTCCTCAATGGCAACATCATCTTTAATCTCCCTTGATAGATTTCCTCTTTTAAGAATTCTAAGGATTTGTTCAAGCACTTTTTTTTAAGCTGTTAAAACTTCTAGCATCCCACAGCAGCCTGTGGTAAAGAGGTTAACTGGTTTTGTTTGAAGAGGTACTTTTTTTCCATTTGTTCTTAACCCAATTCTTTGGTCTTATTTTGAGAGAGGCAGTGGACTATTACTCCCTATTGATCCTTTTCACAGTGCTTCTGAGTTTATAGATCACTGTTATATGCTCTTCACACTTGTCTTTTCCCAGGCTGAGGTGTCTGCAGAGGGTAAAATTGGACAGTTCCTCACCTGTAATTAAACATGAAGAAAATAAAGTACAAAAATCCAGCAGAATTTAGTTGGCCTTGCAGAGCTCTTGGTGACGTTTTCACTTGTCACATTTGCAGTGTTTTACAGCTGCCTACCTTTTAGGAGCTCAGCAGTGAGGATGAAACTGGTGTTCCCCTTCTTGTTGGTACAAGTCTCATTGTTTGCCTCTGCTTCTCTGTCAGGCATGCACAGTTTATAATACTTATCTCCATAATCATAAACAGCATTGCCCTGATGAAAAATCATCAAACTACCTGAACAGAGACAAGATATACTTGAATGTCAGTAACCACAAGTCTTTTAACTCCAATCACCCTACAGCTGTTGTTTTGACATTATTACACCTTCATTGTAAGTTTAACGCTTTTATTGAAATATGCATGTATTTCAAAGGATGTTTAGGGGATATGCTTTGCATTGTAGAACAGAGCCTCCCTCAGCTTTAGGATCCCAAATGTTCTGGTTTTAATTCCTATCAAACGAGCTAGGCCAGTGCTTTTTCTTGGCTTTCAGGGAAAGACTTTTGCCTTGGCCATGCTTGGGTTTCTTGCTAGTATATCTAGCTTTTCCAGAGAGGCTGAAGTAGTTGTCAGTAGCTTAAATAACAATTATCAGCTTGAGTAGCTTGAGGCGGTATGGGTATGATTAACTCCTTTGATGCCTGTGGAATAGAAAAGGAAGAATATTGTTTTGCCTTGAAAGTGTGCATTCTTTGATTTATTTATTTCTCCCTGTCTTTCAGTGAGTCAGCAGTTGATAAACCGCATTGATCAGTTCCTGGAAAATAAAGGTTCACAGTACTACATGAAAGGGATCAATTGTATCAGAGTTTTCAGAGAAGAGGCCATTAAGGTAATGTTAATATGTGAAAACTCTCATCTCTTTCAAATTAAAGACATGATGGGCCTATTTGCTGTATTAGAAACTTGATAATTTCTTGCTACAGCAAAAAGAATTGATTCGTAGATTAAACTCTGTTATGCTGTTGGAAAGTTTAGAAATATATTTGCATTTTATGTTTCTTTATTCTTACTGGAATGGGGACTAGCTTCTCTGACACTGTTTGCTGTTGTTTGTTTTCTTTTAAACATAAAAACACAAGGCCTGTGACCTCATGCTTGTAAAAGAAAAATAAGCAATCTTACAAATTTCTTCTTAAATAAAGCTAGTTACAAGAAAGTCTTTCTATCTTTCTAAAAGGCAGTTTTTGTGGCTCACCTTTCCTTAGAACTCTTGGTTTTAGTAGAGGTAAAAACCAAAATCTGTACTGACTTTCATGTTCACCATGTTAGATGACTTCATGAAGAATTAAGTTTGCAGCGCTCTTTAGTAAGCTACTTTAATATTTCTCTGTTATCATTGCTGGTTTTTTTTTCAGCTGTCCAAGGTGCAGTGCTTTAATAATTTTCTGCAGACCCTGAAATCAAAGGTGGAAGATAAAGCTTTAGCTGATTTCTGGGAGGTCATGACACAAGGTAGGACAGCACTCAAAAACAAACAAACAAACAAAAAACAACAGTATTTCTAGTTGTATTATGTAAGAGAACTTTGTTAGCAATGGGACACTCTAACTAACCCCAGAGCAGCATTTTGATATGGTTCATTCCTGCAGCCTGTTTAAAAAAAAATCAAAAAAATCTTTCACGTTGCAACTTCCTTTTTTGCACTAATAGTTTCATATCAGCAATATCTGTAATGCCTTGCCAAGTCTTGATGAAATGGTAAATTAATTGTGGAAGAAGAGAGACAAATTAAATGTTACAGGGTAAGGAGAAGAAGATACGATTTCAGCTGAAATTCAAAATAAATGGAAAAAGCTCATGCAGCAGAGATACAAAAAGATTCTTCCAAATTAAGCTTCAGAAAAGGCATAGATAGCATTGAAATATGTCACTGATCGTTTTGTGTTTAAGCAACCTGAAGGACAGAATATGTGGTAATATGACACCTACCTATGATTAAACTGGGAGATACAAGGTAGTGCAATTCCAAAAGACATTCAGAGACTATGGAAGTGATAAATAAAGGAACATTTTCACAAATACGAAACATGGTGGACTAAAAAAAATGTTTTACGTCATACTCTTGTTTTTAATTGGAACCAGTGCTAAAAAAATCTGTTAAATGCCCAGCTGTATCTCTTAAGGGTGCATGCTATAAAATGCAAAGATATGCTTTTCTATAGCGCCTTTTAAAGTGATGAACTGCAGACAATCTGTAATGTCTACTTCGCCCAGCTTTTTCAAAATACAAGATGGGAATTTGTTTGGCAAGCCAAAACAACAGCACAGGACAACACTGAAAGAATATTATATTCAGTAGTATTGTAGGGTACCTTCTCTGAAGAAATTTGAAAACAAAACAAAACCAAAAAACCCAACAAACATTGAAAGTAGGAAACTTGGATCTTCCAAAGCTGTGCTAGAATACTGTTTTAATAATTTTTAGCTGGTACAAACCAGAATTTTTCACAAACTGGAGTATATTTTTGAGGAAGAAAAAAATTACAAATACAAACAGAGATGATATTTTCATACAAAATAGATTATCTTCTTGTGAGAAGATGATAATATCATGGTGCTTTATGGATAATCTAGCTGCTCTCACTAGGTAGCTGAAATTGCTTTTCGCTTGCTGCTACCAAAAGCAGAAGTCCTGTTTTCCCTGCTTCTGGCCACATGACCTATCCCCTTTTTTCTACCAAATGTGGCATGTGTTGGGCCTTGTCATGAGCAACTGCAATCACCAAAAGGGGATGGATGAGGTAGTGGCTCAGGAGCAAGGCAGATCTGTTTGACAAGTTCACTTGTCTCGTGAAACCCTGCCATGTAGTTCTATGGGCACATTAAGGTGGCATTACACTTGTGCTGCTGCTGATACCTTTATGAATCTACTGTTCTTTGCTCTCACACCCACAGCTTCTTTATTCAGGCACAAGCATTCGTGTAGCCAAGTGATGAGCTAGACTGGAAAAACTACTGGGGTAAAAAGTAATTGAGATTTATTTTGTTTTTTTCGGGTGTCACTGCACAGGGTGGTGCTGCTGGCACAACAAAGGAGCAAAGTGGGGGCAGGACCAGCACTTTGGTAGTCAGGCTGTAGGTAATCACAGCATAAGTGTTTGTATGTTAGGAGTTAATTTTTCTAAGGCTATTAAGGACTGAAGAGCATGCTGTGAATGACTAAAAGTGTAATTTCTGATAGATTTTCAGCATTTCATCTGTGATCTATTATTTCAGTGTCTCATTAGTTTGATTGTCATAATATTAGCAGTTTACTAAATGGGTACTTCCACAAGCTTATGAATATGCTCATTAATTTATTTTTATATCATAGTTGACTCATTTATGCAAGTCACATTTTCCTTTGAGCAATATTTTTTTATTTTTGCTGGTGATGAAGACACATTCAAAAGTTGGGAGACTTTTCATTTCTAACATTAAGTGCGTTTTTGGGAAGCCTTCTAATGATATTTTCATGTCTCTCTATTATTTTTTTTTTTTTAGACAGAATTTCTTTGATCACTAGAGATGAAGCAGAGGGAAGTTCGGTGACTAGTGAAGAGGCTGAAAAGGTATCGTTTTTTTAATGAGCATCTATTTGTATAGAGCCTGTGCTGAGGAACAGAAGATTCTTTCTTATGTGGCTAAATCTTTAGATGAATGAAATAGGATTCATATGAAGGAAGAAGAGTGTCCTTTTGCCACACAATTGAAATTGCCCCAATTCAGAGCAAAAATAATTCTGTAGCATGTACCACCACTTGCTTTAACTGGTCTTTAGAAAGTAGCATGTATTGACATCATTATCTGAAAATACCATCTACAAAGAATAGGAGCTTCAGGAACTCAGTTTAGTGGAACAGGAATAGACTATTTATATATGCAAGATCACTATTTGACCTTCATAGAAAGCACTGTGATCTCATTGGTATCACAAGAGTTCAAAAATCAGGATACTTTTTTGTCTAAAGGCGTTGTGAACTCTAGCAACATAAAGTTGTTATGGCTAGTTTTCACCATATATGCAATGATACCAGTATTTTCCACTTTATGCAGCTCTTATTGATTGATGGACATCATAGATGATGCTGGTATTATTAATTGGTGATCATATTAGATCCTATTGGAAACAAAAGTTTTGGAGTATTTGCAGGTATTCTTTCTACAGAAATATAACACTTGCAGTGGTGAATGAAGGATGTCACAGTTACAAAGGAGCGAATTCTAACAGGCAGGATGGTGCCTTCTGTTTGAAAGAAAGCAGAATTCAGAGTTGTTGTCAAAAATGGTATTTGTGTGGAGAGGATAAGAGAGGCATTCTTGTATCAGGCTGCTAGCCATGATTTTAAATAGTTTAGGAGAAAGAAGGGCCTTGTATTACAGACCCCTGAAGGTAAACCTGTAGGTAAAATCACTAAGTACTTTGCAGAGAAGCAGCTTTTCTAAAAGATGCCACATTGATTTTCGCAACTTCCAGGCTTTACATTAGCAATAACCAGAAGGGGGTAGAAGTAGGTTCTCCATGAGTGAATTAATGAGTGGGTAAAAGGTTGTATTTTAGGAACTGCTTTTTTCATCTGTAACAATTTACCTGAAGGTGAAGAAGGCACAGAAATGTCATGAAAATGAAAAACTAACAAAGAGTCCAGAAAGCTAAGCACATGTGCAGAATACAAATGACAGAACATGATGGTTTTTTCTAGACATGAAGGACCTACTGGCTGTTTCTCATCACACTTAATTGTATAAAGCAACTTTTTTCCCCAGTGGTGGTTTTAAAGAGTATCAGTTTTTGTTACATATTACAAATGCTATGAATTTACTTGGAAACTTCCTAAGACAATATGTTTCTTGAGAGCTTCACTTTCTAGTCTGAAACTACCATTGATGCTCAAAATGTGCTAATGCTGTGTGAAATAGCCACTATTCCTTAAGGAAATCTCTACTGGCCATGAAGACCTTACAGCATACTGTAGTCTTAACTGGGAGCTTGTGGTGGCTAAAAAATACTGTGCCTGCATAGGAATGCAGCACAAATTATAGAGCACAAGGACTAGATTTACAGCTGCCAGGATAAGCTGCAGCAAAGCATTTGTAGGCTGACTTCAAAATTACTCTTCTGTTTAGCATCATCCTACAGTCAGCCAGGTGTTGCAATATGGGAAATTCTTTTGTGATTGATTGAAGGTCCTACAACAGCCATAACTTCCCCTTAAAGTAGGGGAATAAGAGATATTAAGGGGGATAAGAGCTCTGCAACAGAGTTCTCTTAACGTGGCAGTTACCTTGACTTAAGAATAAATAAATAAAAAGAGGTTGCACCTCTTTGCTAACTAGGCAGTAGGCAATCTCAGTTATTCACTAGGTAACCACCTCCCCACGCACTCTCCAGATCCAAAAACAGAACCCTGATTTGCCATTGTCTGTCAAGGGTTTATATGACTTTTTACTTAAGAAACTGGAAGACTGCATATTCTTGGACTAAGATCTGCAGGGATAGAAAATTTTATCTTGAGGTTATGGGGCTGATCTAAAATCTAGTCCTCCTTGGTCCAGTTAAACCCTACCACAGGTTTCCTGTGTGATACAAAGCCAGCATTTTCCTAGGTCTATAGTAGATTGCAAAAATGGTTCATTTCTTTTCTATACTGAAGGTGATACCCTTCATTAAAGAGTTATATTGGATCTTTTAAAATATCTGTGTGATCCTATGTGACACAAAAGCCTTTTCTCTTATGTGCAGATTGCTAGCTGATAGCAGTTTCAGGACTGTTTTGAGTATAAGATTTCAGGTTTATAGGGTTGCTGTCTGAAGGAAAAAGGAAGACGTACGAGGCCGCTTATTAGAGAGGTAAAAATTTTCTTTTTCTTTTTGGTTGAGCTAGGTTATCCATGCATATTTTCCTATCACTTAGAAAAATGATTGTAGGTAGGGCTTGGGGTTTTTTTTCTGTAGTAGCGGAGATACTCTTTTTAGAGCATGAGGATGATAGGTTAAAAGAGCAGAAATGTCAAGTACTTTCTCTGGTTGCTTTGGGGAAAATAATGGATTTCAGCACAACTATTATATAAAACTTGCTTTTGCATAAATGTAAAACAGGTTTTGGAAAAAAAACCCAAAAACTTTGTATGTTCAGCATTTGGTGGAAACTTCAGGTTTCAACTTATTGCAAATCTTCATCATACTTTTCTTTAGTTTTTAGCTTTCTTTACCTAATTCAGTGTGGTAAAGCTAATTTTGAAAACTCTGAAAAATATGCTACTTTCAGAAATACCATTTGACTCAATTAACTGTGTAAAATGAAATTTGATCTGGCACAAAAAGCCTTTCAGAGCTGACAGTGTCATTAGCTTTTAGTTTCATAGTATGTGCTTTATATTACTACTAGATTGAGAACTTTTCCAGCAAAGAAGATACACAGACATACGGTATCTTGAAATTCTAATTCCTTCTGGCCCTGTCACCTTCTCATTTTTTTTGGAGCTACAAAATATATATGATAAGTTGAAGTCAGCATGTTAAAACATGAGCGTTGTCTGTGGAGTAAGCTTTCTACATTCCTCTTGGATGTTGCTATTTAGGATGTAGGAAAGGTCTGACCTCTGGGTAGTGAGACAACTAGGCAGAGATTGTCTACATCCTCTTGTCTTTGGTGTTAACCAAAAGCAATGTATTTGCTTCTCATCGTAGTGGATATGATATCTGGTTCTTTCCCACAAAAGGGATGCAGCAGGTAACTTCTCAGTGTTTTACCCCTTTCTAAAGCTGTCACTATTGCTCTAGAGAAGGATCAGAACATTTTATTTATGTAAAATAATATTTAATCTTTTTACAGTACAAATATATTATCTCAGAGACTGGTAGTGCTCTGATAGGAATCCCATGACCTTTTACACAACCTCCATGGCTGTTATAGTTGAAGTCCTCAGGTAAACAGTAGCTTGCTTTCAGGAGCCAGCTGTTTGCACAAGAGAGTTACCTAAACTCTAACCAGGTATTTATAGCCTGTTTAATGTAGTCATTTTCTAACTAGTTGTTCTCTTTCATCGTCTAGAGTTATGGCGAAGTTGTTTCTGAATTAAGGATGATGGAACTCAGTGTCATGGAATGTGGCTTTTCTTCCTCCCCAGCTTTCACAGACATCTTTTTATCTGGGGCAGGGTTGTTCCTGGCTCTACATACTTGTTCTGATGCATTTTAATAAGAAAAAGAAAATTTATGATTTTATAGTAAGGATATTGGTAAAGAGACTGTAACTAAAACTTGTAGACAACTGGATCCTTTTTAAGTAAGAGTCAAGTATTTCTGCCTTTCTAGCTAAATTACTATTTTTTTCACTATGTTAGGCTAAGAGAAAAATAATTCACAGGTGGTTGTACTCCAGATATTGTCTGTACATTTGATTTCAGTTGTTATAGTATCTGAGCAATTTACCTTTATCTTCTGTTTATGGATGCCATGCTTTAAGTGAAGGGCATATGGTGAGTTGTATCAGCAGCTACGGCAATAGAATTTTACATAATGAATTTTCTATTTTTAAAGACTGGCATTCTAACCATCTTGCGTGTTTGAGGGTTTTTTTAAAATTCATGTCTTTGTTCATTTGTTAAATGTTAATTGAATTAAATGGGAAACAGAATTCTAAGTTCCACACAGAACTAGAATGTTGTACTTAAGAAATTCACTGAACAAGCCGTTGGTCAGCTTACATATGTGTTCATATCAACAGGGGAGCAGTTTGCTGTCCTTCAGCTTTTGTAGCGACACACAATATTGCTTCTAAAATTGTTTTCTTAAGAACATAAACATGGCCATACTGTAATGGACAAAGTTTCCATCTAGCCCAGAATCCCATGTTTGACAGTGGACAATAACAGATGGATAGGGAAAAGTGTACAGTCCCAGGCTCCAGCCACTGACGTCTCAAGTACTTCCTGTGCTTGAGGTTGTGTCTGTGGACTTAGTAGGCTTCAAAGGATTTCTCTTCTATGAACTTTCCCCATCTCCTCGTGGGACTAGGGACTAATATTTGCAGCATCTTATTACAGAGTGTTCTACAGCTTAACTGTATGTTGTCTGAAGAACCATATCCTTTTGTCTGTTATTCAACACACTTCACCATAAAATCCTTTAAAAGCAAGTCTTATGAAATTTCCTGTACTTTACGATGATTTTGGAGGGTGGAAACCAGAATAAACTTCATTCATGGTTTTTAATTACAGGTGGATTTCTTTTGATATACAAAGGATACATTCTGTTAATTTAACATTAAGGGTCTGAGTTTTGTCAGTATCATATAAATACATTTGTGTTTTCAGTTCTTGGCTCCAAAAGAAAAGAAAAATGAAACTCTGCCTTCCACAGATGAAGGTGGTGATGTTGATGATTTGGTAAGTACCATAAAGACATGATGTGGCTTTAGAATTAAACTATAACTGGAAGGTGCAATGAGAGAGAGCAGGTGCTTCTTAAAGCAGTAGATTAGAGTGCATGGCTTAGAAAACACCTAAGGAATTGAGTCAGAAAAGAGCCACATGAAATTACTTATTTGCTATTGTAAAATGTAACCAGGTATGTAATTTCATGATGGCAAATACTGTGTTATGTAGTAACACGGGTGTTTACATAGGTTAAATGTGTCCTTTAGTGTGTTTCAAAAGAGCCAGTGAGGCTGCTTATTTGATAGCAGATTGTTATAATTTAATATAATAGCATTTAACAAAGCTTGTAGATCTAGAACAGCTATTGATGTGGGTTGAAATTTAAAAAATTAAAATAATTAAAAAAAAGATGTTTTAATCTTCTCAATTAACCTTCTCTATATAGGCTTCCTGAAAGTCAAGGATTTCAAGAGGTTTTTTAATAAATATTTAGGCTTTTTTTTTACACGCTGAGTCATTACAAATCTGTCTCCAAGGCTTAAGCTGATAGTGTAGACAGTTTTAAAGAAGCTTCAATAGCAGGCAGATTTCTACTTTTGGATTGTACTTTTTTAAATCTATAAATTGCATATATGATTATGCGAAGATGAGATTTTTAGGTTTGTTTTTGTACTTTATAGCAGCTTAGTATTAAGTTCTGTGCAGTCCATTTATGTTACATGATAAGGATTTCTGAATTTGCTTTGTTTTCTAAGTGCTAAACACACGTAAGAAATAACTTGAATTCAGTGCTGCTTCTTCCAAATCTGTTTCTTCTGTTTGCAGCTGGACATGATGTGACTGGGCGATATATGGTGACAGTACAAGTAAAGTTTTGGAAGAGATCTCCCTGTGAGATGGGGCACAAAACAGGACGCTAATGAGAAGACAGTATATCCATCTTTATTTTCTCGAATGAGAGCAGAAGTCCCAGAGACATTTCCAATTGGTATAAATATCATCTGACTTTTCAAAACTAGAACAGAAGATTGAAGTAATCTGAAGTATTTGTGAAGTAATGATACCTTTAAGGCATATCTTTTTTTTTTTCTTTTTTTTTCTTTTTTTCTTTTTTTCCCTTTAGCACACTGAATCTAGCTTATCTTTGGTATTGCTTTCAGCTAAACACTACTAAACTTAATGAGAATCTGTGCTGGCACCTGAAATTCTTATTACGTTGCCTGGGAAGGAAGATAGAAATGTCTCAGTGAGGTTACCAGATAATGTTGAATCTTTAGTGGAGGTAACTCCATAGCATTATTGTTACAGAAGGGAAAAAGTCTCTATTTTCATGCTTTTTTTCTGTTAAAAAAAAACAGAACAAAAAAACCCACAAAGGCTTATGGGAAAAAATTCTAGGCGAGGGAGTCACAAAGGAATAGTTTGAAATACACAACAGAATTTAAAGCACACAGCAAAGCCAAGTGTGCTGATTTTGCCCCACTGTACCCAAATCAGTAGTTGTGGTCATCTCTGTACTACAGGTTCTCTGTCCTGTCAGCTCAGCAGCAGCTCAACAGTCTCTGTCTCTTTCTGTTATAGATTTTCCTGTTTCATTTTTTAAACTTTTAACTAGTATGGTTTCTGTAGATATTCCTGAAAGAATGAATGAATCGGTTATATCCCCATTTCATACACTGCAGATAACTGCTAACACAGAGCAGAAGAATCCATGAAAACTCTACATTGACACCTGTGATAGATAACTGATAATAGTTAACATTAGTAACCAAAATGGAGCACTGTCTACACAGAGCAATCCAAAGTAGTCAAATACTGCTTGGAAAGAGATACTCAAATTTGATTACAGATCTGGAGAGACACTAATGACACCTTCACAGATGCCTGTTTGTTACAACCAGATTCATTCCTTTAAAAAATGTTCTTTCATTATTGCAAATGTATAAACATACTGTGGAAAATGGTATTAAGGTCATAAAAAAGAAAAAAGTCATGAGCATTAATGTTAAAATTATGTTACTTAAAAAATGTTTTGGAATATCTGCACTTTATACTGAACAACAACTCCTGTGTGGGGAAACAGCAGTTGCTTTTTGTCCCTACCTCCCTACCCAGCAACCTGCTCTCTCCTCTCTTACATCCTATCATGACTGAGTTCATGCAGACTTTGAAAGGGTTTCTCAAATGCAGATGGCAGGGACTAAGTGATCTTTCCAGACTTTTAGAGCATTTGTGTCACCAAAAGATATTTTTCTGAACTGTAAATAAGAAATATTTGGTCAGTCCATTGTTTTGAATGTCTTTCAAGGCCAATTTATAGAGTAAAAAAAAAAAACCAACAACTGGCTGGGGTTTTTTTACATTTTATTAATTTGTTTGATTAATAAAATATTTAAAAATTTGCTTTTGTCTTCTTCAGAACCATGTTTGCTAAAATCAGATGATTAACTATGTATGCAGTAGCTAAGAGAGACTATCAAAAGCCCCTTTTCTGGGCATACAATGCAAACACTGAATATCAAAAACCCTCTACAGAAGCCGAGTGTAATTGCTTGTTCTATTCTTTACAAATTCTGAACTTCACAACACCCCAATAAAATAATTTTTACGATTTTGCAGAAATGATGATAAGTCTTGAGAAAGACCAGACAGGATATAGAATTACTTTGCAAATCAAAATAAGGATTAGGGCTTTCTGTTTCTTTTGAACCAGTTGACCACATTTTTAGAGAGTATTGCTTTTGTCAAGCAATAAACGTTTAATTCATGGAGTATTACTTCATAGATCATCTTGTTACCTGTACAGTAACTGAGTTGCTAGTACTGAAGAGGGCAATGGGAATTTATGACTCATAGTTAAGTGAAAGCAAATTCTTAGAAGGCAAGCAAAGTGTCTTTCATTCCGCCCAGCCTTCTGGGTATCAGTCATCAGAAGCTTGGGATATGCCTTACTGAGAGTCTATCAGATAGCAACCTGATTTTACACTTGTTCTTTGGGAAAGGACCAGCTTCCAGGTTCTTGTTAGATGACTGGAAGAGATCTTTTACTTAGTCTACGCTCACGTTTTCACTTACAAAGTCTGACTTAGTAACTCACTAATTACATTGAGGATACTCATTCTGAATTGCAATACTGGCCAGTCTTCAGAAGCAATAGAGCAGTTAGTCTTCCATGAAAAAGAAAAGATAATGGCTGTGATTTTGTTATATGTTACTGATTTATTTTCTTTTTTTCCCTGGAAAGAATGCCTCTCTGGAAAGCTTTTTGGTTGCTAATAATATGGGACAGTAACCTTGGTTAGCCTTGTTTGCTGAGAGATCAAAGCTTATTCTTGTCTGTGTCCTTCTGTTAATCTGCTGCTCTGATATCTTTTTAACTCATTGGGCAGTGTCAGTCAGCTATGATGGAGGAGCAGTGATTTCAGCATTATGTTTTAAAAGATTTTTATGAAAGTTGATGCTGGAAAGAGGTAAAAGGGAAAGGAATGAAGAGTTCAGTCTTTTTTCCCTTCTTTGGCTGTCCTGACAGCTGAGAGTACCAGCCAGCAGGCTAATCATAATGTCACATCAGCAATATCATGTGTTGCCTAGTTTGCAGGTCCTCTTCCTTCTTCTCTCTCTCAATTAGAAAAGGAATGTGGACTAGAAAAGATGTTTTGCAGCGTGGACTTTGGGAGGTGGAAAGTATCCAGAGGTATTATACCAGGAAGTGTAATTAATATGGGAGGTGGGGCCATAGCTTGAAACTGAATGCTTTCAGAAAGGACAAAATACTGTTTTGGGGAGCCATAGAGGAAGAATGAGGCTCTTCCAATAACAATGTACCAGGAATCTGTAAGCAACCAGGATATATGAGTTCTGCTAATGAAGTGGATTGCTCTGTCACTGAGTAGTGGGGTCTGCTGACTCTGTAACGCAGTGCTCAAGCCTTGTCTCATTCATTTTTGTACTCAGAACCCCAATTTGTGCTCTCGGACAGTTGTGAAAATGTCACAGAAGTAGTGAAGATAACTTCCAAAATGTTACATAGTTGAAGACTTGTGATTTGTGTGATACTAGATTGGCTTGAAATGAATTGTCAGGTCAACAGTATGGTGTCAACGTGTTTGGAGAGTTCTGGAAGCAAAGCTCCATCTCTGTCCTTAACAATGTGGCATAGAATTATGACATATACCATCAAAACACTTCTAATGCGAGGGCATCTATTTTGCTGTACTGTGGTCTCTTAGTTGTCAGGGTAGATTTTCTTTTTGCTAACTTGCCTGATATTTTGTTTTTGGCAGAATTGCCTGTGTGGTGTTGGGGCAGGGTCTTTGGAGTTAGAAAATGAGGAAGGAAATTCAGTCATCTGTGGAAGACCGGAGAAGTTATTTAGGCTGCGACTTCTGCAAACAGGGCCCATCTTTATATTCTGCATTTGCACATTGCTTAGCATAGCAGATCCTGCTCTTAGGATGAGGTTGCTGGCCACTACCACGAGTCAGATGATATAAGGTAAGAGAGGAGTTCCCTTGTGATCTCAGTTGGGTTGGAGGCAATCTGGAAAGAGGAAGAGTTTTGACTTGTTTTTTGTTAAGCTGGCAAATATACTGGTAGGTATTCCTGTTGTGCTTATAAACAATAGAGTTGTTTTGGTTTTGTTCCTCCCTCCCCCCCCCAGTGAAATAAGCAGTTAACTTTAGCTGTTGGTTTGTGACGGAGGAAAACTCATTTCCACCAAACTTTCATCTTTTCTTCCTTTCCCCTTCTGTCTTCATTCTTTTCTCTTGGTTCTAGTACAGCATTAGATGCATAATGGAGCGCAGTGTGTGGCAGCATTACCAAGAATAATTATCGGATATAGAAGACCTCCAAGTTTTCTCATTCCTCTTTTGAGATGCAGGTTACAAAGATTATTTAAAAAAAAAACACATTCCCAGTGCTAACAGGGGACTGGAGGCCCACCCAGGCCTGTGTTTCTAAATTCTTTGAAGAACTGCTGCATAGAAAAGAACAGCTTTCTCTGTAAGGCCCAACACTGGAAAGGTGCTAGTAAATGAAGACAGCATTGACTTCTGCAAGAGGCTACTTGTTTTTCTAGGTGGTGGAGTTTATATATATATAGCATTTCTGCGCACTGTTTTGAAGGCAGCTTTGGGAGAACCTCTGCACAGTTTGGAGTCTTCTTTTCTTGTAATTATTGAACCTGAAAATTTTAGAGGAATAGATTACCACATACTAAGGAAGACAAAGAAAACCAGAATAGGTGAATTTTTCTTTTGTAATACTGTCATAACTGATATGAAGAACTGAAATAGATATATTAAAAAAAGTCAAGGCGCTATGATTTTTAACCCCTCTTACCTTTCCCAAAGGATGAAAAACCACATTGAACTCTGCATAAAAATTTGGCATAGAGGCAGAGATACACTTTACTGTACAAGAAAATTACTTGGAAAACTTTTGAACACAGCTTAGCTTAGCTTAAAGTTTGACCATATTTTTCCATGCAGCAGGTTTGGTAAGTGGAAAGACTAGTGTCCCCCTTTATCCTCCGCCCCCTCCCCTTTTACTGTTTTGGAATAGTACTTGCATTTATGAAAATAAAAGAACTAAACAAGAACTAGAAAACCTGTCCCTTCCTCTAGTTTTTACAGACCAGACACAATTTTAGTGCATCTGTGAGCTAAGAGTGCCTTAAAATAGGCCCTTCACCCATCTGACTCTCTGCACATACTTACTGTACTTCATTGATTTAAGTTGGACAGAAATTAATCTGCTGCCTCTTCCCAATAACTTTGTGAAGCCAGCGTGACTAAGACACAGTGAAATGAATCCTGCTCCTTCTGGTGCCTCACCAGTGCAATTCTCAGCTATTGACCATCAAAAGCACCTCTTTTACCAGCAGCCTAAAGTACTCACAGTACCTTTTGCTGTTACAAAATCATGAATTATTTCACAGCACTAAAAAGTACTTAAATTTGGTCATACATATATTTACTGGTGTATCCTAATTCTTAGGACCCCTCTGTATGCACGAAGTCAGCTGTATGGACTCCTATGAGAGTTTAGGAAATCTGTGATAGAATTGGTAGGTTGACCATAGAAATGTATTTAATGTTGCTTTCGATGTATCAAACCAAAGGATTGTTTCTCTTCCTTATTTTTAGTGAGTTCCAACCCTGTCTCATCCTTTCTTTCTATTTTGATGCACAATAACAGGCAGTAATAACTGTCATTTCCTTTTCCTCCAGAAGGGAGTGAATCCTGCAATTTTCAAGATATTAACAGAAAGCAGAAATACCTCCAATGTAGGGGTATAACTAGAAATATTTTCTATCTGCTGTCTGAGACAATGCATAAAGGGAACACAAGCCCCTGAGGAGACCAGCTGCAGTGCAGATATTTTTGCCTGAAGCATGTGGATCAGACATAATGCTAGGTAAAGTAAGGTAAAATAGCTGTAGTACTTGATTGTTGGAGTTTTATATGGCTTGGATGTGTGAGAATTCCTTCTCCAGCCTGCTAATGAGAGTAGTCAAATGACAAATATTCTCTCCCTGCAGAGTGAGGTACATCCACAATGTGAAGAAATGGTATATAGCCCCTTGCACCATGTTGGCTTTTGACAAGAGTTATAGCAGCTATATCAGAATGCTTAGGGACCCTTTACTTACTAAAAAAGAGGGAGGGGGAAAGAGGTTTTTTTTATTTGGTTCCAAGCAGGCCAGCATGGAAAGCCCTGATCTGAATGGGTAAGAGAGTTGGTCAACAGCTTTTCCCTGTGGTCCCTTAACACTGTGCATGAATCCCACCTGAATTTCATCTCAGCCCTCAGCCTTCCTGAATGTTCGGGGAGTGTCACTTGTCTGTCTACAAAGGATAAAAAAAGGCTCAACAAAGGTGAGATGAGAAATAACATGACCTCCTTTGTTTAGTGACTTGGGATGTAGGTTTTTCACCCTGGAGTCTTCTAGTACTCCTTACGAACTTCAGCAGTTACCAACCATAGTATCTCCATGTTTCAGTTTGGCCCCAAAGTTTAGAAGGCTGTATGCTCTCCAGGAAGAACTTAGCATAAGCAATATTGATCCACCTGTCACAAAACTCTGCTTGGGTAGTGTATAAATTTGTGTATCATCTGAATCCCACCTTCAACTAATATTCTGATCATCTAGAAGCTAAATTTGCTGATTTACTTCATTTTCTTGTGAGGGAATTTATCAAAGATAACATCAGCCAGCAGGTATATTCTTCTCCCTGAGGAAGAGGAGTAAACGAGACAAAGGGTTTTGGGGAGGAAAGCATTTTTGGTGAGATAGAAACTGCATATGATTAATGAACTTTCTTCTGGTCTATGTTCTACCACTTGAAGTACCAGAACTTACCAGTGTGTTCTGTAGCTTATTAAGCCATTGTTTCTCTGGTATGGGTTGTGCTTTGCAGACAGTAACACTACCTTTAGAGGCATGCACTTATCGCAGAAAGGTCTTGAAGGGACAGAGCTAGGAAGGCTTCTGCCTTAAGCCTTTAGTATTTGCTAGCAAACAAGCAAAACTCGAGGAGATCTGCACTTACAAGGACCATACATACCACTGAGCTGGTTGGGTTTGTTGCACATTGTTTGTAAGGAATCTGTGGCTCTATGAAAAGGGATTATTCAAAACTTCGTGAGATCAGGCTTCTTGGGAGATAAGGTACTCTAGATGAGATATGTTCTATAACAGGTGGAATCTCTCAGTGATGTACTAATACTAAATCAAGCTGTAAGTTGAAGGGTCAGAGAAACAGTCTGTGTCCCCCGTAGCTTCATTTAAAATTTTTCATTGTCTTATTTTGTAAGAAAGTAAGAGAGTTAATCTTCTGGTTTGCTAGTGGAGGACAGCAACAGTAGGGTTTTATGCCTAGCTCTGCTGAAGACTCATTTGGGGCCACTTATTCAACCTCTCTGCCTCTTGATTATCCTCCCTTTGCAATTGGGGAAAGTTGTTTACTCATGATGTCTCACAGAGAAGGCAGTTGAAAGACTTTTAAGGGACTTTGGTTGGATGAGACTTCATATAGAGAGGATATATAAGTGCAAAAGTTTTATGGCAAAAGATTGGGGGGGGGCATTAAATGAAGACAAAAAGCAAGTTATTGTGATGCTCCCTGGGACATGAGGAGAACATGATCATTAGTCTTGAGGAGAAGTGGAGCAGTGGGAATTCCATTAAGTGTTTCACAGGCAGCAGGAATATGTGAGAGGCAGACATTAAACAGACAAAGACTGAGGTATTCTGGAGAAATGGATAATCAGTTATTCCACTTAATAACTTTGAAAAGCAAGGAGAGGAAACAGATGAGATTTCAAAGCTTATTATTGGAAAGAACATCCTTTCTATATCTCTTTCACAATCAGAAAGAATGAGCTGTTTTACATAATGAACATTTACTTACTGTTCTCCCAGACACAAGCACACTGACCTATTTAAAAATGCAAATGGTTGCAAAGTTCCCTTCAGGCAGTAGTGACAAAATCAATGTAGAAGGAATAGGGTTAGTCCAGAAAGACAATGTGTAATTGAGTTGTAGCTTGTCCAGGAGAGATTCTCTGCAGTCCTCAGCAGATGGGAGCAATAGAGGCTTTAGCATTTGAATGACTCACTCTCATCTTACACATGAGATTGTGTATAATCCCCATTAACCCAAAGCTAATGATGACTCAGATGTAAGAACTGCAGTGAGACAGAGTACATGCGAAAAAGAACAAACACGAAGAGAGAAAAACCTCTCTTGAGGTTTGAGGAATGACCTTTTCCTGCAACAGGTCACTGTAGCTTGAAACACAACAAGAGCGGTACATACCCAAGGGGACCCCTGGAAATCAAGGGAACCAAATCTTTGCATATATGTTACAGAGTGAGGGTGTGCTGGAAGGCAGGACCAGCTTCACCGTCTGGACAGCTGTATATTCTTCCAGGGAAAATTACTCTGCAGAATCTAGTTCGTCATGGAAGAGCTGTGAGCAGTTTCAGAGATTTACCGTGGGGTAAAGAGAATCGAAAGGCAGATCCCAGCTGCATGGAGAAGCATATGTTAGGTACGCAAAGCAAATTGTTTCCTTCTCTTGAGTTTAACTGCTGAAGTTTTTGTGCAGGAATTTCCATGTGATGGGATCTGGCCTTTAGGTTGCCAGTATCTGTTCCTGAAAATTACTCTAGGCCAGACAGTAAATGGTTCGAGACTGGTACAAAACCCCTGCCTCCTTCATGTGCCATGTGCACTGCATACAAAGCGCTTCTGAACTTGGCTACAGGTTTTTGGGTGTCTGTCCAGCTTTGCTCACTTACTCTTACTTTTGCCTTTTTGGCAGTTTCCAGCTCCAACCATATGACTGCTCTCTCCAGCCTGTTTTGCTGCTGTGCTTCATTCTCAGCTCTTACCTTCAGCTGAAATCGGCACTGTCTGCTGCACTCCTAGATTTGGGAGGCAAAACCACTAGTTGCAGGAAATTGCCATCTGATTCTGAGTCCTGGGGGCTGGAATGAGACCCCCTCAAACCCTTCTGACTTAATGGCTTTTCAAAATTCATGTCTCCAGAAGGGTACCAAGGCAGTTTCAAACCACCATTCTTTGGGGACATACCTATTTCTCCAGTGCTGTATGGTAGACCTCTTGCCAATTTGTCTTCTTTAGTGCTAGGATGCTCCATTATAGTTTTTCATCTTGTTCCTGCTGTACAACTGCTCTCTGCTTTCTGGGCCCAGTGTCAACCTGGTGACCTAAAATTATCTCTCCCTGAATTTTCTTGTGATAACTAGTTCCTGAAAATCATTCTGGCTGATAAGGTGAGAAGAACTTGCATTATGGTACTGCTATATGAGCACTTCCAGTGTTAAACATATGTATTGAATACATGTCCAGAAATTTCTGTGAATGATGAACCAAGGATTCAGTGCCGCTGAACCAAGGATTTCCTGTGCTGCTGAATTTCTAGCATGTACAGGTCGTTGATTTTTTTTTTTCCAGTGAGAATCTGCTAAAAAGATTTCAGGACTTTGTGTGTTTATTAATAACTTAATGGCACAGAGAGTGCCATAATAGCTTACTTCCACCATGAGGTTTTCAAAAGAACAATAAGTGTTGCTCCTATTTTTCAGCTGAGTGATTTATAATGTAGAGAGGCAATATCCACACAGATGGGCCAGTATTGGTAGAAATATAGATGTTGGCAGGGCAAGATCATTTCTGTGGAGGATTTTGGAGATGTCCCTTTTGGACTGGGACACAGTCAGTGGCAAAGGCTGTGCTCTGCCTGCATATTCTGTGTGCATGCTCCAATGTCGCAAGGCTACATTGCTTTCCTTGCAGAATTAACAAAGAAAGTGTCCTTCACCCACAGGCCTGAGGGTAGGTGTCCTCAGATGATGTCTGTAAAAATAGGTTAGATCTGAAAAAAATCTAGTGGAGGCAGGCTAGTTGTGCTGTTCCCCTACCCCCTTACTGTCTGTCCTAGTCAAGAGGTTAAAGCATTTTGTTGCAATATTGGACTCTCAAATTCAAGTCCTTCCTCTACCTGATTCCTCTTGGTTGTTAATCTTGGATCTTAGTCTTTACTGCTGAAGATGTGCTCTTTTATATAATATCCACTGGATGACCAGCTGGAAGCTACATCTGTCAGGTGACTTAAGTACCAACCCAGAGCTGCATTCGCTGGGACATTCTCAGCCTCCTTTGCAGGCCCTCTAGGCCACCAGCTACTTAGAAAAGAGCCCCTTTGCTCTGAGGACAGTGTCTGACCGCACTATAAATGAACAAACTCTGCATTTTGCATTTCAGGAGGGATATGGAGTAGGAGGTGGAGGAGGTGGACTGAAAAAAAGAGGATGTTGTTTTACAGTACAGGAAAGCTAGACTCTGTTCTGGGTTCTGCCACAGATGCTCTGCACCTTACATTCAATGTACTCATTTCCCCCCCCTACCTGACTGCAGAGTGCCCATTTATCTACGCAGTGGATGAGTCCTGTTGGGCAGAGATGGATGTCCTTCCTGGAGTCAGCTGAGGTGGCTGAAGACTGCTGCTGCTGCTTTGTTGCAGGATGGCTTTTTGTGGGAGGCTTGTCCTTCCCACCAGCAGCTCTGTGGTAGAAAGGATGCAAGAGGTGCAACCCAGCTCATTGCTTTGCAAAGCCAGGCAGCTAGTTCAGTCACCTCTGCTGGTGACTTGAACCAAGCTGGCTGGCTTTGAGGGATGCTTATATTCCTGTCCCACCAACTCCAGCATAAGACAAGCAGTAGTAGCTTAAACTAGTGCTTAAATAGTGCCAAGGTACTGGCCGAGTTGGGGCCTTAAGTGTAAAGCGAACTGGGGCTTGGAGTGTGGTGCCTGTAGCTCCATCTGAATCATGGTGGAAGTGCTGCATTTCCTTGGTGACAGCTCCTCTTCCAGCTGCTCTTTGGAGCTGAACGCTACTCCCTGGACTGAAGCGAGTCATCCAGCTTTGCCCTTTTCGCCATACAGTTTGTGTGACAAAGGAGTGATTTTTTTTATAGCTCAAATAAGATCAATCATAGATGATCTTTTAATGAAGTGATCTTTGTGCCTGATTGTATTAACATCACAGGGAGACAAATGCACTTGAGCTGCAAGAAGTCCCCTGCAGCTATAATTAGTTGAAAAAAGAGGTTCATATTGATCTGTAGATCAGCAGGAAGAAGGAAGGAGCATCACCCAGGTAAGCTTTCAAGACCAAAAGCTAGTGCAGGCTGCAGAGAAGCCAACTTAGGCTCTTGATCCTAAAGCAAAAGCTCATCTGATGCTGGCTCCACCTGCTCTGCAAAAGAGATGGCATTGGGCTGAGCCCATGCCACTGGGGCTTTTGGGGTCACTGTGTTGCCTGGAAGGAGCTGCATCTGAATTTGTGTAGTGCAACAAAAAGAGCACCTGCACTTGGTCGATCAAGCAATGAGCAAGGTGGTGGTCTGGTCTAGGAAAACTTTATGTAGGACTCTCCTTATTTGTTGGCACCAAGTCGGCTTGTGCACAGTGGTACAAGCAACAACTGGGGGTCTGTAAAATCCAGGTCTAGACACAACTTCAGCACTGTCATCCTGTGCAACTCTTACTCCAGCTGTGCCTATTAGAGGAAGGAAGGTGCAGCTTCAGGTAGGGCTCTAGGCTGGCAAACAGAAGTCATGTCCCTGCCACAGACCTTTGTGGACTGGCTCTGCACACTTGAGCTGGGCAAGTCAAAGCCGGTGGGGAAGTGACGTTAGTTACATGTCTTCCTGTGTGCCATTGGTGCAGAGTCATACCTGGCCCAAGATCAAATGTGACAAAATCCCCAAGGGGCTTTTTAAGGTCCATTTGGATTGTAAAAGACAAGCAACTGGTCCATCTCTGGAACCCTTTCTCTGGGGTTATAGTGTTTATCAGTGGGCTTTGCTCTACCAGCAAATGCTTTTCAGTGCTGGTTTCTCAGAGGAAAGCCCTGTGCCCTCAGAGGTGCAAATGATGTAAAAATCTGAACTTTCCCTGCACTGCAGGTTTGGAAGAAAGGTGGAGAAGGCGTGGGAGGCTGAAGATGAGCATGACAAGACATGCTACAAGGCAGATTCTGAATGACTCCAAAAATACCCCTGCTGTTCCTGGTAGCAGAATGTGTCTCTGTGGGTTCAAAATGTACCTGCATTAAGACTAGCATTGTCCTGTCACCTCCTGTCAAAATCCAGACTTTGATAACTCTCCAATCTAATCTTATTAAGCCTAATATAAGGCAAACTTTTCTACCAACTCATCTTCTGGCTGCTGTCTGAGCACCTGTAGTAGGGATGGCGTAGCAAATTCTCACGCACTTTGAAAGTAAGCACGTCTTAGTGCCTCCCTTGCTAAATATAGGCTGTAACTGTGAGAGACAGTTGACACAACCAGAGAAATTTTTATTTTAAGCACATGCGTTTGTCTCTAGTAACACCTTTAAGTTTTGATTCACTTTGCAGACAGTGCTTGAACTCTAAACAGTCTGCTTTTAATGGGCACCATGTTTCTTATGACGATCTCACTGCACTTTGGTGGACTGGTAGTAACCTTTTTGCCCTGGTTTTGAAGTTTGTAATGTGTAGTTAAATGATGTGCTCCAGATCCCATAATTAAAAGCAGCAATGGCAGCAGACCTGGAGAGACCCAATTCCCTGCTCTGACAGTTTAGATCAAAATACTGAGGAAATGGATGGATTTTCCCATGTCCCGAAGCCTTCAAATCAGTGCTATGGATAGTTTACTGGGAAATTCATTATTAGCCAAAGGAGCTAAGAGTCAGAACAAATGATCCAATTGTTGCTTCTGAGGTTAGAAATCCATGACTCTGCACAAACTTTTGCGTGCATGCTAGAGCATGGAAGAAGGATGGGAGGTGTTAAGCAGTTTCTTTTGCCTCAGATCTCTTGTGTAAGATAGAGCAATACTTTCATCTCCTTCACTGGCATGGATTGACTGAGGCTAATGCAAACTCCTGAACTTGGGGAAGGAGCAGCTTTTCCCCCACGCTATCAATGGAGAAAGAAAAAGCATCTCACTTTTGTTCAAGGTAGGTTCACTGATCCTTTATAAAGCATCTTGAGCGGATGGCTGTGTTAGCAGAAGCCAACACGTGTGTGGCCCCTTTCTCTTGGGAAAAATGCAGCAGTTAAAAAGCAAGAGGTACAGAAGCCCGTATTGCTTTCTGCTCAGGGCATTTCACTGTGCGACTGCTCCCTGGTGACTGCTGTAGCCCAGTGTGTAGGGGTTTGCTGGCTCATGCAGCTGCCTGTGATCCTCACGCCAAAGGGAACAAACATACTCCCTTTCAGCTAGGCCTGCACTCCCTTGTTTGCTTTTTTAAATGCCTAAAGGAACATTTCCAAAACTATCAAAGGAATCTAATCATCTATTTACACTTAATTCTTTGGGAGCTTGCAAGAGGGCTCCCGACACTTCAGTGCAAGGGGTTGGTTGTGCGCTCTTTGCTGTCTGCCGCAGCTTGGCTGACGGAGAAGGCAGTGCGGGAATGTGTCATCAGAGTCGGTGTTGCTCTCTGCCTGGCAAACCACAGCATATGAAAGCAGATCGAAGATATTATGTGCTAGCTGCCAGATTTTATGTGCTGGTAGTTAATTGGTGATATTTGTGGTTAGGACTTCTAGGTTCTACTTTTAGTTTTTCTGCAAGTTCTCCCTCTACCCCCAGGGGCAAGTGGTTCAGGTCAATTGTGTGAGCAAAGCTTTGAGCAGGACTTTAACTGCAGTTTTCAGTGCCGCTCAGCACATAAGCTTGTCCGCTGTTGCTGATACAACCTTCGCTTTTTTCAGTTTTGAGCAAGAGGGATGCTGGCTCTAGTCCTAGAGTTTTCCTCCTTTCAGTGCTCCCTTGTTTGAGAGCAACTTACCGGTCAGTTCTTGAGTCCTTTGGTACATTCAACACATCTTTTACACTTTCTTGTGCAGCCATCTTTCCCCTTTCTGTGCTTCAGAAGGGATATTTGGCTCAGAGGCCACCTGTGAAAGAGCTGTGAAAATGCAGTGTTAAGCATATGAGATGGAAATGCATGAGAAAAGTGTAATAACTTTGTTGGAGGGGAAGAAATTAAAAGATGTAACATATACACGGGTAAGGGAAAAATGAGTTCAAGTCAGAGTTGAGCCTGAATCAAAAATATTAGCTCTAATTCCCTCAAACCTGGTGTTTTTGTCTCTTGAATTGAGTTGTTATCAGCTGAACTGGACCAAACTGAATGCTCAACTCCAGACATGTATGAATACTTTGAATGCAGACCTCAGACCAAGATCAAAGTGCTAGGAGTGGTGTGTTGTATTTTGATTTTATTTTTGCTGGTTTACATACCAATACAGTTTCATTGACTTCAGCAGAGCGATGCTTATTTTGTATATTTTTGTGAATAAAATCAGTCCATCTGCATATCCAGATGCATACATTAGTCTGTGACAAAAATAAGGCAGCTACACTGCAGTAGCTGGTTGGCCAACTCAAGAACTACACAGCATCAGAGAAGAGTTGTTTTTGTTTCCCCCCCAAAGACAGAGCCTTCCTCCTTTTGCAGCTTCTAAAGGTACAAACGAGAGACTCCCCTGACACTGAGAACTGAGAATGTAATTAACAGGTGTCTAATGTGCCAGTCTAACTAGTGCTTCTCTTGACTGTCCATGACCGTAATGCTATGTAAGTGGAGGTATTAGTTGGCTTATAAAATACAAGTTAGAAAGTGATATGTTTTTTCGGAGTACACTTCTTCTACACGCCTGTTTGTGGAGGAACAGGACAGAAGTGTAGTGGAGAATCGCTAATTCAGTATGACACTTGATTTGCAGTGTGGCAGATTACACCAAGCAGTTCTGTAGCAGCTGCTCTATACAGTGGATAAAACAACATTGGGGCTTACCTTGAGCTGACAGTGGTAAGAAAGAAATTCAAAGCTAAAGTTATACCCACATCCCCATCTTACCTTGCAACGGCCAAATACTGCAGGGAGCTTGGAAAGATGGTTCTTCTTGCAGTATGCTGTAAGGTTTTAATGTTGTAAAACAAGTTGTCTCTTCTAACTGGATTTTTTGTGGAGGAAGCTATGGCTTTAACATTAAAATGGGCTTAACCCTGAAACTGGGCCAAAAAAATTCCTGTCCTTGGAGAGTGGTTTCTCAGTTCCTTCCCTGAATGTGCAGTCTTTTTGGGCTGGGCAACAGGGAAAGGACTTTTGGAGAGTAACATGTATGATACTTGGAAGGAATAGAAAGCAAAACTGTGAAAAAAGGCACACACCCTGCCCCATCCTCATCCCTTTGGTTTTTTTGAGTGGTCTTTAGTTGAGTTGCAGGTGGAATCAGAAAATCTGACCCAAATCTTAGGTTGAATGGTGGATTCACTCCACAGTGGATACACGTCTGTACATATCTGTCACGTCATCTGATCTGCAGAGACTTATCTGCTTCCTGAAGATGGCTTAAAATGCACTGGCAGAACATTAGCCTCCTCTCGCCCTTTGGGCTCTGGGAGCGCGGTGCTCTGAAGAGATACTTGCATGACTCTGGCCTAGCTGTTTTTTTCTGAGATGCCTAGGGCACATCCGCACGCTTCTGTACTGCATGATATAGACATACCTTGAGGCAACTGGAGCTCACCTGATCAATAACAGCTCCTTGTGTGTTTCGGTTACTCTTCAAAAACTTTAATTCCTGGAACGTCTGGTCTGTCCTAATTTCTCTTCTTTCCTGCTCCTGGGAAATCTAGGTATGTATGTGGCATCTGTCTCTCACCCTCCTTTGTTTAGATGGAGACAAAGAGTTATTAATATTTGCAAATGGCCACTTCATCTGTTGGAAAGTGCCTTCCTACCTCTCCCCTTTCAGGTCCATTTCTTTCCTTGACTAGTTTCCTCTTCTGTAACTGGAAAAGGGGTCTGTTGTTTACTGTACTTGCACATTAAAATTTCCTTTCCATAGCGAACCTTTTTACAACGCTTGGAGAACCAGCTTCTGTAATTTAAAATGGGAGCCCTGTAAGTAAACCCTTTTTGTTGTCCTCTGCTTAGTTGTTTTACCCTTTTATCCATGGTTCTTTTTCAATTACTGAACTAAAGGCCCAGCAATAAGCAAAAGCCATGCACCCATGATATACTTACCCTCCCTCTAACGTGATTATAGAGCAATGATCTTTTGAGTTCAGTATGTCTAAACTCACTGTTTCCTGCCCCATTCCGGCATGGGAAGTTGCAGCCTGCATCACACTCAGCTGAGGCTGCTGCTGCAAAGAGGATTCTCCTCTTGTCCTCAGGAGTGAGGCAGTGTTTAATGAGAACATAAGCTGTCATGCTTCAACGCGCTGATGCCTGCAATTGACTGGCAGGCAGTGGGATTGTTGTCTTATGGTCGTATTAACTAATCACTGCTGATAATTGTTATTAATCATTGTCTTGGATCTCTAGTATGAAGAAGCTTTAGCTCCTCAATTGTAACTGTTCGAGGTGAAGTGCAAGAGCTGCTTAACAATGCATAAGTAGGATAAAAATGGAAAGAAAGGCTTTTTTTCCCATCTCTCTGAAAAAGCAGTACCTTGTACTGCAAGGTCTCCAAACTACATGTTTGAGCTGCACTGGCTTTGAAGATGGTCTGGTGTCCTCTAGCCCTGTTTGCTGCAAAAGAAAGTGGTTTTTCATGGTGTTCCCTCAAAATCCCATTGTGTCCCAGCTGGCCTTCGTTTGCAAGACTGATGTTCAGTATAGACAGAGGGTGAAAAGTGAAAAGCACTAATTCCTCCCCTCTCTGCTGGCTGTGGCCATTTTTCCCTGCAGTAGATTGACAACATTTTTTTCTCTTCAATGGTTGTGCACTAGGGCTTTCCCCTTTTGCCTACCTTGGAAAGTAGTTCTGGAGTCTAGGATTTCTCGCAGTAGAAAGTCCTTTGATCAGCTTCATCTTCTCTTCTTCATGCCCTGCTTTTGCTCCTGACCCCCACAGTCTGTGTCTGGTTTCTCAGACTCCAGCTCAGCACCGAGTCTTTCTTTGACCTGCCCATAGAGGAATTTGATTTGCCACCACTTTCTGGGCAAGTGCTGTTGCTTTTTGTCATTCTTTCAATGATGAATAGGAAAAGCATTGGAAGAGTTCAGCTCCCCATTGCATTCCAAAATCCCCCTTTATCAGGACTGGTTACAACTGGACTGAGGAAAACAGACATTCAAGAGCAAAAATTTAACCCATTCATTACAGCTCGGAGAGTCTGGACAAAGGACAAAAAGGGCCAATGTCTCCTTAACAATCTTCTCAAGCGGTTCATGTCCTTTACTGAGATGTTTCCTTCCTCTGATCTTGAGAGGAAAGAAAGGAAGGGGGGAGAGAAGGAGATTAAACAAAAATTTAAAATTGCTAGACCCCAGCTCCCAGTGTTACATCAAAAGATTAATGCATCATGTTGGGGGTGCTTCAAGCTCCATAATCTGCTTTGTTGCCTCTGTTCTGGAGCTGTTCGAAGTGGTCTCTTCTGCCAGTTCAGTCAGTGATGCTGTTAGATTTATTGAGGACTTTGGCAATTAATTGCTTTCAGACCTGAGAAGGGCCTCATTGTTGTCTGTCAGAGTTTTAATTAATCAAAGCGGCAGATGGGTAGTATCAGCCTCAAATGGTGGTGTAATTAACTCATTCATTATCATGTTCTCCTGCTCTGTGACGGTTTATAAAGGACATCTTTAATCTAGCTGCCATCATGCTGTCCCCATAGCAGGAGTTAAATGATTTTCATCAGTCTTTACCATAATTACCTTGTATCCAGGATACCATTAGGGAAAATGCTAATTTTTGCCCATAAATGTGTAGGCCCTCCTTGGCTTCAGACAGGTGAGTAGAGTTTGACCTGCAAAGGTGAGTGGCACTGGTGAGATTAAAGTTCCCTTTGAAAGTCTCTGGAATTTCTTTGTGACTCACCTAGTGCCTCCAGAAACATCCTGTCCTGAACTGTCTGGTCTCCTGGCTCTTCATGCCGTGTCAAGACAGAAATGTGATCAACTGTCACATGTTTCACAGACCAAAACAGCCTTCTTACCTTGGGGAAGTAAAAAGAACACACCTTCTTAGGCCCTCAAAACTGGATGTGCAAATTGCTGCAGGAGGGTTTTGCTCACAGCTGACCAAGTCCTTGCTGGGGAATAGTGCCCCTTTGGGGAGAGTTTCTTCAGTCTTCTGAATGTTCCCTACTGAAGTGGTTTGAGAGACGTCCTCCATTGTGAATGGATGCCCCGGAAACACTCCCAGGCACTGGAGTTGTCTCGGTAAGTTGTTAGCATAGCTTCTGATATGTTTTTGGCCCAGGCTGTCTCCATGAGAGTACCCAGCATGGTTCAGGAGTTAACACAAGTCGGGAGCAATAGACAGTTTGGATATGGCCACTCCTTGGCCTTTTTTATGCTGAGGAATAAGAGTTTGGACTTGGGTGCGTCTGTACCAATTGGCATCAGCACCAGAGAAAGGTCCTCAGCACATTGGGCATACCAGGTTAGGTGTTGCCATAGATACTTATTATGCATGAAATGGAAGTAGAACCAGAAGCAAAAGAACAAAGACTTTAAATCCCACGTCTCTCTGAAATATGCCCAATACTCCTCCTAAATCCTGACATGGTGCCTGGGAGGACTCATGACTGCCTCATGACAACAGCTGCTTCAGGAACTTTGGAGTGACCTGTACAACTGTTCATATCCAACTGGCTGCTTGCAAACTAATATGGGTGCTGGCAAGCTGCCTTTGCTTCCAAATGATATTTCCAGGATTACCTGAATGGGATGTGAAAGCAGGAGCTTTGACCTTCTGAGGAAACTCTTTGTCCTGGATGCTTTTCCTGAGAAGAAGGGGAGGGAGAGTCCCAGTCTTATCTCAACTGTAACCCCTTTACATAAGGATGGGGGCAACCTCTCCATGGCGCTGTCCATCCAAGCCATGAAGCCAGTGCTTCTCCCCAGCACTGAGGCCATCCTAAATAATGAGATCATTCAGCTTTAATGTGGTGTCAAGAAGGCAGTTTACATCTCTGACTACCGCTTGAAGACTACCATTGCCCACATGGTGGCTTTCAAAACATTTGGTAGGAACACAAAAGCTATTAAAATTTAGACTAAAATCCTCAGCCAAACCAATACTGTGGCTTTATTAATCAAAAGGTTTGGGAAAAGAACAGCTTAGCTTTTCTTAATTAAGATTGTCTTTCCCTGGCTGATTAATTACCCAGAATTCATTGCAAACCTCTGGCTCCATGGATGTTATTGATCCAGTCAGGCTGCTAGTTTGTGCTTGCAAGGATCTGTCTGTGATCCTCCTTCTGTGGGAATTCAGGGAGGGAGGGAAGGAGGGAACTGGCTGCCAGTTATTAATAGAATTTGGAACAAGTTTTTTTTCCCCAGCTGATTAAATCAAAATGCTAGACAGTTGCATAATCTCGTGCATCTCAGTAACAGCAGCAAATACCACCACCACCACAAGCCCAGAGAAAAGTGTGGAAGAAATGTGGAGACAGATGCCAAAGGCAATACTGGATTTTTTTCTGGAGAGGTAAAGTAATGAGATTTTTTTACACATGTTCAGAAACAATGTGCTTAGAAATGTACTGTGAATATTTCAAATGCCTCCTGGGCTGTAGTTTTAGTGTAACATGATGGGTTCAAATCAAGCCCAGGACAAGGGACAGGATTGCTGGTCCCTTTTGATGGTGTCCATATGAAGTACAGGGGTGATCCCACCATAGTTGCCAGTGCTTGTAAGCTCAGGCCCAGTGGCCCACTTGCTGGTGGGAGTGGAGTGCTAATGGGAAGCCAGTGACATCTGCCCCTGCTCTGCAGAAGAATAGCAAGTCTTGGCTTTCCAGAAGGGGAGACTGAGACAGGATGCAGGTCAAGTGATGGGAGGGGAGCACTGCTGTTTGGGTATCTGAGAAAGGCAGTCCAAGGGATGTCTCCTTGGTGTGGGGCTCTCCCTGTAAAACATCAATTGCTTGTTGTGTGGGGTCATGAGCAATTCCCTTTCATAGATTGATTACTTTGGAAAATAAAATGGGCACCAACAGCTTTAGCTTGTTGAGCACCTGATCTCCTTCAACCTTGCAAATAGTGTTTTAAAGCCTCAACACAGCCCTGCTGCTTCTTGTTTGCTTTGACTGTCAGGTAAATGCCTTAGTTAAACATTTTCAGGGATGGTTTCTGATCCAGGGGCTGTCCTTTAGCACAAGGCTAGGCTTTCCAGCCAGCCAGCTAGCTGACTACGGTGGCTGTACTTGCTCCATTCTGCCGGGGTGCTCAGCCTGTCTCTACCTTCCCTTTTCTGTTTTCGCAGGAATTCCCCCCCCCCCCCCCCTTACTGCAGTCTTTAAACAAGAAAACAAACAATTCCCCAAAGCTCTGAGAGATGCTTCTGGTACAAGATGCGCTGTAATGATTAGAGCTCTCTGCAGTATCACGAGTCACAAATGGTGACAGTAGTAGGACTAGCTGCCTTGCTGTTTAAAGAACAGCTTTTTGCCAGGCTTTGTTCACAGCCTTACAGAGTTTGCTTTTTAAAAAATGCTGGTTTTCCCTTAGAGTTTAGAAATTCAGGCCTGAATTTTCAGGAGGTGGCAGTAATTTGAGGGCCCTAAATTTGCCTAGAAAGGGTTTTTTTACTTTTAGGAAAAATTGAACAGTATTCTTTTGGGATTCTGCTTTAAAAAAATCCCCTGAATTGAACACCCTGAATTGCTTCATCCTTTTTGCAAATTCTGAACAAAAGTTGAGAATTGGAAACAGGTTGCAAGCAACAGATGTCACGAGCTTTAGGCCATCAGCACAGCCAACTGCAGGGCTAAGGTGTTTGGCAGTTGGAGTCTCATACTGACTGTGGATAGTAGGAGAACCTCACAAATCCCTTAGGTTATTTCTCCCTTTTTCAGTAAGATGAGTGAAGGAACCAATGGTTCTGGGACCACATCTTGTATTCAGCCTGGGCAGTTTAACTTACTTCCTCTGATTAATAAAGTCGGGGGAAAGATTACTAATTTGACTGCTGGCTACCCAATACATGCAAAAGAGAGATGGGTGCTTTTTTCCTAGGTTTAGGGATGGGCGTCAATTTAAAATTGAGACACCGGAGGCCAGTCAAGCATCTCAAATCATACTTAGACAACTGTGTAGGCAGTTTGGTGCTGAATACAATTGGGATGAATAATTCCTAGGAGGTACCTATTTTTCTCTGATGATTACAAAGGCAGCTTAGAATTTGACAAGTGGCCTTTAGATGTATAAATTTGGGTGAGCTGTAGCTGTAGACGCCTACATTAAATACCTACATAGGCAGGTTGAAATATATGGCCTTAAGCACTGCTCAACTCATAGAGGTTGAGGACAGACGTAGCTTCCAGGATCACTCCATGTGCTGTGAACAGAAACAACTCCAGATCTTTCACCACCATGAAACCTTATCTGAAGGGGAAGGACAAACACATGGATTGTATGTGGAAGTGAGAACCTCGTGGTGAAATGATTCAGCCTCCCTTTACTCTGCTTATAGCCTTGAAAATGGTCCATTATGCTCTGACCTGAGCCTGCTCCAAAGTTCGATAAGGCTTTAGTGACGCAATAAAGTTCACCGCATTCACAAACTAAAGAGGACTGTGGGCATTTAAAAAATATATAAAATAAATGAGTTTATGGATGTCTGTTGTTATTTAGTGCATTAAATAACCAGGGCATTGTTTACATTAAGTAATCAGTGCTTCTCGCTCCCAGCTAAATTCAAAAGAGAGGGAGGGAAATACTTTAATTAATCTTTGTAAGATGTGCAACTCTGTGACTGTGTCTTGCCTGGATGCAGGGGGCTACTGTTGGCTATTTTTGTGGATGTTAGGCCTTGTTTACAGATATGTGAGTATCTGATCTTGGTAATGAACTCGCAATGTTTCAGCTAATCTACCATACCTGCCTGCGAACAGGCTGTTTTCCCCTGTGGATGCAAGGTAACTAACTACATTTCCACTTTGGCTGATGCCAGTTTATCGGGCAGTAAGACCATGCACATCAGGGCACATCACAGTGTAGGTGGTGCACACCCCTGGGCTTGCCTTGCACTAATTTTGTATGTGCCCATAGCAGTTTGAATGCTATCTCACACAGGCATATATTTACACCCGTAAGCATGACTGGACGTAGGTGTGCGGATTCATGCAAAGTTTGTTGCAAAGCTGGTGCTTTAAAATTAATGGCTATTAATTCATTGGGAGATGAGGTTTTTTTGGTGGTGGATGGTAAAAATAGTGACTTTTGCAAATCCTGCGGTGGGACTGGCTCAGTTGGCCTCAGTGAGTGGAGCAAAGATGCTCCACTCACTGCTCTTCTGTGCTTTTGACTCTGTATTGTAAAACCAGAAGATGCAAGTACTGAGGAGCTGGGAGCACAAAATTCCCCAAAGGCACAGTCTTGACCCTGTGTGCCCACTGAAGTCTGAGGAAACATCCAGCTGATTTCAGTCAGGTTTATGTCAGGCCCTTAGGTGATCTTGATCAAAATTAATAAACCGTTTGTCTGATAGACCTATATTACATTGGGAATGTTATCAGTGTAATTGCAGACAGTTGTTAGCCATCTTCTTCAGGGATTGGCATCCTCTGGACATTGGGCGGACAGCTGTTGTATCACTTCTGGAAGTGACCAGTAACTTCTGGATGGGAGACACTGCTTTTTGCTGTTTGAAATTCTTAAAACAGATTCTTTTCTCTTTAAGATTCAGGTAAATATATTGCCCATGCAGATACATTAACATTCATTGCAGGTTAGGTTTTGAAATTTTCACCTGTTTCTAAACCAAAATAGTTTCATGTTCCCAGTGGTTAAAACCTTTTCCTGCCACCACCTTGCCTGAAATGCTTTTTACGCTCAAGCCTGTGATTTTTGCAATTCTGCTGTGAATTTTGCAGCTTGAGCTAAGATCCCAATGTTTTGGCAACACTCCTGTCTGTGTGTGAGGGAATCCAGGCTGCAAAACCTCCTTGTTTTACAGACGACCTTCTATCTCTCTAGAGCAACCCAGTGTTTCAGCATCCCTGTTCTCCTGAAACCCATTGAGCTGGCAAAGACCACAGTGGGTTATAGCCGCTACAATTCAGCAGAGCCCTGGCTGGCTGGTGTAGGAAATTACTTCTGGTCTGAGCAGGTGCAGGGCAGATTATGGTTTTTAGCATATGTGTGCACAGAAAAAAACAAACCTTTGGAGGTCTTTTTGAATTAGGAACAATACTTTTCACGAAGAATAACTGAGTAACAGTTAAGATGATGTGTGCAGTAATTTGTGTTTGCCTAGCCTAGGTGATGCAGCTTTTTGTTAATTGGGGGATATAATCTGACAGGAGGGTTGTTTGTCAGTCTGCAGTATGTGAAAGACCCGGTTTAGGTCCTGGACTTACAGAAGGGCTGGCTGGAGAGGACTCCCTGAAGTCTGGTCTGCCAGTGTTTCATGGTTCCTTCCTCCTTTCCCTGAGGATCCTCTAGGGCCTGTCTTGCCCTCTCTTCTCCAAACCATCAGTGTTATTGCTGCAGTAATCAATAGTTGCCACCAGCTTCTTCACACCACGTCTCCCTTCCCTCTGCCAGTCCTATCCCTGCTCTCTATCTTCTGTCCCCAGCCCCTGTTCTCACTGTCATATCCCCTCCCCTCGTCTTTTGTCCTCCATTTCTGATTAGCACAGCTATTTCTTTCCAAGCAGCTCCTTGTCCTGCCCATTTCTTTTTCTCCATTTCTTCCCTTCTCCCTCTCTGTCTCTCTGCGTATTTCCATAGACTCATTGGAATAGACCTATATTTAAAAAAAAAGAGAGAGCGAGGAAAAGGACTTATCTGGTTTCCAGGGGAAGGATGAGGAACAGATTCTGCCTGTCTCTCCAGGGCAGGATCCTTGCATGTGCAACCATGGGAAAGTTCTGAGACCCTTCAGCAGAGGAAGAGTCTTCAGAGCTTTTTGAGACTGTCTTTTGTGAGCTCTGTGTTTGGCGGGTGAAACTCTGCCCCTGCTTTCCTCCTGAGACAGGAAGGGTGTGCAGCCGGTTGCACTGGGCTTCTGGGCACATCACCTAAAAGAGTGATGCTCTAGGCATTCAGTGGGCACTGCAGAAACAAGGGGCAGCCTCAGAAGATGTCCTAGGGTACAGCTTGCTGTCATGTGCCCAGCATTCAGGAGAGAACCTGCGGATCTAGCCCAGCTCTTTACCGACACCTTCCTACCATGGCATTGGTGGTTGTTTCCATCATCCTGACTTTCTCTGTGCATGCTTGCTCTGAGCATTCCCTGTGTCTTAAAGTTCACACAATAGTTTGTAGAAGATAAAGCCCTGGAGTAAGGGCTGACTCCAGTACTGCTTAGATGGGAGATGCTTATCGTCAAGGGCAGCTCTGTATTTATCCTGGGAAGGACCTAGGACATCAGAGTGGGTACTTTGAAAATAGCAGCATTTTTCAGTGCTTGCCTGTTCTTTCCATGGTTGCCTCAAGCTTCTCCGTTGCACTTAGGAAAGGCACTACACATGAACCTTATAGTGATGTTTGGTAAACAATTTTTGCTGTTTAATGCCATAAACAAAAGATAAGTCAAAGTGCTAACACATTGTGTTATGTACGCTAAGACAGCTTTTTTTCAAATCCCTTATGTGAAGTCTTGACCTCTGATGCGTAGGCAGAAGGTGAAAGCTTACTGTATAAGGCCTGTGTGGATCATGACCAGAAAGAAAGAGATTTTATTGATCAGGAATGGCAGTAAACAAACAAGAAGGAGGTATGTTTCACAGTGTGTGTTACAGGTTAACAGAGAAGGAGAGGAAAAGATTAACAAGAGTTGTTCATTTACTTTTTTTATTATGTATATTTTTCATTAGAAAACAACCTTGAACACCCAGGAATAGTTTTCTAATAAACGTAAGCTCATGAAGAGCACTTGGAAGTTTCCATTCTGGGTTCAGGAGAATGACGGGACAGTAACACAGTCGACATGGTCATTCCTCTTAGTCAACCCCTCCCTTGTGGCTGATTGTTTCTTACATTGCAGCCTTCCCTTCCCCATGCTTCCTGCCCTGAACGAAACCAACCCTCCCTCCCAACCCCACAGACATCTCTGTAGAAGTCTCAAAGAGAGTATTTCTGCATGGACACACCATTGACTCATCTCATCCCTCAGTGGACATAGTGATTTCTTCCAGGCCTGACTCAGGACCCTACCAACAGACCTTGGAGATCCATGCAGAGACACTGCTTCCTCTCCTGGGCAGACCCTGCAGTAGCGAAGGATCAGTCCTTGGGAGTGATTTCAAAGGGGACTCACATGAGGAGATGCAGAATTAGCATACTGGGCACTCTGCCCGCTGGGGATGAAGATCCAGGGAAGTGTTCTTGCCATCCCCACTAGCTACCTCCCTTCTCACACTCAGCCTCTCTGGGGCAAAAGTCCTGAAGGGGTTGATGCATAGCTATGGGCTGGTTGTGCTTCTGGAATGAGGAAGATTTCCTCCCCAAGCCTGGCCTGCATTGCCTACAGAGGGTTTGTTTGTAATGGAGAGCTGATGTGTATGAGCTAAAAACATGAGGGACAAGGCCATTTTGTTTTGCTACTGTATAGACCTGACAAAGATTTTGCTTCCCTCTCATCAGGGAAGACCTCACCCAGTTTTACCACCATCTAGAATGCAAGTGCTTTGTCCTCACCATGTTTTTGGCTCAGGTATATCATCCACTCTAGTTACCCTGAGGCTAAGAAACAAAAGATTCCCCATGCCATTATCCCACAGTTTGATAGCAGTGAAGGAGATGCTTGAAAGCATTTGTTCTTCTGGATCAAGAAGCTAAACTCCATAAAAAAGGGTTCTGCTGGCCACACCAGTCTAGAGGGATGGGAGGAAGGTTTGTGTGCCTGTTAGCAAGGAGTAGAAGGGCTGTCCACACTCCTATCTCAGAGATTTAGTAGCAATGAATCACCCCTTTCCAAGGGAAAGCAAAGATTATGGAGTAGTGAGTGAAAGGGGGAATATAATCTCATAAGGACATAGGTACTGAGATCAGCTGTTCAGAGAACATCAATTTTTGTCTCTCTAGCTGGGAAGAAGATCAGGTGGGTTGGGTAGAAGTCTGTTCATCCTTCTAGGAAAAAGGGCTGAACAACCTCTGTGATGTGCAGTAGAAAAACTTCCATAAAATTGTGGCAAGCTGGATTTTAAAGGAAAGCTGTCTGGTAATGAAGAGCAAAGAGCAGAGTAGCCCTGTCACCAACTTGAACTATGAAAGGATGAGATAGGTCACTTGTGGGGGCACACTGGGCATGTGCAATTCTTGTGGTTATTGACATAAAATCTTATATAAGCTGATAGATGCTCCCACTGCTCAACAGTGACTTGCTAACAACCTGCTACCAACAGGTTGTTATCCTGCCATAGAGGGGCGCAACTGGAGGCAAAACATCTGTGCCTGATGCTGGCTATCCCATCCAGAGGGAAGCTGTGGTCCCCTGTAGAAGGCTACGCTCTAGGAAGGCTCCTTGATTATGAGCAGACTCAATCATTCGGACTTTCTCTGAGCAAGCAGGGAACTGAATGTGATGTCCTAATTCTGTTTGGTAAAGCACATCTTGATGCATAACATAACATATAAAGAAACATCTCCCCTTAGTACCTCTTCTCTACTGTTATTTAATTCTTTAAGTCCTGGGTATCAGAATCCTTTTTTTTTTTTTCCTTTTCTTCTTTTTCCTAATATGCTTGGGAAAAAAAGGGGTTAATAATAGGAAGTAAACAAGCTGGGAACAATACTGTCAATGTGGCTTGGAAAAGAATTTCTCTCTGAGTCCTTGTCCCTGTTCAGAAATCCATCTCTTGTCAAACAGTTGTGATGGCAGGTGCTTGTGCTTTTGCATCATTGTGCTTGTTTGAGTATGGCTCAGATAAGTTTGAGGGGTCTTCAGTCTGTTTCCCGCTGCTGGAGCCGAGTGTCTGTTTTCCACATACTTTGGCATTAATTAAATGCTATACAATAATGAACGTGAACCAGAGACAGGCCAGAGGTTACATAAAAGCATTTCCCTCTTCTGTCTTCTCTTTGCCTCAAGTCAAATTATATGTAGTACTTTCCACACAGCAACTCCCTAGCTTCTGTCAAGACTTACTCAATGCAGTTAAGTATTCTTCCAGGTTTATTTGGATTTTTTTTCTTTTCTTTATGTTTTCAGGATAACATTTATAAATATATATGTATATGTGTACATATATTTTGTCTTGCAGTTCCAGTTCTGGAAGAGAAAACATCATTCTTTCATCAAAGGAGAAATTCACCCACTGACCTGGAGGTAATTTGAATTATGAACTAAAATAGTTTTTAATCTTTGTGTAAACAGCACAGAAGTGTCAGATTCTGTTCTCCTTGTATCCACTGTGATAGATGTGAGATCAAAGACTGCCTTCAGTAACTTCAGCATGTCAGACTTGCATTATTGAGGGAAATGTTCCTAGAGCCATGAGCTCATTGCTGTTGTATGGAAACCAATTGATGTTTTCACTATATCTCCCTCAACGTGGAAGGAGAAGTGAAGGTCAATGCAATAAGCTCCTATACTTGTTTTTCCTCTCAGAATTCAAATATGTCATTGTCTATCAATGAAATAAATTTGCCTGTCTGGATACATGAAGGATGTAGAAGACTAAAACTAGTATGGGAGGAATCCTCTGTCTGCTCAGGAGATCTTCAGGGCTGGAGTCTAGGGAAGACAGAGGGGATGAGGAATCTGTTGCCTCAGGAATGAGAAGGAGCAGTCACAGGTGAGGTGAATAGTGGAGGGGAGATTAGGATAGTGACTAGCCAGTAGTCACTAAGGCAATTGCACTGCTGACTATTTCCCTCCAAGGGCGTGACTGACATAGTAAGAGGAAGGAATAGGTCTTCTGGCCATGAGTTCTCACAAGGAGATGTGCAGGAGTCCTGGTGGATGAACCACAGTTTGGAAGTGCTAATGGTGCAGCCTCCTTCTACACTGAAGAGTAGCAGTACTTTGCTTAGTCAAAATAATCTTTTTTTCTCTTGAGGAAAACAAAGAGAAGATGCTCGATTGACTGACCACCACATGTGGGCGGGGGATGGTCTTCAGAATTGGAAAGTCTTCAGAATTGTCCTCCACCAACAGGCATTGGCTCTGACATTTTACTGCTGCTACATACAAGGGCTTTGAGAAGGGTCAGGGACCTGGCAGACATGAGTAGTATTTCCTTGTCTCCCCAAGTAAAAACATAGTGGACAGCCGACACCTCTCTTGACTCAAATCTATGCTGCTGACTTGCTCTTTCCTTGGGTCGCCCATCATGGTAAGGCAAGACATGGACCTCTTCAGCACCTTGCTTGGGAAACCACAATGGGGAACACACCTGATTTACTTGAAAAACAGTCCATCGCTTCTGATGTTTGAAACTGGAAACCAAGTTCCAGTTAGCGGGGTATATGTGTTTTGCTAGCATTATGGGGTTTTTGTGGCAACCAATTAACAGCAGGCACTGAGATTGGCAAAGTGAATATATATCAAAGAGGACTGACTGATGGTTATGGAGTCTGACTATTGATACAGACTCTTAATGGTCCCTGTGTTCTCTGATGACCCTTGGGTTAGTGCATGTGTTTGAGCCATTGCAGGCACAGGGGAAGAGGGTCTGAACTTGGCAGTGAGTATTTACCAAGAGACTGGATGGCAAGAATGGAAGAGCTGTGGAAGCTGGAGGCCAGCACTGATGTTTCAGTAGGCAAGAATAGCATTGGCAACTGACGCAGAGAAAAACACCTCTGAAGAGCATAACCAGAAGAGCATTACCAGAAAGACTTGTCAAAACGGACAGAAAATCAGGGGACTAGCAGAAACCACAAGAATGAGCAGGACCACACACACACGATATCTGATGATGGCTGAACACAGTCGTCCACGTTGACCACCCCCAAAAGGTGTTGGAGGACCACAAAGCCCAAGAACTGAGGGGTCTCCACAGTGATAGGACCTGGAGTTTTCTCCACTGGGAGAAACAGCTGCCAAACTCTGCAAGCTTTGTTTGTCGGTGGAAGCTGATCTGACTGCTTTGTAACAAAATACAGAGAACATCTCTTCAGGAACCCAGCAGACAAGACTAGAGAAAAGATGTGGGGAAGAAGAGATGCCTTCTGTAGCAGAACTCTGCTCCATCTCTTCTGTCTGCTAGAATCCCCCAATATGCAACGTATTTCGCATGTCTCAGGAGCGTACTGTCTCCATTTGCACCTTTTGAAGTCCTGCATAGTAGCACAAAGGGGATGGCACAAGAAGGTTGTGGGAGATGAGAGAACTGTGCTATGGAAGGAAGAGACCCTCATCAGTATTTCTGCCATCAATACCTTGGGGAGGAAAGAAAAAGAGAATCCAAAACCCCAAACCCCACACTAAATTTGCACTTGTTCTCTCAGGCTGGTAGCCTAGAAGTTCATAAACTCAGAATTACCTTGTTCTGGAGTACACTGTTCTGAAAACAGTTTCCAATGGCTTCCCCAAGTTTGCTTTGCTGGTGGCAGCCCTTCGGCTCCATGCTGGCACATGTATGAAGCTCTTTGAACAAGTTTTAGCCTTCCTTTAGCCCCTCTGCCCATCAAGCCAGCTAATGACATGCTTCGTATTGCACAGAACACATACAATTGACAAGTTCATAGTGTTGTTTAAATATTAAACAGTCTAGACAGGCTTTTGAGTCTTATGCCGCTATGAAAAGGCTCAGACCATACCCATCTCTGAAATCGGGCTGCGGGATCATTTGCACAGTAAGACAGACAATAAGACTTGTATACATTGCCATGCAACAGAAGAGACCCCGAACCGCCAGCCCTAAGTGGAAAGTTTATTTCTAAGCACAATATATGGAAAAACCAAACCAACAAACCCCACAGATATAGAAAACGTTGTAGCAAATCCCTGGTCAAGTAGGACTTCATGTCTGTCACTACCCTGCACCTCACAGCTGCTTAAAATGTCATGCAATGGAGGAGAGGGCACTCGGATGACACCCTCCGCTTCAGATCAAGGAGGATCTCCAAGCAGGAGAGGGCCGGTGGGACTCCCGCTGAGTGATTCGGCTGTAACCAGCAAACGGGCAGCGCTGCTCACCCCCACCACGCGCTTCGTGACTACCGGTGGTAGACTTAGCACTTCAACAGGCTTTACCAACGTGGATTCTCACAACACCCCTGTGAGGTAGGTACGTATTGTTATTCCCCCTTTGCGTGGAGGGGGGACTGAGCCAAACAGCCCAAGGCTACAGAGTCGGTGGCAGAGCTGGAGTGAGAGTATGCAGAGTCCTGTGTGCTCAGATTACTAGATCACACCACTCTTTCACGGCAAGTTGTGCTTCTGACCTCATAAACTTTTAGCCGTTAGCCAAATTAGAGGAATTTGATTTCTCCATATTAAATGAGTGGAGGGCAGGGAGGGAAACAACATCATGTCTGACAGCTGTCCCTTAGACTGTGTATGCTTCCCCCTTCCCAAAACCACCATAATTACTCATCTCTTGGAATGAGGACAGCTTCCAGGACAGGCATGGGGGCGAGAGGCTGCTGTGTTTGCTTGCTTTGGCCAGGTTTCTCTCTACTGTGGATCAGAAGCAGTTCTTCCAGAGACCGTTCGTTGCAACACCTTCATTCTAGGGTAGCTGCTTTTAGAGATGATTGGAATTGCCCCTTCCCTCTCCCTCCACCCACCAACATCCCTTCCTTCCCCTCTGCCAAAAGCACTCTTTGGTAGGTAGTAAGATTGGTCACATAAAGGTACAGTGGCCTCAGAAACCATGCTGTTTCACATGGGTCCTCAGTAAGTCGGCTTTCTTGGCCAGTGTTTCACCTCTCACATTCTCTGCCAGAGAATTACCTGTTCTGTTGCATTCTGATATTCAAAGGGACACTGTCAAGTAATCGAGGTGAAAAATACGACCTGCCTTAAGATGCTATCTTCAATGTTGCAAAATGGCTGGTGTGTTCAAACCCAGAGACTGAAGGTTGACACCTTCCCCAGTCCAGAAACACCTGACCCACGACGGCCTAGCTGCCAAAGGAGCGGGTGGCTCGCGTTTGCCCTGGCTCCAAGAGAAGCTGCGAGAGGTGCCGGTACGATGACAGAGGACAGCTGGACACAGCCATTGTGCAACGCTGCTCAGCACTGCTGCTCAATGGATGCAGTTTGGCTTAAGTCCTTAGCTTAATTTTGGGGGGAGCTGGGTTCAGGCTTGATCACTACGGGCTCATTGTTTTGGGATTGCTGAGCTGTTGCTCCTCAGTTAGCCAATCTCCGTATTTTTAGGGTTCCTGCTCTTACACTTCCTTTGTGGCAGTTGCACTGGCAAAACAGCTCAACCCTGTAGAGCTGGGACATACCCTCCACAGAGCGAGGACAGTCAGCGGGAAATCAGTAACATGGATTTCCTCCTGTCGCAGAAGAAAGGTGGGGAGGAGAAGGACGGGAATGGTGAAAGGAATGGGGTGAGTGGAGTGAACGGTACGTGCCCAAATGGAAAAGGACAAAATCGGTAGGGAAAGAAATTTTATTTTCAAGCTTGTAAGAGAATATTACAAACAATGGAGAGTAAAAAAAGCCCAAACCCTAAAAACTATTTAAAAAGTACTTGACAGTGTCCCTTTAATATCCACAAATGATTCAGCCATTGTGCATTGAAAGAGAATGTTCCTGAAGAGCAACTGGTACCTTGGAGGATATATCCCAGAGAAGGAGAGTTATTAGAAGTATTACATATTCGATCATCAACTGTGCTCCCTCTTCAGACTAACTCTCTGTTGAATGATTGAATGGAATAGACTCTGTAATAAACTAACAGACTGGATGGTGAAAGGCTCAGCCTACAAGACTGAGCAAGACTGTTGCAAATCAAGCAGCAGGGATACAGACACCGAAAAAAAAGATGTACAATTCTAATGCATAAGTGTCTGAATCAGCAAGGTGGCAGAAACCCAGCGAGATGGGTTGGCTTCGTGTGATTGGAGTAAAATGGAAGAAAATTAACCTGGAATGTCTGCATGGGAAATGATGTGTGTGAGTGGCAAGATTTGGATGCTGGATTTGGGGTTATGAAGGCATAAATCACACCAGTACTTGTGCTTGAAACACCTGCAGAGCATTTGTACAAAATTTGCCAAAAATGCCTATACGTCGAATAAAGGTCATGGAGCACCCTCCCCCCCTCCCAATTCCACCCTCACAAACCCTTTGACAGGAACATTATGAAAAAAACAGGTTTTTTGTTTTGGTGAAATTTGGGTATGCCTGGGTTTTGTTAGATTTTCTTGGTGGGATGATTCCATCTCTCTTTCTGTAAATCAATACTGAAAAATCCCCAGCCATTTCACTTCAGGTATCCTATGGTAAATTGAACAAGGCTCCAGAGTGACTAATGAAACAAAACAACTCATAGCCCTGGTTAATCACAGTCTGGAAAATAAAAATACTCCAAATATTTAGTTCCCTTCCTTGTTTTTATAAATCTCACACTCTGTGTGTGTGTGTGTTTGTGTGCGCGTGCGTGTGTGTACGGGGGGCGTGTACAGAGCGTTACCTATTCCAGGTAATAGGATTTGTAAGACATGCTAAACCGTCTGTTCCTCTGCTTCCCCAGAACTCTGCCTACTCAGTTTGTAGTCTGTATTGCACTTGTTTTGTTGTT
>JASVER010000003.1:5326003-5625568 GCA_030449065.1 Oceanodroma leucorhoa
AAACTGGCTGGAAAACATTAACCACTTTAGCATGAGTGTGCAGCTCTCCCTCCACCTGCTTTTTTCCTCAGCTGGCCAGGTGCCGTCTCTTATATCTTGTGCAGTTACCAAAAAAGAAAAGGAGTGGAGGAGGGGGGAAAAAAAAAAAAAAGAAAAAAAGAAAAGGAAAGAGAAAGAAAAAGGCACACCATGCTCCTCTGCTTTATGAGTTCTTTGTCTCCTCCGCTTCGTGTTAAGGCCTCCTGAATTCCTCGGCTCAGACGGTCGTGACCCTCATGACGAGCTCTCTGTTACTACTAGACTGACTCCTCTGTTCGTGAGGCCTCAGGTGGCTGAGTATATGCAGGATGGTGTAAGCACAGTGGTGGTCAGAGAGGGTGCCTGTGGCATGGCCGGCAGCCCGTGCCCCGCTGTCGGCTGGAGCGGAGTTAGTGGCTGTACCACCAGTGGAGGACGAGTGGGTGGTTTGGGAGGAGGGGCGCTGATTTGTCCTGGCCCCTGTTTTTTGTTCCTCCATGTCCTTTGTTTTGTCATAGTTCAGCACTTTCCACTGCTGATTGACCGCCTGCCACCGTTTAAAAATCCGGTAAACCGAGGGCCCTTCATGTATTATTAGACCTGGAGGGAAGGGGGAAAGAAATAAACATAAAACAGAAACAAAACTTTAGAAAGAACCATAAACCTACCCCAGCATCCTGCCCCCAGCTAGCTGGTTAGCTCAGCTCTCCCTCAGCCAGTGTTTATTCAACAATAAATCATGTATTTTAATTACCGACTGGCAGAGCACTGGTGCTTCTGCTCTGCTGGATCCCTTTTCCCCCGAATTAAAAGGATTACAGCTTTATCTCAGCAATCAATAAATGGATCGTAAATGCAGCAGAATGAGTTATGCTCTTACAGCAAAACAGCATCTGTTTACCAATAAACGCCCGAGGTTTATCTATCGCTGGACTGGTTTTGCATGCTGCATAGGCATGATTCACCCAGCTAACGGCGTGTGTTTGGAGGGGGTGTAGCTGGATCTGACGTGCCGGTGACGTCTGCTGCACCAGCGTCATGTGCGTGCACAGCCCGAGTCTCTCCCCACACACACAGCAGCAGAGCAGACACGCACACGGAGGCCAGAGGCGGCAGTCGAGCAAAAAAAAGGGTCCGTCTATACCTATAAATGGTTTGTCATCCTAGGCAAAGCTTTGCTCATCTGCAGAGCAGGTACCTCATCGTACGTCATTGCTCCCTTCCAAGGGGGAGAACAACACGCTTGAAAGAAAGGGCAGATGAGCTTACACCGTGTGTGCGCTGCATATGCGCGTAACGCGTATGTCCTGCTACCCATCTGCATGTACCAGAGCTGATGCCTGGGGAACGGCACTGGGCTGTAGGACAACCGACTTCTAATGCTCTCTGCATCTGAAAGAGAGTGAGCAGCTCAGGCCTTTCCACCCAGCAGTTAGCTCACCTCCCAGTGGTCTCTGTCATCCTTCCCACCCTTGCAAGAGGACTGAAGGATTAGATAATGTTAGAAGTTGTTTAGACGATGACAGTACTTGAGTATTAAGCTCTGTTATTTATTATTCAAGCTGCAGGTTTTGGCTAGACCCTTTGAAAGCACTAGGACCAGCAGTGACTGCAACACTGTGGTGTTCTTATCCACTGAGGCTGGAGGAAGCTGCAACATCTCATGTAGACTAGCTTAGTTGACATACTGTAATATAATTAACAAGCTTTGGTAGAGAGTGGGATTTATGTGGAATGAGGGGGGTCTGAGTCTCCTTGTTTTGTAGCAATCTGTCTGTTAGGAAAGTGCCTTTGTGCCCCGTGTAACTGAAGCCAGGCCAGCAGGTAGGACACGTACTGGGTGAGTTAGCACATGGATAGCTTCATTGTTCTTAATAACCATGGCTTCACCATTCTTGGTCAGTATCAAGATTATCATCAGAACCGTTTCTAGGAAGAGCAGCTCTCTTGCCTACCTGTTGCAAGCATATTAAAACAAGGGCAAAGAACAAAAGACCCACAAGAAATAAGAAGCAAAATAATACTGAAACGAGGTTACCTTGACCAGCATTGTGCGGGGAGATGATGGTCACCACAGCATAAAGTGGTTTACTGCTATCTCTGATGAATCAAATGCTAGGGCTTTACCCTCCACCCAGCTTTTCCAGACTGATCTAGTTTCTGATGACAGGTAATTATTGAAGTAAATCTGCATATATCAAAATCCAAAATATCTGAAGGTCATCCTACCCTTAGGGCTGACCTCCCCATTACTTACTGATGAGATGCAGCCACCTGGTTTCTTAGGATCTGCATCTGATTTTACAGAGTTTAAACTCTAGCTTCAGTACAGATTGAGTTTCTTTGGTTTTAAGCATAACTAGAAGCCCTGCTGACTTGATCACAGAATAGCTTCAGGCAGACTCTCACATTCATCGTAATGGGGTGCTGAGCCTGCTTACTGGCTGTAGAAGTAATCACATTAGATAGTTTAAGTATTAAAATCTGGCTATTTTGGGACACGGAATGGCATTGGACACTACAGTACGGGAGAGATCTTTACTCTGGTTCCCATAGACCAGTGAGATTGCACAGCTCTAATCCTGTAGTGATGCCAGCTTTTCATAACCAAACACCGTGATGTCATAATAGAAAAATGTGTTTTTTCCTCCCTACTTTGAAACACAGTTGAGAATTCTGACACCTTCTGATCAAAGCAACAACCATAAAAAGCAGGACTTAGGGAAAGCCTGCAGATCCAGCCAAGGAGACAGAGCTTTGAAGCAGGCCTGAAGTGGATCAGCCCATGGCAAGGGACATTAGACATATATTTAAATGAGCTCTCTGATCTGTAATGAATGAAATTCCACTCTGATCAATGACAGAGCCAATGTTTCTCTGAGACCACTTTAAGCCTTGGATAAAAGAGCTGAAATAAAATGTTTTCTCCGTGGCTGTAGAACATTCTCCACAGAATCAAATCCATTCTCCAAAGTATTAAACACTGAGCCAGGATTGTAAATCTATTCTTAATTACCTTATCACAAATATTTAATGCGCAGCCTGATTCAAGAGGGCTGTTTATAAAATTCTTGTTTGTTTGCCTTCTAATTATAAATGTTTATGATCTTATGCAATTAACTGTGTGATGCTGATGGATGGGTTGCTAAGTCAACTGAGCACCTGTTTTCTTAGATAATTTTGGTTTCCAAATATTTATAAAAGTACAAAATAACTTGTTTTCGTCTGTATTTACTGGGCTCTAAATTACTTATCGATTTCCCAGTGTCAAGCTCAGGAAGCTGTAAAATTAAAAAGGAACCAAGTGGAGGGGTGGGCAGGGAGGCGGAAGCAACAGTGATTCATTTGCAAGAGTAAATGCCAAGAGTAAGCAAGAGTCCGTCAGTTTATATGAAGCTGCAGGACACTTAATGCTCCCATCGAAACAAATTTTGCCTGCCTGAGATAAATCAGGACTGGAATTCCTACGTTCAGCTCTGTGCGTCTCCTTCCAGGAACACCCCTCCCTTAAGGATCTTTCTTGTTTACAGAGGTGAAACTTTCCAATTAAAGGCCAGACTTAAGTGGGAAATCCTTCAGGAAGAACTATATTCAACTAGATGTGTCCAGCTAGAAGCAATTATTCCATAAACCAAATCCTATGTATGTGGGGAAGATAGCGAATTTGTGTGAACTTCTCTCTTTGTGCACTTCTCTCTTTTCAATGCAGAAATGTCTATATGAGAATTTCTGATGGATTCTGGTAGTGGCCTGGTCCTTTTCCGCTCCTCCCAAGCTTATCTCACCCTCTTCTGCTTCACAGAATCTGTTCTCAATGGATCCTCTGTGAAAACCGTCCTCGTCGGAAGGAAAATCTCTGTTAGTTTCATGCAAAACGTGTTGGTCCAGATTGTTGCCTGGTCCATGAAATCCCTTGTTGGTGGTGTTGGCGAAATGAAACTCCTATGGAATGTGGGCACTGACGATGTGCTGTTCTCATTCCCATCTTCTCATGTAGAGACCTGGCTGGACCAGCATCAGAAGAAATTCCTTGAGCTGAAAATTTTTGAATGCTGGAAGAAGTATTCAGAGGAACTATAATATACACTTGTCTTGTTCTTATTTCACTCTTATGTCTGTTTGTGGCCATTGATGGAAACAGCACAGCTGCAGATGGAGCCTTGGCCATTCTTATATTCTTAGACATTTCTACTTGCACTGGCTTGTGCCGTGAAAAGGTTTCCCAGATGGCTCTGGAGCTGGAGAAAGCCCATACTATGTGATGGGGTCATTAACCTGGCAGCAAAGTCTACAAAAAAATTTCTAATGCCTCTACTTGCGTTGCCACATTGATGTGGCTGTGCTGTTCCCAGGACAAGACATAGTATCTCTGAGCTAACATGGTAGGGCTACCCCAGTGCAGTGCTCTGAATTAACACATGCTGAATCTGGAAGAATATGTACAGGAAACCATATTAATCTCTTTTCGCTGTGTTCACTCTCTCCATATATTAGCCTTTTTTTCTCTTTCTCTTGTGGCTTTATTATTATTGAGTCCATGTAGAGGGTCAGATCATGGTCAGCCCTGTGGAGCTCTGTAGAGTCCAGGCAGGAGGGACTAGTGATTATCCCGGGTGCAGCGAGTACTTCCCAGAGGTTAGAAGCTGCTTTGTGCTTCACAGCACAGGCAAACACAACAATACCTTGGCAACAGGTTATACCAAAACTGTACACAGTGCTTACGCTGGTATCTTATGTTTCCTTTCATTTATTATACATGGGAGAGTACCCAGCACCTAACCACTGCTCTTATGCAAAACTATCACAGTAAGTGACCCAGCCCCGAAGAGCACAGAGCCTGGTTCCAGACTGGATTTAAAGCAACAGGTAAGCAACATCAATACAGGTTGGCTAGGCAAGGGTTGTGTCAGTGCAGTTGCATACCCAATCAGTGCATGCCCACAGCGTCCGGTAGAGCAAGCTGACAACTGCTGACTCTGGGGAAAGACTTACCTCTTCCATTTACCCCCCACCCTCACTCTCATTTTCATCCCAGAGCAAGAATAACTGGACGTTTCTTTTCCAGATGATCGAGATGCAGTCTGCAACAGAGCTTGCACTGGTGAAAGCAGTTTAATTTCCATGTTCTACTGATTGCCACAGCTAACCCTGAGCTTCTGGACCCTTAAAATACAGGAGTTAGAAAGGGCAGCATGACCAAGGGTGAGTATCATGGCCCAGAGGCAAGGCTCATGTCACTGCAGGATTTCTCTGAGCCTTGCAATACCTGCCCATGCCACATCATGATCCACGTGGGCAGTCTCCATGCAAGGAAATGTTCTTGGTACTGAAGGTGGACACATATGGGCTGTGTGCAGGTGGACCTTTGTCTCTTGGGATTAGTCGGGACAGAGGTGCATTGCCATCAGTGGGCCTGTAGCAAGACTGGTCAAGAGAGAGGTCCTCAGCCCAATGGCTACAAGGGCTGTTGGAAGAACATGGGCAAAACCCAGATGTAACAAGGACAACTGTGTTGGGCAAGGGAGGATCATCTGGCGCACCAGCATCCTGTGAGATTAACCCGAGCGGTTGTGAGCCTCCAATTTAAGCCAACTTTGGAGCAGCAGTTTCCCAGAAATGACAAGCAGTCACCTTCTGCACATTGTCAGCCTCTGCCACCAAATAGTCTTTTCACCAGGACTTTCAGCCTCTAATTAACCTTCCTCTTATTCCAACACTTGCCATGCATTTTCTTGGAAGAGACAGGTAAATTCTTGGGGCAGGAACTGTTTCTCCTGTTTGCCAGTAAAGAAACCACCAAAACAAGGCTTCTGCTGACAGTGAGTGGTACATCACCCCTGCGCTGTCACTCACATTATCTACAGGAGGAAAAATCACAGTCCCTTCCAGCCAGTTACTCCGTCCTGCTTCTCATAAAGTCCCTGTCCTGCCACCTGGGCTGTCACCTCTTGTTTCCACCTTCAGCAGCACTTTTCCCCCTTCGGTTTCCTTTCCAAATGCAGTTTCACCTCAGCCAGACAGCTGCCATGCTTTAGCCTGTTTCGTTGTTTTCATTGCTGGGTGCCAGGGGAAGATTACGGCAGCTGTGATCAAAGCTTAATGTTTGCATCCGCAGCAGCGGTGGCTCAGGCCAAGGCAAACCAATCCTCCTGGGAGGTAACACTTTCATTGCTGGGCTTTCCCTCCATTGACATCATTGCATACACAAAGCCTTCTATCCCTTTCTGTGAATTCTTTAATCTTTTGTGGCAATCTCAAATTCCCCCACTTTTGTTTCCAAAGCTCCAGCAGCTGAGCCCTCACTTATCTCTTTGCCTTAATCTCATCCTATATGCTCTATCCTTAGCCACCTTTTATCTTAACCTAAGAGCGGAAAAGTGGCTGTACTGGTTCAGACAAGGGGTCTGTCTATCATAGCATCCTGCCTCCAGCAGTGGCCAACAGTACAAGGAAGGGTATAAAAACAAAGGAGAGTGATGTTTCCCTGATGGGCTCTGCACACTGCAGGGGCCATACTAGCCACAGATGGGCTCTTTTGGCTCATTTGTGTTCCCTAACCATAGGTTTCTAGTGTAGTACAGTAAGGTGTATTGACTTTTGCTCTGCACTCTGCATTTGCTCAAGTTAGGCTGCCCCACCACCTCCCAAATTCTCATAGTCCCCATGAGATCCCTCCATTCCAAAAAGTGCTTTAGAAATAACCATGAATCTCTGCCTCCCCTAACTTCGCAAGTACCTCAGAGTACGTGGGAGGTGAGTCACCGAGCTCCTACTGGACCCTTCCGATCCATACTGCTTTTCAGTGCAATTCTCTGTGCTTTATCCCTCATCCATGATGCAAGATAGTCCTTGATGATAAACTGAGAAAAGAGAGCCAGAGGGACTTTTTCCTGCAAATATGGGCTGGGAAAGGGGCACGTAGTATCTGGCATCCCTCAACTTTGTGGCAGGATCAGTTCCAGCTGAATATGACAAGTTCTTTGTCAACAACCTAGCATCTTTAAACTCTCCAGTGGCCGAGACTCAAGGCTGCAGAGCTGTGCTCTGCAGGCAATGGGGAAGAGGGGGAACCAGGGAGTGGGGAGAGGTAGATTCGTAATTTAAAGTAATGTTGTGGCACCAGTGGGACTCTGCACTTGGGCTGATTTGGGAGAGGAGATGTGAACATTGGAGTTGACCAGGTGGGGAATCAGGTGATGCCCTCCTTCTCCTCACTCCTGTTCATCATCTCCAGAACTTCTTCATTTCCCCCCACTTTTTCTGCAAGTGAACTCCCCAGGAAGGTGCGGTCCCCAGAGCAGAGAGGTGCAGAATCAGCACTGTACACCCTACCTTCCTTTCGATACCCTGATGAAATAAAGTGATATGTCACAGAATCACTGTCTTCAGCAGTGTGACTGCCTGGTCCAGCTTGTGTTTGGGATTCTGATTTCTCCTTCCTAAGGGTAGCGCTTTGCACTTCTCTTTAGTCAATTCCATCTTGTTGATTTCTCCAATTTGCCAAGGTCATTTCACATGCTGATCTGATTCTCCAGAGTGCTTGCTTGCAGCCTTTCCAAGCTTGGTGTCATCTCTGAATTTTATAACAGCACTTCCTATTTCATTATCTAAGCCATTAATAAAAATATTGAAGAGAGCAGAATCCAAAACAGTCCTACTTGAAACACGTTTCCAGTTTCCAGTACACCACTGACAACTACTGAGAAAGCAGTTTTTCGAATGGCTGTACACCTGCATTATAGTTATTTAATCTAGACCACATTGCTCTGGTTTGTTTAGAAGAATCTTAAGGCAAAGCACCAAAAGCATTGGCCACGTCATGGCATATCAAAGTGACTGCTTCCTCCTTAGCCACTAGGACAATTACCCTCCCAAATTAGATACGGTTATACTCTCGTGCTCATCAATTGGTTAGTTAAAAAATTATTCTAATATCTTCTATGAATCAGTTAAGCTGATTTGCCCTTTGTTTCCTTGATCCTCAGTTCCTACCTTCTTTAATGATAGAGATTATATTTAAAGCTAGGTACTCTGCTTGCATTTCCCCAGCTGCCTGGCACCTCCTCCATCCTCCCCAAGTTCCTGATGATGAAACGCTCACGGGTCAGACCACTCCTGCAGCTTCCTCTGAAGTTCATTAAGACATGCTGACAAGGACAGAGGTAACTCGTTTGAGTATTTTTGAGTCTGTTCTTTTCTGATTCTGCCCTGGGCTCCTTTCTCCTCATTAAAATTATTTAAGTTAAGTTTTGAAGACTGAAACAAAGGCAACATTTAACTCTTTGGCCCTTTTTGTATCAAATGTTATTCGAGCTCTTAGACTTGCCTTGTTCTTCTTCTTACTTTATGTATGCTTATGGACCCATTTCTTGTTGCTTTTTGTATCTCTGGATGGTCATCCTGGGGTTCAACTCTGACAGCTCCCCATGCCTGTGTGATTTCTAGAGACTTTTCATTAGTTGCAGGCTCTTCTTTCTGCCTTTTGTGTGATTGCAGCTTCTGATTTTGGGTCCTCAAAGAGCTCCTGATGCAGCCTCAGTGCTCTCTTCCCATGCTTCTGAGCTTTCCCCTGCACAGGCACAGTGTGCTGTTGTGCCTTTAGTACCATCCTTTTTGGCAGCCGCGAGCTGTTCGAAGCTCTTTTATCCTTCAGATTCTCTTCCCAAGAGACACTCCCTGCTCTGGTCCCCTGAGGCTGCTGCCGCCGCTTTTCTGGAGTCCATTATCCTCACATCATGCTTTTCTTCAGCTCGGGAATGCTTTCATCGCACAGTCACTTTTCATACAAACTACTGCTACATTCAGATTTTCAAGGATTCTTTGCTTTCTGGTGAAATCAAATAGGAAGTATAGACTCCTTCATAACTGTTACCCCTGCTTTCCAAAATATAAATTTTGTCCCCAAAATGTTTCAATAGCTTAGTGGACAGTTTATTTTGCATACAGGAAAAGTCCAGGTAATGGATGACCTGGGACCTTTGGTGCTATCTTTTAGACATTTCAGGTGGTTGCAAGACACTGGACCAGTGAGCAGGATGTCTCTAGTCCACAAGACATCTAGCAAAGGTCTGCTCTGAATAATGCTGGAACTGTACAAGGAGGGTGTGCAAGCTTAGAAATGTCCAGCATTGAATGACATATAGCATAAACTGAAAGTGTATTCATAATGATTAGATCTCGAGTGAATGCTTAGCATATGGAAAAAAATAATTATGTGATTATAATCAGGCATTTTCTTATCAATGATTCTCCATTCACATTTTTTAATATCTAAAGAACTGATTAAATATGTATGACTCTGGGCTGTGTTTTGGCTTGGCAGAACTGGGATGGCTGCACAGCTGGACCCTGTTGAGTGCTGTTGATCACTGGATGACATGTGCTGTCATGGAGCCCACAGGTCTGGGGAAGACAAAACACTCCTCCTTCTGCCCATCACCCTTTAAGTGTATTTGCTGTAATGGGGCTTCACTGGCAGGCAGCTTTCACAGCGATGTATGTGCCATGCTTGGCTCTCCTCAGGCCACAGGGGCCACAACTCCAGCAAAACTGGAGTGAGACCTCCATCGCCTGGGCAGAGCCCCCACCAGTGTACGCAGAAAAGCTGCTCCCAGCCGTCTTGGGGAGGTATTTTATGGAGGTATGGACTCTTCCATTTCGGATCATTAACAGCACAAACAGGCTGGCCCCCAAGCCTTTGACTGCTGACTAACAGGCAAACCTTGTGCTTATTATGGCTTGTCTCCTCTCATGCAAGCTGGGGTTTAAGGACGGCTCTGCCTCAAAGCTTCCTCAGCCCCAGGTGGGCCAGGACCCCCCACAAAGGCAGCGAGACCCCTTCTCCCTCCCTGCCTCCTCCGTTCCATCTGGCAGAGCAACGGGAGCAGCAGATCCCATCTGGTTACACTGCGCCCCAAGCTCTCTGCAGCCATTAACACCCACCCCCAGACTCAGCAAGAGCCCTGCCGGGTGGGAGATGGATCCAGCCCGCCAGCATCTCAGAGGGTCCCCACAGTTGCTGTTCCACCAGACAAGTGATCATGGCAGACCTCATCCCCTGCCACGGTGGGACTGAGCGTGGGGGGCCAGGGAAAGGAGGCAGCTCTTTTATTACTGATGGGAGTGCTTGGTGTGACAGCCCGCAGCATCTCACCTCCAGGCAGCACTGTGATTTTGCAGGATGCTGCGGAGCTATATGGCAAGAATCATAGGATCATAGAATCATTAAGGTTGGAAAAGACCTCTAAGATCATCAAGTCCAACCGTCGACCCAACACCACCACGCCCACTAAACCATGTCCCCAAGTGCCACATCTACAAGTTTTTTGAACGCCTCCAGTGATGGTGACTCCACCACTTCCCTGGGCAGGCTGTTCCAATGCTTGACAACCCTTTTGGTGAAGAAATTTTTCCTAATGTTCAATCTAAACCTACCCTGGTGCAACTTGAAGCCATTTCCTCTTGTCCTACAGCTAGAGACAATTGCCAGGTCGTGACACTGCAGCACGTCATGAGTTCATGTAACACAAGTATACAGCAGTGATTCCTCTCCACACAGGATGCTATGGATTCCTCTCAGAAGCAGGAGCAGTCCATCCCACATACACGGCATTTGTAGTTGGGGAAAAAGGAATGCTTTATCCAGTGGGATGAATTGAGACAACATGTAGGACTGCCTGTCACTGGGCTTGGGAAGCTGGTGGGAGCTGGGGGCAGTATGTTGTAGGAGCATTGGGGGAGCTTTTATGGCTGCCAGGTAGATTTCAGCTTCTCTGCGAGGTGCTACTTTCATCCCAGGGAAGCCATCTTCATTCAAGTCCTCTGCCCACCCTCATGTTCCTCTGCAACACATGGGCTGGGCCTTGTAGGGCTGAGCTGATAAGGCCCCAAATGAGGAAAGACTGGCAAAATTAAGGAGCTGATAGGAGGTGTCCAAGGGACAGGGAATTCCTTTTCGTTCAGCACTCCCACATGGTTTGTTTGTAATGGGAAAACAGTATGGGTTGTCTGCAGGATGCCATCTGTGACGGAGGAGCTGGGCTGACCCCGGGAACCACACACAGCAACATCATCGCTCTAGAAATGCCGCAGTGTTTTCAGCTGTAAGCATAGGAGCTACCAACCACCACAACTTTCTCCTGCCCTGCCCAGATTAGCACTTTTACACCCTACCTCAAAACTGGGACAAAAAAACCCAAAACAAGAAATAACAGCAAAAATAGGTAAAATAAAACCCAGAGAAATCCTCGCTCAGGCAATAGATAAACCATAAACAAAAGCACTCCTGTAAACTCAGCTGGCTGTGGACAGCAACAGCAAAATGGATGTTGTGCCCTTAAGGGCTCCGGTACTCCTGCAGTATTTAATTCACGGCGCACGATAAAGCAGAGGATTAAAGGGCAGTCTCTAGCTATGCAGACAGCAAGAAATGACACTCTTCTTGGAAAAAGCAAATAAATAAATAAAGACTGGAGCTCCACTGGCAGAACAGCCTTGCTTCTGAATCATACATCTCCAGCATCGTTACCCACTTGTGAGTCTACCCATAACTGTGCCAGTATAGGAGGGATAGGGCTTGGAGGCATTACCCATATACCCCCTTGCTCTCTTAAAGTTTTCCCTCCTTGCTTTGTAGCTAGCATTATATAGACCCTCTTGGTGCCTTTTTTCCCCAAATTTAAAATGGAGATGAGAACAACACCCCACATCTTGAAAGGACTTTGTGCATAAGAGGTGAAAGTCACTCGTTGTGTGCATGGCAGATACTCTTAGGTCTTTAAAAGAAGGGAGTAGAAAATAATTTCAAACTGGATTGAACAGAGCACTGGCCCAATGTACATCCTGGTCTCTGGGTCTCTGTTTCCAGACATTCCCCGACAGAAGTCCACGGAGGTGGATATTCGTGATGAGGAGAGAAAAAGCACGTAGCTTCCATTTCACTACGCTTGCACCACGGCAGTCAGTCCTCCAGGTCTGGGTACTGAACCTTTCTATCCTACAGCTAACATTACTTTGACCAAAGCACTGCCTGTGCAGCCATGCTGCATCCTCAGCCGCTCCTGGGACATTTCTTTAAAGGCAAAGCTGGACAACAGCGCTGTTTTCTGTAGGGTTTGGAAATCTGGCTTCACACTTGCTTGGAGTGAGACTTGAAAAAGTCATGCTGTCCTCCAGAATGGAAGAATACATACATGTTTTCAGACAGGTGAGAATGTTTCATTTGGACGTGAATTTTTTTTAAATGTTGTATTCCAATTCTGACACTGAATTTAAACTACTCAGCATGAGCAGTCATCTCTAAATGCTAAATCAAAATGCTTCGTTCAATAATGATCAAAACATGACATTTGCTTATTGCAGGTAGAACTACTGCCTCCCCCTCTGCTTTTATTAGCAAATGAAATTCTGTAAGAAAAAATGGGAATAGTTTCACAGTTTTTCATTTTCTGAGGGATGCAGGTCCTGTCTGAGCCCAATCCTTTCAGACTGCTCCAGCCACTCAAGCGCTCTTTCACTAAGAGGAACAGGGACCAGTTAGGAGAGACATAAAGGTGAGTACAGATCACCCTTAACAGAGCATCCCCCAGGGTAATGTAGGACACATAGGCTAAATTAACAACGGACCTGGGAGTGCCTATTGCTTCTACCCCCTTGCTGGAGCGAGATGTGGGCATCTTTCCCCTCTGCCATGTAGGAAGGCATCCCAAGGACATGAGGCAGAAGGTGCTCATGGTGCTCTTTGGCCAGCCTTTGGTTAGGATAAATGTGTCCCTGGGACACACAATGGTGCAGCCTGTGTTTGTCTGCTTTCTCCTCCACAGCCATGACAAAATCTTTCATTCCAGACCCCAGGATTTCTGTGAGATTTCCAGAAGCCTTCCATTTTGGGTGCTGCGGCCTCTCCTCTCTGCTCCCCTACAGTGTCCCCACAGGTCTCAACCTACCTTGTCCCCTGCAAAGGTCTTCGTCTCTCACACAGAGGCACTATTTAAAATTAAGGAAGGGGGTAGGAGCCAAGAGGACAAGGGTCTATCGTTTCTGACCCGTTACTAGCTAGCATCTCTGGGAGGGCAAAACTTTTGCCTTCCTGCTCTGGGTATACAAGTTTCTTCCACCAGAGCTGAAGACCTTTAGGGGCTGCAATACCCAGCTGACTGAATGCTGATGCAGGCTAAAAGGGGCAGGTAAGGTTCATACGCACCTATGGGATCTGTCAATGCTGAGCTGACAAGAATGAAAGCAATGAAAGGAACTGAGAGTGGCTAAGCCTGCAGCAAAGGTCTGGAGAAGAGCCTTGTAGGACACAGAGAGGTCCATGTGGCTGAGCAGAGTGAATTGTCCCACCTGGCATAGTAAATGCCTGGACCTTCAGCTCTTCAGGCTTCTCTACATTCAGCAGGTAGTGATGACTGCCCACTCCACACTGGCCCTGCCTGAATGTCATTGCTGTGGGTTTGTTTGCTAGCTGGATCTCTTCCGAGAAGGTAAAGTGCTGGCTGGACTACTGGGCACAGGATCCCTGGCATTATTTAATCTTATTGAACAACTTCTGCCAACACTGCATGGTCATATGGGTATTGTGAATCCAGCTCTGCCATGGGGCAGAGGGATTCAGGCTGTGGCTGCCATCAGTGGGTCTTGGTTGAGGAAGAAAAGTGCTGCTTCAGGGACTAACTTCCAGGCAGAATAAGTTTAGCAACTTAAGTTTAGCAACATAGCCCATGGGCCTATTTGCAGTATTCTTTCTTACAGGCTGTTATATCTGGGTCTGAAGGATGGCTCTGTTGGTAGGTAGCCATCCCTCCAGGAGAAGAACTGATCAGTCACTATTTTAAGAAGCGAATCCAGAGCTGGATTAATGTGGCTTCATGTTAATCTCTTCTCACCTCTGCTTCTGTCTCCCTGCAGTGCTGGGGACACAGCAGAAGCAGCCTCATCCACTATGCATGGGGGATGACCCCCCTGTGGCCTCATCTTTGACTATGGAGTTGACTTCTCTTGCTATGGCCACAAAGGCATGCCAGGGACCACAGCCTCCCACCTCCAGGAGTAACGTGTCTGCGGGGGTGGAAGCTGTTGTAGGAGGAGCGATGGGACAGAAGGCAGTTGGAAAAACACAGCCTGGCACACAGCTGAGGACTTTTTCCATCTTTTACTAGACAGCACAATTTATGCAGCTGGTGCGGGAGATCCTACCAGCTGCCTATGAGGGAATCTCCTGCCATAGTGTAGAAGCTGTGACAGGCAGGTGAGTGCTTCTGCCTCTGCCCATGGATGGGAACTTAACCCAGGGACACCAGGCACTTGATTCCAGCACGGGGTTTAGTGACAGGGAAGCATCATTCTGATTATAGCGTATCACCCTCGAAAGCACAAGATGCAGTTCACAAGGTAAAAGGATTTTTTTCCCCCTCAGAAAATGTTAATTATGTTGCCCTCATTAAATGCTAAACACATTGATCCACTGGAGCAGAGAGCACCATATGGTTATCCATGACAAAATATATCTCCGGAGCCCTGTTGCAAGTGGGAAACTGCATGGAGATGGATGCTGTGAAGGATTGTGGAGTTGAAAGGACACGTGTGAAAGCTCAGGTGTTGCTCTGACTGTGCTGGAAGCCAAGCTCCTTCCCTGCAAAAAGGGAGGGGGTTCAGAGCCAGGCCCAAGCCCCGTGGCTCTTTGCTCAGCAGCGACGTGCTCGTTCTGCGGAGAGCTGGCAGAGCTGCACTGGAGTTCAGTTGGGCGCATTGAGCCTCTGCAGAAATGCCCACTGGTGAAAGCAGCACACATGTATGCATGCCGGCTGGGCCACTCTGCTCTCTTATTGAATAATCAATGCAGCATTAGATAAAAATAGGTCCCATCTTTCAGGATCGGAGGGGCGGCATGTCTCGGCTTTGCTGAGCATCCGCTGTTCCTGGATAGCGGCCAAGAAGTCAGTTGGCAGATCAGCTGCACAGCATCGCTTCTCCTGCTGCTGGACCAGGTACAGGGCCCTGAATGACTGCTCTTGAAGGACAGTCCCTGCTCAGCTGGATTGAGAGCCCCACAACGTGCCCTGTGGGGACTGTTCCTGTCTCCACACCCCCCTTTACAGCTGATAAATCAATGATTTGCTCAGTAATTTTTTGAGCATGCACATTGTGGCTGAATGAATGCAAACCAGGATTCACAGTGCAAAAAAAGGGAATTGGCTGCCTGACTGTATCCCAACTGCCTGCTCTGATGACAGGGCCTGGATCTGGTCACTCCGGTTAGCTCCTGGTAGCTCCAGTTTGCAGGCAAACTGGGCAAGAAGTGTATGAACAGTGTGACAAGCAGTGCATTAAGCTGAAGGGCACGGAAGACTTCTGCATACTCTCATGGGTCTCTTCCAGGTATGTTGAAGCCGTGCACGTTTGCTGTCTGGGTTGGTCTCAGGTTTCTCCTCTGAAGACATTTGCTGAACATCTCTGCGTTGTGCTCTGCCTTTAGGGTGCCATCAAGCCAGCACACGGGCTCGGTGCTTCCCCAGAACTGATTCCCTACTGCTGTAGCAATTCTTCCTGCTTTGTACCTTGGGGGACTACACAGACCTGAATGAAAACATCTGCTTTCCTTTTGAGAATCAGATCAATACAGATGAAGACCCTGAAGACACTTAATTTGTCAGTTTCTCTTTATTTTATCAGCACTTTGACTCCTAAATCCTTTGAATGCTGAGGGCCTGAGTGACCTGGCTAGAAAACACCCTGAGGCTACCTCAGCCTGGCATTTCCTCTAGGAAGCAAGGCTCATTTAAAACAAAACCACATTAGTCTTGGCAGGAAGTTTGAATTGTGACTGTCTCAAGGAAGCTCCATTAATTACTGTTCCCGTTGCACCATGAAAGATCAAATGCTGTGGATCAGTTTTAATTGGCTATTGATTTCTTATGTTATTACCTATGGTTGTGCTGAGATGTCGTCAGACATGCTGGATGTTTTTGATTATTCTTGCTGGCAGCTGGGATTAAAAACAGCGGGCACACACTTCCTGATCTGTAATGGATTGCCATGGCGTGCCAACAACAATCGTTGGCAGGATGAATGGTCCTGCTTTGCCTGTCTCTTGTGCTATTGAGCTGCAGTGCAGTTACTGTTGTGAAGGCAAATACCCTCAGGGACTGGCTGCCAAGGGAAGTGGGGGGGAAAGCTTCAAAGAGCATGAGGATTTAGTGCTTGCAAAAGTGCACGGCTGTCACCACCAAGGCAGGGTGAGTTGGAGAGCAAGGACTGGGTGTGCATGGACAAAGCAAGAGTCTCCACCAGACAGTGATCCAAGGAGAGGCAGATCTGATTGCTTTCGCATCGCTGGGATAAGCACCCCTCATGCCAACCACAGGGATACGCCTGTGTGAGCACAAACAGGACTGCACAAACTGTGACAGTGACAGCCCTGTGTGCACAGCCTGCTAATGGCCTTCCTGAGATGCGCTTCCCCCTTGGAGCCGATCTGGTGATGCCTGAGCCTAGACTGTGACATGCTCTCATTAGCTGGCAAAGTTCCTCCTTGCTTAACAGGAGGTGGTTTCCTGTCCTCCTGACCCCAAATGGCACCTTAATCTACAAACGCTGACTTTCCCTAATTGCACCTTGACAGAGAGAGAGGCAAACCCCTCCTTCCCCCTCCAAGGACTGTCATTTAATTAACAGGCAGGTATCTCTCAGGATTTACAGCCCAGCTCTAAGCTGTTACTCTCCCTACTCAGTAACTCAGACCTGTGAAGGCTCACTCCATTTAACTCTGCATTTCGATAACCGCATTTCTGCTAATCCCTCTTTATGCCAGCTTTCTGGATTTACCTCTCATGGACCCATGGAGAGAGCAGTTAATCAAATGAACAGTCCCCATCTCACTTTTCATTCACTTCCTGGTTGCTGATCTCAAATGTCTGTGTTGTAGATGGCTTCACAGCAGAGCAATACCTATGCTGGCACCATTACCAGTTTCTAGTTTAGTCCAACTCTCATATCTGTCCTACAGACATGATCAGAGATAACACACGTGAAAGAGAGAGAGATCAGAATCAAAGACGTTGGGGCTGGCTGGATATGAAGAAGCACTTAGTCTGTTCCTCCTTCACAAACTGGGATCATCTCTCCGCAACCTGTTCTTGACATATGTTTTCTAACAGCTTCTTAAAAAAAATCCAGTATCAGACACTCCCACAAATCCCAAGCAATCCTTTCCAGTGCTTCCTGCCCTCCTGTTAGATGTCTGAAAGCAAGGTGGAGAACAATTGAACAAAATGGTTGAAAGACCATTTTGCACATATTGCCCAGATGGACGTAGCTTCTGGTACTTGGGGCCATACCATCTGTCCTGCTGGTCGTGAGGAGCAGATTCACTTTGGTTGTGGTTTTGTTTCCATGGTGGGTGAAGGGGTAGCAAATGGTGTCTGTCGCTTACAACTGTTTTTGTGGAACATGCTAGGATCTAGCAAAGTCCAAAGAAAACTACTGTATCACTGAATATGAGTGGCTGAGGGTCAAACCCAAGACCCCTGGATTTTGATGCATGGATCAATAGCCTCTGAGTTAATAGCCATATTTTGAGAGCTCAGCTTGGAGATGATCTGGCTATTTCAGATCAAGTACAGCTCAAGTGAAGGTAACAGCAACCAAATGATCTGTGCTTAGGGAGCTATACACCAAGTGAGCACTTGTGCCCTCACCTTTGACTCCACATTGGGGAGACCAGTGCTGCCATGGATTGCCCATGCAAATTGCCACAGATATCTCTGTCTTGGCAAATTGTTACATAAAGCCTTTAATGACTTGGTAGAGAGCAGATCACACAAAACAGCAGTTGCTGACTAGGTGCGTATTCACCATCTGATGATGGTCAGGATCTCTGCAGATTTGGTGTCTTCTCCAGCTTTGAGACTCTACAGTGCCAGAGGAAGTGTCCTGCTGAGCACCTCCAGTGACAGGGTGTGTAAACTGGCCTCCTGGACAAATGCCACTGGCTACTCAATGGACATGAGACATCCAAGAACAACCCAAGTGGGAACGGGCAGGAACTGCAGAGGTGCTCTGCTTCAGCACATCTGCTCTTTAGTAAATACCTTGTCTTTCAAACCTCTGCTCCTCTGCCAGTGAAAGCAAAACTTGGGGTCAAACTGGGGGAAGGAACAATTGGAATTCATACAATTAGTGTGGGACCTACAGTATAGCATTCTGCTAGCTAAGGCTGTCCAGCCTGTTACCAAACAATGCACAATGTATGTGTTACATTAGCTGAAAAATACAAGTGTGGTAGAACTGAGTGTGCTTAATGTCCTGCTCTTTCCCCATCGCTGAGCATTTCTTAGTTCCTAAATCTTTCCCACCCACACACAGGCTGGAAAGCAAAAGGGGAAAAGGGCTGGACTGTGGAAGAGGAGACACCGAAATGCACAGACAGCACCCTGGTATTTCAAGAACCATTTTCACTGCCATTATCCATGAGAGGTTTTATCCTGAACTTGCAGCAGTGGAACTAAAGCCCAGGGAGGAGTAACAAGAGGTTTCGGGCCACGCTGGCAGTCAGGAGCAGAACTCTCAATCTCCGGAGCTGGCTTTGACCGGCTGTGATCAAAGACCCTGCGTAAGGCTGCAAGGTTTGTGAGAAAGACAAAGAGAGGGAGAATAGCTGTTCCACAGTGAGGAACTCACGGGGAGTTTTCTAGGGAGCTGGCATTGCTGCATCCATCACAGTCAAGCAAAGCTATAATGAATGAGGAATTAAATCCAGTCGCGGAGTTCCCTTTGATCAGCCCCTTCTGCTGACCTGACCTGGCCTGGCCTCTCCATGGGACAGACCAGCCTTTTGGCTAGCGCGAGTGCAGCAGGGCTGGAGAGAAGTCATTCAGAGGAGAGACCTGACCGCATCGACAGCCAGGGAGTCACAACTCCCCGTGAAGACCTCATTTGTCATTTGGTTCAACCTGGGCAGAGAAAGAAGAGGAGGAGGAGGAGGCGGGGAGGAGAGTGAACATCAGGTCTCAGCTAGCACTGCTCAGAGCTGCCCTTCCCCTCCGCTGCAGAGCCGGGAGCAGCAGCAGCTGGGATTGCAAAGGGCATCGATGCACAGTACAAGCAAATTTTACACTGGAGCGTGGCAGGGGCAGAGGGCTGGCTGCATGAACATATGAGCTTTTCTAGGAAAATGTTTGAATTGTATGAAAGGCTCACATGGTCCAAAACATCATCTCTCCTGGTCGAGCATGAGTGGGCTGCCTGGCAGCAGAGGCAGACATGCTGCACGTAAGTGGAGCCATCTCTGGGTGGACACTGCTCTGAGGTGCTGGGCAAGAGAAACCACATACAGACATGTTAACTCACTACTTCTGTAATGCTTCCCACTTGCTTCTGAGTTTGTGGGAAAGCCTGCATGTCTGGCCCACTGGGACTGCCAGCTGCGCAGGGAGGACCATGAGACCAGGGGCTGCCCCAAGCCTCGACTCTGAAATGTTCCTAGGAACAGGATGGCCACTTGCTCTTTGGCTGGAAAAAATCAAATCTCCCAGCTTAGGGCATTAAGCTTGATGGTGGAGATGGAAAAGGGGCTTTTTTCCCTTCAGAGAAGGTGGAGAAGAGAAATAGAGGCCAGACCCTTAAAAACATTAATAAGAAACAAACAAAAAACCTCAAATCCGAATCTGTCTGCCCAGTTCCCCGTCAGTTCATGGCTGGCGTGGGTTGTTCTCCGCTCTGTGGGAGGATTTAGCTCCTATTGATGGATGAGCTAATCAGTTCCCCTCAGCTCTTGAAGCTTTATCAAAGCCAGTTAATCGTGTTACTGACGTCCGCCCAGGCCAGGGCTTTCCAATTCTGTCCTCTGCCAACAAGGTGACACACACACACACATACACAGGGATCATTTTTTCCCACTCCCAGTCACACCAGCAAGAGGATGTCCCCAGCAGCTGTTGTGCCAACATGTGGGTGCTGCCTGTCTCTCTTTCACCCCACTTCGCCACCCTTCATTCCCAGAGACATGTGGTAGCTCCACCAGCATCTCATGGAGAAGCAGGATGATGTCTACAGGCCAAGCTCACATCTCCATGTCAGCACAGTGGTTACAACAGCGGGAGGAATTGGTCTGGGTGTTGGCAGGCCCAAGTCCTCTGCTGGAAGGATGCTGAAGTGAAGAGCCATTTGAACCTGGATACCAGGGTGTGCTGTCCAGACCTCTGTCCCTGCCATGGGGTTTGTTTTACTTCTGTACTGCTGCTCTGTGATAATGTTTGTCCTGCTCCTCCTGAGGGCTGAACTGGGGGCTGTACTCCTTTCTCTGCAGTGGCCCTACCCATGCAAACACAAATTCACCAAGTCAAGAGGACTGCTTTGTCCCACCAAGTTTCTGGGAGGCTCCTTCTGCCTTTATACCAATGATGGAAGGACCCAGACATGAGGAGCTCTCTGGGACCCTCTTTGCTTCCTGGCAGGGTCACTTGAACTGAGGTTATCTGGTGGCCTGTGCTTGGGTGGACACAGCTCAGGAGCATGTTTGCAGGTGGCTGGTGTTCACTGAACTGTTTCGGCTGGTGAGTGCCTCTGCCCGCAGGTATCGTCAGCTACGTCCCCCCATCCCGCAGGCCTGCACTGGGGCTACAGCTCTTGCTCTCAGGGAGACCTTCTGGGGCCAGGCTGACAGCATCTGCTTTGCTGTCTGGGCTTGCTCAGTGTGGGACAACTTCATCCTCAGAGCTACTCTGTACCAGCAACCTGTCAAGGACCCCAGGCTGGGCCATGACCTGGGCTGTTTGGGACTTGCAGCTCCAGGGAGGGCCAAAGAAGGGGCAGCCACCCCTGCCTGGCAGAGACTGGGCTGGAGAGCCAAGGAGTTGCATGCGGAGAGACCTTGCCATACCCAACCATGGGGCAATCCCTAAATTAGCTATTCCAGAAAGGAAGGAGTTTCTCAAAACCTTACACTCTCCAGCCTCCCCCAGACCTCCCCACCCTCTTCTTGCTCTGAAGAGAGATTTGTTTCTCTCTGGGGTTGCTGCAGGTCCCTCTGCCAGCCCAGCCAAGGAGATATTCCAGGGCTGCCCAGACGAGCAGAGAGGACTTCAAAATAGGTGCCACAAAAGCAAAGAGGAGGAAAAGCCAGGGAGGCTCAATCCGAGCTGAGCTGTACCGGCTGGCTCTCCATGCCATCTCCCACTCCTCTCCGCGGGTGAGCGGGCAGGCGACCTTGGCCATGCTGTGAGATGCGATCACCCACCTATACAGACAATGTCCATGAAGCCGTACATTCCATAGCAGATCTGGAAGAGCAGGTCCTGGCGCTGCCATTTGGCTGAAGGACTGAAGGTCGACCAGATGAGCCACGAGATACTGGCGATGAGGAAGAGGGAACCCAGGATGGCCGCTGCTATCTGAACCTTCTCAATGACTGTCAGAGAGATGGCCTGCCACTGCAAGGGGAGGCAACAGGGAGAGGAGAGGGGACAAGTGGGAGGGAGAAAGGAAAAAATAGAAGAGATTAGTTACGTGGGGAACATTGCTGTTTTACATCGTTGTGTTGGTTTTGGAGATCTCAAAGAGCACCTATGACTTACATGTACACCCTATGCGTAGATGCTTTTACCTGGTCCACATCTGGGGTGGAGCACGGCAGTTGCTCAACAGTGCATGGCCCCATGTTTCCTGTCAGCATTGCTGAAGAGGAAATGGGGAGGAACCCTGCATCTCACCAGGAAACCACAGAGACCTGAGGGAGGCAGGATGGACTGGAGGCAAGACACCAAAAGTAACATCCTCATGACAGTAGGTCTGTGGTGGCCATCACAAACCAGGACATTCAGTTGCTATCTCAAATGAAGGCCCAGCAGCATCCTCGGCCAGGGCATCCTATTACCATGAGAAGAAGTGTCTCAGAGAGCCAAGCTTTCCTTCAGAGGCCTCCCATGAGCTGGCTCTGTGCCATTTTGTGAGATCTGGCAGGATCACAGCGCTAGGTAGGATCTCACAGCGGCAATGCACATCCCACAGAACTTGTTACAAACAACACAAGTTGCTGTGGTCAGGACACTCTGCCTTTAGGTGATGACATGTTCAGGCTGTGTTCCAAGGTAAATGCCAATGCTTCTTCCTCAGAAGAAGAAAAAAATAGAAATAACTCCCCCAAATCCATTCACTATGTCAAATAGCTTTGTACAAGCTAAGCCCAGATTCCTCTCTGTCATCCAGCATAAAACCTCCCCACTCAGATTTACACTGCTGAGAGAACTACCCTGTAAAAACCAAGAGCAGAAATTGCTTTATTTAACAAGACTTGGGGACGTGGTCCGTAGCCCCTCCTGCCAATCAGAAATCAAATGCGTAAACAGGCTGGGGAGAGAGAGTCTCTCCTGGCATCGAAGTATATAGGCCACCTTTAGCTGTGGGCTTCAACCTCCTGCAGGTATAGAGGATTCAGAGGAATGAAAATGTTTAGCCTGGATATAGCCCAAATTCAGTGTTCCTGTGAGGTGGCAAGCCCTCAGCACCCTGCTGTTTGTCAAACATATCCTGGGACAGCAGGGTCACCCGACAAGCCTTGTCCCATCCTTTTGCAGGGCAAGAAAGGAGTTCAGTTGCTGGGTCCCTCTTTAATGCCCAGGCCAGCCAGGAGTTACCAGTGTTTTTTGGGAATTAGGGAGGACTTTGAACCCTGATTGAAGGGCAAGAAGGACAACAGGTGACTTGTGCTGGTACAAGCATGCATGGCATTGACACCAGTCCAATGACCAAACCCCTAAACCAAATGCACTCCCCTGCAAAAGGCTGCCTTTGGATAGGAACAGACAAGAGCTTCAGCCTGAGGCTGAGGTCTGCAGATTGCAACGGGAAGGAGATTGCCTGGCTTGGCTCAGAGGTGAGCTGAAGTGTCTGCCTCTGCCAGCCTTGCTCCTTGGCTTACATCCTGCAAGGGCAGACAGCCCTCACATTGTATGTCAGGGATGTGCAGCATCAGTGAGGTGGGTGATACCAGCTTATTTTGTAGTTGGCCACAGAGTAGATAGCCATAAAGCTGCTGAACAGAAGAGAGCCTGTTCTCCGCTGAGGCAGGACTGTGCTCAGCTAACCCCATCCGCCACCCGCTCCAGCAGCTGGCCCAGCCAGAGGCAAACACCGAGCCCTGGGGACACTCAGTGATCTCTTAAACAGCCCGTTCCGACTCTGTCATAGCCCAACCTGCTCCACACCTCCACCAAATCCAGCCACACCAGTGGCCCCTTTGTGCCACGAAGAAGTTGAGGTAGTGAACTGCCCTCCTCTGAGGGCTGGGAGCTTGGTGGTGCCAGTCATAACGGGAGGGTCAAGGGCTGCTGGAGTCCACAGGAGATGCACAGCTGTGCCACTCCTGAGACAGAGCAAAAGCCACCTCAGAGCTGGGACGGGGCAATAGACCTCCCAGCACCCGTCACCCCCAAATTTGGGTTCTGAGGGTGAGATCAGCAGCTATGCTGCCCTCCCGTCAGCTCTTCAGCTTCGTCCTCAACAGCACCATAAGCAGATGCAGGACAAATCTGCAACTGGTCCCATCAGCTCAGAGCTCCAGGACTAGAGGCGCATGGCGGGGGGCAGTTGGGTAAGTGCGTGGGGTTGCACTTCCACCCCTGCAGCTTTCCCCAGACCTCACCTCCCCTTCCACTAACTCTGGCAAATGCCGAGGGGATGGGAGTGCAGGGAGCCCAGTGCACAGCCTGGTGCTGCGAGTGAAGGTTTTACTGCAGGTCCCTCATGCTGACCCATGTGCGCCTGTGCCAGCCAAATCATTCTGCATCATTTCTCTCTCGAGAGGAGGTAATGGACTGGCTCCTCACCACCTGTCTGGCACACTGCAAGGCCTGTGGTGGCAACAGGTCCTTCCAAGGTAGCAATTAAAGACAGAAAAAGAAGAAGGATCTGTTTTCTACAACTAGCAGCCATGTACAACTAGCACCACTGCTTTGCAGAGACAGGGAGGCTTAGGTGTAGTATGAAATACACTGTGAAAGGGGATGTGGCTCAGGGCACAGAGAACTTACACCTGAGTGCAAATTTCAAACCCCGCTCCCTTCGGTTGGGAACAGAGAGGCTGGTACAGAGGCAGGGCCACTGCCTGACGCTGCTCAGCTGGCAGCAGCTGCCGGGAAGTTCGCTGCGGTGATAATGAAGAGGCTGGAGTCCGTCAGCCGTGCCAGGGGATAGGAGACTCTCCCCCGGCATCTGGCACTAAGTGACAGTGACACACGCAGCAGCAATCCTGACTCTGTTCAGGAGGTGGCACTGAGGTATGCTTACCCTCTGGCAAGGAGGTAAATGGGTCAGAGCTGAACGCTGGGAAAAATAACCAGCTTGCAGAAGAATTTAATATTTTCCAGGGGAAAAAAAAAAAAAAAAGCTAAGTAATAAATGTCGTATTTCCTCTCTGGTAACCCTGAGAACGGCAATTTAGCATCAGACATCTAGCCCGAGCCACCAATAACTGGAGTCATTATTTTTCATCTTTTAATTCCATTTTGCTACACATCCTAGGGTATGAGGTTTGCACAGAGAGAAGAAAAGGCGTAAGACAGAGGATAAAGCATGTTACCCAGTGAGAGCGCAGGCAGAAGGGTCCAAGAGCTGTTTGGAGGTGGAACGTGCTGATGAATTTCAGCTGCAGGAGCTGGGCCTAATGCATCCTTGCACTGGTGGCCTCAGAAGGCCGCCTCAGTCACAGCACTGTGCCTTTCAGATTTCATAACAGCCCTTAGAAAATCACCCGGTCTCCTAGCCCCTCTCCACCATCATTATGGCTAGCAGACCAAGGATCTGGTGGGTGACCCTATTGTCCTCGGAGCTGTCACTGCTAGAGCTGCAAAGAAAGGTCTTAGCAATGCTGCAGAGTCCCCTTATTGGCACATCTGAACCCCCCAAACCTCTTTGTCTGAATGCCTGGCTGCAGACACAGTCCTCTCCCTCCAAATCTCCAGCTCAAACGTTCAAGCTCTAGCAAGGTCACAGTGCCAAGCCATCCCACCTTGCAGGGAGAGACCTAAACCGAGCCCTTCTCTCCTCAGCTGATAATGACTGTCGAGTCCCAGGTAGCCACTGAGCTGTACTGAAGTGCACCTTGAACAACCAGCAGCTCACCCAGGTTGTCAATCAGGAATGTGACCTCTAGGCAGGTAGAAAGCTCTACAGATACTCTGCCAGTGCTGAACAGGGCAGAACTAAGGACTTGGTGGTATCAGAAAGCATTAAAGGCTCCTGCAGGGTAATAGGAGCAGCTTTGTGAGCTCTGGGCTTACAATGGCTTCAGAGCATGCCCAAGCAGCTCTCTGTGATGGCTTGCCACCCGCGCTGGAAAAAGGGCTCTGTCCCTCCAGACCATTCTGAAGAAATGTCCTCATTCACTCAGGAGCTGTTTGTCCTCTGCTACCACCCCCCTTGGCCAAGTGCTTTCGCACACCACCCAGATGTGCACGTGCAAAACACCACGCTCTCTTGGACTGGTTCTCCCCAAGTTTCCCCATTTTCCCCAAATTGCAGAGCTCTGCGACCCAGATGCCTCAGAAAGGGTTTCTTAGGAGCCCAGGTCTGACATTTGCGATGACCTTAGCCAGGGGCCAAGCTGGGACCGGTGCCTGCCAGTCATGTCACTCTTGTTCTTTTGCACGGTTTCATAACCCGCATGTTGTACTTGGGACAAACCTGTTTCCCTATTTACTTCAGTGCTTCTGCTCAGAGTCTTGTGAGTGAAAACTCCCGCTGCTAATGTAACACCGATTAATAATGTCATTACTATGGTATTTAAGGCCTGATCCGTATTCCCTTTGGCACCAGCAATATCCAAAGGTTCCCAAGCACCAGCATGAACAGATCCAAGGCAGATATTTGCCTGCAGAAGATATCTATGTCACTGCAGCAGCTTGCAAAGAAGACTTGCTTGCTGGAAAAGCCTTCCTACGCTCCTCTGAGAGCTCCCCCATGCCTGCCTCAGGCAGTTCAGTTTATTTTTATTGCTGTATCTGACACGTCCCCTTAGTACGTATCATTAGCATCCTGAGCTGTGCTAGTCAGCAATTTAATTTTCAGAACCAGGATGACAAGCGAGTGTAGGTTTTTCCTAGAAGGTTGTAGTGGACCATTCCCGGCACTGCTTAGATCTGGATCTCCCCTCGCTGCTGTCCCGAGGCCCTGGTCATCCTTCTCAATTATCTTTTGGAGGATGGCTTTTCTTTTTATAAATTCACCAAGCAAAGTTATGCCACTGCTGTAATAGCTTCCCTGCTGTACATTTACAGATGCTGTGGCTTATTCATGTACTGGAAAGGCAACAGGGAGGAAGGAGGGTCCACTAGGGCTGTGCAATGGAATCACGCAGTGATGAAATCCCCTCTCCTCCATGCTCCAGAGTGTCTGGTAAGACTCAGGCTACAGTATTGGTATCCTAGAAAGCCCCCGTTATAAGGCACAGGCGATGAAGTCTCTCTTGCTGTGATTGCACCCATTGCTTGCAGGCTGCAGGCTGCAGCTGGAGCTCAGCAGGGACCAGCCAAAGCTCATACTCAACACAAGTGATTCAGCAAGTTGGGACAACCAGTGAGCTTGCCTCAAGCTTTTTAGCTCAGGAGCTCACGCTGAAGTTCAAATACCCTGGGACCTCGGACACTTTTCTTGCAGATGTGAGTGTCCTGATGAAGAGGCCATATAAATAAGCACTCATCAGAGAACACAGCATCACCACAGTCAAAATAGAGCCAGATGAGAACTGGGACCGGATCCCAACCCCAGCACTGGATAACTGAGGATCTTTGGAGATGAAACAACCCACAATACAGGAAGAGTCAAAGATCACAACTGTAAAGCAGAGCTGAACTCCCCAATACTGCAGACAGTTGTAGGTCTGGATAGGTTGGTTCAAACAGATTTTCTATTTGCTAAAATCAGAGCATCAGAGTGGCTGTGGCTCAGGAGTGTCTACTAAGGAGCTGTATAGATGAAATCCACTGCAGAGTCCAATCACAGCAGATACTTACTCCACTATGTATCAGCACCAGGGTGCCTGCAGTACTATCACATGCTTCTAAAAAGGCCTTGTGTCTTCAGGGCCTTTTTAAAATCATAGGCTTTGCACAAATATTGCAATGGAGAGGAACATTTAAAGCCTCCATGCCCATGACTCCTGTCTCAGTGACTGGCAGACTGGAGAGCAGGAGGATAGATGGATAGATGATGGATGGATGGACGAACAAAAGCTCTGGATCTTCTGGTTGCTCACAGCTGGTGGGATATTTTTGCTCATTTGCTGCCTGACTGCTGCTTGGCAGGACACCTACCATGTTCTCCAACAACTTTAATCCCCCAGTCTCAGCGGGTTTGCAGTGTTGCTGCTTTAAGACCTTTGCTCTTAAATGCCTGCAATCCAGGGATGGGGAGGAGGGTTAATTTATTATAGAGACTCATTCTGCCAAAATACCAGGCTAAAGGCCTTTCTCTGGTATGAGACATCATAACAGCCTGGAGGCTGGAAGGAGTCTGTGTTAATTATGCATGAACCATATTTTCCCGGCGGTAACTTCTCTGCCCACACCACGAGTCTCTACACACATCTGGCTTGTGCCATGCTCCTAGGCACTCCAAAACAATGTGCAGCAGATGTCAAAATGGGCAGAGAAACATGCAGATCCTGGGGAACATGTGGGTGTTGGGTGTGCTGCTCTGCTCGGACCAATTGGACATGCTTCAGGGAGCCCAGGGCTTGCCAGCTACCTAGGTTTGTCACATGAGAGGACACAGGGATAGTTGCAGGGGATAAGTAGGCCACGTTGCTGGTTAAAATCTAGCCAGGCTCTGAGCATCACCCAAACAGGTTTCATTTGACAAGGAGGTGAGGTTTGTGTGGTCCTTGCCTGTATTACGGTTGGTCTGGAATAAACAGACAACTACGACTTCCTACAGCATTTGCCCTCCAAAACCTGTGCTTGAGAAATTCAGAGCTTTCTAGTAAGAATAAAGCTGGGCAGAAGTTCCAACAGACCCTGAGAAGAAAGACCAGGGACTATTGCTTTACTTAGAGACATGCTTGTATGTCCAGGTGGCCCCTGTTATCCATGTGTGGGGTGAGGTCTGAGCAGAAAGGATGTTCTTCCCGCCTGCACACGCCATGACTCATTGTTATGGCACATAGTGTCAGGGCATCGCAGCCCCTGGGTCCCCTCTGCCTCCCTTTCCCAGCATCAGAGGACGGTGAGAGCCACTGAGGAACAAGGGAAACTCCAATGGCATGGCATGCGTGGTGATGGGTTATGGGGGGCCCAAGCCCTTAGCCCTCATGGGAAGTCCAGGCCATCAGCCACTTCCCATGGGATTTCACATACTAGTGCTAGCGTAGCATCTGCTTCCCAGAAGTGCCTTTGTGCTGGCACCAGACAGGGCGCCTGGGCATGCAGCTGTAACTTCACACACACCGCATTTATTCCAGACCAAGTGGCTTTTCACTCCGGTTGCTTCTTCCCACCCTCCAAATCGCCCAGTGCTTCTGCGAGAAGTGTTGTGGAGTCTAAGCCAGCAATGTGAAGCCTCCGAGCCCAAGGTCTGCACGGTCCTCTGGGATCCTTGCTCCTGGAGCTGAGCTCTCTAACTCAGTTGCTCCTGCCACTCAGTTTTTGTGTTCGTGGCAAAGGCCAGCAGATCAGGCCACTTTCTAACAGGGAAACCCAGAAAGAGCAATGCTTTGCACAGGCTTTTGAAACGTGTGTGTGGGAGGGGAGCCTGTTCATGAATAGCTCCAACAAATTTTAGCTGAGTGAGGAACAGGAGGAAAGTCACTGTCCCATTGCCCTCAGACACCTGAAGGTGTAGAGCATTTGGAGGTCATCCATTAAAGGCAGTGCTGTCTACACACATGCTCGCAAATCTGCACCCACAAACATTCAATGCTGCTCAGCATCGCACCCCCAATTTGAGATGCAGGAAGCATTAGGGCACTCATGGACCGGCTTTCCAGAAATAAACAAACGCTGCTTTGTCCACATCTCCCCTCCTGTGTTTCAATCTGCTCTGAGTTACTAGAGCCAAGAAATTAAAACACCCTGGGTCTGGGGCTTGGGATGAAACTACTGATCTCTCCAGCCCACGGCACATGGAAAATTGAATTAGAAGCTGTAGGGACTTGCAGAGAGCAGGCAGGCTTTTTTCTTCCCCCCAGCAAAATTTCCCTATGATGCCCCACTAATTTCACTACTTCATTTAAGTCTGGAATCCTAAAGGGCTGTCCCTGTTTCCTCACTGTTGTTAGTGACCTCAGGCCTGGAAAAAAGACACAGAGAGACGGCAGTTCGGAGGAGAGAGCAGGAGTTTGCATTCCCTCCACCCCCGTACAACTGGGCACCATCACTGGGAAAGTCTTTGCCTCCTGTTAGAGAGCAGAGCAAGCAGCAGAGAGCCAAAGCCAGGTCCTCGACAGACCAACATACTTACAGACATTGCCCCAGTCTCTAAACCACAGCATGCTGCCGTAATGTCTCTCCAGTCCAGATGATGCTAATTAAGCAGTAGTGCCTGGATATAATGTGCTTCCTTAAGTCTGAGGCACTAATGGTGCTCAGCAAAGGCATGCAGCAATTAGTCCATCTTCAGGTGTTGCCCGCGTAATAAATCAATAACTATTAAGGATAATTTATCCATTTTTTTAACAGTCACCATTTTTCCCATTCTGAATCTTGACTTCAGTTACCAGCCTGCAGTGGGGCTTATTAAACCACAGTGCTTTTGAATTCGGAAGAGAAAGAAGGTGGGTCCTCTGATGCCTTTCACAGCCACTTACATCAAGATGTGCTTTACCTGTTGTGTGCACATCTGCAAATGTCCACCGAGAATCAGGGTTGGAGAGACCAGAGCATCAGAACCAACACCCCTTGTGCCATGCCAGGACATATTTGATCATGGGGGAGCAGTAAAGTGAAAAGGGTGGCGGGATCAGAGAGGAGAGCTGTTAGACCCCTCCATCTACCTGCTCTGTCCCTCATGCCAACACAGAGAAGGTCCAGCAGGAGACCGGGGTTAATGGCACAACTCTAGACACACAGGGTCTCAAGATACTGCTCTGCCACAGACTGTGTGCCTTGTTGAAGCAAATCCCGTAACTCCTTCTGCCTCTGGGGACAGTGGCATACCTGCGGTCTCCAGTGGATGAACACATTTGAAGGGCTGTGAGGTGTTACAGCATTATCGTGGTCACACTGGTGTTTTCAACAAGAGGAAAATGAATGTGCGGATTGTCAAAAGACGGAAAGAGCAGACATTCGAGGATGCTCCTGGTACCACTGAGCAGAACAAGGGGCCTCTTTGGACCAGCCCCTGAAAACTCTTTCTGTCTCAAACGTATGGATCACTATGCGCAGGGAAGGAAAACCCACGCAGGTAAAATCCACTTGCTCCCAGAAACAAAAATAGAAGAGAATAAATAGCTTTGAAATGTCTCTAGTACCTTTACCTGCAGAGGGTTCTTTGTGCTTATGGCAATGACGTGATACTTGTAGTAACACAGCTCACAGCTCCAGCAGCCTCTCTCGCTAATCCATTTGATCAGACATGGCTGGTGCGTGCACTTCACCGATCCATCGCATCGACACGGGCTCAGCAACTCCCCCTGAAAAAGAGAGACAGCATCAGCGAGGCTCCCCTCCTCCCACAGGGCCTGAGCACGGCACGGCATGGCACAGCAGAAGCTCCCATCATCCACCCATTTGCTCTTTGTTCCTTTTTTCCTGGTTTGGCTTAGGTAATCGTGCTGCTTCCATCCGTTTTCCCTCTAATAATTCTTGGCTGATGTGAACAGAGTTTGACAGGGATGTACCGGTCTCAGATACTTGGGTCCTACAATTTTTTGTGGAAAGAGACAGCTGGGTAGATGAAAGATGCCTAATATCATCGCTGAAGGAAAAGCTAGATGAGCACAGCTCTTACTAGACACCAGAGCACCTACACTAGACCACAACGAGTGGGGACAGCTCTGTTGGCAACCAGACGCCACTGTTTCACTGCTCAGGTTTCTGTCTCTCTGCTACCTATTTTAGAAAGTGAGATTGGTGGTGGGGATAGCTGCGAGACAGCCTCTGCTGCAGGCTGGTGTCCCGCTCAGCCCAGGGCAGCTTCCTCGAGCCCAGCCGGGCAGGAGGGGGACCACAGATGTGGTGGCCCTTGGACTTTCCACACAGGCTGACTCGTGCCAGCCGTGGAGATGCTGCTCCTCTCCGGGAGCTGGACTGAGCCCAGCGCCATGCAGTACCTCCCAGGAGGTGCCAGGCAGTGGGTGTTTGCAGTGCTAGACATAGGTCTCTCCTTCCCAATGCTCCCGGACCGGGAGGGACGAACCTGACCATGGGTTGCAGCTGTGTGCTTTGGGTCCAGGTCTTTGTGTACCCATAGCCCAGCAGGAAAAAGGTCCTCAAATTTCACCTCCTGTCCACTTCCCCCAGACAGTCTGTCCCGAAAGTGAGTCACACTGATGGATAGCCTGTAGGGCTGGCTATTTCCACCCTAGAAGCAAGCAAGATGGAGAACAAATTGTGTCCTGGCTTGTGACACACAGACATTTATGAGTGGTGGCTGAAACACTGATGCTCCTGGCTTGCTCCCTTGTTTCTGGTGTAGCTTTAAACAGGGGTATCCAGGAAACCTCGATATTTTTCTGATCCACCTGCTATCGTCCGGCTCACCATGAGACTAAATTGCCCTCTGCACATGCAAGCTCAGGAGCTCATTTTACAGTCATTTGCCATCGCTTATTTAGGGAAGAACAGAGCCATTACATTTTACCCCCCACCTTTTAGTTTTTAAAAGCCACAGCATAGACCCCAATTGTGTACTTAGCTGTGCTCCAAGATTTAAAAGCTTTTAAAGGCAGAATGAGAATATCTTTGGGATGGGGAAGGTTGGCATCATACTTCCAGTGTTGAGGAGAGGATATTTCCTCTTACACCTTTAGATCAGCCCCATCATTACCACCAACGTAGTACAAAGATAACAGACCCTGGTGTCTGAGGCTGCTGGACACAGTAAAAGACGTCCATCCCAGCTGCCTTGGGTTAGGAAACCAGATCCTGCTCTTGCTAACCCTGGTGGGAAACTGCCTTAGCTTTCAGGGTACCATGTCCTGTCTCAGGACCTGGGGAACTGAGCACCACACTGGGCAAGAGTGATACTTCTTTTAATGAAACCTAATGCAAACATGTTAATCATTTCATATGCTTCAGCTAGGTGACCTAAAAATGTCATCCTCCATGAAATTTTAGCAAAACTGTAAATAACTGTTTACGTTACAAAACCAGGCTCAGCTCTGCCTGTCACTGGTTTTCATGACACACAGGAGGGGACACAAAGGGAGAGGGGGAGCAAGGAGGGTTGTAAGATCTGTGTACCTTTTTCACCTGGAAAGGTGCAACAGGACAAGCCAGGAGAAGGGAAGCAGGGAAGGAAGCAGGAGGAAGGTGCGTGTGGGAAGGAGCGCTGACATTTGGCGTTCAAACTCTTCCTGTGAGGTGCAGTTTGAAGGGCTCAGGTTCAGCTGTGCCCCTTGCTGGGACTGGGGTGGGAAAGCACAAGTGTGACAAGGAACCTCCATGAGCATGTACTGCCAGCCGGGATGCAAAAGGAGAAGGACCAGGGCTTAGCACAGCTCCTCCATGCCCCCGCTAATCAAACCTCTTCTACACCAAAAGCTAGCTTGGTACAAGGACCGCTGCTCCGTGCCTCTGGTCTACCCTCCTCATCTCGGTCTCTGGTGCTTTATTTTCTCAACAGCTTCACTCCTCAGTGCACAAGCGTGATCCCAGCAGGTAACGCAGAAACCTCCCAGCTCTACAGAATCCCTGCCTTTCCACCTCCTGCAGGGCTCAAAAGGGCGAGTGAGGGGCCTGGGTTTTGTCTGATGAGCAGTTGGAGGCACCGGTTTGGAGGGATCAGGAACGGGGCAGAACAGAGCAGAAACTAAGAGTAACAACCTCCAGGCAGAGGCAGAGGAGAAAATGTGTACCTGCAGCCTGGACTCACATTGGCTTCTTGGACTCCGTAATAAACGAGTCTAAAAAATCTGAGCTTGTCTCTTCAGAGCCAAGAGATGTCCATAAACATCCTACACTGCCGTGGGGACCTGGTCTCCCTTCCCTAATGGGATGCTCCAACCGAGACAGTCCTGCTGGCTCCTGCAGGAGCTCAGGACTCAACTGTGGACATGAATCCCCCAGTTTCTTGATTTTTGCAAGTCTAGCAAAAACCTGATTTATCACATTTTCTCCAGCCGTGTGAAATATTATATCCTTGCGTGTGGCGCACAGCTATTTTTGCATACTGTGAAGCCCAATTCTGTCCACAGCAGGCATTCATAAAACACTGCCACATGCACACACGCACACATGCACTCCTGTACCAGCAGAAAAATAAACGCCAGGGGCATATTAAAGGAATAAATCCTTTGTACAACAAAGGAGAAGGAGTCTCATCGCTGGCTGTACAGCAAGCTCAGGAGCAGTCCATCGGCTGTGATACGCATGAAGGATTTGCTGCACAGAGACCTCTGCTAAAAGCTACACGCATGCAAAAGCAAGCCCAAAATGAGCTGCAGATCACAGCAATTAGAGATGGAAATTAATTCTCCATGCCTGTTTCTGTAGGTTTGTAGAAGTCAGCTCTGCACAGCATATTCTCCAGTGCTTCAAACAACAGCTTTCCCACCAATTCCCTTCGGTGACTGCTCTCCAAAGACCCTTTGAAGGGTCTACTTCCCAACATTTATTTTTGCAATTTTTCTTTTATAGAGTTACAACCTGTCACTCAGATCAGCCTAAGCAGCATTTCTGCTTTATCAGCAACCAGTGGAGAAATGTTCCCCGGCTGCAAGCTTCGTCCTTTGCTTCCTCAATCCCGTCTTGTTCCCCTGAAACAACCAGGTGGGCTTAGGACTCAGGGCACCTGCCTTTTTTTTGTTGTTATCCAAGTCTAAATTAGGGTTCATGTCAAAGGTGGAAAACCAGAGTTAACAAAAAGGGAAGGGTGGCTCTGGCTTCAGCTATAACCTTCTCAATATATGGATGAAATAATCTTCCCTATATATTATTACTCTTCCCTACTTCTGGGAAGAGTAATATCTTAAGCAATTATGTGTAACACTCTTCCCTATTTCTGGCTGTGATGGGAGCTTGCCTTTAGGAGCAGCAGCGGCAAGGCCAGGCTGAACTGGCTTCACCCTGAGGAGGACGGTGCTGCTGGAGACAAACCGGGAGTGCGGGTCTGTTCCAGCTCTGTCCTCTGCTTACAAATTCCCAATCTGTGCCTGTTGCAACACGTCAAAGTGGTTAATGATTATCTGGGCCCTGCTATTTTAAGCCTACTGGGACGAGTTCTGAGAAAGGATGGAAAAAAAATTATTGCCAGCGCACGCTTCTGATGCTCGGTATATCTAGGGAGAAAATAATGACGTCAGGAGCAGCATCACCCCTGTTGCGTGCTGGTGTCAGTGTTTTGCCCGGCCACTTTATCTGTCATTTATCAGTGCTGGGACCCCATCCACACATTGTTACCAAAGCTGCAGCTGCTCACCCACCAGCAGGTGATCATGGGATGTGTTTCCCAGGCCTGTTCATTTAACTGTAAATTAAGTATAGCAAGTTTCCCACCCAGTCTTCTTTGAACATGGCTGGGGACGATGGTGTCATTGGGCCAGGACTGGTGTTCTGGGCTCTCCCAGCTCCAGCTGTGCTGCCCTATGTCTGCTGCCTGGGCTGCTCCTGAGCACCAGCTCAGCTGGAAAGAGCCATGTTAGCAACATCCTGCTACCACAACTACTAAAGGGAAGATTTTGAAAGCCAGTGCAAGCTGTAGAGCAAACCAAGATGGCTGATGGTGATGTTAACACCTGCAGTTTTTCCTCAACTGTGTGTTTTCCCCACTCAGGTGTACAAAGTAGCACCAGTCGTTAGCATCACCCGCAGGACCAGTGCCCCAGGCCAGAGCAGGACAGTGAGAAGAAGCTGAAAGAGTTGTCTTGCATCACAAGGGCTACCGTCTCTCTCTGGGTATGCACATGCAGCTGCCACTGCTCACAGGAGTAGCTGCACGCATGGATCTGACTGCTAGCATTTATCTGAGTTTGCCTTGTTTGGAAAAGGAAACCAGGAATATTTAATTTCAGGTCTTCAACTGAGTCTCCTAAATGCACTTAAATCTTCACATTGAATTTAAATGCAATGGGAAGTTTTATTATGGCAAATAAATGCCAAATGATTTCTATATTAGGAACATAATTACAGAGGAATTGAATCCGATGGCAAAGAGAAACCCATTGTTACAGAGCTGGTAAACTTCAATAAACAGGTACTAATGATCACTCTGTCTTCACACACGCTTACCGGAACTGCCCCTCCATGCTTTTAAACCTAAACACACACTATCAGCATCTCAAATGTTTCCCGTGAGTACCCTCCCGTGTGCGAGCGCTGTGCCAGCCAGCAACAGACAACAAGGGACATGAAATAAGTATCTATGAATACATATGTATATGTATATTGCATGAAAATTCTTCAGCATTGTGGCAGATTGATGCAGAGTGTTGACCCAGAGAGGAGTGGGCTTACGTCTCCTGTGGTGTCCGCACAGGACACGGCTATGTACAGGGCTCTGTGGTGAGGTGGCATCTCCCCAGGCATCCTGGCTGAGCTGGGTGCTGACCCCAATCTCCATCTTGGCAGCAATTTGCCAAGAGACTTTCCCTGGGGGGGGATGCCCTGACTGGGCAGCTCTCTAAAACCTGGGGAACCTATAGGAAAATCTATGCAAGTGATTATAAAAAGAAATCGCCCAGACTCCTTGCAGCTCCCTTCCCACTCCCCTGCCACCATTGCTACCATGCCACCTCCATGACCAGGACTGGCTCATGCCACAGCTTCCCTGCAAGACTGGGCATCCCTGCACCATGCAGAGGCAGTGCTGCCCCGTGCCAGGCAAGACCCGTGTGCCCTGGGGTGCAATGAGCACCCCCCACCCCAGCAGCAAGAGAAAATGCAGCCCCGTAAAGGACCGGAGAAGAATCCAGCTCTGGACAATTATTTCTGTTGCCCAGCCGTGGCTTTAAGCCTGTGCCTGGCTGAAGTTTTTGGTGTAGGATCTTGGCCTGGGAGCTTCCTGGGGCAGGACCACATCTCTGTGGGGCTCTGGCATGGCAGAGGTGTGGGTCCCTCTCCGGGGCTCCTTATCCCCGTGGCAGTACAAATGAGCAGCCACAGCCAAGCACAGCAGCCTGGGGGCTCTGAGATGGGTGCGTGGGGGGAGTACAGTTCTGTTTTTTCATGGTTTTCAGCAATTTTTTATGGGTATTAGCTGTTTCAGCAGCCCAGCGAACAGGGCACTTATCTCCGACAGGGTGATTACTAATTAGCAACAAAACACAAGCATCCTTCTGCCTGCAGGCTGGGTGCGAGCAGAAAGGCAGCTTGGCTTTAATGTACCCAGCAAAATCACCATGCACCCCTCCGGGACTGCCAGGCATGTTTTGGGGGTGTCTGGAAACGTGCGTGCTGATCAGGAGAGGGATATGTCTCACACGGTCCTGAGCATAGGTGTTTGTCCAGAGCAAGTCCTGTCTGAAAAGCCATCACATCTGCAGAGCTCCCAATCCTCTGAAAATGGCACAAATTACCTTTCCGCCCACTTAGGCTGCTGGCGCAGCACCTGCGAGGAGCACCGAGGCTGCCATGCTGCTCAGGCTTTTTCCGCACCTCTCTGATGAAAGTATGAAAGGCTGCAGCCACATCTGCATGGAGGGCAGGGTGGGACCTGCTCCGCAGCCTCCTTCTGCAGGAAAACTCATCCCACTGCTACCAGAAGTGACGTGACTTTCTGGCTGAGCAGCTGCTGCCCACAGCATTCAGCTTTACCATGGCTGAGAGGAATTTTAAGTGACCTCTGCTCCTTCCCTCTCCAGCATTTTGTGCCCGTCACGGCCACTGGGACAGACGGATGGATGGACAGACAAAGCCAGGGGTGGCAGCTCAGAATTTGTGAGTGGGATGGAGAAGGGGGAAGGAAGGGAGACTTTCTTTTTTCTGAGCCTTATTGATCCCCACAGGGTTTCTGGGACTTTTGTCACTGCAGAGCTAAGAGACCATCACCCCACTTTGCCTGCTCACCAGGGCATCAGTGAAGTTCACCCATGTTTTAAGCCAAAAGATGGTTTTTTTGGTTAAAGTAGATGACTTGGGAGGCTCAGCTGTGTCAGAGGCAGACATTAGGCAAACCCCCCCATGCCCCCAAGCCCAGCAACAGTGCAGGGATCTGGGGGAGAGGCGTCTGGCCGGTCCCCATCCCAGAGTCAGCAAAGCACAGGAAATCCCAAAAGGGCCCCGAGCCCCACCACGGCGTTGGCCGCCCTCTTCACCAAATTGCCCTTCTCCTCCTCTGCCACCTCTGAGCAGGATGTTCAAAAGCAAGACCCCCACAGTGCTGCACGTGTGCCCCCGTGGGATCCTCACTGCTTGTTAACAGGGATGGGTGCCACGTCAAAAAAGCCTGGGAGCAACCTCTGTACTCCACCTTTCCCACAGGGTAAGCAATGGTGCAACGGCCTCAGCCGGGCAGGAGCAGGAACGGGCCTCCTCCGCACACAGATCAGCTCTCGGCCCCACCAGGGAGCAGAATAGGGATGGCTTTTTTTCCCCCTTTAATTGCTAAAACGTTAAAGAGCTCTGCAGGGCAGGAGGGTGGGCGAGAAACAAACAAAGACGAGGAATAAAAATTCAGGAAGAAAAGAAAGAAGGAGGAAGAGGCTTGAGGAGCCCTCGGTGCAGAAAGCTCAGCGTGTTAGAGAGCGGCGGCTCTGCCTCCCTCAGACAGGAGCCTTTGCCTCCGTGACTCATCCGCGGAGCAGTCTGGAGTGGTGGCTCCGCGGCACGGCTCTGCCCTCGCTCCTTCACCAATTTCCAGGGGAAGGTGATTGAACGCGGCTCCACGGAGCTTCATGTGAGCCGTCAGGTAGCTGGGGCACGTTTGCGCAATGCCTCAGAAACAGAAAAGCAAAGCAGGAATGTTGCGGAGTTTAAATGTGAAATATTTGGATGTGGCCCTACCCCTTCCCATTAAAAAAAAGGAAAAAAGGGCTTAATCTAGGCTAGGGCTGTTTCAATATTTAGCTGACAGTAACCTGCCCATGTGTTTGCCCGCAGGCAGGCACAATCACCAGCTCTGGGTGCATCCCTGACACCACTGGTAAAAGCTAAAGGGAGCTTGTACAGGTAGGACCAGGTGTCTCACAGCTTAGCATCGATTTCCTTTAAGGGAAAGTACTTTAAAGGAGAAGAAAGCATACATTTTTGTGAGAAACAGAGAATCACAGGGTATTTTTTGTGCAATGGAGCACAGAAGATTTTAACACCTGGTTTCAGGCCAGTGAAAGGTGAAGGGCAGAGAGCCCTATGATGTAAGTCCCACTTGGCTATGAAAGGGGGACAGCATGGAAAGGGATGCTGGGGACTGGCTCTCACCTGGGACAGCCACTGCTGGGGGAGGGCAGGACAGTCCCTAAGGGTCCCTCTGACTGAGAGGGAAGATGCTGAGCTCCATCTCTGTGTGCAGATCTTGCCAACAGACGGGCCCTTCTGGGAGGAGATTCCTCTGAACAGGAATCCTGACCCATCAGTTGTCCTCAGAGCAAATAACACAGCAAGCACAGGGACCTGCAAGCGCTCCTGCCATGTTGTTGTGACCACCACTGAACACAAGAAGAAGAAGCTGGGACTGATCCTGCCCCATGCCTAGCAGACCGGGCCATTCTGCACAATACAGCGGAAGAGCTCTACCGACTGCAGAGAGAAGAAAACGTGCCTTGACTTTCTGCAGGTGTTTTTCTCCAGCAGTTTGTGCCAGTGGCGTCTCTGGCTTTGTTTCTCAGCAAAATGGAAGCCCTCGGTTGGGCTCTGCTCGGTTTGCAGAGTTGGACAGTTAAGTGGTGTCTCCCTGCTGTACCCAATCAGGCCCTCACACCTCTGCGGGACAAAGCATTTTGGTCCCCTCCTCATGGGTGGGAGGAGCTCGCCCAGCTCCCAAGTGACCAGAGGTTGGAGGTGAATTGCTCCCTGCTCTGCCTACTGCACCAAGCTTCATACTTTGCCCCTTTACAGCTCCACTGTCTTGTCCTTTCAGCATCAGCACTTTTGGGTAGCCAAATTCCATGCAAATTAATTTCCTAAAGTTGGAGAACACCCTTCCTAGGGGATGAAAACTTGGTTTCAAGGACTCAATGCCTATTCAATAGAAATGGCAACTGGTGGACCAATACTGCAAAAGACCATGCCACTGCCTACACACACCACCATCAAAATGACACCTGCCAACCACGACGCCATCCCGTTTCCCTGGCACGGGGAGGCAGACACCAGGCTGTCCCGGCCGTGCACGGATGTGTTCGCAGAGCCCAGCCACAGCCCGGCTGCACCACTGCCCTTGCTCTGGCAGCTGTCACACAGGCTCTTGGCCAGTCTCAGCTATGCCACCAAAATACAAGTAGAAAAGGTTTGTGAAAACCTGTTCCACCAGAACAAAGTCAAACCTTGCCTGAAATACAGAATAACAAAGGATTTTCAGGAACTACTTATCAATAGCCCAAGGAGTAGAGAGCTTACAATATATAGATCACATTGGGATTTATTTGCTTTTCTCTCTGCAGAAAGATCTCCACAAGAAAAAGAACTTTACTTAGGTGTTCTAGAGCCCACTTCATCCTAATGTTGTTGAACATGTTTTTGATTAGCTGATTTAAGTAATTCTTACTAAATGTTGCTCAGTTGCAAGGAATCAAAAGGCAAGCATCTCAAATATCACCTGCTGTGCCTCATCAGGTGTGATAATAGCACCGATTAAGTGAAGAGCCTTCAGTGCATAGAAATCACAGTGCTGTGCATATGAAATCAAGATACCTGAATATCCCTGAGCACTTGGGTGTTAGAGCGAGTTCAGCTCTGGGCGTGTCCTGAATACAGAGCGCAGCTGTCTCAGCATCCCAGAGAAGAAGCGTCCTAGTCTGTAGCTCTTGGGCTTTCACCTGAAGTATCGAGGTTTTAAACTTCTGGAGATTTACTGTAGAACACATCCATTTTGTGAGCTAGAATGATCTAGTCTCTTCTGAAAGAGAAATCCACTGTTGTTTCACTCTGGTTCTTCTTAATTAAAAAATAAAAGTATTTCAGACAATACTTATATTTATTCTGTGTGAGTTATATAAGAGTGACCTCAATTTTTCTCCTTAGGATGATGGGGTAAATCTGATGCAACTCCATGAAGCCAAACAGCTCTTCAGCACAAATCAAGGACCCTTAAGTTTTGGCTTGTTGTAATAAATTTTCAACCAATTAAAGAGGTTTTCCATTAATATTTTTTTTGGTACAAATGGCTTTTTCTAGTGAAAAAGCTTCAGCTAAATAGAATTCTTCTAAATATACCGCTTCTTTTTCATGGAAAAAAAAAAGATAGCAATTATTCTTTATTACCTCTAATCCTTGGGGACCTTTACCTTTCTACTTCTTCAGTCCTCATCAGAACCATCAATGCGTATTTTAAAAGTTCAAAGTATAAAGTTAATGCTTTCAGCATGCAAGTACCATATAATGCAATTCTTATCAGAGATGTGCTCATAATTCAGCAAATTGAACTTTGCAGCTACTTCTCTGGGAAGCTGTTCATAAAGAAACTCAGCTAATGGCCATTTCAGAAAACATTATGCCATCAGCCGACGAGGAGCAGCCAGGGAAAATCCACAGAAATGGATGCTGGTTTGACTCTCCAGATGATAGATCCCACTTTTAAAGATAGTGAAACAAACAGAGCAATAGACTTTTTTCTTTTTTCCCCCCTGAGAAAGCAGAAAACCCTTCAACATAAGAGCTGAGAAAATCTTTATTCTGTAATATTTGCCTCATCTTCCCGCTTTCTTCACGAACGAGAAAATGGCCAGGTGCTGTTTGCAGCCTTACAGCAGTCAGATGCTCCTTCCAAAAGTGCAACAACAGCTCAAGAGCTGCTTCATGCTGGTGCCATCAGCTCATCAATGGAGGGGAGTGGAAAATGATGGTACTGCAGGATTTGGGGGTTCCCATTTGCCATAGTACCCTCAAGTGACTCCCAGCCAGGACCGAGGGCAGCAGGGTGGGGAACTGAGGGAGCCGCGTGCATGTTCAATAAATGGAAGCCAATAATAAGGTGCAGACAGAAATGTTTCCAGTACTCAAAGGCAGCGTTTCCCATCTGGGAGCAGCGACGGGGGTTCGGCAGGAGAGGCCACCCCAACAGGTCTGGATGGGGACGTTATGCAGTTGCTTTTCCTCCTCCTCCCAGGTCGGTCATGACTGGCATCTCAGAGATGGAAACCCTCCAAAGCCATTTGTGTCTCCAAGGCCGTTTGTGCCTCCTGCCGCGTGGGGCAGCGCTGGGACGGGGGCGGCCGCTGGCCTCGGGTGCAGCCGAAGTGAGGGCTGCCGCCGGGGCTGAGGGCAGCCCAGCACAGGGCTGAAGGCAGAAGCGGTGGAGGGGCAGTGAAGTGGGAGACAGCACATCACACACAGGGCTGCGATATAAAATAATGAGCACGGTTTGTTTACTTTTAGCTTCAGTAATGCTGCGGGACTGAGCTGTTTCATTAAGATGTGGCCTGATCCGCTTTTCCTTTCTGCCTCCCGGACTCAAGGAGAAGAATATGCAATTACAAAGTTCACTCATGTAGAGCCCTTCAATTACCGGGTAACTCTGTTACGGCTTTTCCAAACGTTACGAGACTCGTGCAGTAGGACATGACATCTGAAGTAATTCATTTTTCATCTGCCGATTAGCAGAAATTAAAATGGTTCTCAGAACATCCCAATTTATGTGAGATCAAGTTCCTTATTACTACAGAGTGTCTTAGTGGGGAAGGCATTTCTTTTTAACGTCTCAGGCAAGCCTGCAAGCAGAGATGCTGAATAAAAATATACAAAGGAGGCGGTGGAGGGGAGAATAGGGGCCCTCAGGGACTGCGGGTGGTGGAGCTCCAGAGCCTTGCCTTCCAATCCTGCCATAAGGTCACTTAAATGTTTGGCGGGAAGTCAAAATGCTTGCTGGCACAAACGTGCACTGGAGGCAGAGGCACCTCCTTTGGAAATGATGCAGTTACAGAGTGAGGCTGAACTGCCTTTACTGGCAGTGAGCTAAAAACCAGCCATAAATGTAAAGTGTTTCTTCAGCAGGTGTCTGCCGAGCCGGGGTGGAGCGGCAGCAGAGCAGCTGCCTGCAGGACGCACTCCTGCAGCGACGATGGATGCTGTGCAGGACCCCAAACGGGCCAAACCAACCACCGTCCGTAATACCTCTCCAACGGGATCTGGGGAGAGGTGTCTGCAGGGCTGGCAGCTCAGGGTCACGCCTTCGGGAGTCAGGGGGCTGCGAATTAGATGGGAGAGCCAGCGGCAGCATGCAGCAGCCAGAGCAAGGGATGGGATAAGGGAGGGGATAAAAGCAGGGAGTCTCAAACTACTTGGCCGTGGCAAGAGTGGTCACGTTACCCCTTCACTTGCTTTCTACTTTCAAGGCATCCTGAGTGCTGGAAAAGTAGGTGAAGTCCCCTGGGGAAAAGCTGGGATTAGGAGGCGGGTGAGCACGCTCTTGCCGACTCTCAGCACCATCCTCCCCGCCACCGCGGGAGTGTGGTCCAGAGCTCATAAACCTGTAGGTCTACTTAGTTGAAGTGCAGCAAAAATAAACTATGGGAAAGGAGAACAGGCAGCTTAATCCCCAAATCCCTTTGCCTTGCATGACAACTTTCCAGCCAAGAGCAGCTCAAAAGGATAGAGCCGAAGTTACCGGCGGTGCTGGCTGCACTATCCCTGGAGGAGGCTGCACAACATTAATTCTGATTTTCCAGCGCTGCCCTGGCCAAAGGCCTCCTGTATAAGAAGCTGCAGGAATCCATGTGTTTCAGTCTTTGCCTGCATATACCTCCTGGTGAAAAGCTTTGTTGTGTTTTCCCACCCAGCTGGGGAATCCAGCTTTCCCTTTCACAGGCAGAGTATAAAACAGAGAGGAGAAAAGGTAAAAATAAGTGTAAGAAGAGCCATAACATCAGTAAAGTGGGCTACAGAGGCCATTTTCTATTTTTTCTTTCAGTCTTCCTTTTGCACAAGAACAATATCAGGTTTATTGTGTGTGTAAGAGTGAAATGCACACACAGAGACGTGTATATATAAACAGTGCCAGGGCTCTGAGGTTTCAGCACTATCAGTGTAAAGATATTAAGCATTACATAGAGCTGATTTAATATCTGACTCTGCAATAACCTTTTGAAGATATACTGATTGGCAATTTGCATATTAACAACTACATCAACACTGGGGCAATGTCAGATGTTATGCATGGCTAGGTTCCACTCCAGAGGTGGCTGAATTTCAAACAGAGGCCAAATCATTTGTACCCTTCAGCACGAAAGATGCCCTATTGAAATATGAATTATTACCCTCTCCGGTGTTGGTCTTTATTGTGCTTTGTCAAATTGCTCCTCCTGCTCCCTCCCTGTGGGATTTGCTGTATCAGATACAGAACCTGTTTCTGCCATGTGAGGTTCCTCCTACTATACCTGGATTAGGTTATTTAACTTGGTGAACTACATCCAGTCAGACTGGGCTGTGATGGGTCTTCCAGCATCCTCCTTTAGCTTGGGGGTAGGCTGCCTTCCTCTGAAACAACTCACCTCCTTCCATAACAACGTACGGTTCCCTTAGCAAGATGTGTCTCTGCACAGGAAGGGTCAAGTGCCTGTTCCTGGCCGAGCTTTTCTTTTGCCTTGGCAATGAAGCCAAAGGCACAAGCAATGAAATTGGTGCTCGACCCGCTCTTGGGCAGTGTTGGGAACAAAAAGTTGGTGTGCACCGACCACAGGCTTCAGGCACTCGAGCTGCACAGAGACGCCACTGCTGTTACTTCTTAGGGCTGGAGATTTTATTGTCTTTCTAATCTGCAGTCAGCTTTTAGGATGGGATTGTCCTTTACACTCACCCAGCTGCTCTACCCCACTTATTGGTGCACCGAGCTGAGAAACATGGAAATGTGCCATTTGGCCAGCCCCCTTCCCTGATGATGACCTGCTGTCTTCTGGCAGGACCAGTTACTCCTTCACTATTGATGTTACTCCTTCACTTCATGCTGCAAGAGGGTCACCAGCTGGGCCCTCAGAGAGAGAAGTGAAAAGAGGGATGCTGTTCTCATCGCTTTGCTCTGCGTGTCATGGGTGCAAAGTGGCCAGGGCTGGAAGTCCCAAAAGCTGAGATCTTTTAGTGCAGTGCTCCTTGGCTTTGTTATGCCAGGAAGGTTTTAAGAGGTTTTTTGAAAGTTTCTGGGCTTTTTTCTTGCCTTTGCAGAACTGGGGTTGGTAGAGAGATGAGCACAGAAATTATCACTATTCACAGATGCATATCACCTGGAAGAAGTCCCACTAATTGTTGAGATTTGTGTTCAGGGCAGGGTAGTATGTAATCAACTACTCATCTGCTCTTTGGTGCTGAACGCTGAGAAGTTGTGCCTGCAGAGCCGAAAACATTCAGGCAAGACTAAAGAAACTCATTATCCAGCCATCACCCTTCACGGCGATGCTCCGTGAATGGGAAATATCTGCAGCAGCCGCGGATGCTCCTCATGGGCTGCGGTGCGCTGGGAAGCACGTCCATCTGAGGTCGGCATGGGCAGAGTGGGTCCCGGCCCTGGCTCTCCCTCCTGTAGCTCTGCCGATGACATGCTGTTGGGTTTGGGGCAATTTCCATGCCGGGATCCTTGCTCTGTGTATCGGGGTAATGACTCTTAACCACCGCACATGGCCAACCAGAGACTTCATTTATCTACATTTGTCAGGGGCTTTGAGATCTTGAATAAACAAGGCTGTTGAAGAGCAAATGATTAAACGTGGCTGGTCACCCATCTGCACGGACATTGATCTTTGCAGGCGTGCCTTTACTGTTCTGGCAGTCGGAGCACGTCCCAGCCTCCAGCACTGGGGCACCCCACGTCTGCTCTGGAGGAAGGTCCTGCCCCTTGCGGCAGCCCTGTCCACCCGCAGGGGTGTTTAAGTGGAAGGCGTCCTGCAGAGCCCCCTGCCAGTGTTATGTGAAAGCAAACTGAGCCTTTGAGGGAAATTATCCTACTACTGCACATCCAGCTAGTTGGGGGCTTCTTTTATACAATACATTTACACACAAATCCTCAGTCTGACTTCTGTGTCCTTGCTGAAAGGAATGGGCAGTGGGAGATGATTTTTAACTTAATTTCCAAAACGAGTACCTCCAGCTACCATGCAAGCCTCCATGAAGTGCCAGTGCTCAGCAAGGTCCCTGGCTCCAGAAATGGCAGAGTGGGGTCAAGGTGCCTTGGCAGAGACACGGTGCCTGCATTCATGGCTTCTGCCCAAGCCGCATCTGTCTTCATCTCTCATATCCACGCACTTCCACGGTAAATTCACTCGGAAATTTTTTTTTGAGGGGCAGTGAGCGACAAATGAAACTGGTGGTGCCTGTTGGCAAGGGTACCTGCAATCATCGTGAGAAGTTGGAGGACTTCTGAAAGCCCCAGGCCCTGGCAGGTGGAAATGCTCCTTCTGCGTCCTCCAGATCCTCTCCTTCTTGTGCTTGGCCCCCATCCCTGGGCTCTACCAGCAGCCGGGGAGGCTGAGCGGGATCTCCAGGTGCGACCTGCGTCCTGGGCTTCACCATCCAAGGTCTCCAGCAATTTTGCCCCCCTGCTGCTGAGAGGAGAGCAACAGTTTTTGAATTTTTAATTTAATTTATTTTCTTTAATTTATTTGTAGATGTCTGAGATGAAAGTCTGCCCAGCAACGGTGCTGATGAACATGAGCACAGAGGGGCAGGTCTTGAGACGTGCTCCACTGTACTGCCATGTGTTTCAGGGCTGGCTATATTACAGGCAGAGAGCAGGGTGCCCAGGTCTCTCCTGACTAGCTTATTTTCTGGTTAAATTCACTGCTAACAGGAAAAAAAAAAAAAAATCCAAGCCTGCGACTATTAGATCTGCCCGTTGTTACAGAGGGGAGCTCGCTGCCCCCCTTACCTGATTAGATTGCAAGGAAGCAGGGACATAAGCTGAGTGAGAGTTTCCCCAAGGTGAGCAAAAAATATGGGCACATTTGTCACCACGGAAATGATTTTATTTGCACAGCCTGCAGGTAACTTGGGCATGTGAAGGCAACGCTCGGCACTTGGGCTGGAGCGCACGAAAGGGAAGGCGGAGGGGAAGCAGTCGCCTCGGCGTAATGTGATGAAAGGGAACGAGGTGTGAAACTGCAAAGGAAACAGAGATGCGGAGAGCTGTGGTGCGAGGAGTAAACACAGGCTGGCAGCACAGGCTGAGCCCTGCCCGGTGCTGCCTGCGCGCTGGCCGCAGCCGATAGCGGCCCCGGCTGTGCAGAACAGCGAGGTGGGAACCAGGGGAGATTTGTTATTTGGTTTTCCCCACGAGGCAGGGCTAAAACGCTGCTAGGACTGAACGTGCTAAAGACACACCGCCTCAAGACTGCCAGCAGATCCGGTCCTGCCTTGACTTGGGTGATGCTTTGCCTATCTGCTTCGGGCCTTGGGATTTTGGGCAGGGGAACCTCAGGGCTGATTACACGCACATCGTCCCCTGGGGTGCAAGCCCTTCAGCGTAGGGCTTTGCACTATCCCCAGCTTTGTACAGACACTTGCACGTTGTTTTCCAGAAGCAAAACCAGTATTTTCCCTGCACTAACTATGAAAACAAGCTCAGATACGCAAAGGCAGTCACTCAAACCTGCCCGACTGACTCTGCCATAACCTTTCCTTTCCTCCCTGTCTGCTCTTTACATGACCTCCCTACATACACTGACTTCTCCTTTTTCATCCCAGACTGTCAGGAGTACATGGCAATAGATGGCTGCATACGCTATGCCACATTCACCTGCAGTGTTCTCGCAGGAAAACATCACAGGGTACAGCCTTGAAAGATGATGGGGGCAATATCTGGGGACAGACACAGGGAGGGAGGGCCTACAAGGGAAATGCCATTATCCATCCTGTGGAGGTTGCCTTAAAAGAAAAGGCATCGGCATGGGTGTACCCAGGCTTTGCACTTTGATACTCAGTTATGGAGATTGTCACACATAGAAAAGCTTCCCTGTTCCCACTGGGCAGCTGGGGGAGGATCCTAATGTGCCCTGGAACATGAAACAGTCTTATTACAGCCTTTCTTTTTAAGTATTAATATTGAATTAAACCTAAAAGCATCCTGGCTAAAGTAGAAAACATTTCCAGGAGCCCAACTTACTAAAATACAGTCTGGGGAGAACCTGGGGCTTCTCCAGCTCAGACCCTCAGCCCGGACCACACAGTATCACAGCCTACCTGCAGCTGCTGCAGCACTGCACCTCTCCCAAAAGCATCCCAGGACTTCTCCTGCCCAAGCCTTCTCTTTAATTTGGTTATTAAACATACTTGTGGAAAGCCATTGGGCTCATCTCCACAGTCCTGTCGCTCATTATCAGACACACCTGAGCATCCCATGTACACTCTTTAAAAGCGGAAAGCAAGGCTGGCTTAGGGTTTGGATGAGGCAACAGGGTCTCTTGCTGGGGACTCTCAGGCTACCTGCCCATGGATAATCCCAGGGTCCCCAGGAATGGAGCCTCCATAGCTGAATGGCTTCCTAGGGCAGCTGTGAGGAGGTACATTTTAAGCCTCTACTAAGACAGAAATATGGCTGGGTATAGGTTTACTATGGGTCACACAGACATCTGGGAAGTTTTTGCTCTCTCTCTTGTGCTGCACTTGGGTGGCTGTGCACTTGGCCAGCTCTGCTGATCTGGCTGAAAGCCAACCTGGGGGAAAACTGAAAGTTTTGGTGGGACCAGGGAAGGGATAGATACATAGAAGGGAACCTGTGCTCCCTTTTAGGCAGCAATATTATGGCCTTGATTTGGCTTCAGTGGGTCGTCATATGGTATTCTGAGTCAAGAAGGATTGGTTTCCCTGTTTGAGTGACAATGTTAATCTGCACCTGCTTCCTAGGAGGATTAGCTCACTGGTCTTGTGGTCCCTTGGAGAGCAGGTACTGTTGATATTCTCAGCCTCCCCTTCCCCTGTCTCCTCTGCCTGCCTCTGAGCGGTCATGCAGTACCTGCATGTGCTTTGTGAGCCCATTCCCAGGCATGTGTTTTAAGTGTTTAATAACAAAATACAAACTAACTTTATTCCTAAATCACAGCTATTGTCAAGGGGAAGAAAAATCCACCTGATAGCCTGCAGTCATCAGAGCACACCCAAGCCCATGCTCCCATCAGGGAATTTGCCTCCCCTCTCCCTGGGCTGGGCAGCCCCAGGGGTCACTTTGGAGCCCTTGGGGCCAGATTTATTGGTCCTGGTCCACAATGCAGCCAGGTGCAAATGAGAACATGCACTCTGAACTGGTCCGGCTGGGATTCCTCCTGCATCCACCCTTGCTTTGCACGTTTTCAGGTACAAAATCTCTAAAGAGCAGATTAATGGCTGGATGTGAGCAGGCAGCTGGCATGAGCTTTTTAATCTGATTCCTAAACACATTTTATCTTTAAGCTTCTGTGATTCAGAAGCCCCTCACAGTTTTCTAGTCCCTAGAGGAGACTTTCTGCTTATGTCTAACCTACCTCACCCTCGCTGTGTTTTAGGCTCCAGACTTGTCCCCTCTCTCATGAACATGAATACAGACACCCAGTCAATGGGGAGGGAATATTTTTTCACCAGAGACGATACAACGGACTTCTTTCTTCCCTGATTCTCAAGAGTTCAAGAGATGATCTTGGTGCTAAAAATCATTTTTCTGCCAATGAATCTCTGCCTCTCTCAGGTTTAAGACCTGCAATAACAAGGTTGCTCGCCCCCGGTTTCAGTCGGTGCTCAGTATCCTTCCCTTTCTCCATTTGCGGCTTGCAGCCTTTCTTTCCTCTCTCTAACCCTTCGCTACCTCCCAGGGCTGCCCAGCCTTACCTCTTTCTGTACAACCAGATTAATATAGAGCCTCTGTATCTGGCCTGTACTTGACATAGGTTTTTCTGTGAGTCAGGCCAATTTTTCACCTGTACCAGCTCAGGTGATGAAAGCAGTTACTGCTCTCTGCAAACTTTGCTGTGGACTATGGAACTGCACAGAGAACTGCATCTCCTTACCCTACCCCCAGGCTCACAGAAACATGCCCATCACAACCCAGCAGCCTTTCGGGGTGGACATTCACTACTTTTCTGTGACTTTGCTGTAATTCTGTGCTTTTGTGAGCTGTGAAGAGGTCCCTGGCAGCACTGATACTGCTGTCTGCATTACTGTGAACCTGCGATGAGCCATCGCTCAGCTCTGACCTGTCTTCTCAGGCCCTCTGCAAACGCAAGGAGCAGTCCCTGGGACCGCCACAGTCCATCTTTAACGACCTTTTTTTTTGCAAGCATGATAGGATAATATATTGTGAAACTGAAGGCTGACACTCCAGAAAACAATTATGAAATCTGTACCCCAAAGACCCCCACTTCCTCCACCTAATTCTGTGTTTTCCTTTACACTTTAAGAAAATTATCTGAGCCTGTATTATCTGAGAGACAAGCACTGCCAGCAGCAGGCTGGAGATGCTGTTGTGTTCTTTGGGATGCTTTTCCTCAGGGCAAACACTTTTTTTTTTTCTATTCTCCTGAATGGCTTGTTAGATCTTATTTAGGTGGAAATGGTACTTATTTCACTTGGGAGATACTCAGAGCTGTCTGTTAGGCAAGCGCTATCTACCTGGAACTATTTTGGAGGATGCCTCTCTGCAATTCAACAGTAATTGTAACGAGATCACCCAGGTGTATTAGCAAACTGGGAGCTTTGCTGAGCGATAATATTAAATGAGCAATAAGGTGTTTACCAATTTGAGGTTTACTTGTTCCCTCATGTGTGTGTGTGTGAGTCTGGAGCTGGTTGCTTTCAGTGATTGTAGCTCATTTGAGGATTGCTTGTCCTGATTCAGACTCGCAAAACCCAAGGGGGTTTAGCCCAGGGCAATACCCATGCTAAATTCTGCAAAAAGGTTGGAGAAGGACAGGTAGCCCCACTGTGCATATGGCCTGCTGAAAGCTGCAAGATCAGGGAGGGAGAGTGATTATTTAGCAAAGTTCAAGGAGAGGCAATGGGACAAAGTGAACAAAATTCCCTCACATGACAAGGGTCCACCTTAGCCTGGATGATGCTCTCCTGGGCTGGGAAGGACATTCCCCTTGCATTGACTCTGTTCTGGCCTTCATGTGTCATGACCCACAATGTTTCTACCATTCTGTGGATGCCTTTTCTGGATTGCTTCTGTATTAGGAATAACACACTTTTATTCTTGTAGCCAGAGAAAAAAAGCCTAAAAGCATTCAAGAGAGGCTCTTCCAGAAAGAGCACAACTGAGTTTGACTTTAGAGGAAGGGAGTTTCTTTGGTGCAGAAGTTTTTGTTGCCTTGTGCTGTAGCTTGATGGTATCTCCTTAGACCAAGAACTGTGAGCCTCCAGCCCGACCACAGAGAGAGCAGACCATGGGAAGCAGATCTGAGCTACAGGGAGAGGCCCATGGGCCTGCAGCCAGCCACACATCTTCCCTCACTGACTGAGGTAAATGCCTTTATGTTAAGAAATTGGAGCCTGCTTTGAACAGACACATATAAGATTGAAGAGATTGCTTCAGCAGCCAGCTCCAGCCTCCTGTTATTGCATGCCATATAAATTTGCTTGCAAACGTGCTCTGCTCCATTACAAATCAGTTCAATTTAATGCCCCAACTCCTTCTGGAAAGCTTCTCTAAAACCTCCCTACTTGGTCACTTAGAAACTTGCTTATGATTTTCACCCTAAATTCATTCCAGCTCTATCTATATTAAATATTCCTGCTGCAAAATAATTCTGGGGGCTTGAACAGCTCTTTTTCCCTCCCCGGAGTTCCCCCTCTCCTGCGTATTTACAGGGATAAATCAGGTCCCCTGTCAGCTGTTTCTTTTTCCTGGACTCCTGAGCTCCTGCTGATGAGACTACCTCACTGTGGTTATGTGTGTAGCCTGTTTCTGTGCTGCTTCGGGGTTGAGGGCCTCCCCTTTAAGCACAGGTGGTCTGCTCCTCATGCTATCCTAGCCCAGCCCTTCCTGCAGCCAGACACAGAGGTATCAATATTGTATGAGAGCTGTTGGGGAGACTGTTTTCCACAGTGTTGCAGGATCATGTTTGTCTTTTTCCACCCAGAAGCACCCTGGTCATTGAAAATCACCATATGTTCAACGACAACACCAAGGTCTTTCTCTGTATTGCAGACACACAGATACCAGGCTTCCTCAAGGAGCTCAGTTACCTTCTCTCTGTTGTTCTTAATTTTTCTAGGGGTGGAGATGTCAGACACAGGAAACACACATCCTTCTGCTTCTGATGTGTGCAGGACTTTACAGCAGCAAGTGTAGGAATATTATCTGTATAATGGTGTATAATGGAGCCTTGTGAGACCAGCCTACTGGAGGTGGAAGCCTCACAAGTTTATCAAATTTCTCATATTTGTGCATTAGGGACTGAGACATTTTACAAGAGGATGCCACACCTTTGCATTGCTCCACACTAGATCAGCTCCAGACCTGCCCAAGTCCTGTCTGGGACTAAGCCTCACATTGCTCCCTCACATCCCACCTGCTTCAGCAGCCGGGTAAGGATCTGAGCTACTCCTAAAGCCAAAGGGCCTTTAAATGACAGAAACCCCTGGCTACAAAAAGCCAAAAAATACAGAGGAAAAGCACAAAGGGGCACAGCAGCAAAAACCCAGATGAGCTGCAGATTTCCTTCAGCAAAGCAGAAGCCCTCAGTGTCCCTCTTGTCTGCGTTTCCCTCTGAGACCCGGGGCACAGCGAGCGCTTTCATGCAGTGATGCTCTAAGCCGTGGAGCTGGGAGGGGGAGGATCTCCCTGCTGGGAGGACTTCCACTTCTCTTTAATGGCAGAATTCCTTTGTTTCCTGCTCATCAGTTCAAATGTTGCATTGTCCAAACAATTCATTACAAAAGGGAATTAAACAAACAGCTCCTTTCATTTTCCATAATAATTGTTTTATTCCTGGGAAATCTTTTTTGCTGCACTGTAATTTAATGGGCATAAGACAAATGTACCAATTAACTAACTGTTTCTAAATTTACTCACTTGGTGCAACAAAAAGGAGCTTAACCTTGCAATGATGGGATTTGAATAACAGGTACTTTTGAGATGCAGGTCAGGATGTGAGGCCAAACAAGGACCTGTCCTGGGGAAACCTGCTGCTCTGTTCCTCTACGCCCCTCCAGCTGTTCCTGCACGTGAGGTAGAGCACTGAACTGGAGGCAGAGGTTCAGACTTCTAAAATATACTTGGTGCCATTCAGCACAAGGCAGTCCTTCTCCCAGGTGCAGGCTGGCTGTGGCAATAGCAGTGTTGTACCACGACCTCAGGTTCACAGGATGCAGAAGAGGAAGGTCTTGTGTGTGTTATTTTCTTCTGTGATCTTTTGAAGGCTATGGTTATTTTCAGACCTCATCCTGTGAAGCCAGTGGAAGGTTGCAGGCACAGATCTCAGAGTGCTTTCTGGACCTGGACCCCTTAGGTGCATCACCCCCCATGAGCACATCAGCAATGGTGCTCAACTACCGGTGCTGGAAAAGCAAAAAGGCAGTGAATGTGTTTCCTAGTGCGTTTCTTCCTCTGCAAAAGCAGAGGAAGGGCACAATCCCCAGGCTGACATTTGAAGTCCCCCATGGTTTGGGTGAATTTGGCCTTTGGGTTTCAGTGCAGCCCACATGACCCAGCCTGTGAATGTGGCTGGTAGCTAGCTCGATGGCTGGCTGACGGGGATCGGCTAACTGCGCCTATTCTGCAGTGAGACATCTTCCGTGTCACAGCAAGGGAAAAGCCTGAGTCACGGTGATGCCCGATTCAGCTGCGGTGCCTGGGTTGGATGAATCACCTGGTCAGCTTCACATACTCATAAAGGTGGGGGGAGGCAAAATCCAAGGAACTGCCACTAAAACCAGTTCATTCAGGCCTGCAACCAACATCCCAGATGTCCTGAATCTTCTGGGACATGTGGCAGAAATTAAAAAAGAAAACCAGCTCTTTACCACTTAATTCACATACATTTTTATGCTTTTTCTTATTCATGCTGCCATGGCTTGTGACAGTATAAAGGCACTCTGGGGATGCAGGCAAAGATTTAAGATGTAATCCCTTCAATTTCAGACATTTTAAAAATATGAATGCACCACAAGAGTAACTGCCTCTCCCAGGTCTAAGAGATGTTGGTAGTATGTGAAAGGGAAGGTCAGAAAGGACAAAAGAAGCCTCAATCCTGCTCTCCAGCAAATTCAACAGCAAAACTCCTATTGACTTTGCTGAAATTGGGACCTTGAAGAAAGTGTCTCCTGCTGAAACACTCTGAGGATATTTTAAAACCAGATTAATAAATAATTGGACCATCTGCATCAGAGTCCATAAGTGGAGTGACACATGGAGGGTGTCTGTAAATGGAACAGCTTCAAATATGCAGAGTAAAATACACAGTGGAATGGATTTTTTTTTTTCCATAATAGACATAATTATTGCCAATTTGGGTCTCTGTTGCAAGCACAATGAGAGGCACTGCCTGAGAGAAGGGCTGATTTCTCCTAAGAACTGAACAGACAAATAGTAAAAGATTGCTCCTGCCCTACAGGACTCACCATCATATTAATAAGACAGACCAGGGTCAGGAGCAATACCAAGGAAATGGTTTGCCTGAGGCTGTGCAGCAGATCAGCTTCCAGTTTCCTAGAATCCAGCAGGGCTCCTTTGCTTTTTGACAGAAGATGATATCACCTCTAAAGCCACCAATATCTGTTGAATCTCCCCCTATCCCTGCTGGGCACTGTCTGCCCTGGACCAGACAACTGTGTTTTAATTAGTATTCCTCTTGGGGTCACAACAGTGGCTGGAGTTAAAGTTTCACAGCGACAGTCTTCATAAGAACAGGGTCAGACCAAAAGCTCATTGAAGGAGATCACTTCTGGACCACTGAGTTTAGTAACTCCTAATCTCTCTTTCAGGTGTTTTATTCTTTTTCATTCTGCAACATCCCAAGGAAATGAGCTGCCCAGCTTATGCATTGTGTGGGAACACCTTCCCTCTGCTGCCTTCTGACCTGTTATCTGGTAACTGGGCACCTTTGGTTCAAGGACTGGAAGCAGCAGTGAATAATTAATTGTTCCCTGTTCTTGTACTCCACTCCATTCTGGATTTCATAGGTTTTTACCCTATAATCCTCACCATCATTCCTTCACCAAGCTAAGGTGAGCTAGTTTTTTAGCTTCTTCCTATCTAGAAACAGAGAAAAGGAAGGTGGTGTATTTTTGGGGAAAAAAATTGATGTTTCATTTGCATAACCTATAGACAGCAGCAACATCAGCCTTTTTTACAACCTGAAATGGAGAGGAACGCTGAGAAATGCACTGACAGCAAGAGAAACACTTCGACTGAGAGACACTGAAGGTGGGATTTATCACATCTAACGTGCAGTGCTCGCATGCAGACATCTCCATCCCAGATTGGCTCCCTGGGCTCCTGGTTTAGGGGTGAGTCAAGACAGGTGAGAGAGGGCAGGGTTTGTTTAGCTTCTTTTGGGTGAGATGATGCCTGCCCTACAGCCCACCGTCTTTAATGGAGACCAAGGCAGATGTGGACACCTACTTTTTGCTGTGATGACACCAACGTTAAGTAAAAGTCTTAGGCTGAAAGCCGTAGCAGTAACCATTAACCAGCCATGGCCAAGGAGTTGGTCTTGATGCTTCCTTGCTGCACCATATCCATTATTAATCCATGGGGATAGTGCTTGGTTTCCAGATGTTTCTGGAGGTATATAGGGTGCAGCGTGCTCACCTTCCCCTGCGCACCTGGAAATTTCCCTTCTCTGATCTCAATGGCAGAAATTCTGTCTCAAGAAGGTTGAGATGTGATATTCTTAGGCTTTTTCCTGCACAATCAGGCTGACTAGAATTTAAATTTTTTATAAATGCAAAAATATTTTTGATCAGTTGATGTCTCGTTTACACCAATTGTCTTTGAATATAATTAACTTTTGTAGGGATAACTTTCCTCATTTTTAAATTGTAGTTGAAATTACATTATATGTATATAGGGGGGAGACAGACTTTCTGTTTCAGTTGATTTAAATATATCTTTACTGTGAATAATGCCCTTTATCTTTTGGGGAGAACAAAGAAGAAAATCATCTAAATCTCACTTCAATTCTTCTTTTGCTGTTCTCATGAGCAAAAGAAAACAGCAGCGTTAGCATGAAACAGATGCTAAATATATTATACACATGCCAAAAGCCCAGAAAAGGGTCCTTACTCATGGTAGCAACGGGGTCTATCTCCAGTGATAAAACTATAAAGGAGTAGAGCATCCCCTTGAAGAAAGGGAAGGTCCCACTTGGATAGTACAACAGATACTACTGCCAGGAACAGTCAGCCCCTAACTTTAGACACCTGCAATGTGCAACTCAAAGAGTGGGACAGTGCCAGGACTGTACCCATGAGTGGACAACTGCAGGGGTGCCAGGAGAGACAAACCACACAAAGCCTGCAACACCTTTCTCCAGGCACTGCTCTGTGACTAAGGCAAGGCCATGACTGAGGACCTCGCCCAAGCAAGCAGTTATAGATGATGGGAACTAAAAATGTGGGAGAGCATGGAGAAGTGAAAATAGCAGGTGTTGCCATGTGGATCCCATCCTTTCACTTTCCTCTGCTTTCCCTACCGTGGTTGTGAGTGTCCAAGAAAATGCATGAGAAGAGATGAGCCAAAAGGGTCATTTCAGCCAGGATGGACCTGACATACATCCATGCTGCACCCTCAGGATAACTCATGTTCCCTCCTCTCATCTGAGGCAGTCTAGGGCCAGTCCCTGCTGGCATCAGTGTGTGCTTGACCACATCTTTAGACTCAGCCCCACCAGCCCTCACCATGTAACAGCACAAGTGGAGTTTCCAGTCATAACCTGTACCGAGACCCTTCACCTGATGGGATGGCAACGCAACATTTGTGAAACCTGTGGCTGCCTTTTATGCTCCGTGGTCTTACAGTCCTGAAAGGTAAGAAGTTGGTTTTCATGAGCAACTTTCACCCCAAGCCACCTGATAATCCCCTGCTGAAATTCCTGACTGTGGGTTGGGGCAAGGTGGCCGTCACAGCCTCTGTGGGAGATTTGGGACAGGAAGTGTGGACAGCAGCTCCAGCTTGCCACTTCTGAAGGTTTCATAATGGTCTGATCCTTGTGCAATGTCTCCTCTCTTCATCCAGGCATTCAATGAATGTAAAGCAGAAATAAAAGAATTGCCTCATTAAAATCTGGTCACAGAGCTGAAGATAATACCCCTGTCTTTGTCAGATACAAAGTCACGCGAGCCCCAGCAAGGAAGGGAAATGATGGAGTAAAATGCACCTCCTGTCCCTCAGACACCCCCCACTCCTTTGCGGTCCCATCAGCCGCTGCCGTCAGCACGTAACGTCTCCGGCAGTAATGAACGACTGACGGCGCTGCATGAATCCCTGCTGGAGAGCTGTCAGTCAGGGGCTCCCGGGAGGAAACGCAAGAGGAACCTGATTGAAGAAATAACCCCTGATGCAGATCTCAGGTGACTCCTCTCCCCACCCTCATCAGCAGATCCGGACACCCCTGAGGGTCGATGTCTTCAAGTCGTGCAAACAAGGCCAGGCTTCTTCTCCTTGCTCCTCCACCCTTTTGGGTTTAGCACTCTCTTAACTCCTGGCTGAAGGCTTGCTCCCTTGCTCCTGGCCTCTCCTTGAGAACAGCCCATGCCGGAGAGCCACCTACCACTTGCTCCCCTTTCACCAAAACTCCGGATTCCCCCAAAAGCTCCCTGACTCCATCCCAGCCCCGCTAACACCTAGCTGTGAGCACATCTTGGCATCTCACTCCTTCAAAACCGTCCAGGGCTCAGGACAAGAAACAAGGTTCAGCTCTTCTGACAGGACTGCCCCACGTGGGCAGTTGCTGACCAGGATTTAGACCAGTGAGCTAGAAAGGAAAAAACCACTTATTTTTCCTGATTCCAGTCCTTTGAGCTCACGGATGCTGTGAATGCTCTGGGTTTTCAGAAAGGAAGCAACATCTGACTGCTCTGGGGATAAACTCCTGGAGAAGTCAGGCAGCACTTAATTTTCAGATCTGAAGAAAAGGAAGGGACACAGTAGAAATCTAGATCTTAGAAAACCTGTTCAAAGAGCCTCTGAAAAGGCTTTCTTCCCCAAGATTCAGAAAAAAAAAAAAAAAAACAACAAAAACCAAAAAAAAACACCTTTAAAATGCACTGAACTCTAGAGACATGCCCTGGGCAGTGTTGTTAGAAAAAGTGGAAGGTTGGAGGCAATCCTAACTGAAGTGGCCCAAAAGCTGCTCAGTTCAGTCTGAAACTCTCCCCAGGGGACTGCCCACATAAATCTGTCTGACTCTCGGGCTTCAGCCTCTTGTAGGGGTGGGAGATGAAAGCAAAGATCTGACGCACAGCGAACTCCTCCCCGGTGGTGGCTGTGGGGGTTTGATTGAACAGGGGGGTTGCAGGCGGGAGCAGACATCCCCAGCCTGGTGTCTGGCAGCCAGGTCACAGCTGCCTATGGAGGTTGGCCCAGCACTGCCCTTGGGATGTCTCCTTCTGCACTGCTGTGTGTGTGAGGTGTGAGGACACCTTCCCCCGTGTCATGGCTGGGAACAGGGATGGAGAGGTGATGCCCCCGCTGCCAGATGGGGCTGCCTTTGGGGGTACAAGCTGGTTGTCTGCAAGCTGCTCCAGAGACACCATCTCGTGTTTCCACAATGAACGGTTGCTTTCAAACCACCCCCGTAGCAGCACTGATTCAATGCCGAGGAGCCCTGAGCACCCAATATCTGGGTACTGAGGGTGCACACCTCTTGGCACTGCCCCCCGGGGGGCCAGCCAGGGGGGCTCAGGAGAGCAGGTGACCCAAATTGTTCCTTTTTCCCCCGAATTTGCACACTGTAGTGATGGTTTCAGGTTGGCTCTCAGTGATTCACCAAGATCCCACTGGAGGTCTGTGGCAAAATTTGGTTTCTACCCCCATTTCCTCTTTAAATGAGAACCCTAAATGACTTTTTACTTCTCCTGAGCAACACACAGATTTTGATACGGGCCAAGCCATAGATTTTCAGGCAATTCCAGAGAAGAATAAATGTTAATATAGGACAATCACCTCTGACCATTGCAGAGCTAGGAGGAAGGAAAATAATTTAAAATCAATTTCTTTGTGTGCCATAGACTAGATTCAGTCTGTGATAACAGGACCAGGATGCAGAGCATGCAAATGAGATCATTAGTCCTCACACGAAGCAGGGGTTGTACAACGCTCTGGACGCAGGAGCTGAAATGTTGCAGACCTCTAGTTAGGGGTTGGCTTTCCATCTTGGCAGGTTTTCATCGGCCCCAGTGTCAGATGGACGACTTGACGAGTCACTCACAGCAGCATCCCCCAGTCACTAAACACCTCACAAAAGTGCCCAGACACAAGTGCCTTAGACTGCAGCATCCCTTCAGTTGATTGGTGAAAAGAGAATGTGCACTTGGTGGAAAATATGGTGTACTGTGACTGTAAATACTATCTGAATTATTAATTTGCTGTTTACTAACTTCAATATTTTTCTATTCAATTATTGTCTATAGATAGAGCAAAGGACTGCTCTGATTTTTAAATAATACACAAATTATTTTTTTTACATATATACAGGGAGAATTTTTGCCCGTCTTTTTCCTTGAATAGATTTTGAATTATTTGTTGCATGTTTTATTAAAGCATGTGTTCAATAATTAAGGAGGATATATAATTATATGTAAGGCTACTGAATGATTTGTATTGCAGTATTTATTAACACTGTATTGAAAATACAACCCCTCTCATATGAGTTGTTTTTCAGGATTACTTTATAGGGAGGGGGAGCCACTGTCTCCAATTTACTGCTGGGGAAACTGAGGCATGGGAAGGGCAGATGCCTCAAGGGACTAAATATGGACTTAAGAGTCAAACTCAGGACTCAAGACCCAATACAGAGCTCCAGCCATCAAACACTGCAGCCTCCTGGCATATTTTGCAATCCCCTATAATACCCCTAACCACACACAACTTCTCTGAACAAAGCAATAATCTCCCTGGCAAAAGGAGTGTGGATAACTAAAATCCTTTTTGCTCTTGCCAGCAGTCAGTAGGCAGTTATTGACCTCAGCATTCAAAAAGACAGGTCCCAAATCCTCTGTGCAGATGACATTTAAACACAAATGGCCTTAAAAGTTATCCAGAAAAACTCGCTGACTCAGGAAAAGGAGTGTTTCGTGTTTAGGCTGAACCCAATTGCACATGCTGTGATGTAATTTATTGTTCATAATACACAACTCATTTAAGGCCCTGCAAGCCGTGAAACATTTAAATCAGCAAGAGGGTGACTTTGAACGCTGTTACTGAAACATGGTGGAAAAGCCTTTAGCTAAAAGGCCAGGGAGTTTGGAGTTGTTCTGTTCCTTGCCAGCCATCAGAAAACTATCCCAAAAGGGAGTGGGTTTCTGCTTCAGTGCAGGAATTTTGGGCCAGCTTTTCACTTATTTATTAATTATTTGCAGCAGTAACCCCCAGACACAGAGTAGGGCTGGACAGGAGTATAAATCTAGCTGAAAAAAAATGTGAACCTGTAACAACTGATCTTGTCCAAGGCAACATTTGCTCCTAACTCTTGCTTTTCATTAGATGTACACTCGGCTCCCTCAGCTGAGACCTATGAATCAGGTTTCCACCAGCACGTTGTAAACATGACATAAGAGGTCCAGGTTGAAGTGGTGCAGGAGCAACAACTGCACGGAGCTAGGAGGAGTCTCGGCTGCGGGCAGAGATTTTACAGACCAGCCTGGCAGGAAGGTGAGCACATTATGAGCTGGAGGAGATTTGCTTTCCAGCTCTCCCTGACAATAGGGAGTTAACCCCCTAAGCTGAGCTGCTCACTTTTTTTTTTTTTTTTCCTGTGAGGCCTTTGTGCTGCATGAGTTTTGTTCTGTCCTTGCTGTGAATTTCAGAGTCAACACATACAAAAATCTCTCCTAAATTGCTTTTGGGTAAATCTAGCCCACCCTCTGCCCCGGTATCCCCCAAATATTGCAGTGCCTTTGTGCAAACCTTTACATAAAGATCCTTGTATCTGCTGATTAGTGTCAGGTGAAGGACACATTTTTTGCTCCTTTCTACAGTGGGTGTCTCCCACAGAAATTAAAGGAAACGGATTTTGTGTCACCTCCCCTGCCAACAGGACCTGCTCCCTCTCAGTGACAATCTCGGCTTTCTTTGTGGTGGCAGTTTCTAGCCCTGTTGCATCCAGACTTTTTCACGGATGATCCACTTCCTATCCTAGAGCACTGCTGGGTTCACTTCATAGCCCTATTACTAGGAATGTATTTCCAAGGGGCTCATGACCCCACTGGCTAGGGAGACCCCTGATTTGGGAACTATTGATCCAGAGGTCACAGTCTGGTGTACTGGACAACACAGAGACTGGCTTGACCCTATTTTCAACTGGAGACCTGGTGACGCCAAGGCTGATCTTTATGAGGAACCTAACCCTGGCTTCTTTCCTGGAAAAGTGAGACCTTTTTGGACTATATCTATGTGGTAGTGAGGAAACAATTTATGGGAAGCTCCACTGCTTTCTGGCAGACAAAGAAAAGTGGCAGATCCTGCCCAAACGTGCTTGCTCCCACTGTGCTGACATTGGAGCAGGTCTAAATCACCGTGATGCTGCGGAGCACAGAAGCTTGGTTCAGTCAGCCCAGCTGGATCCAAACGTGCCACTGCATGACAGCACCACAAAACCAGCTCCAGGACTGCAAACTAACAGGTAAAATTCAGCTTCTGTTGTTAATGGTGTGAGATGAAGCTTGTAGAAACAGCGGTCACATCACCTCTCTTAGGCTTCTTAGTTTATCTACCCAGCTGGTGCTTCCCACACCAGCCAGGCTGGGGACAATGCACCATTGCTCATGATGTGCCATTTACCCAGGTAATGATGCAGAGCCTGGGTCTCCTCCTGCCTGCTGGGAAGCAGCTAAGCCCATGGCCATGGGCATGCAGGAGAACCAGTTTTGGGTGCCAGCCACATGCAGAGGCCAAAGAGGAGTTCATGTCACAGACAAACTCAGAGGGGTCCCCAACATAGAAACCTTCCAAAAACCCAGCCCTGCTTGGCACTGATCTCCCTGTGCTGGGAACCCCCAAACTTACGTGCTGCAGATGAAACTAAGTGGCAGAGTCCAATTACTGACACCTCTCAGCTCATGGTTATGATGTTACTAATTAACCACTCCGAGCACATCCCAAAGACCTTCCCTTTGAGACACGGACCATGGACCTACCATGCCCTGCGGAGAGGGCAGTGACAGAGGCGGACAGATGTGTGGGGCACAGGGCGCTGGCCTTGGTCCTGTCCAAGGAGCCTTTTCGATTGACCACACTGCCACCCCTCCTACATAGAGCTCCTTGCACATCATTCAATATTATTCCACCAGGTGCACAAACCTAAGGTCATCACTGTAGCAAAACTGGCAGAGCACGTACCTCCACTGAGTCAAAGCAGTGATCAAAACATGTTTTTTCACCTCCTCTCTGAGCTCCTCCTCCCCTCTCCTCAGCAAGAAGCTCAGCAAAGCCATGGTTGCCACTGTTTGGAGGCAATACTCCTGTGGTTACTGGGACATAACTTGGAGCTTCGCAGCCCTGATAGTGATGATGATGTTTGGTTTGGGTGTGGTTTCCACTCCCCACCTGGGACCACTCAGGTTTCTTCTATGAGCCCATGTAATAACTCCTCCCCCAAAATGATGCCACTCCCAAGCACTGCTGCTCATTTCTTCCCCATCCCAAAGAGACGCTGTGGTGTGCTGGATAAGGCACTCCGACTCGCAAAGCTGCGCCTTCCCCGTCACTTGGGAGCGCTTATAATTACAGTTCCCATTATTGTAAATTGTGTACGCAGTCCTGTAAAACATGACACTTTAATCCTATTAATTGCTGTGTTTTGAATTCTTGCCAGTGATTTACCCTCCCCCACCCCAAACACCCAACACCCAAAAAAGAAATTATTCAGTCAAATCTGTAGTGCAACACCGCAGCCACAAGAGAGCCCAGACTGCTGCAGCCAGGTTTGGGGCTCCAGATCAGCTGTCCCGAGGCACAGTTCACACAGGGTTGTAGGGTCCTTCTTCCAGCTGCCGGCAAGATCTGCTCTTCCCACGGGATTAGTACCACCAAGGCCCTGACAAAACCCAGGCTCATGGATGCCAGCTGCTTCTCCCCTTTCCCAGTCCTGCTCAGCCTCACCCTTCCCCAGGAGGTGTTTGAGCTTAATTAGTTCAACCCCTGAGCTTCGTCCCATTTCTGGTCCCAAAACCAGTCAGCTCTGCCTCATGGCTGACTCTCACTCAGACCCCGCAGGCTGCCAAGAAGGAGTGTGCTCTCCTCCCAGGAAAATGAGGGTACAGCATCCCCAAAATTACACCCAGAATGACCTAAAACCTCTCTGTGTGCACTTTGCAGGCATAGGTGGGTCAGTCACTACCTCCTGCCTAAATTTCAGCCTTCTTCCTAGGAGGAAATCCTTGTCCTTCAGCTCACCCATTTCCTGAGAACTTCCAGTGTCTGACCCAGTTTGAGCCATTGTGTCTTTGGTGACAGTCCCCTCCCCTTCTTCCCTCCCACCACAAGTCCTGTCAGCAGCAGGAACCCGAGTCTTGTCCTTGCAAACTGCTTTGGAGCCCTTCAAGTGGAAAATAATGTAGCAAGTGCAAAAGACCTACATGTAGCAAAGACTGAGTGGATTTTAAATACTAATAATTTTTGTGTCTGGAGCATATATGAGGACCCCCGTTTTGCAAATGATGGTAAGGCTCTGATCATCTTGTGATGTGGGAAGACAAAGAAAGCATGTCCAATCAGAAATGGAAGCAAAGGGAGATGGTGAGGAGCAAGGAACGGGACGGGGTTCCTGCTTGCCTTTGTCTTCTCCTACACATGGGACATCTCACTGGGTTCACAGGGGAGGAAAGGGAACACCAGGACCTCAGCCCCCCTTTGAGTTGTTTTCCACCTAAACAAGAAAGAGCAGAGTGGAGCACACAAAAGCACGACATGGAGACCTTCCCCAGAGCCAGGCACTAGCACAAGAGCCCTAAAAGCTGCATCTGACTCTTTTCTAATCCCTCACCAAGTGGACTTTCATCATACTCATAATTAGGGATAATAATTTAAAGAGAGAGTTGAATACCCAAATCTGCTAATCCTTTAGTGGAGCCTCTTTCCTTTAATCTCTCTCTGATTCACTAATACATAAAAATGTAGCCAGGCACCCACTGCCTTCATTAGAGGGAAACTTTACCCTCCCTCTCTCGGCCTCGGAGGCATGCCGGGGAGGAACAGAGGGCACAAAGGCAGCCCTCTGACCGCTTGAGACATGCGGGAACTTTGAAAATCATCAGCCTGGGCTTGTTTCAAGACCGATGTCACAACAGAGGCCGGTTGTCATGGTAACAGGTTATCAGCTATCAAAAACCATCCACGAAAAAGATATCACAGGGAGAGATGGCAACAGGGGTGGGGAGAGGATGGACACACACCAGGGAGGGGGATGCCAAAGGGTGGCTTTGCCCCTGGATGAGCGGGAAGGCAGGGGGAGACCTGTCCTCCACATAGAAGAGGCTGCAAAAATCCACCACTCTCCTTTGGTTCCTGTGCAGGTGCCAACAGGCAGCAGATCAAGACAGCTATTGAGCACAGAAGAGAGGAGATGCAGACACGCAGGCTCCTGATTTCCCCTGCCATGGAGGTCAGGGCGAGGAGGTTCCCATAATGCCTTTTCCCTGGCAAGGCTGGAGAACTTTGTAGGGGAGAAAAAACAACTGATGTCAAAGAAGGAGGAGAAGTGAGGCAATGAAGAACCTCAAACCCTCCTGTCCAAATAGTGCTGAGACCTCCATTTGGAGGGAAATCAAAGCCTACAGCCTGGTGGTTGGGAACTGGGGCTGTGGGGAGGATGAAGGCCCTGCGTAGAGGCAACTCTGACTTCTCCAAGCTTCCTGCTCCATCTGAACAGATGAACATCCTCCCCTTTGCTATAATTTCTGCTGGCACAGTGGGCCACCCTGCTCTTCCTGTGACAAAGCTTGGTTTGCCACCAATGTGGTGCTTTTGCACATCTCCTCCAGCCCTTTTGTGCCCTGGCCACCGTGCTCCCACGGTGGGCAGCAGGGAGCCCCGCTGTCGGGACCAGCAATACCAGTGCCAGCATCTGCTGGGCAAGAGCTGATGCGCTTGTTGGGCTAGGAGCAGTCGCAAGTGGGAAACCATTGTTAATTAATCAGATACGCCATGTAATAGCATTAATCACAATCAATATATTAGATAGGGATGATGAAGATGCTGTGCAATCTCTGTCAGGTAGCAAATACACCCACACATCCCAGCACAGTCACACACAGTCCTCGGGACGCCCATGCTCTTTGCCTGAACCTCCCAGGTTGGCGACAGCATCGAGCTCTCTTTTTGCCTCTGCTTCTGAGATGCTGCTGATCTCTTCTCCCCTGGGTTCACCTTTCCAGTTTGCCTCTCTCCCGCTTCCCTGCGCCCTGCCTGTACTCCTTGTTTTTCTCCAGTAACATAATTTGGAGAGCTGCTCTGAGAGGCACCCGTCTCATCCACACATGCCTCCATCTCCAGGGCTGGTGAAGGCTTCAGGAAAGGCTGGGAATGAGACCTCGTTGTGTAGGTGGGCAGTGAGGGCTGTGCTGGTGCTCTTGGTGGCCCTCTGCTCCACCAGAAAAGCACGTTAGCTTTTGCCAGAGCCGAGTGACAGTAGAGACTGCCTAAAAATGCAACACACTCACACCATTCATCTCAATTGCTCTTCTTATGTTTTCCTGAGGAGCAATCTCCACCTTCTCTTCTCATGATGTCCCTCATCCCAGGAGCAAGAATTTTGTGCTGGAAAGGCATCTGCACTTGGGTAAAGGGTCTTTCCGGAAAAAACGCTCCTCCCTTCCCACACACGCAGCCACAGCCCCCCTGCACAAGCTGGAAGGGTAATGCATTTTCTCTGGCAGCTGCCACCGCAGAAGTAAGAGGCATCTTGGAGATAACAAGGCTTCATTTCAAACAGGAATGGTTTTCATGGCAGGCACAGTGAATAAATGTAAGACGTCTATTCTTGCTTCAAGTCCTGCTCTCCCTAACGCACACAGAAAAGAAACCTCAGACATCCAAAAACTTTGACAGAGATAATGACCAGACCAGGTTTAAAAACAGAAAATCATGCCTTAATCTTGGGTAAAAAAAAAGAAAACTAAATGCATTCCATTAAAACAGATGAGAGGATATGAAAAATGCTTCTGGAGGCTAAAAAATAATAATAATAAAAAGAAAAACCAACAAATTGGCAGAAAAGCCTAGTGAGTCATTTAATGCTCTCCATGCATCCGTCAGGAGCCGGGTGATGTATGCCTCTCCACAGCACGGTCTCGGGGCAGGTCGCTCAGGGAGGGTGTGTTCAAACCCACCACGTTTTCGGCTGTGAAGAACTAAAGGCCCTTTCCCAGTCCCAGTTGGAAGGCTGTGCTTGGGCTGGAGGGGAGGTTTTCTACCTGCGCTGGAGCGATGATGAAGCGGGCTGGGATCCAGTTTCTGATGGTGAACAAAGCAGCCTGTGCAGCAGGTCTGCCGTGCCCCAGGAAGGCAGTGCCAGCAGGGCAGGAGCAGGGCTGGAGACCCCCAGCAGGGTCTGTGTGATCTACCATGCGTGAAGGCTGAAGTAATAATTGCACAGAAAGTTTGCTCTGGGGCTGATAAAGGCCAGCAACCTCATCTGAGTGAAGGAGAAATGCAAAGCGTTCACTCTGGGATGGACCAGCAAGCATGGGCAGACTCCCCCTCCCTCAGCTTCCCTCCTGCCACCTTTTTTGGACCCTGATTTGTGGGGCTGCAAGGTGCCTGGAGATACCTCTAGGTGGAGGGGTCTGCCACATTGTGTGGGGCAACAGGAGACTGCTTCCCGCAGAGACAAGCCACCCCAATGACTGTCTCAGCTTGTACTTGCCATGTTTTCATGAGGTCTCCAGAAAGCTGAAGCTACCCGTGTAAAGGAGACCTCACAGTTTCTCAGTGGAAAAATACAGTCTCTGTAAGTCCTTTGAACACCAGCCAGAAAGGCAGCCGAATCAAAGGCCCTTGCAGTCCCATACCTGCCCTCAGACATGCCCAGATGTGGGTTGCTGGGGGTACCAAAACCAGGGAGAGTACAAGGTGGGTCTTCTTTTGACATAACTTCCCAGGCTGCGCTGCTGAGAGTTCAGTCAACCATCAGCCTCTCCAAAATTACCGGAAAGGCACCATTAAGTAACACAAAGCATTGTGGCTGTGGAGAAGCAATGCTACCTTTACTTAGTGGAGGATGAAATGCAGTTGGGGTAAATATGTCCTGCAATGAATCTACAGCAGAGCTGGACAGTGGGTCCTCACTTATCTGTCTGATAGTCAGCAAGGAGGAGACAAAGATAATGCTGAGGGCTGGGTGAAACAAAGAGAGGATGAGAGCTTGAGGGGTAGCATCTGCTGCCCCTTGGAAAAGCCCGGGAAGGGAACTTGATTCCCAGGTGCACTTCCTGGGAGTATTTGGGGTTTTTTATTCTAGCAGAGACCATTAGGTATATGTTCATAACTTCAGGTGCTGGAGAGGTTGCACTGCCTTGCACAGATGGCTGAGGTACAATGGGACCATCTCTAGAGGCTACCTCCGAAGAGCCTGCACTAGCTACAGGTAATTAGCTACAGCTAATGCCAAACCTAGTTGCCTTCTGATCAGTTGGGGTTGTCCTCAGATAGCCATGTCTTGACAGACCACCAGCTGGACAGTGAGTGGAAGTTTAAATACTGACCTGAATGATTATCATCTTATCTTGCTTCTCTCTACAAAGCCATGAGAGCTGAGACAAAGCTGAGACAAAGTCTTGCTGTCTGTGCTTGCTGTGTCCTTGTTTATGAGAGCAGGAGCTGGACCAGAGCAAATCTCAGCTCCTCTCCTGACAGCAGACCTGGCTACTTAGGTGGGATGAATAGTGTGTGTGGCAATCTAGACTTTACCCAAATTTAATACTCTGTGTTCAAAGGAAGTTTACCCTGATTAAGATCTAGGATAACATTTCTTTAACTACATGTAGATTACAAAGATGAAGTCTGATTTATAGCTCTAGTTTTTGATCAGGGAGAAGAAACCAGAGATGATGAAATAGTCATAAGTTCAAAGTTGTTTTTATTTTTGCTAGTGGATGAGTCTCAAATGACTAAAACAAACAAATCCAGCTGGGATTAATCAGCTGTATGTATAGAATTGTATACCTAATGTTGGACTCTCAAATCCTCCTCTCCCAGGTAAAACTTCATGCCATCTTCCTCCTACCTGTAGCCACTTTATGTATTATTTTTGGCAAATGGGTGCTGGGTGTGTGAAGAACAGTAGGGTTACAGACTCTGGGACATACAATGGTTTTGACATAAAAGTCGAAAAAGACTCTTCTGAACTGACTGTTGTTATAGGGGAGACTTTGAACTTGGGTAGATCAAGTCGCATGACTCCAAGGCAAGCTTCAATCCCAAATAAAGGACTCAGGCTCCTCTTACAAGTGGGTTTCCTCTTCTTGTTATTCCTATTGAGAGGCTGTTTCTGAATCTCTCTCCTTTGGGAACCAGTGCTGACTGCTAGCATACATCACTCTCTCATGTTGTGGTCTCCCACCCCCAGCAGAGCTAGAATAGCCCAGCATCTCTCCTCCAGACTTTGCTTTCTTAGGCTAAACACGGGGCTGGTGTCTTCCTCTCATCCAATAGAGTCTCCACGCCTGTGGCCATCCCAGAAAACCTCCTCTGCCCAGACCTCTCCAGGAGAGCTTGCCAATGCCATGGTCATGACACCTGGCCTGCTAGGTCCAGCATCGCCCTTTCCAGCTGCAACACTGGAAGTCCAGGCTATTATTCCCTGTAGCCCTACTCCATTTCATGTAATCCAAAGCTGAGACTCTCATTCTCCTCTCCACAGCCAATGCCTCTGAACCTCATGTCATCAGCAGAATTCATTAGCACATTCCTATAATAGCCCACCAAGCCACTCTGTCTTTCAATCAGGCTTTCCCTGCCCCCCAGGAAACCTGATAAGCAAAACCCACCGTGCCAGCAGCCATGTCTAGGGCTGTGCTAGCAGTGCAGGGACTGCAGTTCTGGTACTTACTCTGGAAGTGTCCAGAGATGGAGAAAGCTGGAGGGATTGCAACTCTCTCTCTGTTACATGTAATTTCGTTTTCTTTTCCTATTTTTTTACATTTTATTTTTGCACCTTGTGTTTTCCCAATCTTCTCATGTTCTTTGTTTTTAAGGTGCAAAAAGGAACATGAATCCATACATGTATATACTGTGAACACCCATGATTGCTGCATGGAAAAGGATTTTTGCGTGAGAGATTTCCTCAATGCTGAACAGTCCCTTCTGTAGTCTTAGTGGGTTTAGTGTTCACAGGTCCCCTGAGGCTTGAAGTTATCACCCATGACCCGAAATACGCGTGGTTAAACATCCTATCCTGTGTGTTTTGTGGAAGCCGAGGGGGACACAGAGGGGACATTTTAACCACCACAGGGGCACTGACTTCTAAGGATCAGCACTCTGATCCACTCTTCCTGCCCAGACAGCTAATAATCTCCTTGCTTACTAAGAAATTTAGTCAGTGTTAAGTTACATGTTTGATTGACTGCGGTAAATGCATTTAGTTGGGATTTATAACCAAACAGGCAGGCGGCTCCTTAAACTCTTTCTTAGCATTCATAAGGATTAATTATTTTTAGTCTGAACATTGTAACTGAGTGTATCTGCTACCTAAGACTTTTCACTTCTGCTGTACTGACAGGACAGAAAGGGAACTGCATCCCAGTTATGTATATAGTATTTGCACAACTCCACAATTAACATGTACCCTTTGTCTGCTAAGCTTCATGCACTAGGCATGAAATCCCGCAATCATTTCTCCATTGCATGGTGTGACACATAGGAGGCATTTCCTGGGCTGCCACCCAACCATCACCATATCACCGCCTGGGAAAGCAGATTCTTCCTCTGGAAAGTGGAGGAAGGCACTGAGGAAGAATTTCATCAAATTTAGATGCATCAAATTTACTGCTCAATGTACAATTCACCTACCTGACACATGGAGAGGAGGTGTACATATGTCAATAGGTAACTGGAAATGTGGCAGATTAGGGCCCAAAGCAGGGAGGCAGTAGACTGCCACTAAAAGTAGTAAATTACCCTCAATGCCACTAGTGTTGGCAGGCCCACCACAATTTAATAACTCTGAGGAGAGGTCTAGGCATACTGCAGGAGCAGTGATTTCCCCAGCCTGGCGAGTGGCCCAGACACTTGTCTGGATGCCCTTTCGCCAGGACACTGTTGTTTGGATGCCCTTTCCAAAAGCATCATGAGAACTTTCATGCCCGCCAGTGGGAACAAGCACTGCTGTTCTGATTAAAAGCAAGCTTCCTGAGATAAACACGAGCCCTAACATCACACTGGGGACCAGAGGCAGGTGGGAGATATCTCCCTAACTCAGTAACACGGCTCCGGGCAGTCCGTTGGGTCTGGACTGGAAGGATCCTGAAGCAGCAGGCAGACCCATTGTGGTGACACTGGAATCACTTCCAACAATTGCTCTTCTTTCTACCTGCCCTGAAGCTTGGAGCTGTTTTCCGCTTAGTCTTCTCCCTCACTAAATCTTTCTGTGTAATCTTGAGGACTTCTGAGTCTTGAGGACTCTACAGTCCTTGGCACAGTTTGGTCAGCTGGATATCCCTTTCCTGACTCTTCACAAACCAGAGAGAAGAGGATGGGAGAGGCTTTGGGGACCTGACGCAAAACGATCTGAGTGCATTAAACCAAATCAGCTAGTAAGGGATTCATGTTTCACAGACATCACAAACAGCATACAAAGATACAGGATTGGACATCTTTCGGTCCCCAGCTCAGAGGCCTATCCCACCCACTGCTCCCAGGTGGCAGCAATGACAGCATGTTCTCAGACTGCCAGGATGAGAAACCGTGCATTTACACTGAGGGAGGAACATGCGACCAAGGAGAGTGGCTTGGCCAGAAATCCAAAGGCAGAGATCCTCTTCGAGACTTGGCATGTCTGGTCAGGCAGGACACGTCCTGGCTTTAGAGCAGTCCTGTTATTTGGGACCCTGGTCCCAGTGTTAGCAAGGTGGGAGCTCATGAAAGTAGCGATGGGAACAGTTACATGAAGCTGCTCAAACTTACAAACTTCCAATAAGTTTCAGGCTGAGCTTTGGATCAATTCTTATTCCTTCCAGATTGCTTCACTCATCCCTCCTTGTTACTCTTGATCAAATCACAAAAATGCTGAGCAGATTCTTACAACATACTTCCTAATAAGCCCTTTAGGAAAGCAGAATTGACAGCATCTTACAGTTTTTTCTTCTTTCTTCTTTTTTAAAACTAGCTCCACAGCCTCTGCCAAATGCAAGGATGCCAAGTATGATCAGGCTGTGGATGGCATCATTCGTTTGTGTCAATCCTCTTCGTGCTAGATGAGCAGACAGGACATATGGGCCTATCCTTAACAAAGCATACACAAGAGATAAACAGGACATTTCTGCAAATCAGTAAACTTCCAAGTGCAAGATTAACCCAAGGGCTGCCACATGCAGAGAGGAGCTGCTATAAGTTCAGAAAGTTAAGAAATGTTCTTTTACCTCCAATTCCTGTAAATACATCCTGGAAGGGAATACGGTGGAGAGGAGAGGTCTCTACAGTACTGCACTGTACTTCATCTCCATGGACCAGGGTCTGGCAAAGCAGCATCTCAGACAGAGTGTGTTTAGCCTCTCAAACACAGCCTGCACCTTATCCTCATTTCTTGAGGTTAGTCTGGTCATCTGCACCACCTGGAGTGTATCCTGACTCCCCACAACCCTCCTACAATTTCAGAGGTGAAAAGCAGAACTGTGAGTCCATGTTTGGGAAAACCTGCCTGTCTGGTGAGTGGAGAGAGAAGCTTAATCTGCTTAGCTTAATGAAGAGAAGGTGAAGACGTGACGTGACTGCAATCTGTTAAGTACTACCACTGGGAGACGGCTTTTTACAGTGGAGGGCTTTTTAATCCGTCAGACAGGCAGAATGAGATCCAGTGGACGGAAGATGAAGGCAGGCAGATACAGACTAGAAATAAAGTGCATTTTTTTTGAAACAGTGAAAGCAGTTAGCCATTAAAGAACCTATGGAGAGATGCACTAGGTCCCCCAGCTCCTGAAGTCTTAAAACCTGGTTATGTTTGAAATGATAGGTGTCACTGTGTCTGAAATGAGGGGAACCTGCTAGAATTTCACACCACAGAGAAACTAGGATAGCTGGTTTATAAAAGACCCACTTAAAAAAAAATCCATGAATTTATCTTTGCTTCCTAAAGGCTTCTAAACGTCTGTTTAATATCTGTTGCCTTCCGGCCATGAGTTGTGCATCATGCCGTTACACACATTCTCCACGGGAGAACGTTAATCAGGCTCTTAATCACTTGCACATACTCCTCCTTTCTCGCTTCAGTTTTCAAGGGCCCTACGGTAACCGTGACCTCCACTCCACGCCTGTATGTGTCCAGAATAACCTGCCTCCTCTTGCAGCCCACCTCCATGCTCTCTTCTTGCACTGTTTTCTCCCCGCATCTCTTGGGCACAAACGTTCCCTGCCTCTCCCCTGGATCTGCTCAGAGGCTGCAAATGCGACTCAACCCAGCCAGAACATCTGGCTCCCAGTTTGGAACGTGTTTCTCCCCATTTTCATGCTTGCTGGGGCCTGGGGAGGATCTCTGTGCTGCTCAGGCTCACACCGAGTCCCAGATGCCTCTCCAGCCCCCACCTGGAAGCAATTGTTCTGGCCAAGCTGCTACACTCTGAATAACTGAAAAAGTTCCCACAAGCAAAATGGTCTTGCTGGCATCCATCTGGTGACCAAAGAGCCACACAAGCGCTGTCAAGAGAATCGAGGACTTTCTCTCCTAGTTACCACAGTCATGGCAATGCCATGTCCTATGGGCATTTTCCATTCTTGTTGGCACACTGAGCACCTGCCAGAGACCTTGTCCAAACCCTTTGAGAAACTTTGGCAGTCCAGCCCTGAAGCCCTTCCCCAGGGCATGATGGGCTTGTGCAGTAACGCATGCAGAAACGCATGCACCAGTTCCTGCCCTGCCCCAACTTTCCCAATGACTGCCAATGGTCTGTCCAGTTCTCTAGCTCAAACTCTCGGACATCCACAGGATCTTAGCACGGCAGCATTCAAGCCAGTGCTCAGTCACACCTGAAGGATCAACCTTTGGCCAGAACTGCAGTCTTTTGGATTATCCCAGCACACGCTTTGGCCAGCATATGTCAGATATATCCCATCATTTCAGCAGCCTCATACACTGCTGAATTTCATTCTTCCGTCTCTCCTGCACAGCCAGGGCTACCTCACCTCTGCTCTCTCATCACTGCCATCTCTATAGTGTCACATTCCCCCCCCATAATGACTTTCCTCATCTCATCAGATATCATGGAGTCCCACCAGATTTTGCTCTTCCCCTTTTAAGCATGGTTTGTAATGGGAATGGGGCTTACGAGACCACATTGCTGGTAACATGTGGGTTTGTGTATAGCATCCTATAACTCATTTTTAAGTCATTGGCCACTTTCAGCCAAATTTGGCAAGGATTGGAGGGCTCCAAGATAATAAATTTGCTTATGTTTCTTGAAAATAGGGGAATGCATAGAAGAGAGAAACCTTATTAAAAACTGCCAATGTAGAAAAATCAATGGACAGAGTTATATTCCTCATTAGACTCCGGAGTGGAGTATCCACACAAGATGGAGAAAACACAAAGAGAAGTGTCAGAAATGCCCTGGTATCCTGGAAATTGCTTCAGTTCACATGATTAAGCACCAGAGAATTTGACTGCAAGGCACAGGGGAAAGCAGTCTTTGTCAGCCTTGATTCACCCTTTTCTTCAAGACCTCCACTGAAGACCCACGTTTTTTTTCTCCTGGAAACCACGGAGCTAGGACTGGGGTGCCAGCACTGGAGACTATGTTTGCTGAGGCTGTTGGTGAAGGATCCTCCCATCTTGAAGACATTTAACTAGCAGGAAAAGCACATTTTCCAGGTTCCTCTGGAGTTCCCTCTCCACCTGCAAAGCAGATATTTCACCCCAGGCGACTGGGTGGTGTGCTGAGGAGTAGAGAAGGAAAAGAATTCACCAAAAGGGAGACTGGGAGTTTTCCCTCTGCAGGGATCCCGTAGGTGTTTGGAGGTTTTACTACATGAGGAAAGCTTGTCTGCCAAGAGCAGAGGGAAATCCAGGGACTGGGGATTCCTGCCTTGTGCAAAGCCACTCCAGCAGGATGGTGCTCGCAGGGCAGAGCTGGAGAGCTGAACAGTGGGTCCAGCAAAGGCAAATACAGCCACCGGGACTTACAAGTCATCCCCGCGGGGTCATTGCTCTGACACTAGATCAGGTGTGGCTGTACCATGCCCCCAGCCTGACCAGGATGCGGGGAGCACAGAGTGCTCCGAGACACGCAGCTCCCATTGCGTGCAAACATGCTCTGCGCAGCTTGGACAGCCACTGGGGTCCTGCTCCTTCGTAATGACCTGGTGTTGCGAGTGGCTGTGACATGGCTTCTGGCCACATGCTGGCCCCACTTGAGGCTGATCCTTGGGCTTCTCCTTGGATTTATCCAGATGCCCAGTAATTCCCTTGTCTTGGCTGCTCCTGGGATGGCGTGCTCTGTGCTGTCATGCTTTCCCAGTGCTGCCCCAGGGGTTTTCAGCCACGCTTGGGTTTAATCTGTGCAAAGCCAGGGCATGCCACACAGAAAAGCAGGGCCAAAGACTCAGCCAAAGACTCAGGCCAAAGACCTCCAGTCCTTGGAGGAGGAGAAGAAACTAAGCAGGTGCGAGGGGAAGAAAGCGCAAGCGCTGGGCATTACTGCATGAACCCCATTTCTCCTGCCTCCTGCCCTCAGCACGACAGCTTGTCTCCGGACTCCAACACCAACACTGCCATCCTGTGCTTGAGCAGTCCTAGCCTGAATGCTGCAATGCCCTCATGTCCCCATCCTTCACATGAGCTCTCCCCGGGGACTGTCAAATCTACTTGTCCTGATGCTGACACCTATTAACAGCACGGCTCGGGCACTGCTGGGATAGAAATACGGCGGGGACCGCATCGGCAGCCAAAGACACTGTGCAGGAGAGGTTGGTGTGCGAGGCTGCATCGGTGTGCATTTTGCTGGCATACGTAAACTCGCCCTGCCCGAGCAGAGAGCAGCTGAGCTCCGGGCCTGCTGTGTGAACCAGAAACCACCCAGCTGCCTTTAGCTCTGCTGAAAACCTATACTCCCTCCTATCGAAGACTGCCACTCTTTCCAGGCACAGCCAGAGCCTTTGTCTCAGCCTGCAGAGACCGTAGCTATAGCTGGGAGAGGCACTGGTGTACAGCCCTCTACGTGGAGCCACCAGAAAGAGACTCAGAGTCGCTGCAGCAGCGAGAAAGCGGCACTGCTTGATCCCCAGGGCCTTTGAACTCCGTTGTCAATCTCCACTTTGCGCCCTCCTGCTCGGAGAAAGAGCATCAAAAGGTGGCAATTGCTACGTAGGAAAAGGAGGAGGAACGGCTGGTAAGCAGAGAGCGCTGAGGCTCCCAGCAGCAGCGGGAGGAACGGGAGAAGATAAACAGGAGTGCTGGGAAGATAAACAGGAATGACTTTCAAAGGGAAACTGGCAGGGTATTGTGCATGACTTTCCACTTCTTCTTACCTACCCAGGCTCCCTGTTCGCTCAGTGACACTTACAGCAGCCTCCTGGAAACAATTTTTGCACCAAATGCTGCTGCCTTCCATTTTTCCGGGGCTGTCACAGCTGCAGTGGGAATAGGAGGGGAGGAGAGCCACAACCACGTCACGTTGCTGGGGCCATGCTCAGTGCCCGGGCAGGACTAGTGGGGATAGGGGAGAGGGAGCTCTCTTTTCACTTTCCCAGTGAAACTCCAGCTGGCTTTATTTCCCATTACACCACTGCTTTGAAAAGCCAGGCTGCAGACACAAATTTGCTACTGTGGGGTTACTCCTCCAGAAGAGGTTGCTACATAAATGCATTTATTTTAATGAGAAAACAAGCAGTATGGAAGGCTTTATTCTGAAACTCAGGGAGATACAGAAGCTTGTCAAAGAGGGAGAAGGCATGAGGATGACCTGAACCAGTGCCAGCCAGCCCCAGCTGCTGCTGGGTTTGGGACCCGGGTGTTGGCCTATGCCTGTTTTTTCAGACCAGGAGCAGGGTCTCTAGGGTGGGATGGTCCACCTGGGCCCCAGCTATGGTTCTTTAAGACACCTTAGTGTAACCAGTTGCAAAAGAACCAGGTGCCATCGAAAACCAGGCATGAATACACTTGCGGGCATCCATGCTCATTTGAAGATAATAGTTTGAATAAAGCCCCAGGACACAATGAAGAGTCACTTAATGCCAAGGAGACTATGATCTATTGGACAATGAGGCTCATTAAAGGGAAGGGCTGGCAAGCTAGAGAGAGTGAAAAACTGCATTTCCTGGAGCTGAACTTCCTAAAAGGACCCATATCCAAAGGCAGCATGTTCTCCTTTGACAGCCCTTATAGGCTGGGATGTAGAGGATGTGGGTGAGTCATTATAATCTTTTTTTCCCCTTAGCAGATAAGGAAACTGAGGCACAGGCAGCCAATTAAATGGAGATAATCAGTGCATTTCTGAGAGCTAATGTGGAGACACCCAAACTTCTCTTCCAGGCCATAAACATCTGTAGTTAATGACAAAATGTTAATTACTGGCAATCAGCTAATGAGGGTAAAAGCTGAACTAATTTTCTGCTGCCTGAAATGCTACTCTAGACCGTGTTTTGCCCGTCAGCTGAACTGCTATTTAAAAAGAGGATGAAAAGGAAAAGGAAAAAAAAGCATTTTGGCACCTCACTCTGCCTCCCCTGCCAGACCAGATTAGTGCGGGGGGGAAATTCTCTGGTGCAGACAAGCCCTAGTTCATTCTCCTGTGTCAGGCAGTGAATCAGACATGAGCCGAACACCGGGCTGAGGGGCCCTGCTGCCCAGTCCTGCCTCCCACTGAGATCAGCTCAAATGACTTTATGCAAGGGTGGAAATCCTGGTTTTCCTTATGCTCAGTAGAGACTCTGAGAAACTCTGCTCTCCATAGAGGGACAGGGTCAATTTGCTGCCCCTCTTTTCACCCACCATGAGGCTCAGCCCCACTCAGCTACAGCATGGGGCAGGTCTGAATCACCCCCCCTCTTGCATTTAGAAGCAGCAGCTGGAGATGATGCTCCTGGAGCAGTAAGCCAGCATGTATTGCTGCTGTGCATGAGTAACCAGCGGCTATTCTGGAGGAGGCTGTGCACTACCATTGGGCAGAATGATTCATCTGTATGTCATGGACATGGTGGCAATAGCCCTGTAACAAAAGGCAGAGCCATGGGGTAATTTGTCATTATGGTGACTATCAGCCTTGGACTGATCAGCCTGGGTGGTCACATCTCCAATGTATGCAATAAAACCTCTCCATGATACCAAGGAGGGAAAGACACCAAGTTGGATTCACTGAGGATCTGGCCCTAGTGGGGACCCTGAATCAGTATATTGTACAAAGTGGTTTTGGGGTTATGGAGATGTTTAATAAAATCTTCCACAGAGAGCTAGGGTTTGGAGGTTAGCCATCAGTGTAGCCTATGGCACAGTAAAAATGACTTTGGCACTGTGCTTTACCCTGTCCTGGCACAGCAGGTTCACAGTAGCTCCATGCTCTGCGACCAGAAATGCCAGGCTCATCCTCAAGCAGGATGAGCAGCTAAACGTCCCTTATCCTCTGATCCAGTTGCCAGGGGCAGCTGCCTCTAAATTCATTGGCAGCTATCTCCAAAATTCATTTTTAAATCTGGTATTTCAGATCAGTCCCAAGCCCTCACTTACAGCCCGCATCCCCAGGGACTGGTCTGTAGCCCCTTTCCTACATGCCCATCAAATCAGGTTTCTCATGCAGCACATCGAGGCTGCTCTCCCGCGAGCCCTTCTCCGCACCCCTCGGGGAGCCCATGCTGGCACCCAAGCGGCTGCCGCATCTCCAAACCCAGCGTGTGCTCTCAGGCACTAATGCCAACAAATGTGTTTTCTGCCCAGCTACCAACCAAAGGAAAACCCTCCTGATTAAGCCGATTCCCAGCTTTTTGATAAAGCTCACTCCTTTGCAGACTCACCTCCCCACTGCCGCGACGCTGACAGTCAATCGACTTCTATTGCTGGTGCAATTAATTCCATCTCCCTTTGGAGCCCCAGTTCACCGCATGCAGGGAGAGCTATCACATTTCATGCTCTAAAGGGCTTAACACCCCTCTACACACACATACAGCCACACACTAGGAGGTGGCCGGCTGGGTGATTTGAAACAGACTGAAGGAATGGGAAACAAGCGGGTTTCCTCATAGATGAGGCCACCCTAAATCAGATTTAGGGGGTGAGAGAACAAAGCAAACGCAAGCTGCTCCTGTGCAGCGTGACACACACTCGCTGTAACACACCTAAGCCTTTTACCCAGGTCAAGGCTGCATCCACCCCACAGACCCCGGGGGTGAGGTTACCTGAGCTCTGCATTTTCTCACCTGGGCCATTTGTAACTTGTTTTCCAAGCCAGAAGCTGCTGCAGTGTCCCGGCAGTCCTTTCCCCCATTAAAAGCTACCTGCCTTGCAAAGGGGCCAGGTGGAGGGGTGGCTGGGGGCCACAAAGCAGAGGACAACAAGTATGTTTAGGGTTCAGCTCTGCAGAGAGCTTCCTTCACCTTGGCACTTAAGGCTGGGGGTCCAGCTGTGCATGCTGAACCGGAGCGGGATGTGGCACTTCCAGGGATGGCTGTGCCAGCCCTGAGCTCGGGGAGCTACGGTGAGCCCAGGGATGGCTCTGCCACCAGCAGGTCCCTGCAGCTGGCTCAGCTGCTCGGTATGAGGTTGTCACCTCATCTGCAAGGGACTTGGTGGCTTTGAGGAGGCAGCACAGAATGACTGGTAGAAAATGCATTTAATAAAAATGTGGAGCATTTTCCACATGCTTTCATCCAAGGCTGTCCAGGTGCCATGCAACCTTTAATACGCCAAGCATCCTAGTTCCTACCAGAGCTAGCTACTCTCGTTTGTATTTCATATACAGGGGAAAATGAGGCACAAGTGGGGTGAAGGGAGCAGCTGCAAAATGCAGGAAGATGGGATGTGCCAGGGACACTGGCTCTCCAGCAACCAAACCTGCCCTATTAAGCAACCCCAGAAGCTGGGAAATGCCCTTTTACTCTGGCAAGGGGATCTCCATGTAGGTAGCAGCATTTTGTAAGCCAAGCGAGTGAGGACACGGGGAGGCAGAGCAGAGAGGCAGGACCGGGGCTGGGCAGCCCATGCTGGGGCCGGGCATAGGATGGAGAGCGGGGCAAGGGGGTGGCAGAGCTGCCTGTCAGGGTGTCCCATTCCTGGCTGCTTTGAGTCCACACTCAAAGCCAGGCTATCCCACCACACAGGGTGCCTGGAGATGCGATGCTCAGACATCATCCATGCGCTGCAGAGGGAGAGCCCCGGCCAGGGCCAGGCAAGCAGCAGGCAGCTGGGAAGGAACAGGGAAAACAATCTTTGAGGGGAAAAAAAAATCACTTTGGGTCACAGCAGAGATGGCTACACCTGAACTGAAAATCACAGGTGTTTTGTTCCATCCCATGAATAGGTGCAGAGCTCATCTGGAGGGTGGGTGATGGGTTTCTCTGCACTCAGCACTCCCCTGGGGGGGGGCTTAAAGGGGGAGACCAGTTTGCTGCTGAGCCCAGGACTGGGAGCCAGCACTGCCCTGGCACCAAAACCCAATTCCTCTTCATCTTCTGCAAGACTCTTCCAAGCAGCTCCAAAGCTCCCCAAATTCAGCACATTTCCCAGCAATGCCACCGTCCTCCGGGATGATGCCACAGAAAAATACTTCTGGACTACTACTGTCAACAGCTCCCCAGGTGACTGTAGCAGGAAAATCCTATGGGTCACTTTAGCTTATGATATTCAGGCTGCATTTTACGAACGTGCTGTCTCCAGTTCAGCTCAGCGAGAGCAAACAAACTGCGTGATTGGCGTGCATGGGTTGCTGCACCTCTCGCTTCTCCTGCATTAGCACAACATGGCTGGTGCACCCGATGCTGCAAGATCAAGTTGATAACTACTATTGTTATTATCTTTATTAATCAATAATAATATCCTTATTTCCTCTTGTGGGGCTTCCCAGCACATCCTTTCTTATTTATCCTCTGTCTTATTTACGTCCCAGGCTTGCAATTAGATCTGGGTGAGTGGCTGCCGGCACTGACCCGGCTGCTGACGCCCAGCCACACTCTGGCAGACAAATCCCTTTCAGGGCAGGGATGATTCGGCTGACTTCAATCAGCCTGCCCACGAGGACGGAGCCTCATGGAGCTGGGGCCAAAGCCATCAGCTCCTCTAGGCAGCTCTGTCTGAGCTGAAAGGGCTGTAAGTACCTAACGTCCCTCCAGGGAGACACAGAGACATCTGCTGCAGCTGTAAAAATATATAAAATGAGGCAAGGTTAATAGTGGCTATCTCGGGCATGTGCGTGTGTGTCTCCTTTTTTCATACTATCTGAGGGCTGTGTAATTGTCGATGCCTTTACCTTGACAGTCTCCCCAATGAGAAGGGACAGCACGGTGTCCCCAGCACCCAGGCGGGAGCTGGTGTGTGGGCAGAGACTCGCTGGAGGACGCACAGAAGGTCTCCGGTGGAGCAGGGATTTACACCACGTGCTTCCAAGTGCCAGGTGAGAGGTTTCATCTCGGCACCATCCTTCCTTCTTTAACCAGCCTGTATGCCACTCCCTGGCGCTGCATTCATTCTCTTTCTAATGAAACCTGTTGGTCCTACCCTGCCTGGCAGCGCCACTTCAAAAACCACAGCAAATTCCTGAGCTAAGCCATGTTTGAGCAGTGAGAAGCGACCTCGCCACGAGAGAGCTCTTGCTCTGAGAGAGAACAAAACTCGTTCCGCCTAATTGCTCCTGGCAGCGCGCTCTGCCGTAACAAAGGTGGGACCACGGTGGCAGGGGAGGGCAGTGCTACTCCTTTGCGGTGAGCCTCAAAATCCATCCTTTTGTGCTAAAAGCACAATGCGAGGCTGGGCTCCCTCCTTCAACTCGCTCACGCTGTGGAGAGCCACGCCTGCTCTGAGCCAAAATCTGCCTTGCACACACACCCAGCTCTGGGTGCTGGGAGGAGGCTTGTCTCGCTTTATTTTTAATTTTATGAAAAGCCTAAAATACATCATGAGTGAGAATTTACATCGTGGAAATGCTTTTTCATAGACCCTTTGTACTCTTTGTTTCATGCGCCCAGTGGGCTTTGCAATAGTTAATTTTGCCTCCCAGCTCCCGGGAGGGAGGGAGGGATGGAAGGATGGAGGGAGGTGTTACTATTCGCGGTTTGCAAATAGAGTGGCGAGGTGGATGGCTGAGAAATGAAGTCTGTGGCCTGACGGTGCTTCTCGAAAGCATTAGCACACTTCCTTCCTTCTCACCTGCTGGCACAGTGACATTTCACACTTCTGTTTGGGTCTGGCTCTCTGGAGACCTCGCAGCCATTCCCTAATGCCTCTCCTTTCATGGTAACTTGAGTAAGAGTCAAAGCCCATGCCGAAATCAGGAAAATGGTTCCCCTGCAAACCTGACGTCTGGTACCAAACCCCATGCAGAGGCCGGGAAAGCTGTCCCTGTCCAGGGACAGACAGGCTAGTTGTGGCACCTGATCCAAACTCAGATAGTGTAGGAGAATGGGAGGGAAATTTTAAAAGAGGAAATCAGTAGCAATTTAAAGGAATATGAATTAACTATTTCACACTTTAGAGTGTAATGTGGAGGCTGAAGGCCTGAGTTCGGTTAAATAAACGACTTTGTGGACACAAAGGGTCTCAAGTAGCCTAGACTTGCGGGCAGGCTAGAAATCAGTTGAGATTTCCCAGCCATCCCCAGCGCAGGGATGCTGAGGGCCTGTCCCCAGCAAGAGCAGGGAGGGAAGAAACTCTCTGTCTTCTGGTGCTGGGTATGCTCAGGAGATACGGGGGTTGCCTGTGACGGCCAGACCTGGCCAGGTGAGCCCACGCTGCCTTTCCAGAGCTGTCCTTTTCGCCCGGGCCCTCCGCTGGGACAGCCTGCATTTTGGCATCGCTTTCTCCCTTGGCAAAACAGGACCAGATTTAAAACCTTTCACCTGCTCCCTTGAGGGAGAAAATAAGCAGCATTTCAAAGCATGTTTCAGGTGACCACACTGAAGCCTTTTGGTAGCTGAACCTCACAGACAGAAACCAGCATCCACAGGAAGGTATTTTCTCTTGAAAAAAGGTGCTGCAGTGAGGTAGGGATATATCTCTTTTTTTTCTTTCTTTGAACATCACAAATGAACTCCATTAAGCAGTGACTGAGCAGACAGCACTGAAAACAAACACCAAATTAAGCACGCCCACTTTACGGGGAGAGGTTTTGCCTGCCTTCTCCTCCCACACTCCTGCCAGGGAGGAAGGTGAAGATGAAGGGGGGGACCTGGGAGGACCATTTCTGGAGGCTGGGCTGGGAGAGCTGCTGGCGGGGGCGGGGGGATGTGCAGGTGAAGGAGATATGCCAGAGGGGAAAGAGCCCTGTGTGAGGACAGTCACAAGTGTGATGAGTTGGCAGTACTGAGCTTGGAAGGGCTCTGGGAAATGGGGGTGTATGAAGGGTGCTTCCAAGTGTGGCTCTGAGGTGACAGTCACTGGGGGTGGAGGACTGGGATGCCCCAGCGAGACGGACTGGGAAGTAATAGTGAAGGTAAAGGGCTTGATGAACTGGGAGCAGGGGTCAGACGTTACGCTGGAGGGACCTGGGATGACCTGCAGTAAACCAGGTTGGTCAAAGAAATGCTTTATTGTTCCTGGCTGCTTTTCCCTCCTTCCTCCCTGACAGAGAAAGGGTGGCAGCAGTGCTGGGATGGGCATGGGCACACAGTTTGTCCAGGCGCTCCAGGGTCCCATAAGCGGGACAGGTTTGGAGGAAATTATTTCCATCTCTGCTGGGAGGGAGGGGACTGGGCGAGAGAGGCACCAAACTCAGCCTCATGATCACCAGAGTGGGAGTCTCACCGTGGGAGCTAAGCAGACCTCAGAGTGTGGCTCTATCACCAGTCCCACTCTGCTGCCGCCCCCAAGGAGGACAGAAGGGACCTTCAGTCCAGGTCTGAGCACCAGGTCTGAGGGAGAGAGGAGGGAAAGGCAGGAGAGCCATGCTTGGAAACAAGGAGAAAAGTGAGTAGTGGCGAGTCTGCTGGGGTCCATGGGGTGAGACAAGCAGGATGATAGGGGAGATTGGGGGATATGCAGGGGCCATGTCAGTGGTAGAGGTAAGGCAGGTGGTGGACATATAGCAGGTCTATCCAGCCTTTTCCAGCTCCAGTTTTCACTGGTTCTACATTAATTTGATCTTAAAAGTATAGCAGGTGAAGGATGGAAGCAGCAACCCCTGCAACATGAGTGGGAAGCTGGGCACAGGCACCTCCTGGGCATTAGTGATGCACCGACTGCTGCCACCGGGTCAAGAGGCCATGGCTTTGCTGTGCTCATTAGGGCAGGCTCTCATGCTGGGCCAGCTCAAGCGTTTAAAGGTCAATAAGACAGAAGTCGGGACACCACTGAGATGGCTGCAGGCATATTCGCATCTGAAGGCAGGCAACTGAGTGGGTGCATATCTCTGCGTGTATAAAAATCTTCTCCCCCCCCGGCATCCTTCTCCAGAACAAGAAGTCTAAATCCTATGAGCAATGACATTGCAAACACTTCTCAGTCCCCTCACCCTATGGTTTTCGTAGAGTTGCAGAATTTAGGCTGGGAAAGGTCTCTGGATTTCTTTAGTCCAACCTTCTCCTCACACCAGGGCTAGCTTCAAGGTTACTCAGGGCTTCGTTTAGCTGAACCTTGAAGATCTCTGACTGAGATCCTACCATATCTCTAGGCCCTTGTCTCAGGGCTGCACCGCTCTCACAGTGAAAGTTTGCTTCTATATATCCAACAAGCGTTTCCCTTGCTGCAACTTGTGCCATTGCGTCTTGTCCTTCGCTGTGCCCCTCTGGCCCTCGGTCTCTATAATCTGACTTTAGGTCGCAGAAGGCAGCAGATGTCCCCTTTCATCTTCTCATTGCCAGGCCGAACAAGCCTAACTCCCTCCACCTCTCCTCACCCATCATGGGGTCCTGCCCCTTGACCATTTTAGCAGTGCTCCCATGGACAGGCCCCAGACTGCCAATCTCTCTTTGGTACTGAGATTGTAATTTCAGCCTGGTCTTTGGGCACTAAGAAAGAAATCTCTGAAATTACAGCCTGCAACCACCTCACCATACACAGCCATAGTATAGTCCTTCTTCCCAGGTTGGCCAGAAGACATTGCATCCCTAATCTGGGAACAATTTCAGCCTCACTAGGGAAAAACTGCAAAGTATATGAGAATGAAAATAGCATGGCTCCATGCCTACAAGTGCCACTGGTTTTCCTTTTCCTTTTCCTTTTCCTTTTCCTTTTAAAAGGAAAGTAAGGGAAAAAGGGGCTCTCTCCTGGGACAGATATTCAGATGTCAGGCCAGGTAGGGAACTTGTTTTCTTGAAGAGCTGAGCCCAAGTATGCTTTATCTCACTGGGTTGAATTTAGAATAATCCCCTTGAGATTGCTGTGGTATATCTTCAAATGCCTTATACTTCATTGTTGCTAGAAGGAAGTTGCTAAATTCATGGTATCGGGATGCAATTCCGTGCACAGTTTATGCCTGTCTGTGCTGCCATCTCCCCCTTCGCCTTGCCCTCCCAGGTGCGCTGCCGTGCCCCTTCACCAGTGCTGTGTTGGTGACCGAGTGGTCAGATCGGGGAACTGATCCAACTGAAAGCTAATCAAAATTTAAACAACAGTTGATTCTTGTTGGATCAAGTCCCTGGCTGCATGGTCACTGGTGCTAGAGCTTGGAAAGGGTGGAAATGCAGAGCTGAGGTTGCTGCTCACTATGGCTGCATGGGCTTAGGTTGACTCAGCTTGCTCATGAACACACACCACCAAGAGACCAGAAAGTCATCTGTACGCTGAGGGAAGGTCTGTAGATTAGACTGTGCCTTCTCTCAGTGACACTCACCTCTCCTTCAACTTCGGTGACACCTTTTTTTTTTTTCCCTTGGGAATGTCCCTGCTGCTCCTGGCTCAATTGCTGAGCAGGGAGACACCGTGCTGGGAGGACACAGTTTCTGAACTGACTTTAGCCTGACTTTGTTCAGGACATTTCGCTTTCCAGCATTTCATGTCTTGTTCCATGCAGCCTTTCCCCCGAGCAACTCGTTTGTGCCAGCCCAGCCTAGCCATCCCCACTCCTCATCCAGCCCAGCCCTGTCACCTCTCCGAAGCCCCCAGCACGGTGTCAGTCTTCATTAGCAGAGGAGTGTGGGGTTTTGCTGATATAATTTCCCAAGTAGTCTGGCTGCTTACACAGTCCTAGTGGAGCAAAGGCACTCCAGGACTTCCCACTGGGGCCCTCGCTCTGGCATCCTTGACCTCAGCTGAGGTACAGGGCTCCCTGAGGTCTGTCCTCCTGAGGGTTTTCTCTCAGGACAGATGCACAGAAATATCTATCACCATCCTACAACCTGGCCCAGCTCCCTCTCTAGAGGGCATCTCTGACCTAGAAGTTTCAAGGAGATCTAATTCTTCTCTATTTTAAATATCCAGACATGTCAGTGTCAGAGGGAGATGCATCCCTCTTAATCCTTCCCAACAGTATTAACTAGACAAATCAGGAAGAAATTAATTAAGCAAAAGAAAAAACAGGCTGAATACCTGGGAAAATGTCTTGACACTGAATCACCTTATGATAATCTCTTAGGGACTTGGGGGAGGCTGTGGTTCTCCGGCATTTGAAAACAAGTGCGGAAAAGCAACAGAGAAGCGACGCGTCGGTGCTGGAAGGTAAGAACTAGAAACAGAACAACAGGCCTTTGATATCTGTGACACTGCTGGAAGAAGGATAGATTCAGCCAGCTCAGATTTTGAAAAATCCCAATAAAGTAAATTCTTTAAGTACAAGCCAAGCCTATGAATAAGATAAATCTCTTCGTCACTTTGCCAGTGATATCCTTCTAATCTCATCCTTCCTCAACGATGCTGCTCAGAGAGTGAAACACTTTGCATAAATGGGTTTGCTGCTCAGAGCAATCACTCATGCCTCCCACTCGAACCCCAGGATTAGAGAAGTCCCCCGGATTAAGGCTGTTACTATTTTGAGGCCAGGGTGAACCAGCTAAGCAAGGGCTCAAGGGAACTTTCAAGCAATTGCAAGAGAGAGAGAGAAAGAAGGAGAGGTGAATGGGAGGCCACCACCATCTCGGGGAAAAGCACGTCCCACACTAGTCTTGAACTATACTTAAAGTGCTTTACAAACAGAAACGACCCAATAACAAGGAATTATCAACATACCCACGGGAAGGTAACAGTAACTGAAGGGCCAAGCTGACTTAAAAATAAATGACATTGAACCGGCGGTGCCATTTCCAGAGATGCTGAGTGCCATGCTCCCCAGCAGACATCTGTGGCTGCTGAGTGGGCCCAGCAGCTTGAAATTCAGAGCCAAGGTCTGCTGAGCTGTCCCTCCCAAAACAGAGATTGGAAATGACCTGCACAAGGTTAAAAAGTGAGCTGGGAACCAGAGACAGATCTCCCGAGCTCCAATGCCCCAGAAGCGTGGTGGAGCCATTTACCCCCAAATAAGGAGAGCCTCAACACCACCAGCTCATATTTCAGAATTCAGGTCACTTTATGGAGGTGAAAAGATCATTCTGGATGCCAAAAAGAGGAAAACCATGCCTATTCATTCAAATTACACCTAAGACCACTAACAACTGTTTGCCTTTTGCTTACTGTTCCCTCATAGCACAGTCACACATGAGAACTGTTCTCAGTACTACTTAGGTAGCATGTACTGTAATAATGTAATCCCTTAAAATACAAGAGCTTTCCTTATAATCCATGCACGTGTAAACTCTGACAAATATTTCATATATTTTTATCACACCAACATGAAATAGTTTTAAAGTCTCTGACAGACACGTGAATTTTCAGAAGTGCCTGTCACACGTTTACTACGTCAATCCCCAAGAATTGCTCCCTCTCACTATTTCTCTGTGGAGACCCTCTCTGCTGATGCTATCACCTCCCCATGGGAGAGTTTCCAGCAGCACTTACAGCTGGATAATGGAAAAGGGAAAATATTGACTCCTCAGAAGCCAGAGGAGTTTTGCTGTTAGCAGCATCAGACTGGACTTTTGGTGTTTTGCCAGAAGAACAGTCCTCTCACATGCAGTTTCTGCCTAGGTTTGCAAGAACAGCTTCTCTGGGCTTCAGTTAATTAAAATAGAGTACGTCTTGCACAACTTTTGAATTCTATTTCTGTGAGAGAGTTGCGGGGCTGCAGGCTGTCCGTCACACCCTGCGTGTCCCCCGTGCCAAGACTGTAGTTTTCTATTTGACTGTAAATCATCCATTTTAATTAGATGTAAGACAATTATTATTGGTTTTTAGTGAGTCATTTTTCTCTCAGTAATTAGTAGTTGTCAGTTCAACTTAGCCCAGTGCTGGTGTAACCCAGTGACTTCAAGGCTGTGTTTAAAATCTCTTTTCTCCCACACAGCAGCTCATCATAAACAATATCACTTTTCCTGCCTTGTCCACTGGAGCTGTGTTGTGCTGTGATTATCTCAAAAACTCCCAGCCAGGCCAGCGATGAGGAACACTTGCTGTCTGAGCACAGAAGGGACTGCCCGACAGGAGAAGAACTTGGCCAAGAAAAGGCAGCTCACCTCCTTGACCCTATTTCATTGATATATGTTTCAAAGCCTGGCTGTGTCTGTCTCGCTATAAAAATGTCAGACTGTCTCTAACACTTATTTTTGCTCGTCGCTTCAGCGTGGCCTTACTTGGCAACTTCTCCCATCTGTTTACTACTTTTCAATGCTGTGCATGCATTTCCAAATTGCTGTTTACTTATAATAATGCGAATATAGAGCACCGAGCTTTGAAATGTTTTAGGTGTTTTATAGTTGAGCGAGGATCCCTTACAGCTTTCCTAGGAGGAAGTGAAAATTTCTAGTCCTGCTTTACGGCAGCATGAAAGGGCCCTATGTATCACTACAGGTGAATCCAGGCCCAGACGGTCTATATCTAGATGTAGTACCTATATGTGCACTGGGTATCTGTGTTCCTGTATAATTGATGGAGGACTAGTCAATGCTGACAGTGGAGCCCCAGGAGTGAGTCAGCTGAGCAAATGTAGGTGTCTAGCTTTCCAGCTCCACTGACTGTATTGACTAGGGGCACAACTACCTACCTCGAGATGTTTTCCACTAAGAAATCATTGTGTGGGCATGTGTCAAGCTCTTGATTTTTCACTGCCTAGACACCCAGTCCACATGCAGACACCTACATTGCAACACTCGCACCTCAACATTGAGGTGTCTGCAATCCGGAGCTACGTTCCACCTCGGTGATGTGCCCAGGATCACGGCTTATTTACAAAGCTCGGAGGAGAAGCTGAGATCCTTGGGTTGCTGCTCATCCTCCTTTGTCCGCTTGAACTGGAAGAGGAACCTCCTCTAGTCAAGCTGTCACCATGGGGGGAACTACTCTAAATGTGTCCTCTTACAGCCAGTGAGCAACGCTCCACCTGGGTTGGGACCTGTTTGTTATCCAGTGACTGAGCTGCCACCTTAACTCTAAAACCTGGGGTTTGCTAATACTGATCTCTAGGATAACTCTCATCTGAGAGGACTGTGTTTGCTGCTCAGTTCCCCACACCCTCCAGACTACCTTTTTTTCTCTAGCAGAAATGCAAACTGTGGCTCTGCAGAAAGCAGAGGTACTCCAGGCACTCATGGGGGCAGGCGATGTGGTTTTCCTCCATATCACGGTGTGATGTTTGCTTAGAGATGTCCTCACATAGGTTAAGTACTGCCCTGACCAGGAGGTTTTCTTTACTGCTTGTATTGTCCAGCAAGGGCTCCCTGTTTCTCAGTCACAGCCTTGACATCCCAGTGTCAGAAAGTGCTCAAGCCTAAACAAGCCTAAGTTCTTAACCATCATTATGTCTTGGATCTTTCTAGGTCAGCCTGCTTTCATGACCTGGTGAACCTCATAGCTGACCACTCAGATGGAAAGATCTTTTTCAGTGGGTGGACACAGAGCACTAGTATGGGGATTGAAAAAACAAAAGACACACAGGTCTGATCAGTGGGCCTCGGTGATTCAGCCCAGTCATGATACACTGCAAATCACCACGCTGCACTGGACATGCCACACACATGCTTCTGGGAGAAACAGAGTGCTGATCTATGAGTACAAATGTACCAGTAACAGTGAAGATTAGTCGCCTTCCAAAGGACCACACAGTTCTGCACAGGAACGTCCCTGGCTGGGGAGCTCTTCGTTGGTGCGTTGTGTCTCCAACCCTGCAGTGAGCTTAGCAGAGACCTCCAGGAAAGTGCCTTGCAGCAGCCTGAAACTGCTGCACCCGCTCAACAGCCCAGATGTGCACCATGCCCTCTGCAGGAAAAGCTGACCCACAAGGGACCGCTTCATCTCCTTCTCTGTCCAATCTGCCTCAGCCAGGTCACGTCTGCCTTCCACCGCACTGCTGCAAATACATGCACAGCAAGTCCCTGCCTAATAGTGAGCGCTGGGATCGGCGCACGCTGCGGCAGTGCACGATGGCTGGCTGCTGCTTCGAAATCATGCCCAGCCTTGAAAGGCAGAGGGGTCAGGGAGTGTGTTAGTGGGAACCCAGGTCCCTGACCTCCATGGTCCTCCGACCATCTCATGAAAGCCCCGGAGGGTGTGCAGTCTGGGAGTGGAGCAATCCACTGAAGATACCTACTTCTGATGCTGCTGTGCACATTTCAGCAGGGAAGAAAAACAGCTCAAGGCAATGTAGACACAGTAATTTAAAAGGAAACAGATTAAAGACAGACACGTGAGTGTAGCTGTGTCCCAGTAGTTATGCCATACGCATTTATAGGTAGATAGATATCTGGCAAAAATTCCTCCCTCCCCCTTAAAAGGATATAAATCGTGGGAAGGGCTATTATTCATCCTGTGGCCCACCCGTTACATCTGAAGCTGTGTCAGAGGGTTACCAAACAGTGTCGACTAGGACGACTTGTGGGTTTTATCTCACCATGGGGAATCAAATACCACAGGGCAGTCGGAGAAAGGGGATTCAAGGGGCGCATATTTGTCCCAGGCGTGGTTAAGGCAGGCCGAATTGCAGGGATCTGGATGGTTTTCCCGATCTCCATGTGTTCCTACAGCCTCTTTTTGACCCATCAGTATCTCCAGCATACAAATAGCTAAGTGCCTTAGGGGCATTAACCCAGGGGTAGAGACCTTGGCCAGTGCTGATGGCTGGTAAGTGTATGAAAATGCAAAACAGCTGTCAGTGGAAGTGAGTTTTGAACTCCAGGTTATTTCATTTCCAGCTGAGCCAATTTTCTCTTATTTTACAGGATACAGAGAGAACATACTCTCTTGTGCCTAAGCACCACTCCATGTCTCCGCAATACAACAGAACAAATAGCCTAATCAGGCCAAAATGCAGGGCATGCTGAAAAACTGGGAACATTCAGGATGTAGTTAAAGAAGGTGAAAACCTCCCCTGTAGCCTGGGAGGGCTGGTATTGCTGCTCTGATCACAGCGCTTAGGGGCAGAGGATTATCTGCTGAGAAAAGACAGAGAGTTACATTCCCCCATTGGAGAGACATCACCTGGAGAGGGATGAAGTTATAAATCCCATGGAAGGAGATACACAAGTGGGGAAAGGCAGAACTGGGAGTGATGCAAAGAAGCAAGGAGCAGATGAACGTCATTGGGCTCTTTTGGTGGCGGTGGCATCACCTGCAGGAGTGAATGAGTGAGGCTCCATCAGGTGCAACACAACCTTGTGCTGATCAGAGAAGCAGAGCACATGTTTTCCAGCTTCTTCTCTCCCACGATCATCCCCCTGCACCTTCTGTTTCACCAGAGAAACCCGATCTCAGCGGTCTCCTCACATCCATTACAGGGAAAAATAACTGGATCCAACCCAAACAAAAAACAGAGCCATGCTATGGTAGCAAACCTCCTGCCAGCTTCAGAGGAGATTGCAAGATTCGCCCTGTATGTTTCTGATCCTCCTAAACACACACAGAGCAGCTCGGTTACACACACACACACACATTTGTACGCCTTGTGTTTGCAAATAATCTCTGATGTGGAGCCTCTTGGACTGCTCTGTGGAAATCCATAAGCCTGTAGCCATCTCTGCATTCCCCTTGGTTTACCACGACAATAACATCTGAAGAGTCCCAGCAGCTTACTTCACTTTTCCACTGACAGACGCGCTTTGGCTGCCTCCGATCAAAGTTCCTCCTCTCGTTAAGTTGCACAGAATTATTTCTGATATTCTCCCCACCGTGCATGCTCACTTAACTCGTCTGTAGTCGCTCCCCTGGTCACCTGGCTCTGCACTCCAGTTGGGTTTGCTATAGTGATCAAGTGACACATGGGGTTCTGCAGGCTTGGGGAAGACATGCTGCCATCAGCCAACTACCAAAGATGCTGGTTCAGGCTTTCAGGCTGTCCTAGGCAGCTCTACATCAACCTCCTCCATGCCCATGCTGCCTGAAGGGCAAACGCCATCATTTGGCTGGGTGCAACTGCCCTGTTGTGAAGTGCCCTTGGAAGAGGCCAACTGAAATAACAGATCCTGGACTGTGATCAGCGGAGAAGACTCCAAAACTTTTACTATGCAGTTCCTTAGTTTTCTTAAATGTATAGTTTTCTGAAATACTCTAGTACTGCATTCAAACTTGCTAGGCTCAGCCTCTGCTGGCAGATGGATCTTCTTCTTGCCTTATTTTAAACAGAATGGAGAACAAAACCAACAGCAAACCCAGAAGTTCTCAGAGCAATGGAGCCAAACAAAGTGTAGGTTCCCTCTGATTTGTGCCTGTGAGTAAGGTGACTTCTTTGATGTCCCATAGGGGTGGACCTCTTAAGACAGTTCCTCTCCATGGCATCACAAACCCAATGTGCGGATATGCCCCACTTGGCTACGTATTTTCATGCAACTCATAAAAGCTTTTATTTATCAAAGGTGGCTGAATTTGGCAAAGAAGTTTAAGTGTCACTGAGTGTATCTCATGGACTTATAAACAGAACTTACATGGGTAAGTACTGTGGCTTAGAAAAGCAAGCTAGAAAGAGAGAAAACAATATTCTTCATTTTTATTAAAATACATCTTGGGACAGGTTTTGAACAGCTTTCCAGACAAATTAATTGAAGGCAGAAAGCAAAAATAGCCTGTAGAAGGGAGAATGACTGTGAGCTTCCAGAAAGCAGCATTTGTAACAGAATGCTTTTGTTTGTTATAAAGAGACTAATGGCTGTTTTGGTAGTCATTAGACAACGTATAATAAATTCCTGCTATATTGCATAATTTTAAAGATTCCTAATTTTTCAAAATCTGCTTTTGCAAAGTTGAAAACCTTAGTTACAGATCTCTTTTTGCTTATCCTTCTGTTCAATTTAAACAGAAATAGTTCTTGCTCAATCAAGCTTTTCTACAACCAGTATTTCTACATAAGACTCAGATTTTAAATACTGTCACCTCTTGGAGGTTTAGTGACTATTGGATCAAGAAGTGTCTTGGCTATGGCAAACAGAAATATCTGAACTTTTGCTATTATTAGCTATGTTCGTTCTCATTCTTCAATCTGTGGTGAGGTGGCTATTTTCCCTTGGTATTTATCTGACTACCATTACAAAAATCTCAGCCCCTGTCCAAATCCACCCTAGGGAGCTAGAGCAGACATTTAATCCTACCTTTTGCACAGCTCCTCCTAAAATCACTGTAAAGGCTAAGGGGAGATCTCATTGCTGTCTTCAGCCACCTCATGGAAAGGCACAGCAAGAGAGCCAGACTCTTCTCGAAGGTGCATGGTTATAAGACAAGAGGCAACAGACACAATTTGGAACACAAGAAATTCTGACTAAAAATCAGAAAAAAACATTTTCACCACGAGGGAGGTCAAATATTGGACCAGGGGTCTAGAGAGGTGAGTGGAATAACCATCCTTGGAGATATCCAGCTCTCAGCTGGACAAGGCCCAGAGCAACCTGATCTAGTCAGATCTGCTTGAGTAGGGGGTTGGACAAGATGACCCCCAGAGATCCCTGCATCCTAAATTATTCTGGGGTCGACCTGAGATATAACACTCAGAATTGCCACCTTCCCCCGACATTTGCATCATATGCCTGACCACACCTCCAAAGATATGAAGCTCTTGTCTAGCAATACCAAGAAAAAGTTAAGAGAAGAAATCTCTTGAATAGCTGCATGATGGGAAAGCCAGGGGCTCTCCTGCAGATTTTCGCACGTCTGCAAGAAGGGCAAGATATAAATCCATGAGGACTGGTAAAGGGAAAGCCTATAGCAGCTGGGCTGGGTCATGGCAGCTTAGCAAGCTGGATTTTAAGTAGGAGTCCTCACTGCAGGCTATGGGGGCTGTAGAAATGTTTTTTCTTAGAAATTATATAGCCATCTGCCTGTGAAAGAAATTTTCCAAACATGGGTTAAATATAGGTGACAGCACTTCTGCTTTCATATGTCAGAGGAGACTATGAACTGGTTTTTGCTAACTAGCTGAATCCCATGCATGTTTTCCTAGACTGTAAGTTTCTTGTTTTTAATCTGATGTGGAATAAAACTGTCTTCAAACACAGAACTTTTTCCATGGGAGTAATCTCTGCCAGCCAGCCCAAGAGTTTCTGAAGCTGGTTTCTAAGGATGCACACAGCACACAGTCCTTTCTGTGACAGAAAAGACAAAAGTTCATATGCAAAGACAGTTTCAGTTCTCTGATTTTCTCCCTTGGCACTGCAGCAATTTCCCATTGCTGGAGATTTTAAAATCAAGATGGGATATTTATTCTCCAGTCCTTGCACAGCTGTTAACCTTCAAGCAGGAATTTCATTGAGGGAACTTATTTCACTGCTATTATAGAGAGGTTCAGACTAGACTAGCCCAATAACCCCCTCTGGCCCTAAATCTTGTAAGAATTCACCTCTCTTCAATGTTAAGGAAATGTTTTTTTATGTCCTAAAATGTGAACTCTTTAGGGCAAGAAAAGCCTTTGCTTCACTTCTTGGTGCAATGCTTGACATACTGACATCCTCTAAAGGTTACCACAGTATTAAAGAATGGTCTAGAGGCCAGAAGCACCCATAACTTTACTTCTGCCTCTTGTGCAAACCCTCTCTTTAATACTTAACTGCTATTTCTCTCTGATATAATATTTTATTATTACCTACTTTTCTTGAATGCTCATCTGATCCATCTTAATATTCTTTTAATATCACTTGGGATGGATAATAATCTGCTTGTCCTTCTTCTGCACCTTTAATCCTGACAGGTCCTTGTGTGCTTAACAAGGAGAAAAGGAGAGGGAAAGTGCTTCATTGATCAGACATGGTAAGGTCATGCAGGATATCAGACAGGCTGAGAAGAAGACCTGACACAACTGAAAGTGCTGGGGTGTTTGGAGGGGCAGGTTTAGCCCATGGCCCTGTACTTGCATAAAGTGCAAACTATCCTTCGAGCTTTAGTTCACCACCTGCATAAAGTTGTCAGGGTAGGTGCTGATGTGACGCGGGTGAAGTGTCAGCAGGATTTCTGCGTGCCAATGCTGTATGTTATGTCTTCATCAGATCCATCCACACGGCTTTCCTGGCTCTCCCAAAGACTGGGAATTGGAGTAAAAAACTATACAGGATCTACATGGGTAAGGACAGGGAACACTGATGGGAGGGGAGGTGCACATGGAAGTTCTCAGGGAAACCACTTCTTCCATCAAAATACCAGACAAAGAAGTGACCTTCACACCTTGGTTTTGACTCAACTGAAGCAGGGCAATGCCTGTACTGGGAAGGTGGAGAAGAAGGGATCACAGAAATGAAGGCAAGAAATGAGGATCTGAGCAAGTGTATGTGCAACCTGAAAGAAAGCAAATGAAGATCTAGGCACAATATGAATACGCAGCTGGGAAGTAAGAGGAAAGAAGCTCAAGCTGAGGGTAGGGTTAATGCCCCAAGTGACAGTGCTAGCACAAGAGGAAGGCAGAAAAAAGATGGACATGGAGAAAAATGCTGGGTACAAGAAATCTGAGCTGATGCCAGAGCATTCAATAACAGGTGTCCAGGAGACAGAAGGAGATCTGGGGCTGGACTGAAGCAAATCAAGCCTGCAGAGCCAGCCTTAAGGGCTGACATAATGGAGGAAGTGGACGAGCTGGAGAAAGACGGGAAGGACAAGGAGAAAGGAGCTTTGTGGGACCCCACTAAGGGATTGTGGAGGAAATGTGAGCCACACCATCAATGATAAAGTGATTGGAGAAGCAGGAGAGAAATGGGTGTTGGGGGCAACATTTCAGGCAGGACTGGCTGGAGGCCTGCATCTGTCGGGAAAGGTCATACTCAGCCCTGCTGAGAGTAACTTTAACGGGGGGGCAGAGAGCAGACACCTGAAATGAAGTAGCGAGGATCCATCCTCTGTTCCACCACATGGCTATAAGCAAGCAGTGACAGGACCAGCCCCATCCATAAGTCTCATCTCTGGCAGCCAAGGGATCCTTAAAGAAAAGCACAGCTGCTCCTCCAGCCTTTTCCTCCCAACTCTCCTCAGGAGTCAAGGCAGAAGAGGTCAAGCCATTAATGACATTAATAGAAGATTCAAAAGAGTTAATGCTTACTGCATCTGCAGGCCCATCTGGAAGGGGCTGCTACTGTGAAGGAGAGGACTGGTGAAAAAAGGATGCAATTCAGTAGGGCCAAGTACAGCTCCTCCACCAAGGCTATAATGCCAACTGCACAGAGCCAGGTTGGAGGAGACCTGGCCAGGAAGCAGTTCTGAAGGACACGGAGATTATATGGGATCATGAGTTGAATAACAATCAATAATGTTCTGCTGTTCCATCAATAAATAAATAAATAAATAAGGCAAACATCACCCTGGAATGGATGGCGTCTGTTATCTGTTAAACAGGATTCAAAACCTTTCTGCACTGCTCAGCACTGACAAGGACTCAGCTGGAGAACTGCTTCCAACTTTAGACAGTGCACTTAAAGCAAAATATGGACCATTTGGGGAGAGTCCAGAGGATAACACCAAGAATGATTAGAGGTCTAGAAAACATGTCATAAGAGCAAAGGTAGAACTGGGATTGCTTGGCCTAGAGAAGAACAAGGAGTGTCATGCCTTCAGTTGTCACTTGAATTTGTAAAGTCCTCAGAGGATGAATTTTCGTTACATTTACATGCAACTACTGGATAATACCTTCAATTACTACTGCTTGGAAAAAAGGAAATGGTAAAAATAATCTGCTGTCCTCCTAATGGGCAGAGCAAGAAGAAATGGGCTGCAGCGGGAAAGATGGAGTCTCCAACCATGATCACCCTTAAGAACTGGTTAGATGGCTTCTGTCAAGATTTTGGATGGGTGGACTAATTGATCTCTTGAGACCTGGGAATTGCCCAGTGCTTGGGCATGATCAGTGCATGGATTAAGTAACAGGAGTTAAACCCACGTAGTACCAGAGGTTCTGATGGTAGTCACAGGGAATGACTTCACTGAGGCTGCAGCTACGGGACTGTCTGCATCCGGTGAGGGCAAACATCTCCAAATGCTCAATGCACTACAAACTTTAAAGGTGCTTCTTACATGGATCCCTTAGCTAATGACACATACTTTTTGCATGGAAAAGGTGACCTCATGGCCTTACCTTAAACGTAAACACACTGTCAATTAAGCAACCCTTGGTAAACTTCTGCTAAGAGAGACATGCCACAAAGTCTTCAGCCTCCCAAACGGACAGAATATCAAGTTCATTTTCTCCCTCCTGTTCTGCAAAGTTGTTTTGTATGTGGACCTGCTGGTCTAAAATGTCTGTGACTCCATGGTAAAAAGTATGGCTGACAGTCCTATCTTCCAACCATAATGGAAGTTCCCTACAAAGTTCTTCTACAGAGGAGACAAAACTTTCTCAGGAATCCATTCAAGATTTAACTACCCCATCCTCCATGGAATTTGCACAGTTTTCCCGAAGCACAGCCTGGTTTCTCCAACAAACACAAGGCACCAGATGTAGAAAAAAATAAAATATGTAAAACATATTTTTGCTTACCATTCTCCCATTCTGTACCATCCCTTCCCTCACTCCCACCCTGGGAAACAGGTTAAACTCACATGACTGTTGTGAGTGATGCCACCAGTGTTCAAGCTGCAAGCAGAGGGTGCTTGGATAAGATGGTACATGGACCATAGGAGAACCTGTGCAGAGTAGAGCCAGATAGGATGGGTGGGACCAAGGTCTGATGTGTCAATTGACTTTGGCCAAGAAGAAGAGAAGGAAGAGGAGGTGAGAGAAAACCACCAAAGAGCATAAAGAAGAAGAAAAGGCCTGACAGAAGAAGAGATGTATGAGGATTTCAGGATCTGGGCCCTGTCAATGGAACCAGTCTGCCCACCATTTTGCCTTATCTCATCAATTTTCACAGAGGGGCATGGGGGCAGCCCATTTATTATCTACATAGCTTTCCAGGTCTTGCTGTTTTTTTCCTCACCATAAGAAAGTCATCACTCATCACTCTCCACTGCTAACAATGTAATCTGTTCTACTGTAACTAGTGATAAATCAGAAAAGGATAAAAGGTTGGCTGTGAAAAGATGGGGGAAGCTAAGAAAGTCTTCAGCACCAAGCAATTCATTTTAGGCAAGTAACCCTGATTAACAAGGGAAAAGGAGAAAGATAAAAAGTTAACAAGCTATTCTGTGAATATTATTTGAGTCTGGCTTCCCATGGAAACCATATCATGCTGGGTTTTTTTTTTTTTGGCTAATGGGATACATGTTCCTGTTAAAGTTTTTGCTCCAGCTGAAGCTCTGTCCTGCATGGACTCTACAGTGTGTAGCGCAGCCAATGCTATCATGTCTCCCACAACAGGGCATTTCTAGGTTTCCTCTTCTTCATCCAGCTAGTTTTCATGAAACTTGAAGAAATTTAATGCCTTTCAGATCTCCACTTTCTGCCAAATCTGGCTGAAATCAGCCAATAGGTTTAGAGGAGGGCTAATGAGCATAAACTCTAACAGCTAACACTGTCACATGGCTTTATTCCTTTAGCAATCAGCTAATAAAAGGGATATAGTGGCCACAAATATGGACCAATAATGATTACAGTCTATCTTATTATCTTACTCCAGGCCCAGGAGTGATGAAAACATGTGCAGCAGACACATAGGGGACACAGCACCACAGATTTTTGGCACAACCATACTTCTGACTTCTGTACTGGGCCAACCCTGAATGGAAAAATACCAATGATGTGAGCAAAAGGCTGCCACAGAGGAGGCCCTTGCTGGGAATGAATTTTTGCTTGAAAGACAACCTGAATGCAATTCAGTTTTGTACGAACAGAGCCCTTCCAGGAGAATGTGTTGCTTTTGCGAAAATAACAGTGACGCTACAGATCCAAACAATGGAGCTACATGCTTTTGCATTGCTTGTTCTGTCACTAACTGACATCAGCCACTGTTAATCATGGCTTGAAATGTATATTTAAGAAACAGTGACACAAACACAGACAAGTTCCTTCATGAAGCCTTTTATATAGGGAAAAGTGAAAGAAAAGAAAAACTGCTCCTCAGGCTAGCTAGTGGCACTGAAATAAATGGGTCAGGCATCAGAGTTTCAGCAGGCACAAAAGGTTAAAACCCTGTCTCCTGGAGCAATTAAAAGTCAATGGGATTAGTGGCCTTCACTATTATTTATAGAAACCCCACTGTGTGCACAACAGTATTGAAATACAGGGGTCAAGTCCCTGCTACTGGATGCCTACCCTTTTGCTGTTGAAGTTAATGGGAGCTTTGCCAATCAACTCTGTGGCAACAGAGTCTAAATCTAAAATAGATGACATCCTGGGCTCCATTCAGTTGATGGCTCACGCAAAGCTTTTGCCGAAGCCAAAAATGTTCTGCCTGCACAGTATAGATTCGATCCTGGGAAAGGTGAAATAGGAGAGTTAGCTATAGAGATGTTAAGATTCAAAGATGGGAAGGCAGAGAGGTGGACTGAATGTCACAGGAAGGACCTTCTCATCCTTTCTGTCACAAATTACAATATACAGATTGAAATCTGAAGGGGTGCATCCCGGCATCTCTTAGTCTTCAGTTTTAGCAGGACTGGGTGTTTTTCAATGAATGATTCTCTTTCTAACACCAGGTAAATGAATCCTGTGGGAACACACCTATGAAAAGGACACGGATGGGAAGCCTGCACCGTCATTATGTGATTCAACATGTTTGAAAACAGTGTCCTGATGGTCTAGCCGGTTTGGACAGACCCCACCAAACACCAGCATCCCCTTCCCAGGTTTCTCTGGCTTTGGACATGCTTGTGATGCTGGTTGTGCAGTTGTTTCTTCCACTCATTCATTATCACACTCGTGCCCTGAATTCTGCCACAGGCTGCCTCTTTTCCTCTTTGTCTCACTCTAGAAAAGAGGTACCTGATTCTGCTCTATTTTACGATGTTGTAAATCAGAAATGAAGCATCCCAGAGACTTCCTCCACTCCCCTGTGCTGCTAAGACACCAATCTGTAGAGTGGCAATATTTACTGGCTTAGTTCATGCCTTCTCTGCAGACACTACCAGGCAGGAAGCTAATGATGGCTTTTGCCTGTTTCTGTATTTGTAACAGGAATGGGGTTGAGATTCTGACTTGTTATTTTAAGCAACGCATGCTAATGATCAGTCATTCGATGGTACAACAAGTCACTTATGCTACATAGGGCCCCCAAGAATGGTGTGTTAATCCAGACCGAGTAATTTAGGGCCACCTTAGCTCTAGAGAGGTCCTGAGCATGGCAGGTGCCTACATGCTGAAGACATTACATTACACGTGCATGAAATCCAGACATGCCCCTGGAGTGGCAGATCTCACTGGCCATGCACAAGAGGCTGATGAGCTGTGGGGCTAGCGACCAGCCCCAGGGCTCTGCTCCTCTTCAGTGTTACCCTGATCTCTAGATTGGCTTCAGACCCAAAGCACAAATTTTACTTTCAGAAGTGTTATCATTAATTGTGAGGACTCTAGATACTCTTAATAACCATATGGGTCTACAATCCTTATTAAACTTATTCAAGTTCTTTGTCCTGCTAACATCCTGCAACAAGGAGCTCCACAACCTAATGACATATCACATGGAAATGCATGTCCTAATATCCATTATAAGGTGTCTTCCCTTCCAATTTCCTTGAAGGTCTTCATGTTCTCATATTAATGAGTTAGTGTCCTTAAAGTCTGGAAGGGACTCTAGTGGGAAGAATAGTCTATTTTCAAACATTTCTATTGAATACTGAGCTAAGTCCAAGCTAGCAGCCTGCAGGCAAAAGAGTCCACAGTGTTCTCTCTGATCCTCCTTAGCCAACCAATCCTACCTGCACTGACTTTTCAAATCTCTATCTTTACAGTACTTTTCCCCAGAACAGAGAAATAGAGAAAGGCAGACAGAAACTGACAGGCAAGAAAAGATGTACACACACTCTGACAATCTAACAAGCAATCCTTGAGACACACTGATTTCCAAATGATCTCAGTTTCATTTAAGAACGCTTTTCTATTTATTTTCAGAACAGCTAGCACCAACTCTGAGCTCCCGAACCCTGCCATCCTGCTAACTCCTTGTGACATGGGCAAACAGTTTATCTGCTGATGTGAAGGGACTTTTCACCCATGTCTTTTCCTGCTATTCTCCATGACTTGCTTTCAACTTGGATCCATACCAAGCACTGTGAAACATTTGTGAGAGTGGAGCTCGTCTTAGTTTCTTTCTCTTGCAGAAGATTGTCAGAGATCCAGCAAAGCAGACAAAATTCTGCAAACACTGAGGATTAACCAAAATAGAAGAAAATACTCCAGCATCTATCTTTCTCACTTTTTCCCCAGAGCTTTGCCATTCAATCCAGGGTCTCAGAATTAGCTGACACAACGGTGCAGGACGCACACTCAGTGAAACCTTTGAAAATGCCGAGAAAGCCCCCGAAAGGCAATGCCATTACCAAGCTCAGAGTTCAGCCCATTAGCTTTCACGATGTTAAGCCCTCATTTTAAATAAAAGCAGCTGCCTCTTTCAACTGCCAGACCTGAGCAGAGCTTGCTCTTCATGCCCTCAAAACAGGAGCCCAGATGCTGTGATCACCTGGCCATCAGATCCACTCTTTCTCATCTGCATCAGTGGTTTCTCTCGAGTAACATGCAAGTATCAAAACAGTTTTACAACAATGAGCTTTACTCCTTCCTACGGTCCTCAGCACATTTTTAAATGAAAGAATCAGCTTACCCATAAGAGCCGCAAACAAACACGAGGAGCTTAAGATATAAGCAATTCGGTAGCCTGAAGTATCATGCGTGTTGGGCAACCATAAATTTAAAGTGAAAATCCCTACCTATTTTGTTTTGCATTAGATACTAAATAAAACCTACTTGCAAAGCCAGATTAGTAAAGAAACCTTTTTGGCTGTTGTATTTTTTTTTTAAATCAATACAGGATTAAAACATCTTTTGGAGACTCGCTGTCATTTTATCTGGGCAAATAAGCTTAGAGCACCTAACAGTCAATTTATAGTGAAGGCTTTTGTTCTTGGTACTGTGATGCAGCCCTGCAAATTTCCCCACAGCTGCAGCAGTTTCAGATGTTTTTGAAAGGTAAATAAAACACTGTTTATATCTGTCATTGTTATTAATCTGCACAGTAAAGAACTAGCAATTATATTTTGTTTCCAAGTGGATAAATTTTCATGATGATCTTGGCAGGGGTGGTGCATCTATGAATTTTATAGTTTTGAGGGGCCAAAACATGAAGGGTCCTCGCTCAGCTGTTGAGTTGGAAAACAAATGGGAAATAAAGTCTAAACTGGTAATAACCACCATAATAAAAAAGAACAAGGAATTCGGGATTTAGCCCTGTTGGAGTTGTATTGACATAAGGGCCAAATAAACCAAACTGCAGGTCTTGACATCAGCTGCACTGATGCAGCTCTCAGTTAGAATCATAGAATCATAGAATCACAGAAACATTTAGGTTGGAAAAGACCTTTAAGATCATCAAGTCCAACTGTTAACGTAGCACTGCCAAGTCCACCACTAAACCATGTCCCTAAACACCACATCAACATGTCTTTTAAATACCTCCAGGGATGGTGACTCCACCACTTCCCTGGGCAGCCTGTTCCAATGCCTGACTACCCTTTCAGTGAAGAAATTTTTCCTAATACCCAATCTAAACCTACCCTGGCACAACTTGAAGCCATTTCCTCTCGTCCTATCGCTAGTTACTTGGGAGAAGAGACCAAGACCCACCTCGCTACAACCTCCTTTCAGGTAGTTGTAGAGAACGATAAGGTCTCCCCTCAGCCTCCTCTTCTCCAGCCTAAACAACCCCAGTTCCCTCAGCCGCTCCTCATAATCCAGGCCCTTCACCAGCTTCGTTGCCTTTCTCTGGACACGCTCCGACACCTCAATGTCCTTCTTGTAGTGAGGGGCCCAAAACTGAACACAGTATTCGAGATGCAGCCTCACCAGTGCCGAGTACACGGGCTCGATCACTTCCCTGGTCCTGCTGGGCACATTATTTCTGATACAAGCCAGGATGCTGTTGGCCTTCTTGGCCACCTGGGCACACTCCCGGCTCATACTGTTGGCTGTCGACCAACACACCCAGGTCCATTTCCACCGGCCAGCTTTCCAGCCACTCTTCCCCAAGCCTGTAGCGTTGYCTGGGGTTGTTGTGACCCAAGTGCAGGACCCGGCACTTGGCCTTGTGGAACCTCATACAATTGGCCTCGGCCCATTGATCCAGCCTGTCCCAATCCCTCTGCAGAGCCTTCCTACCCTCAGGCAGATCAACACTCCCGTCCAACTTGGTGTCATCCGCAAACTTACTGAGGGTGCACTTGATCGCCTCGTCCAGACCATTGACAAAGACATTAAACAGAACTGGCCCCAATACTGAGCCCTGGGGAACACCACTTGTGACCGGCCACCAACTGGATTTAACTCCATTCACCACAACTCTCTGGGCTCGGCCGTCCAGCCAGTTTTTTACCCAGTGAAGAGTACACCCGTCCAAGCCATGAGCAGCCAATTTCTCCAGGAGAATGCTGTGGGAAATGGTGTCAAAGGCTTTACTAAAGTCTAGGGAGACAGCACCCACAGCCTTTCCCTCATCCACTAAGCGGGTCACCTTGTCATAGAAGGAGATCAGGTTAGCCAAGCAGGACCTGCCTTTCATAAATCCATGCTGACTTGGCCTGATCACCTGGTTGTCCTGTACGTGCCGCTTGATGGCACTCAAGGTGATCTGCTCCATAACCGTCCCTGGCACCGAGGTCAGACTGACAGGCCTGTAGTTCCCTGGATCCTCCTTCCAGCCCTTCTTGTAGATGGGCGTCACATTTGCTAACTTCCAGCCAACTGGGACCTCCCTGGTTAGCCAGGACTGCTGAGAAATCACTGAAAATGGCTTAGTAGGCACTTCCGCCAGCTCCCTCAGTCCCCTTGGGCAGATCCCACCCGGCCCCATACACTTGTGTCTGTCTAAGTGGGGTAGCAGGTCACTAACCATTTCCCCTTGGATTATGGGGGCTTCATTCTGCTCCCCATCCCTGTCTTCCAGCTCAGGGGGCTGGGTACCCAGAGAGCAACTGGTCTCACTATTAGACTGCGGCAAAGAAGGCATTAAGTACCTCAGCCTCTTCCTCATCCTTTGTCACTATGTTTCCCGACGCATCCAAAAAAGGATGGAGATTCTCCTTAGCCCTCCTTTTGTTGCTAATGTACTTATAGAAACATTTTTATTGTCTTTTACGGCAGTAGCCAGATTAAGTTCTAGTTGGGCTTTGGTCCTTTTAATTTTCTCCCTGCATAACCTCACAACATCCTTGTAGTCCTCCTGAGTTGCCTGCCCCTTCTTCCAAAGGTCATAAACTCTGCTTTTTTTTCCTGAGTTCCAGCCAAAGCTCTCTGTTCAGCCAGGCCGGTCTTCTTCTTCCCCGCTGGCTCATCTTTTGGCGCATGGGGATGGCCTGCTCCTGCGCCTTTACGATTTCCTTCTTGAAGAATGCCCAGCCTTCCTGGACTCCTTTGCCCTTCAGGACTGCCTCCCAAGGGACTCTGTCAACCAGTCTCCTAAAAAGGCCAAAGTCTGCCCTCCGGAAGTCCAAGGTAGCAGTTCTGTTGATCCCCTCCTTACTTCTCCAAGAATAAAAAACTACATCATTTATCATTTTGTGATCGCTACGCCCAAGATGGCCTCCAACCATCACATCACCCACAAGTCCTTCTCTGTTCATGAACAACAGGTCCAGCGGGGAGCCTTCCCAAGTTGGCTCACTCACCAGCTGTGTCAGTACGTTATCTTCCACACACTCCAGGAACCTCCTAGACGGTTTCCTCTCTGCTGTATTTCCAGCAGACATCCAGTAAGTTAAAGTCCCCCACGAGAACAAGGTATAGTGATTGTGAGACTTCTGCCAGCTGCTTTTAGAATATTTCATCTGCCTCTTCATCCTGGTTGGGTGGTCTGTAACAGACTCACACTATGACACCTGCCTTGTTGGCCTTCCCCCTGATTCTTATCCATAAACACTCAACCCTATCATCACCATCAGGCCAGCTGGAGTAGGGAGGTGATCGTGCCCCTGTACTCGGCACTGGTGAGGCCGCACCTCGAATACTGTGTTCAGTTTTGGGCCCCTCACTACAAGAAGGGCATTGAGGTGTCGGAGCGTGTCCAGAGAAAGGCAACAAAGCTGGTGAAGGGTCTAGAGAACAAGTCTTATGAGGAGTGGCTGAGGGAACTGGGGTTGTTTAGCCTAGAGAAGAGGAGGCTGAGGGGAGACCTTATCGCTCTCTACAACTACCTGAAAGCAGGTTGTAGCGAGGTGGGTGTCGGTCTCTTCTCCCAAGTAACTAGCGATAGGACAAGAGGAAATGGCTTCAAGTTGTGCCAGGGTAGGTTTAGATTGGGTATTAGGAAAAATTTCTTCCCTGAAAGGGTTGTCAAGCACTGGAACAGGCTGCCCAGGGAAGTGGTGGAGTCACCATCACTGGAGGCCTTCAAAAAACGTGTAGTGGGCATGGTGGTGTTGGGTTGACAGTTGGGCTTGATGATCTTAGAGATCTTTTCCAACCTTAATGATTCTATGATTCTATGATCATTAAGCTCTAGACGATCAAAACACTCCCTAACGTACAGGGCTACCTCACTGCCTCTCCTTCCTTGCCTATCCCTTCTGAAGAGTTTATAGCCGTCCATCGCAGCACTCCAGTTGTGCGAGTCATCCCACCGTGTTTCCATGATGGCAACTATATCATAGTTTTCCTGCTGCACAATGGCTTCCAGCTCCTCCTGTTTGTTGCCTATGCTGCGTGCATTGGTGTAGATGCACTTCGGTTGGGCTATTGATCCCACCACCTTTTGGGAAGAAGAAACCCTAATTCCTACGTGGCCATTCTCAGGTGCTTCCGTGGTTTCTGACACATCCATAACCCTTGCGTTTTTACTGCTGCATGGATCTCCATCCCCTACCTCCACTGAGACGGCAGACCAAAGGACCTCGCTAGCACACCGTCCCTCAGACATTGGCATGACGCCCCAGGTTTATCTCCAGTGAGCCTGGTTTTATCCCTTTTCCCCTTTCCTGCCTTATTCTGAACCATACTTGTAGGAAGGTGTGTCAGGATCTGGCCATGCTTTAAAACCGCACTATTTGGGCCTGCATAATGACTTGTGCTTCCCAGCTGCTGCAGGGCAAAGGGCTTCAGACACTCCTCAAGACATGCTGGTGAAGAAAAAATTATTTGTGGAATAAGTTACTGCTCAAGGATGAGTGGCAGAATCCAGCTGTAAGTGTCTTATTATATTGGTCAGAAGCTGTGAGAAGCAAAAAAGAGAAATCCTGGTGAAACTCTATTAGATGCCAGTCACGTCTGCTCAGCTTCTCACTCAGGTAGGCTGGCAGATGGTCAGCAAATAGTCTCACTTTTACAATGCAACCTACACAGGTTTTCAGTGTGAAAATTGGCATCCAATTATTTTCAAGCATTAATGTTCTCCGAGGAAGCCAGTTACCTCTATTTTAATTCTGCTTCGGCTCTATTTGCTCAGACACGTAAGCTAATCTTGCAGGCGCTACGTCTCGTGTACACAGGCAGAATGGCAAGCCAGGGAAGAGTACTAGAAATGTGGAATAATGCAAATTTCCAGGCAGGGAGTTGCATTGCTTCCAACTTTTAGAGAGATGGGGAGGAGACAGTCAAGTGAGGAAGGCATAAAGCATCTCCAAAAAAGAATGATTTCCCCCACCCCCATCTAAAAGCCTATAGTGAAAATTGTGTCTCACAGCTCTCAGTCAGCTGCATGAACCATTAGAGAAGGCTACAGTCCATTGAGCACCGAGCTCTGATCTATGGGACCCTTGGTATGACACATCCAGCAGGGCTGTGGATAGTCGGATGAGTTGGTGGCAGGCCCTGCTTCTCCCAGAGAAGAATGGGAGCCTATTCCCCACCTCCCTGCCCCCATCACCTCCGTCCTTGGACAGACACAAGGGAAGGCACGATCACTGCATTACAGACGTGGGCATTATCCTTGGGACAGGCAGGACGTGTGCCAGAGTGTGGCCACTCTTAGATGAGCACTGGCTTTCCTTAGCAGAGCACACAGGCCCATAAAGGGGAAAGAACACATGGGGCAAAACCTGTTTTGCTTGAGATTTCAACTTATCACCTTACATGCCAGGATCTGTGCCTAAAATGGAAATGGGTATCAGCCAAGTCGAACCTTGCAACCCATTCTTGTGCAAGGATCTCTTATTATCACAGGTAACAGGACTATCCTGAGTAATAAACATTATCTGCATATCTGGGCTTGATCCCACAAGCAGAGGTCTGCAGCCTACCTTGCCACCTGCAGCTGTGTCATATTAGGTACAAATGTTGCTGTGTATATTACTGTAAGGAAGTTGCCAGCCTGAAAATACGTGAACTGCTTTTAATTGTCATTAAATAGGGAGAATAATGCCCCAGGGTGGCACCTTATGTTCTAGTAAGGTTGCATTTGTTTCATTCTCCTGCGGAGGGAAACTTCACTGGCCCAACCTCATTCTGTACCAAGGAGCATCTCAAGACTGCAGCTTCAGCAGATAAAATCGTAACCAGCGGTTTTCCTACTCCAGCTAGTGCAACTGGGAGCATGGGAGCAATGGCAAACCTGCAGAGCTCCTACTAGCCATCCCCTGGGAACCACTGATGAGGTAGGGCTGCCTCCTGCCACGTGTTCATACAGACTGAGTTGTATTTTTAAAAGCAAACAGCACATTAAACATGTCCTTTGCATCACTTCTGGGATCATCACAATTGGGTACCCATGAGGTGACAAAAAGCCCCCCACACTGAGATGTGCTCTGTCTGCTCCATGAAGGAGTCCGTGAGTCCCTGCCATGCCACACAGCTGCACAGTTCTAAGGCCAGGCATGGGTGCCCCGGGCAAGGCTGCTGGGCAGCAGAGAGGGACGGAGCAGCCTCCGCCTCACATTTCCCTGGGAAACACTGCTGAGGCGCAAAATCCTGGAGCCCAGGGTAGAGGGCAGAGGCCAGAGCCCCTCTGGGTCTGGGGTCCTGTTCCAGGCAGCAGGGAGACTCCTGCGAGCTGCAGGCCCCGGTTCCTGCAGGCTGGAGCATCGCTGCCATCGGGCCAGCCGGGCTCCCGCCGCGGCCCGTCGCCGTCCCCCGCCCCAGCGCCCACCGCCCTCCGCGGGCTCACCTGCTCGGGCCCCTGGAAGCAGATCCTGCAGAGCGGGGTGCGGATGCCGCTGTCGACGCTGCTGCCTAGCGAATAGCGGTCCTCGGCCTTGCCCTTGCCGAAGTCATCCGAGGAGGTGCTGCTGGGCAGGGAGGCGGGCGGCTCCCCGGCGGGGCTGCCCCACTCCTCGGCGGCCGGGCTGCCCGCTCCGCCGCCGCCGCCGCCGCTCGCCGCCGCCGCCGCCCGCCAGCCGGGCCCGCGCCCCCCGGGCGGTGCGGCCCCCGCCGGGCCGCCCGCCGCCGCCTCTGCGCCGCCGGGCATGGGGAGCGGCGGCGGCGGGGAGGGCGGCGGCGGCGCGGGGGGTCTCCGCAACAGGAAGACCTTCAGGTCATTGAAGAGCATGCGGCAGCGGCACTTGAGGAGGCCTTGGTTTCGCAACATCTGTCTCGGACGGAGGAGCCCGCAGCAGCAGTAGCAGAAAATGACCGCGCCGGGTGGTATTAACATGTGCCTTTCCTTGGCAGGCGGGGACGGGGTGGGAAAGAAAAGGGCAGGAGCCGGGCGCCCCGCGGCTGGGGGGGCTCCGCTGCGGCCTCAGTGCCTGGGGGGGGGGCTGCGCTGGCCGGCGGGGAAACCACAAAAGCAGAGCCGGAGGGCGAGGGGGTGAAATCCCCGGCAGCCCGCTGAAATCCGAGGATGACAATTAAAATAAAAAAAAAAAAAAACAACAAAACACAAAAAACCCGACTCTGCGCTCCTGGGGCAGTCTAACCCCCCCTCCACAAGTTTGTTTAGAAATCAGCGGGAGGAGGAAATAAATCTCCCACGCCCGAGGGTTCGGGGGCGCGGGCGGCGGGCTCGGGAGAAAGCCCCTGATCGGCTCTCGCAACTCCTAAGCCTGTAAAAAAGAAGGGTCCACGTCTCTGGTGGGTGTGGAGAGGAGGGAGAATATGGTTCTCTCGACAGTATTTGGCATCTCAAGTAATTTTCCTTTTTCTTCTATTTTTTCATAATTTTTTTTTCAATTAAAAAATAAAACCCGATCACACGAGACCCGGTGTGCACCCAGACAAAATAGCAGCCGGTCTGGCTATCAAAATGCAAAATTGGTAGCTGTTGTTATTATCAAAATTGCCTCTTTGACAAAAAAGACCTTCACATTGTTTGTGGGAAAACACCCTATGTTTCCAACACTGTACTCCCAGGTGGCTTCAGATTTTACCGTCGCCTTTAAAAGATTTCATTGTAAATAGTAAAAGTCCTGAAAGAAATAATTAGCATTCAATGAGCTTAATCCCAGATGTACTGAGATAAATATATTTTATATATATAATATATATAATATATATCATATATATTTTTATATATATTTATATATTCTGACCTTCTCTATTCCAGCAGCTGTCTGGACCACACCAAAAAAATCAGAGCGAAACTGGTGAGGGAAGGCAGCTGTATTATTCCCTAAGCTGTTACCATCCTGGACCAAAAAAACCCATCGAAATCGGATCTATTCTTCGCATGTAATTGACCGGGGAAACGTGGATCTTACATGGTCACGTTTCCTTTCCTCCTTTCACAAAACAGGAACGTCATCAAACGCATTGGCAGCTTGTACAGACCATTGTGGATGGCGAGGCGGCCAGGGCTCTATCAGCAATTGCAGGGACCTCCTTTTGATGCATTGGACGAGGCTCCTTCTTTCTCTCCACCACCAGCCCTACCTTCATTTTCCTCCCCTTCTGTCCTCCTCCTCCTCCTCTGACTGTTGTTCTCTCTCACAGGCATTGACATTCAACCATCGCAAGTCTGTCGCACTCTCGCTGGCAAGGAAAAAAATCGGAGCAGATAATTCTCTTCTTCCTCCTAAAAGGCTCGGATGGAGCACAATGCACCAGACACACGGGGCAGCATGGCTTATTTTTCGTGCGGCTCCTACCGCTTTGGCAACATCGAGCTGGTGTGTGCGTGTGTGTCTTCCTCCCTCAGCAGCAGCCTCCTCTCCGCTCTGCCATCCGGCTTGCCGTGATGATGTTGCTGTTGCTATCTCCCTTGGATGCAATGGGAAAGGCAGATTGTTTGCAGTGCAAGCGGGGATTTGCAGGAAGGGAGGGGTGTAACGTGGCCGCGCTCTCCTCCCTCCCCCGGCTTTTTTATAAAAAAAAAAGGGGGGGGGGGGGAAGCAAAAAGGCGGGGTGGGGTGTGGGGGAAAATCAAAGGGAGAAACGGGGCCCTCCCCAAGCTTTGATGCCCCGGGCTGCCGGCTGCCTGCAAGAGCCCACGCCGGGGAGGAAGGGAGGAGGGGCGCGGGAAGGGGCTGGGCGGCCGCTGCGGCTTCAGCACCACGAGCCGCGGACAGCTCCGCCGGGCGCGGGAGGGGGCGCGGCGGCTCCGCGCCGCTCCGCGCTCCTCCGCGCTCCTCCGCGCTGCGCTGCGCACCCCCGGGCCGGAGCCCCCCCGCCGCCGGGCAGGCCCGGGGAGCCCCGCAGCCGGCTCTGCCGAGCGCGGGCACTGCAGGAGGCGGCCCCGCCGCCCCGGAGGAGCCGGAAGGCAGCGAGGCTCCGCAGGCTGCTGAACGTGAAACCTCCGCGCTCCGGCGCGTTTCCCGGCTGGTTTTCACCTCCCACCGGCCGTTGCGGGGACCTGTGAAATAAGGAAACTTTCAGGGCAGGTGGCAGCGATCGAGTGTTCGGTGATTTCTCGGGCAACGGTGCCTGCTTCACAGGTTCCCCGCAGGAAGCTGAAATCCCACTAACAAACTTTTTCCTAGCAGATTAATTAGATGCAGACGATTTCATGGTTTAATAGCTATGATAATCAATATTTTTTCATTTCTCTCCAGCAAAATTTGCTCGCTGATAGATTAGTTTTGTTTCAGTAGTATATATTTCAGTAAAAATACGGGTTCCTTGTAGCCCAATGAAGGGTAAATATGACTAAACACTATTGCTTAATTAGAGATTTGCTGAAAGTAACCAATGGCAGCCAAAGCTGATAGTTTTTACTCTCTTCAGCCTATTTGAAAATTTTAAGTAGCGGCTGCTGGAATCCATTAGCTTTTCTCCGCAAACATCCGCAGAGGTGGCTTTCTTCGCATTGTCCTGCTACGTGTGTCCATGCAGCCCCATCCAGCCTCCGAATACAAGGGGAGAAAATTATCTCCCCACTGGGACTTTGGCTTTGCCATCCCAGCTGGAACAGCTGACAAAGGTGCTGGGTTTGATGTGGACCAAAAGTCTTAATGATACAGATGAACTGAAGGCTTCTAGTCTATGCAATCTGGCTATCGCCAGTGCAACGTCTCAGCTCAGGGACCAGTGAACACCTGCCAGATGGGACGCACCTTTTGGTGGCATAGAGCTGGGCCTGGGTCCAACATCATGTCAACAGAAATTTCAGGCTCCTTAATTTGGTTTCTACATAGGGTTTCCTCAAACTCCTGCGTCACTAGGATATAGCATGCACCAAGGCCCAGGCTGGGTTCTCAGCTGGTCTTGTGCATGAGGTCTTCGTTGGCAGTGACCCAGGAGTTACAGCTGATAGACAATCTAATGTCACTCAAAAGTTGTGCTGGGCCCTAGACAACAATTTGAAATTGTCTCCCTTAGAATAAGACGTGACATGCATAAACCACTGTGCCATGATCAGCAGAGGAATCTATGTTGTTACCTAATTAAAAAGGGAGCAAAACTGATTATTCACTACAGGAAAATGAAACCAGCACATGCAATTAATTTCCAGCAAATAAATTACACATTGGGATGCTCTAAAGCTAAAACATTCATCACCGCAGCCTGCGATTTCTCAGAAAAGCTGGGCAGATTTGCCAGTGTGGCTCTACAACATATTCAAGGCTTCTCAGAATTTCACATGTGTCTAATGGGGTCATTAGAGAAATAATAATGGAAAAAGCATTTTAGGGACTTCCTGAGCATGAGACAGGCTGGCTAGAGGCTGAGTCTCTGTGCCCATGCTCCAGGATGGCTTTCCACCCCCTCTGCTTTTTATTGCCCTCATCTTCTTGTCTTGATGTCGCCAACATTTTTAGAATGGTTCCATCAATAACAGAATTGGAGAAAAATGTATTGTTGTCATCCTTTGCTTGTGTAAAGCATCTTTCATCCTTCCCTCCTGCCCTTGCCTGGTTTTACAGAAAGGATATGCTCAGAGTAGAGGAGATCTTTGTATTATACTCTGGGTTTTAATGTATGGGCTGTGTGCTCAGAGAGTTGAATGGCTGATAAATGTGACAAAGTAAATAAAACAAATAATAAATCGGAGGTGCTCCATATGCTTCCCAGAGGTGAGTGGGTACTATTATTCCTCTTTTGGTAAATGGGACAGCGGCCAACGTTTTCACGCTTGGATGCTGCATTGAGGTCCCTTCGTACAGATCAAGGTGCATTGCTTAAAATGCTCACACTGGAAAGAGCTGGCCCAAGGCACTTTGGTGAGATCCCTGAGAGAGCAGGGGGCTGTCAGGAGGCCAATGCAGCCTTCCTAACTTTGCTCCACAGGATGCAACATGCAGCAAATGATGGGGAACACCTTCTCCTTTTGCAGAAGGGCCTGTCTCTGGGAGTTTTGATGCTGTGTCTCGAGACCATTAATAGTCATGAGGCTAACATAGGGAGGAAACATACGGGATGCATAATCTCTGGCACATGCTACCCCTGCCCTCCTCAGGTACAGAAAGAGGAAGAAAAAAACATGGATCCATCAGCTGAGAGTGGAGAACTGGTTCCTCTTGACTGGTTACATCTGAGCTACTGACGGAAATCAGAAGGGGAGATGCCCAGGCATCTCAGCACAGACCTGCATGCCTGTTTGTTATAGATCCTGCGTCAGAATGGATTCAGGTGTCAGGCTGCAGGTCAGTCTCATGGCAGATATTCTAACTCTGGTCTTCTAGAGCAGAGTGTGGGCCCATTGGCCCTCAGCTACCACCTCAACAAAGAGGAAGAAAGTATTGCTCTTTATGTGCCTCCCTCTTTACCTCTCTGTACAAGCCATCGCCCAGTGCAGAGGGGGTGGAGGAAGGAAGAAAGAGGGTAGTTAGAGCTGCAGCGATACTTGATCTGCCTATGTGGTGGTCTGATATAAAATCGTATTAAAATCTTTTTTTTTTTTTAAATGTTGTTAGGTCAGAGATTTAAAAAATGGCAGAGATAGTGAGAAGGCAAATGCAAGCAGGAAAGCTCTGCGTGGACTGCAGCTGAACAGCTTGAACACAGCATACCAGTCATTGTGCACGAGTATGTGAGAGACAGACAATATAAATGCTGATGTGGACAGCCAGGATCAGAGAGCCAGAAAGCTGCCAGAGAAACATCCCTTTGTGTTTTCCATCTCTCAGGAAGTAAACAGTTACCTAAACCCATTTTCATGCCCACCTACTCGGTCAATAGCTGCACTGCGCCTCCTGCTCCACTTACAGCTCCTTAATGGTGCAGAGGAGCTTTGATTGCCGTGGCGTGGGCCTCATCCCTCTGGCAAACCATTACTTAAATCCAATCCATCGAAGGTTCCTACTGCTCTCTCAGTGATGGGGAGTTGCTCATCAGCTGAGTACCCTCTGATTGCTTGTCACAGCCAGACTTCCCGGTTCTTTTTCCCGGATGGAGATATTAAATAAATCTCAAGTGATATAATTACCGCAACTCAGTTGATGAAGCTTGTGGGCAGACAAAGCCAGGGGCTGGAGGGAGCTCTATCACATTTTCTTTGGTCTTTCTTTCTTTCTGGGCAGTTGCAAATGTGCCGATGCAAAGGATGCTGCTGCTGGGAAGCCAGGCTCAGCAGGTGGGGGTTATGCATCCTCCAAGCATCCAGAAATAATCCATGTATTGATTGGAACGATCTTCTCAAAGGAGATCAGAAATAATGTCTGGAGTGTTGTGCCTTGGATGTCTGCTGCCTTGGGCTGGAGCAAAAATCATGGTACTCTGCACACAGGGAGTCCCTCTGCTATTGCTTTCTCCCCAAGCAGGGACTGACCTTCCACTTGCTCTCTTCCTGCAAGGACCATGGTCTGCCTCTGAGTTGATACAGAGCAAATTTTTCTACTTCCATGGCAGCTTGTTCTCTGCTAAGGGAAGAGAAGGAATTGTTCTTTTTTGAAAAATCATGCATGTCCCACAACAGGAGCCCAAGCAAAGAAGTACAACTGCACATCTTCTCCCTTGGGTTTAGGAAGAAATCCAGGTCTCTGTTTTTTATTGAGCTTTCTCTATAAGCAGTCTTGAGGCCAGTCAATGTGCAGGAGTATGCGAGAGAGATGATACAATTGTTGATGAGGACAGCCACCACCTTTCCTCCTTTAGGATTTGGATTTCAAATTCAAACTTGCAAAGCCACAGCACTTGTCTTCAGGACTAGATAACCCCAAACATAGAGCTCTCCTGGTAACAAGTCCTACACTAACTCCTACAAAAGGAATTCCTTGTCCCCTTGGGTGACTAGTCAGAACTGTGACTTGAATAGAGCAGCTGCAATAGATGGTGCATTTCAGGATATCTTCAGAAGGCATTTAGCCAAATGCTGAATGGTTTTAACTATCCAGGAATGTAGTAATTGTTATGAAATCCCAAACCTAAAAGGACCTGGAATTGAGACATTAAAAAAAAAAGAAGAGAAAGTATATAATCACAGGTCCCTTGAATATTTCCACTACTCTCTTGAGTCAAGTCAACTTTGTTCCAAGTCTCTAATGGCATTCTCGGATGTATGTTATTTTAGTGACATGCAACAGTCCTAGAACTAGCTCTCACTTGTCTGACATGGGATTTAGAGAGAAAACAATGTTGTTAAACAAACCCATTAGGGGCTGATCCTGAGAGATATGCCATGCTCTCCAAATCAAGGTGAACTGAGAGGATCTAGCATGTCATCGGGCATTTGCTTAGCTACCAGGATTCATGATCAGACACAGTAACACTGAGGATATTCCCCTTAGGACCATCATGATTATACCGTGGCACAACACTGCTATACTCAGCTTAAGAAAACAGGAACAAGTTTTTATGGGAAGACTGAATGTCTGTCCTCAGGAGGACCCATTCGTGGCACAAAGGGGTCATGTGTGGTGACACCATGCCAGGATGTCCAGGAGATGAATCCTGTTGAATTCTGTGCTGAGCTGAGATCCCTCTTGAGCTACAACTCTGCTTCAGTATAATAAACATCTTGAACATTTGAGACTGTTTCCTCAAATTCTTACAAATCCATATCTTAGGATTTAACATCTTAGGCTGCCCAGATAACTTCCTCAGCTACAGCAGCTTGTTTCTGGATCAGCAGGCAAATATACACATGCTGCATAAATACAATACAGGCAGTGAAGCCACTTACAAGCCAGATAATCTTCTTAGTTTAATCAGTAGTGGATGAGTTTCCACGTTGGCAGAGACCAAGGTCCAGACATGAGGAGAAGACCACTTTAGGTGTCTCCTAAGTGACCCTCATTGCATATAGTGTCTTGAGAAGGGAGGGGACACTGGGGATCAGAGAAAGGCACACAGTGAAGAACATTGTAGGAGGACATCCTAGTTTCTCCCTGTGCTGAAGAAGCACCCACGACATGCACAGTTCCACATCATTTTCACAGCAGCAGCAGTCAGTAGGTTTCCAGATCTGCCTGGAAATGTCAGGTACAAAACACTGGGCTAACCTATATCCTGTTAAGATATTGTGTTGCCTCTCTCCCTTGCCCTGAATATGCTCCAATGCACATCAGAAATACAAGAAAGCTCACAACTGTCGCTAATAGGTGCGTGAAGATTTCACTGGCAGGTATCACTCTCCTTGGTGACTTCTCCCCACACCTTTGCACAAACACAAGAGCCGTGTCTGTCGATGGAGAAGCACAGTGTCTGTTGATGAAAGAACTGAGGGCTCATCAGGAAGAGATAAGACAGATATAAGAGGATAAGTGTGGATTTAAAGGCAGGGCTGTCAGAGATAGAGTGCTGCCGGCGATGAAAGCAGAGAGAAGTGGAAGAGCAGTGAGTGGGAAAAGTTAATGTATTTACACCAGTGGAAACGGGAGTTGATTTTTGACCATTGCACTTCTAAGGAGGGTCCCCCAATAGTACCTCAGAATGGAAACCTTTCTTGGCCTTGCATGTGGCCCAGACACAGCATTTGAAAGGGAGCTTGAGCATTGCATTGACACACTCTCCCAGGACCTCAGGAGCATGTGAAGTGAGAGACTGTTAGGTCCAAGTGATGGCCTAGATCTACCGCTTCCTAACGGACTTCATGTTAATTAAAGGGAGATTTCAAAACCATATACATTTTCTTGCCAAGATAATTAATTGATTTAGAAGTTATGTAGTTAAAGGGTTTTGTAATTCCATTTTATGGCAGGGACAGCATTCTAGGGATGGATGCTGCCAGGTGCCAAATACCTCCACAAAGGTGCTGAGCGCCTGGGTTTCCCAGTGGGCTGAACCCTCACTGCTGATGAGCTGGAAATCCTCTCTGGTCCTTGGGGTCATGCAGCTCTCAATGACTTGGTCCCATTAGACTGAAGTATTCAGTCTCACAGCCCCCAAAAGGAAACCCTCAAGAGTACTTGCTTCTGAGCCAGTGTCTGCATGTAGGCAGCAATTCCCTGCTGTTGAAGGGGCTCTTCCTTCCTAACAGGCTTTAGCTCTCTCTGGTGATGATTTTTTAACCCTCAGGCCAGATGCAGGTGGCTGTGGTGATGGGCTGGCTCTAATACCAGCCCTTTTCATCTTAAGACTAATGTCATTTCTCTGGATATTCCTCCCAGCCTAACGCTTGCTCTCATTCAAGAAGAGGGGGAAAACACAAGCCATTAACCCCAGGAAACACTTCTCTCCCTGTGTCACCCCCAAACTCACATCCCTGCCTTACTGACCTGCCCTGTAAGGGCATGAATAAACTCCTGGCCCTGAAAGCAGGTAGGAAGAGCTACAAGCCCTTTGATTTGCATAGAGAAACTGAGGCACAAGCAGGAGAATTCCCTCATTCAAGTCAGCAGCGAAGCGCTACATGGGGACCTATTTTATCTCATAGCAAGACTCTCTTCTGAGAGCAATTTGCACATCCTTGTGTGATGTGCAAATAAGCACACATGCAATATATATCTGTTTTTCTTCCCTCTCTTTACGACTGAATAATCACACAATCTTTGTTCCATGGAAGTTTGACTGTTGCTGTTTATTGTCCCCTGGAAACGGGATGACAACAGCCCACGGCTCCTCCACAGCAACTGGCAAAGGTCTCCTGAGCAGAGAATTACGCCCATTGGAGGCAATAAACAGCAGGAACGGTAGAGTGACTAAGGACCAAAGATCCTGCATTTGTGTAGAAACTACCAATGAGAAGGAGGAAAGGATGCCCTGGAGGATGGATAGTGTCTTAGGAAAAAGTTTCCAGCATGTTCTAAAAAGGAAGGTTTCCTTGCATAACATACAGGCCAAATTCAAACCTCATCCCACCCTTGAACCTGCCTGTGGTCCTGGGTAAGGCTCCCATGCTGGGCATGGAAGCCAGGAGAGCCGGCAGCATCGTGCCCCAGATCCTCCCCATCAACCCCTGGAGCAGCAGGGATGGGCTTTCAAGCTTGCCATGGTCCCAGTGGAGGAGCTGGTGGCCGTTGTTTCCCCTGCTCCCAACCACCACCCTACCCCAGCACAGTGGCCATGTCGTGGGTCTCTGCCTAGGCTCCCTGCACAGGAGGATGCATGGGGCAAGGTGGGCTTAGTCCAGTGCATGACCAACTTTTGCCACCTGCAGGGCATGGTGTTGTGCTACCCATGGTAACTCTGGGAATGGGCCTGCATCTGATGAGACCCAGAGGAAGATCACAAGCTGGCAGGACTGCAGGAATGACTGTGCTTATGTACATTATAACAATGAGGAGCTGCTGCTGACATATGCTAAACGAAGCCCATGGCTGGAGTCCTGGTCATCCAGGCAAAAGGCAGAGCAGGCAGACCAGCAATCTCTTCGTTGGGATGCTGCTTTTTCAGTTACATGGTGGCACTACACAGAGGGCAAGACTTTCCTTCTGGAAAATTGGAAAATCACAGGAGAATTGGCCCAGAGTACCCTGAGATACACCCTCCTTTTGCTCTCCCTGATGTGGTTTGGGTGTGTGATATCAGGAGAGCTTGCAGAGGGAGATGGTGTCTGTTATGTCTGAAGCCACCCTGTGTTGGGACTCTGCTGCTGAGCTCACCCCTGCCTGGCTCTGATGCCCTTTGGGAGCCCTCATTTAGGCAGGTAAGGATCAAAAACATGAGGGATCTCAGCATAGGAAACTGCCCACCTGGTCTCCTTTCTCTGAGGCAGAGCTGCTCCCACGGTGGCATTGGCAACATGTGCTCCCATGAAATTGCTGTCCCAACGAAATCCTGATGTACACAGGAAAAAACATTCATCTCCTTTTGTTCTCTTCCCTGACCACCCCTTTCCTACATTTTTCTTTTTGATTCATTTCTATGTTCAGTGGTATAAATTTTCCGGGTCAGTGCTAAGTCCCTTGGTTGTGTGATCTTTACATACCAGCAGACGTATGCAGAGAGATGAGAGAAGACCAAGTGCAAACCAATCCATCCTACTGACACTTTTATTTATCTATTTTCTTTCCCCATCTGCCACTGCTCAACTCCCACTGTGTGTGCGTGTATGTGTGTGTGTGTATGTGTGCGTGTGTGTGTGAAAGAGGGATGAGGAAAGGGGAGGGGATACTGGTAGAGCCACTGAAGATCTTTCCGCTTGCAACTGTAGCTCTCCCCTTTCCTTCCTACTACCCTGCTATCCATCCCTCCTCCAGTCATCTCACATTGCCTCCAATCCTTTGCTCATGTTCTGCTTTGTGGCAAAAAAGAGACTAACGCATCAAATAAAAATAACGCAGGGGTTTTTAGTGCTGATGCAAGATGCCAGGGTGACCGTCAGGAAGCTGGAGCCATCTGCCAAGCCCAGACTCAACACCGGTGGCAAAGCTGCCCTGCTGCAGGGTGCATTGAGGGCTCCCAAGCGAAAAGCACCAGCGTCCGCAGCTTGAGCTGTGCTCTGTGGCTGAAAGCAGAGACAGATGCACATCGTCTGTGGATCAGGCAGAGAGGGGGCCTCTTAACACACACTGACTATTAATATTTCATGGTCCTGACATCCAGCAACCACACTGAGAGGAGATACAGGAGTTTGTTCTTCTAGGTTCGCATTTAACCATGCCCTTCCCACTGAATGTGCAAGCCAAGGCTAATGACAGCACACAGTTGAGTTCTTTGCTCACTAGGCCTGGGTCAAGACCCTGATTTTTTCATTTAGTCTGTATCAGCTGTAACAATTTCTACTTTACTCTGACCCAAGACGGTTCTGAACCATCAACTACAGGCAAAGCAAGGTCCAGTGGGTGTTAAGTCTCTCACCTATTAAATCGCTCGGACAATCTCCATCTAGAGTATTTAATTTTTCCAGCAATCCTGTTTTCTCTTCTAAGAACTAAGCCTCAAGGACTCATGACCCACCAGGTATTTGCAAAATGGCATGCATTCAAAATGTCTTTCTTTTATAGCAGTGGTGTTATCACATAGAGAGCTTGTTCCTGGAATGAGTATTGCTTAGGGGTTGTCAATACTTTAATCTGATTTATACAAGCTGTGTTCTCTCTCTCTCTCCCTCTTCCCTCAAATAAGCACTAATAAGTTCTCAACCTGGACAAATCCCAGGTAGTGGGATCAGTACCTGGCAATATATCAGCTTTGTTGCTGAAATCAGGGATGAAGCAGGGACAACTGAAAATGTTTCTCCTATTTGTTTTTAATTCTGCTTGCAAATAGCTTGGTGCCTATCTGAAGTATGACTGCCCTATAGTAATACACTTCATTTCTTACATTACTGTGCACCAATTAAAGTCTAGAATATCTATAAAAAAAGTTGGTTACATCCACAGGGGACATTAATACTGCATGGTGTCATGACCACGAATAAAACCTGACAGCATGTGCAAATTCAGAGGGAACTACCTGTTCTGCTGTTAAGAGATCAAGTTCAGGTGCTGCATCAAATGATTTTCAAGACCTGGTCTTTAACTTGTCTGTGGACTGGAAAATATTTGCAGGGCATATGGGGGTTAGTCTTTGTCCTCCAGGACTCAGCTGTCACTTTACAACCATATGATGTATTAGACATTGCTAGACATGACTGTCACTGCTTTTAGCCTCAAATTCTGTCAGCGTGATATTGTGCCGTGATGCAGTCACAGTCAGCATCTTGATTTGATTTGTGCATTGCTTCACAATTCGGTCCAGGAGGGCTTAGGGTCCAATTCTGCAAACAGCTCTGCAAATGAGAAAAGTCATCCCCACCATGGCTTACAGACCTGAGCCCTTCACATCCAGCAAGCAGTGTTCTCAGAGCACGGGGCAGCACCACCCATCCTGGCAAAGTTGTATGGAAATGGTGGCCATTTCCAAACTTTACTTGACCTCAGAGGCAATGCTTGATTTCTCTGTGGTATAGTGAATCCAGATGGACAACAGGGAAAGAAACAAGGGACTTGCTGAAAACCCAGCTGCTGCCTCTGAGCTTGGATTTTCCAGGTCAATACATTTCAAAATTTTTTTCACTGATAGAGAGAAGGGAAAACCTCACCCTTCCACACTCACTCTTAAATCTAGCTCCTGCAAGATAATTTTGAAAGGAATTTGTTGCCTGTTAAAAGGAGACCCACTCCCAACCCACACTTCTGCACTATCTTTTGATTCAAGGCTGCCCCATAGCAATGAGCAGTTTCATCGCCATCCCCCTAGACGGTGTTAGTGAGGGTCTAAATAGCAAAGGTGGGTTTTGTAGCATAGACATCTGTTTTCTAGGACCTCAATCAAGAATCATAAACTCATTTCACACACACCAGTGAACAGCTGTCAGAGAGCAACAGCTTTCAGCCCTCATCAACCTAAACCAAATGCAGGCCAAGAAGTTACTGGCAGAAGACTCCCAATTCATCAATGACTTCTGAAGCATTTCTGTCCTCAGCAATAGCAGCACAATCTCAGATTAATATATTAAATCATGAATCCAGAAAATTACTCCATCAGCAAATATATATATTTGTATATGCACAAATATGTATACATATATAAACTCAATGTGTGTACTGTCTGTGTATGTGTGCACCCTCATATGACAAGAGATCCAATCAGACAACTCTCACACTTTTCTCCTTTCCTAATAAAAGAGCTATGGAGCAACCACTGAATCTGAAAGATGGAAAATGTCAAGTAGACCACTAGGAATAACTGTTGTTACACCATGATCAGCAAGTGAAATATATTGCCTCAAGATATCACCCAGGATCAAACTGTGCATTTTATAGTGGACAGCTATGTGATAATCCCATGACCTAAAACATAGATCTGCTCCCTGGTACAGACAAAAGAATGGATTCAGTGGACAACCATGCTGAATGGGATGAGTAGTTCCTTTATTCTTGTATAATGAAGCTAAATCTCATAATCTTTTATTGTTGTAACTCTTGTGTTTTGTAATCCTTTTTACTGGACAGAAATATTCCAAAGAATGCTAGTTTCTCGAGTCCCAGAAGCTACAACTGAGCTCAGACAAACTTTTGCAGCCCTCAAACCATGACATGAGCGAACTTTCTGTGGATCCTTCGTAAGCCTTTCTCAGGGTAAGGCAAGACCTGTCCTCACGATGTTACACAAAACTGATTTCCTAGATCAAATGCGAGTTTGTAATTGAATTTGGACATATTCGACTACATGACAAACACTAAACCTGCTGCTTGTTGTACAATGTATAATGTCTATGTTTAGTTATAGCCCCACTGGGGAAAGGAAAACTCTTTTTATTCACCTGTAAAGAACCCTGCACGCCTGTGCCACCACAGGAATAAAAAAATATTAATTGCGCTACCAGTCCCTTCAGCTATTCATGCCACTTCCTTCTCCCCTACCACCCTATATTAAGCCTTTTAAAGCCGAAAGTGCCTGTAAATCTTTCTAAATGCCAGAGGACCATTTTGCTAAAACATTATCCATCTTAACATCATGTCAGACTTCTGAATGAGAATGACTTCTTCGGTGGGAACAGGCCTATAACTTATACTGCTTCTCATTTCCTGAAGCACTGGAATTGTGCTGCTCCCTAATGTTATTTTATTAAGATGCGATTTGTCATCATATTGCTGGAAACAAGATAAAATGCACGCTAATTAAATTCCTTATTTAACTTGATGAGCATCTGCTTTCTGTCGTCACATTCTTTTAAACAGAACCTTTGTAGCTGTTTCTCAGGATCTGGCTATCACGATTTTTACTGTGATCAAAATGGGGAAATACCCCCCCAAAATAAAGGCACATGCATTCCCATTGCCTATGACCCTTGTTATTTATAATGAGAAATGTATAGCACCGCCCAGGCAGACTGTAGCAGCGCCTTGTGAGCATGCTGCCCTGACACTTCAAGAGCACTCCTGTTGTGGAATAATTGCTATCCCAAGGAGCCCAGTGGAAGTCACTGAGACAAGCTGGTAGCAAAATACTGCAGCTGACAGCAAGTGTTTTCTACATCAGGCTGCTATACAAAATATAACAAACAAATCACCTTGTGACTCCCCCCTTCTGTAGCAGATGAGACTCCCAACATAAAGGAAAATAATCTCTGTTGAAGGAGGAGGCTTAACAAGCTTAAGCACACACTTCAGTTAAGCGTGTGCTTAAGTGTGCTGTTTCCCAAGGCCAGATTCTGGCTCACTTTCCATGCACTGCATTCACAGAGGTTTCTAAGATGAGAGAAACCTTCCTGCATCATTGGTTGAGTGAAGACTGGGGCAGAAGAGAGTCCTGTGCTGAGTCCACATTCCTAATTAAAGCAGTGGTCTTATGCTGCTCCCGTCTAAGTCACAGCAGAGGATGGCAAACAGTTGTATCAGAACCCACTGTAAGCTCAGGGCTTTTAGGAAAGTCTTGGGCATGCCACAACCCTGTGTCTGTCTCTTGGAAACCCCCTTGGCATCAGATTTTGCATCCCACAGAAGTCAAGAGCTGCTCCGCCAACACCTCTTGGAGTATGCTCTGAGATCCTTCAAGGAGAGATGCTGCTCCTGTGCAAGGGCAAAGGACCATTAATATTACATTGATGGTTAATTATTTAACATCAGTGACCTCTGATGCTCCTGCTTAAAGGGTTTCTCCGTATCTCTGAGTCTCTCATGCACCAGGAAGAGAAAGGGCAGAGAACTGTGGCTAGCTTTAACGAACAGTTAAAAGTTGGCTTCACATCAATACTAGGGCCATAGCTGCTTATTCTGAGCCTGAACACCAGGCCAGTAATTTAATATTAATCCCAGAATAAAACTGGGAATGCAACTTTGGTTTGTTTATTCTGGTTTCCTAAGGAAATAAAGTTTATGCAGTTAAATTCTCTGTGTGTGCATACAAGCCTTTCCTTCTAACTTTGCACCCTTCTGCCAGTTCAACCGTGTTTCACCAAGATAACGTTCTGTTCAGCATCTGGACCAAAAAAACATGTTGTGTAGAGCAGAGGACCGTGCTCTGCCCTGATCTTAAGCATATTATAAGAGATTGGAGAGTCCACATTGCTAGTGCCCTCACCCCAGGTGGATCACAGCTCACGTGTTAAATGCTGGCGACACAGAAGCTTTGGAAACACTGTTTGCATCTCAATGTAGGATATGTTGGTTTTTTTCTCTTTTAAATCTTTGTTCTGGGTGCCAATGAACTGCCCCCCACACCTGGGCTGCATCACATAAAAGATCAAGAGTCGGCTCAGCTTTGCAGCAGCCCTGTGAGCGTGGCAGCGGCCTGGCAGCGAAGCGGAGGCCATGTGCTGTGCAGCCCATTGCTCTGGACTGGAGCTGTGGAGAGGAATCCAGCCAAGAAGGACAGAAGGCAGAAAAGAGACCCTGCAATCTGTTGGAGGGGTTGTACTATAAACAAGAGTAGGAAGGCTTCATCGTGCCAGGGAAGAACAAGCTGTGTAGATAAAAGAGGCTGCTTCAAAAGAGTAGAGGGTGACTAATTTTCCTTGCACTAGGTGGCCAAAGAGCAGGGAAAAAGAAGTGGTCTTCACTGAGCTGGCAGTCAGACGAGGGGAGCAACCTTCTCATGCTAGAAACTCACAAAAAAGCTTCTGCAGGTCATCTTTCATCAGAGTTTCAAGGGCAGCTGGATTCAGCAAACTCCAAATTCTGTCTTTGGTGCTACAAAGATGCTCGGGGAAAGGGCCTGATTCAGAGTCAACTTGCAGTAGTAGCTGGGCTGTCAAATGGGCCAGCAGGCCACGGTCCTTAATGTGCCTTGATGGCAGAGGGAAAGCAGAGGGGATTAACAGCTGTCTAAGAAAAGAAATCCAGGGAGAACTGGTACACGGGGATGCAGGGTCAGCATCCCCCCAAACCCAAGCACCCCCTGGCCCTTCAAGCCCAGGGCTCTGGTTCCCCATTAGGAAGCTTAGAACCCGCTGAGGACCCCGGACCAGAGCAGAGGAAGCACAACCCCGCAGCCTACAGAGGACAGGTGCTATAAAAAGTATTCAGGTCAGACCCTAGCAGCCCACAAGAAAGGGTTTCTCCAACTAGAAGAAGCTCTGCCAGTCCAGGGGCCTTTCTCTGACTCTCCTGCCCCAAGACCTTCTCTGAAGAGCTGACCTGCATGTCTCCAGTCCAGCCACTTGACTGATTTTAGCTGGGAAGGAACTGATAAGGCTCATGAGCACGGGATTAATTTATTTTAGAAGGTGCAAGTACAAGTTCTCCACAGCTGGTCAGAGACTGGCACATTTGGGCACTGGTAATGGTGTCTCTGAGCTGAGTGTGGTCTACCAAAACCCTCCAAGAAGCTGGGCCATCTGAGGGCTGTTAGCCTGGGCTGATTTCCAGTTGTCTGCTGGATGGCCTTGCTACACACAGCAGATCTGCATGCCATCCAGCCCCAGCAGAGAGTGCAGGCTGGCCACACATCCAGGATGAAGGTGGCCAGCTCTGTCCATGTGGAGAACCACCAAGGTGTGTTGGCAAGGCTGTGGAGTGGGGCAAATATATTCAATATGACAGAGTAGGACCTCCTAAGAGCAGCTCAAACCCCCTCAGAGGACAATCCATGAGATTCCAGAATAGCTGTGGGGTCTTGGGTCACTTGTATTTTGGATATTAGCTGCTGCTTATACAAGATGTACAACGCAGGCAGTTCTGTCCTCATTTGGGAGCCAGCAGCCAGGACCAGCCAGCCCAGCCCTTGAGAGGATGCTTAGGGCACGATCCAAGTAATGGGAAGATCCTGGTAAGAACAACACTGAGAACCGCATTTCCTTACGTTTTTTCACCGATGGGAGCATTTCTTCAGAAGTGGGTGAACCATTTCCTCCGCAGCAGAGCTGGGGTGTGCTAACCCTCCCAGTCCTCGCAGGATTTTCACACTGCATCTCTGCTCCCTGACCCAGTATGTGGAGGCTGAGTCCAAGCCACTGCTGGAAGCATGTTCTGACTGAAAGGACACCTGGAGTGCTACCAGCAAACTGCTCACAAATGGCCTCTCATTTTGTAGGTCTGTTCTCTGCATGGCTGGGCTGCTCCTTGTGCCTTGCTGAAGTTGTGCCATATGGAGCAAATGCTTCAACGTCTGTCTGTGCGTCTGCCTGGCCGTGCAACCCAAGAGCTCTCTGCAAACAATGCTCTGCTCGCATCATTTTCATGAGTCTCCGATAGGGACTGTTCTCCACTTTTCCCAAGTTTATTTTTTTTCCCCAGATCTCGCAAAGCATGAGGAGCCATCACCAGAGACCGGATAGCTGCTCGGAGGGAGAAGGTGGCTGGAAACAGTTGCAGGGTTATGCTCTGCATGTTCTCTCTCTCTCTCATATGTGACACTGGGATCTGGTTTAGCTTTGGGCTGTTAAAAGTGTGACAAGAAGGAGAAAAAAAAGGTCTTTTATCCATTCCTCTCTCTCTCTGCTGAGTAGCCAGCTGGAGTCTGCTGGCTTGCAGGGGAAGAAAGGGCAATGGCAGAGGATCTGAATGGAGACTGAGCATCCTTTCCCAGTAAACCCGCTCTGCAGTGAGGGGGCCTGGAATCTGGGAAAAAGTTCGTCTTTTACTCTTTTTCTTAAGAGAAGCTGGGACAAAACCCTGGACCCAGACCTCTCCTCAGCCCTGTGGTTTTCTTTAAAAGTGGCGTGTTTGTGAGCACCTGTGTGCACGTGGCGTGCTCACGTCTGTGCGTGCGCGATTCCCAAGTGAGTAACAGCACTCCCAGGGTTGTGCTGTGCGTTGAGTCGCACCTTGTTCTTCCTCCCTGCCTTGTTTTTCTCGGGCTGACGAGCTCCTGACTAATGGCAGTCACTGCTGCTTAATCAGGAAGCAATTTAAGGATAACCTTTTCTAATTAACCAGCAGAGAGAAGAATGAATAAACTGTGAAACAGCCAGCTGGCTTCAGTGTCCCCAGCCAAAGGGTCTGTCAGGTGGGAGAAAATGGCATCTGGGGACAGGGATGGCGACTCCAGAGCTGCCACTGGGCAGGGTAGTGAAAGTCAGAGATGGGAGGAGGTTATGGTGCTCCCCAGGGCCTTTTCTCTGGTTTCTCCCCAGGTATTGCACATGGGGATCATGACTGTCCAGGAAGGGTGGCTTGATGTGTATAATCAAGCCCCATGTATAATTCAAACCCTGGGAGACCCTTCTGTTCAGAACTTTGATGCAAATATGAGTAATTACCTTATTATGAAGGTTTTCACAGAATCATAGAACAGCCCAGGTTGGAAGGGACCTCGAAAGGCCCAACCTTTTGTGGGAAAGGGAGCCCAGATAAGATTATCTAGCACCCTGTCCAATGGCATCTTGAAAACCTTCAGTGATGGGGAGCCCATCATGTCCCTGGAAAGGTTGTTCTCACTGTATAAAGTTTCTTTCTTATATCAAGATGAAACCTCTTCTGCTGCAACTTGTTGAACAGCATGAGGCCCAGTATCAATCCCTGAGGGACCCCACTTGTGACAGGCTGCCAGTCTGAGTAAAACCCATTGATCACCGCCATCTGCATGAGTCAATTTCCTACCCATCTCACAGACCACCCCTCCAGTCTGTATCTGGCCAGTTCGTCCAGGAGGAGGCTGTGGGAAACAGGGTTGAACGCTTTGCTGAAGTCCAGGTAAACAACATCCACCGCTCTCTCCACGTAGACAGAAAATGTTATTTTGTTGTAGAAGGTGATCAGGTTAGTCTGGCATGATTTGCCTTTGGTAAAACCCTGCTGGCTTTTCCAAATCACCTGCTTAATTTGCTTTGTGATAGTTTCTAGGAAGACGCACTCTACTACTTTCCCAGGGACTGGAGTAAGGCTAACAGGTCTGTAGTTTCCTGGGTCCTCTTTTGGGCCCTTCCTGTAGAGAGCTCTGACATTTGCCTTCTTCCAGTCGCCAGGGACATGCCCTCATCTCCACTACTTGTCAAAGATTACAGGCAGCAGCCTTGCACCAGTGTCAGCCACTGCTCTTAACATGCTGGGGCGGATTTCATCCTCACTGCTGACAATAGTGTTTTCACCCTTTCTCATGCATTGCCTCGATTTTTTATTCCCCATTCATAGTCATTCATTTAAAAGCCACATGCAGAGTCAGCCAGTGAGGGAGCCCTGACCCAGCCATGCAGCAACGGATGCTGTCTGGGCCAAAGCCTCAGCCCTGTGGCCGACAACAGGGCCCCGCACCCCGCATGTAGGCCTGAGCCAAACCCCTGCGAAAGGGTGGCGGGGGCGGCCTCCAGCTCCCCGACGCCTACGGCGAGACCTCGCAGCTATCAGCGTCCCTAAGATGGCGCCCTGAGGGGAAGACTACATTTCCCAGCGTGCCGAGCGCGCCGCGCGCGCCAAGGTTTAGTTCCCGGCATGCTGCGCGCTGCCGTCCGTTTGGCGCCGCCGAGCGGCAGCGCGGGGTCTGCTGGGAGTTGTAGTCTGCGCGGCTGCGCGCCCTGTGGCGGCGTACCTGGCCTCTGCCAGCCGGTGGGTGTGCGGGCCTGTGGCGAGGGGAAGGCGGCTGGGCCGGGACTGAGCCCAGGGCGGGAGGTAGTGCAGCCTCCGGGGAGCGGGGAGGGACCGCGGCCTGCGGCGTGGCCCCAGGGCCCCAGTGGGGTGCGGTAGTGCTGGGCCCCTGAGGGGTGGTGGGTGGTCCTTGAGGACGGCGGGAGACCTCAGCCTGCGGGGTGGGGGCCGGGATCTCAGTGGAGTCTGGGACAGGGGAGCCTGGTGCCTGGGAGAGGAGCGGGGCAAAGATTGAGCCTCACTTCTGACAGGGTGGTGAGAAAAGTAGGTCTCTGAGTGCTGGAGGAGGTGGGCAGCCCCCGGGGCGTGAGGCAGGGAGTAGGTAGAGTGAGGCCAGCTCCTGGGAGATGTGGTGGGAGCCAGGTCCTCACTTTTGTCAGAAGGCCCTTGACCTGTGAGTGGACCTTTCTCAAGGCAGGAGCTGACTCTGCCCTTTGGGGTTGAGTATGTATCTATCTGCTACATGATGTGCGATACCCAGGAACCAGAAGGTGGTCAGGAAAGATGGGGTGTCGTCCCATCTTTGCTGTTGGGTACGAGAAATATGAAACACTTCCACACAAGACTCTGCAGAGCAGTATTGCTTTGCCTGCATTTGCTTTCGCAGGGCTGGCCCTGCAGTGCAGGGTGTCCCTGTGCTTGGCCATTTTATGAGTTCTGCTGGGATTTGCAGAGAAAAGTGCTCAGAACTGTGGTGGAATAGGGGTTTTCTCCTTTTTCTGTATGTTTTATCTGTGTGAGACTAGCATGCAAAGCCCCAGAAGTAGTTGTCAGCATCTTCTTGCTGATAATGGCTCAGTATTGGTCTGACAGCTTTGCTGTACTACTAGGTTTTTGTGTAGGATCAGTTACAGTAATTCTCAGTCACTAATAATACTGAGTTCTCAATACAATAAGCATTTCTGAGGGGAACAGAGTTGAAACTTCCTGTCTCTTTTTGCCTTTTTTTTTTTTTCTGTAGACTGGCTTCCATTCCTGTAAAGAAGCAGGTGTCTCTGTGATTAATTCCTGATGCAGTTTTGATTCAGATCTATTGTTTGAATTGTTGAAGATGTCATCAGGCCTTACAGAGGAACAAAAGAGAAGAATTGAAGAGAACCGCCAGAAGGCTTTGGCTAGGAGAGCAGAGAGGCTAGCAGCCCAGAGAGGTGGGCAGGTGGGGATCGCTGGACCTCAGGTGAAAGAACAGAGTCCAGGCAATAGGGGAAACTTGAAGGAAGAAAACAATCATGTCAGGTTCATTAGCCAGCATCAACAGAATCCAAACAGTCCTGTGGAGCAGAAGAGCTATCTTCAGAAAAATTATAATCATTACACTGCAAAGCAACAGATGGCTGGTTCACATGGAGAGCAACAAAAGAATTGTTCAGAGGACTCTGAACAAGCAAGTGGCATTAAGCAAATGCCACTCCCAAATTCTCTGAGTTATTCCCATAAACATTACTTGGATGCTGGTGGTCAGGAACATGGACAACAAGCTTTAATTAATCTTGGTGCATTCCAGCAGCCCAAATGCTATCCAGCTTTCAAAAACCCTGCAGAACCATCTCATCTTAGATTAATTGATAACAGGCACCCTGACAGTAGTAAAGATTTACAAAGTCAGAACAAATCTGCCATCAAATATGTTTCACCACCAAGCAGCGCCACCCCGAGTGATTCAGAAATGCTGATAAACACAAGCAAACCAACGGAAAGAGAAGGGGGAGGTGGTGCCTCTCAGGCCAGTGGTAGGATGCAGAAGCTGACCAGCTCTGCTGGTGCAGGCTCTACCTTTGAAGCTGCCTCTTGCAAGAAAGCAAACAGTGTTACAAAAGGAAAATGTGTGAAATATGGGGAAGACCGATTCCAGGTCGAAATAGGGTATAATGCTGAACTTGTAGCTGTGTTTAAGAAGATACCAAGCAAAAATTATGGTAAGAATTGATTGTTTGCTGTTACCTCTATTTTACGTTGGATGGAACTTTCAGTGTCTGATGGAACTGTAGTTGCTATGTGCTCTTACCAGTGCAGCTATTGCTGGGGTGGAATATGTGGTATTAGTGGGGGATTGGAAGAGTAAAGACAGCTGAAATCGGAAAGAAATTCTGGGCATAAATAGCTTGAGCTTGGATTTAGCCAAGGAATCAGCAGCCCTGCTTTATCAACAGTGCTCTGAGAAGTTTAGTGATGGCAGCTGGTCAGAGTCTTTTGGGAGTGAGGGAGGAGATGTTATTCATAAATTGGTATGGGAAAATGGGTCACTTCAGCTGTAGTTCAGAGTTGATGAGCTGAGTCCGTTAACTGGGTTACTGAGAGCAGTGGGGTCTCCACCTTTCAGCTTGCATCTGATCTTTCCACCCTGCCTTTATTTGTTATATTCTACTTCTGTTTCCCCCATGTGTTGCTGCTCCCTGTGGATGGCTGCTGCATTCTTCTTATTTTAGTATTGATGTGCCCTATGGCTTTTCTGGTGTAATGTAGCTGTAAACTTGGGCATACTGTTTTTCAGTTGTGTGTCTAAAAGTTTGCGTGAGTAGACTGAATTCTCTCTTACCTCTCATGAGCATTTCACAACAGCACTTTTTTCAACCCCAAATGATTCATATTCTGCCCTATTTTAGATCCTGCTATGAAAAAATGGAATTTCAGCCTGGAAGATTACAGCAGTTTCAGTAAGTAAATGGGTTATTGAATGATACAAAAGAATCCAAATCTTGACCTCCTTCCCCTGCCTTCCATAATTATTATTTAGCCTCGTTATTGTCTGGAGTAATAAAAGTAGTGCTACTCAAACATAACACCCATCTTCTAGGCATCTAGCTCATAATATTTTTCTGACACTTTGTAGTTGACTAGAAATAACATAATTTTTCACGTAATCAAAATGCCAAGCATACATTTAACTTTTTCTGCCACTTTTGAATTTTTCAGCAACCAATGAGCCTGATCATAGGAAAAATATCTGCTGTGCAGGTACTTCATATGAGTCTCTATTGAGAACTTAGTGTGTTCCACTGGCTAATGCTTAATTTCTAAGTCCATTCATGTATTTTCTTTTTAAACAGTATTTTTTTGGTTTGTTTTTTTTTTTTTTAAACGTATTTTCCTGTTAATTCTGGGTGTCAGATAACGAAAAAGGGACATTCTCTAGGGCTTTGAGTGAGACTGAAAATGGATTTGCCTTTTTTTGGCATAACAAGGATGGCTTTATCTTTTTTTTTTCTCCTGTCATTTTGTTCTGGAAAGATTGAGAGATGATAGAGGCAAACACTTCAGGTAAGCTTTTCAAAAGCTCATTGTATTGAAGCGAGTGATAAATCATTATTGATTTCAGTGGGAACAGAATTAGGCCTGTGTTGAGCACTTTGAAAAACCCACAGTTGAGTGCTGGTATTTTAGCTTCCCATGTGGGTTGCCACACATTTATAATTTAAATGCTGCTGGTTTGCTTGAAGTGTATCAAGTACAGATGAGAGCAGAGTCTCTGCACCAAGGAGCTTGCAAATGAAGAGGATAGTTTTTACTAAAATCAGGCTTATTTCCTTAAAGCTATCAAATATATGAGTTTTCTGTCGAAAGTTCCTGTTGACAAGGGAGGACAATATGTGATCAACATTGGACAACCATAGCAGGGGAAAAAATACCTTGAGAAAAGGGAACTGAACTAAAAGGCCCTTAGTTTGAAGTCTTGTAAGTGTAAAAACAATTATTTTAAAACTTCCCATTGTTAATTTTGTTCTTTTGAATAATGTTGTCCTGTACTACATTTTTTTCTTTGTACTCTATGTTAAACATGCAGTCAAGCCTAGAAACAGATATTGAAATAAAAGAGTGAAGTATGGTGGGTTTTTTCAGTTTCTTTCAGTATTAGTTGTAGAGATGAGCTCTAACTATGCAATGCTAAAACAATACCATCTCTTTTGCTTGGTGCATTGGGAGGAGAAAGTCTAAACTGGTGGTTTCCTAGTCCTCTACTTTAAAAATTACTTTTACTTGATGCTCTTAAACTTTTTCTTTGGAGTGGAAATCTCTAGTGCTTGGGTTTATTCTGGAAGTCATTTTTTTAAAAATAAAGGTGGATGAAATCCAAATGGCTTACTAACTGGTTAGGAAGAAAGTGTCTGAATTTGTTTCTTTTTCCCTTTTTTGCCCTTCTCAAATCTTAACCACTGAACTTAAATTTGTTTAAGTTGTTGCATATCAGTAAGATGGACTATTTAAAAAGAAGCAGGGTGGATCATGATGTGCAGCTTAACCCTCAAAGGACTAGATTCACCTGGGCTTACTCTAAACAGCTACTGGATAGGGGAGGCTGCCTCTTTACAAATACAAGGAGGCAGAATCGTCGTCCCCTGCTCGTGAGTCTAATGGACTCTGGAGATGCTAGTGAATCATTGTGTTACTGTAGTACCTATGAGTTGGAGCCTTGGGGACAAAATTCATTATTTTGGTGCTGTAAAAATACAAGAAAAAATGGTTCTTGTTCCTTAACCATCACAGTTCAGCTATAGTAATAAAGACAACATATGGGTATAGATTGGCAGAGAGACACAAGGAAAAGTGGAACATTTATTAGTGTGGATAGCTGTGGTCTCAGGCTAACATCTGTAAAATGCTGTGTCCTTCTCTCCCCATGCCCTGGCATCATGGCAGAGGTGGTTGCTGGTGATTAGTAAGATAGGGGTGCAGATAGCTGGGGGGAAGTACAAGTCTAACTGTAAGACATGGTAGAATAAAGGGTGATGGACTTAAATTGTTACAAAGGAGATGTAAAGGTTTCGACTAGATTCCTTCCTGATACCCTTCCTAAAGTATTGTGAATATACAGCATTCCTCCTAGATGAGATTGCATATCAGACATTGACATGAAGCAGGAGGCAGGTATTTTTAGATCTTTCTCTTTTGCTGTTTGCAGAAGTGCCTTGCCATCTTTTCAGGCACATATTATTGATCACCATGCCCCTGTCCCTGCAACTTTGTAAGTGAAAACTCTGTATGACTGTGTGCAATTTACTGCTGAATGTGGTTCTGCAGATTGCCTGCCCTGGCCTAGTGAGTCACATTTTGGGATTGCTGACAGAGAGGGAGCCTAATGCAGTGACAATGCTGGATAGGCCCTTGTTCACCTACCATCACACGTTCCCTCTGCCCCTGCTGTATTCTCTGTGGAAAATCCCACCAACGTGCTCCTCCAGGCCATCACTTTCTCTCTTCTTTGTCCCTATGAGTTAAAGCAGGGAATCATGATTCCGTTTAAACTTGAAGGTGCATGGTTTGTTTGTTATCCTCTTGTCCCTTCTCTTCCCAAAGCACCCTGTGCATCTTTAGTTTATTCATGGTTTTTGTTACTAATTCTTTTCTCTGTATCTCATGCTTTTCTCCCTAGTGGAAGCAGCAAATCAACTTTCGTCAGTAATTCTGGCACCACTGGAAGGAGAAAATGCAGTTGGCTTGGCATCAGGCTCACATTTCGTTGGCAGTAGGGCTGATGTGAAATCCCTCTTGAAGATGTGTAAGAACTGGAAGAAACCCTCAGCACTTGTCAAAGGGAAGTGCGTGCTGATCTCTCGCTTGCGGTTTGAGGTTGATATTGGGTATTCTGCAGAAGTGATAGGAGTGTTCAAACAGATGGGTTCCAGAAATTATGGTGAGTCTCTGGTTATTTCTGCTTTATTCTGATGATGTTGATGGGGCTGCTCTTGGAGTGCTGTGAATGCTTCAGAGGAGAGAAATTGTGAGAGTACATCCCTCTGAAAATAGCATGGGAGGATGTACTTTGGTGAAGATTTTGAGAGCTCATGTAGTTCTGATATAGCGCTATATCTGTGTCCTGCTCTTTACTCCATGCCAGAACACGGCCTCTTCTGGGCCTGTTAGCCAAGGGGATATTTCAGGACTCAGCGCAATTACATTTACTGTTGAGGTAGAATGTGCTGATAATTTGCCAGCAGTATGGAGGCCATGCATAAGTCCTTGTCTTTATTATCAAATGCAGTTGGGCATTCTCATATTTCTCCTGCTTTACTGTGTATAATGGCTGCAACTGCTTGAGCAGGTTGAGTTTACCAACAGCTTTACCAATGTTATTTAGGCAAGTGGAACTGTAGAGCACTTTTTATGTTGGCATTCAGATTTCAATGGTAAATACCAGTTTTTCCCACTTGTAATGTGGGAAATGAGGCACAGAGTGATGAGGTGACCTGCGCAGTGTCACAGCAGGTTAGTGACAGCATGGGGAGCAAGTTCTGGAGCTCTTGTTCTTTGGGCAGGGCCCCACCTGGCTCATTCTTTCTTCAGCTGACTCTGAATTCACTCTAACCTTCCTTGGAAGTTGTAGGCAGGTGCTACCCAGGGATAAACCTGCCAGAGAAGTCTGGCATTCATGTTACATTTTGGGTATTGATGAATTGGAGAATTTCTTCTGTACCATCCAGAGCACATCATCTGTAGGATACAGAGGTACAACTGAAAGTGATTATGTTAGTGACTGAAGTCAGAGTTTGTTGGATAACAAATAGGAATCTTCATGCACATTCTTCACCCCTTCTTGCAGTGAAGAGAAAGTGGTTGCCGGAATCCTTGAGCGGGTGGGTTCATTACAGTGGTTCATTAGGGGAGCTGACCTTGGCTTGCTCTGGTGTGTGCTCATACTTTTAAGTCTTCTTCAAACTGTTTGCTTAATGTGAAAGCAAACAGAGGAGAATTGATTGCTGGACAAGGTAAGAATTCTTTTAAAGCAGTTCTGAAATGCAGAACATATGGATGGATAGCCATGTTCTTACGGACAGAGAATTCAGTCTTTTAAAGAAGAGACTTATGACAGTGTTTGTTGTAACTATTGCAGATATGAACACCAAAAAGTGGAGTTTCCTGCTGGAGGACTATCCCAAACTAAGTGAGTAGCTGCATTTTCCTGGCTAGGGCTATTTTCTGGGGAGGCAAATAGAATTCTAACTTCATTTCTTGGGCTAAGCCTTTTTACTCTGGGGAGATAAGTTGCTAATTAACCGCTAAGCAGGTATCTTCCTGTTTTGTGAGACATGTACACTGTTTGCCCAGACTCAAAATTTTACAAATGTGTGTTATTCGTGGCAGTCCTTTAAGGGCACATTGGGAGGGTGGCTCTGTTTTGTCAGATTCTGCACTGAATTTCTGTACCATTTCTTTGAGCACATGGATGTATTTACTATCACAAAGTTATTTTTGTTGCTTATAATGTACACCAGCTCTGCTTGAACTAAGGAGTTGCAGGAGAATGGATTCCTCTGTTCTTCTGTTCCCACTTGCCAAATTCGAAGAGGTCGGCATGGTGCCTGCCAGGCCTTCCTGTCCTTACAGAAATTCTGTCTTACTGACTCTTTAGCTGTGCTCTCCTTGTCCTCAGTGCCAGCCTGCCTTGCTCCCTTTTGTGTGTATATCAATTTGTAAACTGGCACAGCCACCCCTTTGCTTAGAAAGCAAACACGTATCAGGCTGTTTTACCTCCAGTTCTTTAAGTAGTGTGCACGGTGTTGTGCTATTTCATTTCACACCCAGCAAATTTTGTTTTTCGGGTCAGAGCGATAGGTTTTCAAGTCAACTAATGATTTCTGTAACAACCAGTTCATCCACAGTTACAGTCTGGGTAGTGACTGCCTAGCTGATTTTGTTCAGCCTCATGTGTTACTGCTAGTAATAATGGCTTTGCAGGCAGAACACAACTGTTAAGTTTTTAATTTATGTATGAGGCAGGTTAGAATTCAGGTTGCTTCCGTAGCTGAGTTGATTGTGAGGCAAAGAACAACTGTGTGTTTCTCTTGCAGAAGTGTGCAGATCTGCTTGAAGCAGAAGCATTCTTCTTGAAGCAGAGTTTCATATCTACTAAAATGCTTCGGTGCTGGTTGATGGATGCTTAAAAGAAAGCTTAGCAAAAAAATGTTTTTGTGAGCATTGTATTTTCGCTTGCAAGTGGAATCTAAGCACATAGTGTGGCTACAATATTCGTTTCTTGGTAGTAGTTGATCAGTAGACTCCTGCCTTTATGCATCTGTGTAATGCTGGTGAAACTGTGACTCACTGAACTGAAATGTAGAACTGTGTTTGTTGTGTTTTGTTTGTTGGTTTTTTTTAAAAAATGGATGCCACTTTGCAGAATAATCCAGTCTCAGCAGCATGCTCCTAGCACATCTGCTGCTTAGTTTTTTTATGTTTAGTTAAGTTTATAGAGTGCTTTGAGATGAATAGCATTATGCAAGTCCTAAGTATTATCATTATTATTTATCATCCCAGTCGGCCTGCTGTGTTGGCCTTGGTACTCGTGTGAAAGCATGTGGCTGTGGAATTTGGGGTAAACTTTTGGGAAAGCTAGTAAGCAAGGTGCTCTACACACCTCCTTAGAAAGTGTGACTGAGTGTTTCAGAGCTGAAATGCTGTTGCTCAGAGTAGTTTTTCTCCACCATGGGCTCCTGCTTCAATGGGATACTGAAGCACGTTTAATAATTTAATAATCTGCGTGCTCCTATGATGTGTGTCTTAATAACATTAGTAATGGTTGTAGGGCTGAAAGCCACGTTGTGGGGCCTTGTAGGAATGCCAGATCATAAAAACAAGTGAGTGTGTCTTGGGGAGACTGTTATGAAACTCCAGGACTGGGATGTTGACAGACCCTGATTTCAATGAGAGCTGATGATCTCTCTCAGTTTGCTAAAACGGCGTTTTGTTTGTGCAAAGGGCCTGATCCTGTAGAACGTGTTAGGCAGTCTGAGCAAACACATCATCTCCCTGTCTGTCGCTCTCTCAGCCGCGCTGGCTGGCAGTTGAATACTTCATGCAATGTATACAGAATCCCACAGATTTAAGGAAAGAAAAAAAAAAATTTCTCCTTAAACGTTCTTGCAGGGTGTAATTTGTGAGAGCATTTGAGGCTTCTAGCACGTGCCTTTTTGAGGAATAGCATTCGCTTTGTGCCTGTTCAATTACCTATGTCAAAATAATAAAAAAAAGAATTTTAAAAGGCTGGTTGCCATTTCCAGCAGAGATATCTGTTAGCTGGGAACTGTTTGTAGAGGTTAACGTCTCTTTGCCTAGTTGCTCAGTCATCTTTATATAAAGGTCACTTCAGTAAAAAATATCTGTTGGATGAATCATGCTGGTGGCAGATATATCTTAATCACTCTCCCAGCTCATGTACAGAACAATAGCAACAGAATTATCAGTGAGCAAATTGTAGCAATTATGCTAACACATAGCTCAGCCTGTGAGTGTAATAACAAGCTTGTGCTGTACTTCGCGAGAGAGTACAGCTATTGAAAAAGTATAAATTAAACTGGAGAGTTTAAAAAGTTTGGTCACTGCCTGACCACAAATGGAAATCTTTTCATATGTATATTTCTTGGAATTGCTTTCCCCCTTTCTATAGCAGGGGTCCATTCTGCTGCTTTCCTCTTGGAGATAACTGAAATGAAAATACCTAACTGAATTCTGGAGGTGCATTTACTGCTGGTATAGTGAATTCTTATTTCAGTTTACATAGCTCTGGTTATTTTTGCAAACAGAGTTGTTTTATGTGTTCCTGACTTCATATACAAACCAACCACTAGATAAAAAAAAGATGCTTCCTGCAATAACGGGTCTGCGCACATGCATTGTGTTCCTAGTGTGGAGGTGTCATTGTTTCTCAGTCAGTGGTCAAAGACTGATTACTAAACGTGTTTTCCTGGTCCTAGCTCACTGCATATTTTAAACTGATGTTTGTTTTCATAGAAACTTACTGTTGGACTAAAAAGAAGTACTTTTATCTTTTTGGGATGGGATAGAGAGGCTACTGGAGGGGATTGAAATAAGGTTGTCTAGGAGGAGAATTGCTGTGACGCTTTGCTTGTTGTGATGCATGGGTTGAAAAGATGAAGGCCCTGAGGTCTTTGCATAATGGAGGCTGGGGATCCCTTTAGTTCGACTGGGAAGGTTTTAAGTTGCATGTAAAGTTGAGAGGGTTCATGGGTGAAACAGCAGTAGTGGTGAGGGACTCAAGTGGCCTGTGGGCTGGTTCTGGCCCACAAGCTACTTCTGTCTAGGAGAACAGCAGTGGACAGCAGCTGAGCAGGGAGTTGCTGTTGGTACCATGTACCTGAAGGATGTCTGTCAGAGTGCTGCTGATGATGGTGCAAGAGCAGTTTCTCTGAGTCTTGAGGTGCTTCCTGTTTTCTTATCCAAACATGGTAAACGAGGGGTGATAAAGTGGAGACAGAGCCAAACCTGTGTGAATTTGGGGAACAGGAGGAGAAGAGAGTTTTCAAAGCTGAAGATGTATGATCTTTAGGTAACTGTGTCTCAGGTCACTCCTGATCACTCAGGCATGGTGGAGACCTCAGAGGTGTTTAATGCAGAATGCCAAGGTCAAAATAAAGATGCCCCTGCCTTCTAGGCTTCAGGAGCTCTTTTGTTCAAATCCATATTTTTATTTCTGAGTAAAATGTGCCCTAAGCTGCCCTCAGTGTGAATAATCCAGCTCCGGCTGTATTAGTAGCAATCATCTCTGAATGATCGCATCAGACTTTCAGTTTTTTATAACCAAGTCTAAATACGAGGGGAGGAGATGTGATTCATCATGTGGTTCTGAAATAGACTTCAGGGAAGAGGCCAGGCCAACACCTGTGCATGATGCAGTGCTTTCTTGAGCAGTTTCAGGATAGGAAATAATATTGTTGATGAGGTTGGGGGTTGTGCCCTGACATCCATAATGTAAGTAAGTTGTGTGTATGTTGCCCCTTCTGATAATAAACTGCTCTGTTCTTTGCAGTGGAAGTGTTACAGAGCCTTGTGTCAGTAGAAGTGGAGCCACTGCCCGAGGCAGTAATACAAACCTTTGCTGCTCAAATACAGAGATCTACATCACAGACAGACATTCCTGATGCTGACCTTTCAGTAGTGGACTCCAAAATTGTGACGAGCCTCATGCCCTTTCAGCGGGAAGGTGTGAAGTATGTCCTTTTTGCATGCTGTTAAGAGCTAGTCCTTGCTTAGAATTGTGTGCTTTATATTGGTGCCCAGGCTGCATTCTCTTCCATGGAGGGCTCCACGTTTCTCCGGAGTCGTGGGCTGTTACACTCTGTCACTCTGGTCTCTTTGGTCTCTGGGTTGTTTGGTATGGTATGGTTTGTTTTGTTTTGTTGTTGTTTGGTTTTTTGTTGTTGTGGATTTTTTGGTTTTGAGTGACACATCTATTCTGTGTCTAGCTAGAATTCTTCATCATGAGTCAGGAGGAAAGTAACATTTTGCTAGTCTCATAAAACTGTTAGAATGATACATCTCTGATCTCCCTCTTGTGATTCAGTATGTGCCTAATTGTCATATGATTTTTTTATTTTTGATTTATTTATTTAAGGTCATCTTTATTTTTTCCCCAAGTGCATCTCTGTTGTTGTTGTTTTTTTAAATATTAACTACATATGGGAAAGTGCCAGGAAATAGGACCCAGGCCCTGAAAGATTTAAAATGACTAATTGTATGTAGAGATAAACTTTTAAATGTCCCTGTCCCCATCATATAAGGTCGTTAGTTGTTGACTTCAAGATGCAATCCAGCAAAGTCTGTACTTACTGGTGTTAAAGTGTCATTGTTATTAATAATATTTTCTTAGCTCAGCCAGGGTGAACTCTGGGACAGAATGTGAGTAATATCATGGAAGGAATGTGCTTTAAATAATTGGAAGGTCTTGAGACTATTCCTCATATGAAATCAAAGTCTCTAAGGACTGGGCTGAACCACTCTATTCAGGAGCTTCCAAGCTTTGAGAGATTTGTGAGAGCTGCTCATTTGTGTTAAGACTAATGGAGAAAATCCAGGTTTACTGAAGAACCCGGATCACTTCCAGGTGATCCACATTATAGGGTTGGTGATGAGTTGTGCTCATCGTGGCTGCCGGGACAGATAGTAACCCATTTCTTGACTCTTACTTATTTTCCCCTCTCTATTTCCTGCAGCTTTGCAATTTTAAGAAATGGACGTTTACTTCTTGCGGATGACATGGGCTTGGGCAAGACCATCCAGGCAATCTGCATTGCTGCGTATTACCGAAAGGAATGGCCCTTGCTGGTGGTGACTCCTTCTTCCGTGAGGTTTACATGGGCAGAGGTACTGTGAGCTTGAGCATGTGCAGGTGGCCGGTAGAGGGCATGTGTGATGGTTATGCTGTGTTGCACTCTGTACAAGTTAAAATTTTAAAAAGATGTATATTAAGGGGAAGAAACTAAAATTTGTACTCATTTAGAAAGCCGAGGGGGGGAATTGCTTGGCATTGACTGTATGATATATGCCTTGTTTTCTTTTATTGGCCTGTTTTCTTTTTGTGGTCCAGCTGATCTGTTGGGAAGAGGGACATCTAGAGTTAACTTTGTTCCTGCAAGTCAGCTGGCTCCAAGGGGGCATTTTACTCATCAGTGTCAAAGACAATAGTTGCATTCAAGCAACTGTCTGTTGTATTCAAGCCCTTCATAGCAGTATTTGCCAGTCCCTTGGCTGGAATAGAAGCCCAGATGCTGGGATTCTCTGCTCTGTTCAAGAGGCCCCATTATCATCATTAAGCGTCTGTCATAATACGTCTTTTGGCCTGTCCACTGTATGCTGCTGACCCCTCTGAGTCCTTTATTAATGTTGATCAGAAGCCCAAGATAGCTTGTATGGTTGGGAAATGTATCTTGAAATAAATCACTGTCATGGCTTGTACACTGAGGCTGTTGGGTTGCCGTAGGCTAGTGAAATGTTCACTGGGGAGGAAAAAGGTGAGCCAGAGGTTTTAGGTCAGTAATTTCATGCCTGAGCAGGAGAGAGTGGGAGTTTAGCTTTCCCTGGAATGTTGCATTGATAAGAAGTGTATTGGTTGGGATTTGCTGGTTTTGTGCTGTAACCAGGTTGTTAAAGCATCTTGGCTTGTGTTTTCATGTCCAGTAGCGCAACAAAATGTTGGGCGACAAGAAAAGAAAATTGTTTACTGAACAAGGGAGTGATGCTTATCATGTTTGATATTTCAAAGGCCTGTAAACCTCTGGGTCAACACCTAACCTGAATCCATAGCTTCTGTGGGATACCTACTGGGAACAATTTGGGGCCTGGTTTCCTGAAGTACTGGGCACCTGCAGCTGAACTCCTCCATCCTGCTTCAAGAGATTTAAGCAATATGAGTGGGGTTTGTTTGTTTGTTTGTTTTTATCTTTGAGTGCTTGATTTCCTCTTCCTTCCCCTACTACCAACTCCCCAGGAGGCTGTTGTGGGAGATGTTTTGTTAGGACATTTGCTTTAGAATGATCTGTGTTGCTTTGTGGGTATGTGAAGAAAAATGTGTCACAGAAAGTGGAAGAAGGTGGACTTTATTATGGCCTGTAATCTACTCAGTTCATTCTCGCATAGATGTGTTTTACTGTAATGGTAGAAGCTTTTATGGGGTCTCTGGAGCTGAATTGCCAGAAATTGTCTTCATCTCAGAGTTGTCGGCATTTTATTTTGGCTTTCTGGGCTCAGGCCACTGAATGCCTTTATATTCAAGGTGCCATAGGAAGCTAGCAGGAAGATGTGAGGTACTCTTGGTGAGAAGTACTGCAGCCATGTGCATTTGGAATTCAGCATTGAAACTTAAATAATTAATGGTCACGGCAGTTTCAAAGCACTTCTTGTGGACAAAGGTCAGCATCAAGTGAGAAATATAGCATCACTTCTATGGTGTGAGTTAGTCGTGTCCTTTATAAAAGGAGAGGGCAGTACAGCTAGGAGCTTCTAGATACTTTCCCACTGCTGCCACCTTTGTCTAAGTTTTGGCTTAGCATCAGCCACGTATTTTTTGGTTGGGATCTAACCTTGCTCACATGTTGGCCCATTTTGGTTGCGGTGCTTACCATAAGTGGTGAAGGATAGTTAATTGTTAATTTTGCACATACTGAGAAATGTGGGAAGCTCACATTTAACTCCTCTGGCTGTAGCATGTGGTTGCTGAACAGAGGAGAAGAATGAGGGTTGGGGAATTTCCACAAGTGAAGAGCCTAGAGGCAGAGATGCCATTTCCCATCACCACTCCTTGGATACATTTCTGTAGGGACCAGATCCTGATTGCTAAAGCCCCAGCCAGTTCTCTGCAGAGCAACATCAGCAGAGCTCAAATGTTGCAGGGAGGTTGATGTCATTGGGGACACAATTACAAAGGAAATGGTGGGTGCTTAGTAGCTAACAGATGGGTTTGGGGGAGGATATCTTGCTCGGGTGTGTGGAGCATTTCAAGAGGTTGATTTGAATGACTATCACCACATGTATTTCAGCTGCTGTCATAGAGCAGCTGGTGTGTTGTCAACTTGATCTTTTCATTTTGTTTGTTTGGTTCGGGTTTTTTTTGTAGACTTCTTAAGGAGAGGTAGTGGAAAAGTTTTTTGTTGATCTGGATGAGTTGTACTTTATCCTCACTGTAGAGTAAACATTGCTATAGTGAGAGATGTTTACTGCTTAGAAGTCTGTGTTTCACAGCCTGAGGATTCCTGTTGAGTGGGAAAACTAAATTTCCCCGTCAGTAGTGGTCACTGCATTCTCTGGCTCTGAGCATAGCAGGTAACATTGTTAGGAGGTTATGCACATCTTTACTACAGATCAGATTTTTTTTTTCAGTAAGAAGCAAGAATGAGCATGTTTGAGCCTTCCTAGCTGTGCAAGGTAGATTTGGCCTTGTAGCCTGAGTTCTGTTCTCGATCTTCCCATTACTAGGGTTGTTGCCTTGGGAAGGCTGCTTACCCTTACTGTGCTCCCAGCTGATGTCTAATGGCGGGTGGGGGGGCTCCATGTTCTAAGCATTCATGAGGATGCTCTGTGAAGTGCGTTAGGATCCTGACAGAGGACATAAGCACCAGAATGCAATTATTTGCTTTCCTCTTCCTCCAGGCATTTCACAGGTGGCTTCCATCCTTGAGTCCAGGTAGCACCAATGTCATAGTGACTGGCAAAGACAACCTAACAGCAAGCTTGATCAACATCGTCAGCTTTGACCTCCTCAGCAAGATGGACAAGCAACTTAAGAGCACTTTCCAAGTAGTTATTATTGTAAGTGGTCCACTAAAATTTTAAGTTGTATGCTCCAAATGGGGTAGCCTTTGTGTTGTACAGCAGTGTGAAGTGGGTCTTATTTAGGACTGAAACTATCTTGTAATTGTGGCTGTGATCACAGCTCTCTTCATGAGTAGAAGCAGGAGGTTTCTCTGAAACCTTTTGAGATAACCAGTAGAGTTTAATTCCTTTTTGATTCCTGAGGCTGTGTTTTGTCTTTTACTGGTTATGGTGCCTCTCTGATTTCATTGTGGTTGGGCATGTCCTCTGCTGGAGAGCAAGGTGTTTACTGTGGTGTGTCAATACAGTAGTCTTGGAATTGTATCTTTTTAAGGAGATTGGACTTCAGGGTGGTGTTAGTGTTTAAAACTACATAACCTCTCAACATCAAGTATGTGGGTAAAGCATCAAAAAATTTCCCTTTGCTTGTGTTCCACTGACGATTAGCACTAAGCCTTCTTTGATCACTTGTATCACTTCTTTTGTAAATTACTTCAAAATCCATTTTTTAACCTTTTACAGAGCCATGGTAAAAGGCATTTTTCTAGATTTCAGTTACTAAAAATTCAAAACATCTAGTGTTTCAAATCCAGCTTGGATCAATAGAGACCAAAACTGTCTACATAGCTTACTATGAGTGACGTTCTCAGTCTAGTTTTCAGCATGCATATGCACCTGTCCCTAAGGTCATGACGATTGGAACATAATAATCCTTTTGTTTCTCAGCATCAGATGGGAATGTGGGAATAAATAGACTTCTTTGGAGACCAAACTACTTATGGGGGAATTGATGATTTTCATTATTTTTTTTCCCCTGCCCCCTCTCTGACAAGACATTCTGTCGGGGTGGAAATGCAAATTGATACTTTTGTATGCTGGTGCTTGGAGTAAAGAGACTTGGGCTCTAGGGCTACTGCCCTGGAACGTTTTACCAGCCGTGAGCTAGCAGATGTTCTTTCTGTGTGTTTATATGTTCAAATTTGGACCCTGTATGTGTTTTTACAGATGAGAGCACACTACTGAGTGCTGAGCTTCCCTTCTTTTTCTTCCAATCTTCTTCTGATGGCTGGGAACATTAATGTAGCTTATTTGTTAATCAGGAGGGAGAAGGCTGTGCCTTAGAGGCTAAGCAGTTGTATTGTCTTTGCATGCATGGTTGCTTGCTCATCCACACGTGGAAAGATGAGAATGTACCCTTGGAGGGCGCTGATTACTTTTTGTGGCTAAGTTCTGCCTTGCTACAGCAGTAGAAATGAAGCCTGTTTGGGGGTGATGTCTCAAGTCGGAGGCTATTATCCACCTGGTGAGCCCTATCAGCAGAACAGTTGGATCCTAATTAGATTTCTTTTTTTCCTTATCGTTTTCATTAACCCCTTATTTAGGGAAGTGGCACTGTGTAGGCCTCCTATGTTTGCTGTATTTAAAGGACACATAGGGGCAAATGAGTATCAGTGGTGGAAATAATGTTCCTCTTTCTCCTTCCCTCCCCAGCCCCCTATGTTCACTTGTTTGCAGTTGTTTGAGATTCATGGCTTTAAGGTTTGATTTCTGTTCCATTTGCTTGCAGGTGCGGGTTTGAACGTAGGAAGCCTGCTACTCTCCATGCTGTCTTTTCATTTAGAATTTGAAGTGACTATCCCAGTGCTTGAAATATCCTCTGGGATGATAGGCTTGTAATATTAGATAGCTGAGAATACTGGGAATTTGTTCTGTAGCCTGCAGTTGGACTATGGATCAGAACTGTCTTCACATTCATGCTTGTTTTGTTTCAGGATGAATCTCATTTCCTAAAGAATATAAAAACTGCACGATGCCGAGCTGCCATGCCTCTACTCAAGGTGCGTATGCTGGGTGCCAAACCTCCAGCAGCTAAGGTCAGGCTCCCAAAGCAGCGTTGCTCCATTTACCAGGTTTAGAAGCCAGCAGCTGAATTCTGTTCTTGTGCAAGTGGAAATCCAGGTAACGTTGTAGATCCAAGAGCAAAATTTATCTCTGGCTTAGCCGCTTGTTTCCATACAAATGTTAGATGGTAAGACCTAACAAAAGAACTTCAGAAGCTCCCTTGATCTAATTGTGGTACTGCCACTGATGAGTTTTATGGTGGTGGGAAAAAGGGGATGGCAAAACTTACTGAATGGCTTCAGGGAGAGTAGAAAGGATATAGTAGTGTCAACGTAGCTTGTTTAATGAAAATAATCATTATCAGTTACTTCTTGGCACACAAACCACTGCTGTATATCAAAATGACATTACCTAGGTCCCTTCCTTGGCTTTGGTTTTGGGCTCTACTCTGTTACTGCAAGCTTCCAATGTATTTGTGTGGCTGGGGTTCAGGAGCACTCCTGCTGGTTAAATGTACAGAACTAGTAGGAAATGGCAGAATGTGAGGTTAGCAAGACAAGTGGCCCACAGAATGGAGGCAATATTCAAGTATGCGATAGCAGGAGAAATGTAAATTTTAACATCTGGCTGTTGTCCTGGAATTGAAGAATCAAACTCTCCCTGGTAGCCTCTAGCAGATTAAAGTTACAAGTGGTTTCTAGACACTGCAGAATCTGTACATTAGAACAAGGTAAATGCAGTTCCTCTTCAGCAATTATCAGCAAGTACATATAAAGAGAAGATTTGATCTGTGATGGCTTTATAGCAACCAACTTTTATATGCAAGATTCTTAATGGCAAGGTGAAGGTGGTTATCCTTGAATAACTTCATTGTTCTCTTTAAAGGCCTGACTATTGTCTTCTCTTGCCTTTCAAATCACTTCAGGCTTTTAATGTTTGGAAACTAAGTAGGAGGTCCAATTTTATGAGCGGTTTGAAGTACAATAGGGTCTATGTCTGAAAATGGTGGAAAATAACAAATCTACCTCTTTGCAAAATGCTCGAAAAGTGGTCTCATCCTTTCCTGCTTGCAGCTTTGTAAGGATCAGCTTGTCAAAATTATTTGCAGGCTACAAGATATAAGAGTGAAGGATGGTAGCTGTTAAGCGGAGGTTAATTGCCTGTATGAACTTATTCAGAATTTACAGTTTTATGCTGTCACATCACTGGTCTTAGAGAATTGAGAACTGGTGATTCTGAAACTGAATTTCAGTCTTCTGAAAGCATTAAGAGTTTCATGTTCATATCATGCATTATCTCACCTGCAAACAGCATACAGTACCAGATGTTTCATGTCAGATGTTCAGGTAAATTTGATTCTCCTGCTTGCTGTCTATAACTTCTGAAGCGAGTATTTGCTGTAATAGCCACTCTTCTGCCCTCCTTGCTTTCCAACACAGGCGTTTTGCTCTAAAACTAGTCCCTTTGGCAGCTTTGTCCTCAACTACTAGCGAGTGATCCTGTGTTCACTACTGGCACAGCACATCACAGCAATACTTTCGTATTTGAAAGAACTGCTAAAATATGTGGAGTTTTCATCACTTGAATACTGGATTTAACAACTATACTGTGTCATCTTTATAGTAAATAGTCAATGGGGTAAAAATGGGAGTATTTTCAGTATTTTACATGATACTTTGAGATTATTGAATAAGAGGCATTGATAAACATGCTGCTGAGCATAATATTCTTGCTCTTGCCTTCTTTATGTTAAAAGGATTAGAGCAGTACTGGGGCTCTTCGAAGAGACCAAAAAAAGCTGTATCCATAGGTAAGACCTTGATAAGTACACTGCTTCTAGCACCTCAGTCCCTACCTTAAGGTCACAGTGTAAAGTCATGCCAGTGCTGTAACCAGAGCCCCCGGAGCCACCTTGTGCCTTGTCTGCCTTCTAAGAGTTGCCATTTCTAACTGTTGTTAGCATTATACTACTTTAAACTTTCTGAAATTGCCATAGTTGCTTACATTTCCTACGAGGTTCCCAATATCCATCCTAAAGCATGAAAGCTTAGCCTTGATCTGACTTTTGGGGACAGAAAAGAGAAAAAAAAAAAACCACCTAAGAAATGTGATCCTTGGTCCTTACATGCTACAAAGATTTATGACTCCATAATGATAGTGGACAGATCTAAGTTAAAATGTTTCTGAGCCTGAAATGTTTCTGTCACATCTGTACTTAATGGATTCTTTTTATTTTGATAGAATCTGCTCCTGTGACTTCTCCATTTGAATAAGTAAAATGTAAAAATTGCTGCGAGTGTTTAGACAGAACTGCACAATAATCAGATTAAATCAATGCATCCATAATAAAGATGACTTACCTTGGATATTAATTTCCAATCTGCCTTGTTAGACAGCCAAGCTGAATCTCCACCTCTGAAATATTTAACCTGTGCTTACAGCATTTAAAGCCTCATTTTAGTTTTAGTATCTGACATTGACCGTTTTCAAAATGAAGTGATTTTTTTAGCTACTCAGTAATTACTCATCTTTTCCAGGTCTCTTGTATATATTGCGGAGCAAGTGTGGTATGGAATTGTCAAGCAGAACCATGTGTTAAACATGTGGCCTGTTTAACAAGTTGGTCGGTTCAGAACTTCTAGACATTTTTTTAATATTAAAAAAAACCCCACAAACTGTGTGTGTGTGCAGTACTCGGTGTGTGTAGTATTCAGTGTCTTTTGTGACATACTTAGCTGCTATCCTGACAGAGATTTAGAAAGTTTTGCTTGGGACAGTGGGAAGTGTGACCAGAGAGAGAGACTTTTTAATGCACTCTTATAATGGCTGGATGTATGCAATGAGCATGCTTTCTACCTGGTAGCTTGCCCCAGGTTTTCATTAGTTTAGAGTAAGTATATAGACATATTGTGCCCGATTTATTGTTATTGGACAAAACTTTGAGAGGAACTTATAATTACACAAACAGTAAGATAGGGTGAGCTGAAATAGCAGTAGCAAAATGTTTAGGCCAGATTTCTTATTCCCTTCACGTTCCCAGTGGATGTGCAAACTTGTGTGTGTGCAGGCTTGTACATGGGGGGGAATGCATCATCCACCTACATGGAACCAGGTGGCAGAGTTTGTACACAGTCTGTGTGCATACCTGCAAAATTATGGAGGCAGATGGATTGAAAGCTGCAGTAGAAAACAGTCCTTTGATGTTTTGGCATGTGGCAAAAATCCCGCTTTCAAGCTCAGCCAGCTTTCACGCTGGCCAGTCTGTGCCAGCAGCTGCGTGAGATCTGTCCACACCTTCAGCATCTCTTATGGTACTTAAGAGAGCTCGAAGTTCCTGTGTTCAAAGTGGTCCTTTTGTCTTGTTTCCGTGCACATCGAAGTGAGAATAGCCTCATACTGTTGGGCTTTGGTTGAGTCACCATTGTCAGGCCTGGCTTGTCCCTGCCCCTAATCCAGAGCCCTGGCAATCAGTAATAGGACCTACTTGTCACCTTGCTGTTTTCTTTAGTCTCATGATTGGGACTAAGTTCTCCTGGGCATACTGACAATACTGATTGTTCCCTTCGCCTCTGCCCTGCATCTGCCTCTCTCAGAGACAGAAAGTGTCATGGTGTTATGCCTTTTGTTTGCATTTTGTTTCTCCCTTCCAAGATTAGACTGGCCCAGAGACAATAATATAGGAGAGGGAGTATACATGCTACCGATATCCATAAAACAGCAAAGCCCCAGGGGTGTAGATGAAGAAGAAACAACAAAACGGAGGTTTTTCACTGATCTGTAGTGGGATCTCTTGGGGACCGGAGTGAAGAGGATTCTACATCCTCTGACCAGCCACAGTGCTGTATGATCTTTGTTCTTCTGTAATTGCATGGAGTATTGCAAGGCAGTGGAAACTGGGGAGGGTCCCAATAGAACATGGATGAGTTTTTTGGAAGCACGACAGTAAGTTTTTAGTGAAGAACTGGGTAAGAAACTGAGAAATAAAAAGTAGTATCTAATCAAAGATTCCAGTGGCATAAAATGGTCTTATTCCTGTTGGGCTTTGTTCCACAACATTTGGGTAAGATTACTAATGTGATTGTTCCTAATGTGATTGAGCTGCTGTTCAGGTTAATAGCATGATGCACATCCTGATGTTTGCAGGGTTAAAGGTCTTTGTTTCTATTATGGAAGTCCAAATACATTGTGTGGCTGGAATCTAATACTCTTTCTGCTTGTTTTAATAAAGAGATGCTTAAAAATAATAGAGGGAAATAGGTCAATGATGAAGGTAGAAGGTGAGGAGGGAACACAAAAATCTTTCTTTCCAGTGGGAAATAAATAGCAGCTGTCTTTAGGCATTACAAATCCATATGGATTGGATAAATAAGCCTTTGCTTCTTGTCACCTGCTGTGAGAGAAGGAACTTCATCTTGAAATTGGAGAAGCTGTGGGCCCTCAAGGCTGCATCTTCAGATCTGCTCTTACCTTCCAGTTTCCCTTCCTTCTCAAAATAGGGAGGTAGTGTAATTTGCTTCAGTCATAGCTGATCATCGCCATTTGACACACATTCTCTGTCTAGATGTCACTTAAGAATAGGGAAAGGCATTTATATTTTTTGGAATAACCACTGTAGGATCATCTTATGAAATGCAGAGCCCTATCTATCTTACCCAAGTACAGAAACAGACTCCTCAAAACAGCTGCAACCCTTTCCCTTTTTCAAATCTTCTATTTCATCAGGTGATTATCTCTATTATATTATGGCCACTCTCAGATTTTTCATTTCACAGGTTAAGGTATTCTTACACTAAGCAGTTCAAAATGACAGAGTAAGCAAAAACTGGGAACACAAGTAATTGTACAGCCAGAACCAGCCACACTTATTTAAAAAAGTATGTCAGCCTGTTAGCATATGGCAGAGCTCATGCTGTGAAATTCATTTAACACAGAGACAGGCATTGTATGTTAATGAGGCTCTTTGCATGTTCAATTATTTCTTTGTGGCATAACCCCCCCCTCCTCACCTACTCCCCTTCGAATCAGTTGCATTTTGATCTCTAAAGTAAGTGCCATTGGGGGTTACCATTTCATAAACTATTCTTTGACCTTCAAAAATGACTTTTGTAAATGTCACAGCTCTGGAATTAATTCTTGCTGGTGTATTGTGTGTGCAAGTGTAATGCTACAAAGCCACAGTTGTCTTATGTTACCTGGTAAATGAGGGCTACAGAACAGGTCTCCATTAGTCAAGTCATTGTCAGAGTTCCCTTAAGCAATTTCACAAAAAGTAGCTGTAAGAACAGTCACAAGGACACATGAGAGCGAGGAGTGCTTCTGGGGAAGATTAGACTTCATGCCTAAATGCTAATGAGCAGCTAATGTTAGTTCTCCTATGTGGAAATATGTACCAACTGATTACAGATCTGGTTCCGCAAGAAAGTCCTTGCTGGTCACTACAATCTTATTTTCTATGCTGTTGTTCCATATTATTTTTATAGACCTCAGAAGAAAGAGGGTAAGCTCTCACTCTTGACAGCACAGAGGTTCAGCAGGAAACAAGAATTAAGCAGTAATCAGCAGAGACTTCTCTGCAGGAGCAAATCTTTATTGGCATCTATTCAAAATAAGTTGCCACTAGAAGAAAAGAGATGTGAACCAAAGCCATTTCTTTCATCCAGAATTTAAGTAAGCCTTCAACACTTGGGAACTTGTCTTCCTAGGATTTTTTTTTTCTTCTTTTCTCTCTTGGGCTTGTTCTGTCATGGATTTTAAAATTGAAAGGGACCCTTGGGATAATGAGTTAGACCACCTATGTTCCACTCAATTTTCTGGAATTTCTTCAAGTTCTTTACAGCTCTTGTGGAGCTAGTGTCTTCTGGACTTTTTGTTGGGGTTTGGTTTTTTTTTTGGTGTTATTGTTTTTAACTTCTCAATTTGTTTAAAATGGTTAATTATAGAAGATGTATCACAGCCCTTGGTAAGTGCTTACAGTGGTTAGATACCCTATCTGTTCAAAATTAAGTTGCGCGCAGCAACTGGACAAGTTTAGAATTCAAATAACCTGTAACTTCATCATTCTCGCTTTTGATGCCTATTTAGGGATTGGGGAAGGAGCCTGACTAATTGTTTTGACTACTGGGGAATTAGTGTTCCAACCTTGTCTCATGTAGCTCCCGGGGAGCACCCTCCAAAGAGGAGGAGCCTTGAGAATGGCATAAAGACTTTCAAGACAGTTGGGTTTATGTTGCATTTAATATGTCCCTGGTCTGTTTCGAGTGAACTTTTCTTGCTTTAGCTTGATCCAGAGTTATTTGAAATGAGCTGTCTGTAATTGCATGACCTCCATGTTGTCTTTTTCCTAGCAGTGGCCTTCTGTTAGTCCAGGAGGAAAAAGTTTAATATGGAGGTTTCTTGCACGTGTGGGACTGGCTTATCTTTTGTTTCAGCAGATTTCTGAGGGTGGCGTCAGTTTATTCCTCAAAGGATTCTGCAAGGCATAAGGTATTGTCTAGGTTCTGCTCAGTTGTCCTCTGCTGTTACCTTAATTTTAAAAACTGACCTCATTTCTGCTTTATCACTTTGTTTCCTCATGGGATCTGATATCTTTGGCCTCTGTGACTCCTCCCTCTTTTGAGTAGCATAGGGACCTCTGTCTTGTGCAAACTAACTCTCACCTTCCGACATGTCCAAAGGTTTGACCTCTCCTCTTAACTTAGTTCAATGAATATCCTGCTTTTCAAAATGTTTATGGGAATTGTCATTTCCTTCTGATCTGTTTAGTAGGGATGGAGGGAGAAGGCAAGTCCCACCTTGATTACACCTTTTATATAAATAGCTGATAAGGAGTCCTGAAATTAATTTCCGGTAGCTGATCTGTGAACTCTTTCTCCACCAGATTTGGTTGGCGAATGGATGAATCATTTGAATAGATTTGGGTGACTGGTAGATCTCAGTGAAATGATAAAAGAATTTCATTTTCTTTTTCATTTAAATGTGAATGAGCTGTTGGTACAGATGTCACTCAAGAATTTCTTTGTTATTTTAATGAATCTGCATTAAACCATGCAGGAAATTACAAGGCATTTGTAATTTAACTACTATATGTGAATTTACAGCAGTAGAAATTCATAGCTCTCATCTAATAATAGAATTAGATAATAATGGAGGTATGAGGGTAGAAATGCATCTTGGAGACTTTTATGTCTATAGTGTATTTTTCCCCACCACCACTTTTTGGGAGCACCTACTTTAGATACAGGTTTCCCACCCCACCCTGTTCCTGTCTCCCCTACAACACATGTTTTACAATCTTCTTACATGATACTTATTTATTAACTCATGTTCTAGCATCTGCGCCTAGACTCACCGTGGCTGCCAGGTGGACATCTTCTGGTCCTGCTTCAGGCAGCTTCATCTTTCTCTCCTTGCTAGTAGAATTTAAAAAGAAAGAAATCCTACTTCTCTGGATCTCTTCTGCTTTTGTGAGGAAGGCAGTTTGTTTATTACAAGAGAATTTATTTTGTAGGTGAGGATGTACCTGAGAGGGTGTGTCATTTTCCTGTGACATCTGATGCCAGATGAAATGTTCAGCCAGGCATAAGATACTAACGTGTCTAGTAGGTAAATGCCAGTTCAGAAAGTACTGTCATAAAAAGTTATGTCTGCTTCCCTTACAGTATGTGGATGATGAGTAAGAAACAATATGGTTTGTCCTGCTTCCTAGAAGTTTAAAGCACTGTCCTTGAGTGTCTTCAGGCAGTGAAGGCTGAAAGTATCTGTGGAAGGTGAAGTACTCTTCCATTTAGGGTGCTTGGACAATGGCTCTGGGATTTTCTTTCAGGACTGGGGATGACTTCTTAGCAGGTTCTGCTTATATTGTAAGCTGTATGATAACGATGCTCCATTTTGCTTTCCCAGGCTGCCAGGAGAGTGATCTTGCTTTCCGGAACCCCTGCCATGTCGCGGCCTGCGGAGCTCTACACGCAGATCGCGGCTGTTCAGCCAGCCTTCTTCCCACAGTTCCACTCCTTTGGGCTACGCTACTGTGATGCCAGGAAGGTACTTCAGTGGGGGAAGTGGCAGACTGGGACTCTGCAAACAGCATTTTATTTTATTTTTTTCAACCAAAGTGGAGACTACTTCTTTTCTTCCTTCTGTCTGATGTTACACCTTTTTTGAGAAAGTCTCACTCCAGAGTAACATTTTGAAAGCTCTCAACCTGAGAAGCTCTAGGTGCTGCAATGGTGGGCCTGAGACATGGAAGCAGTAATGCTTCTTGTCAAAATCTGCTCTGAAAGCCACAGAAGTAAAAAGCTCAAAAAAAAAAAAAAAAAAAAAGGCTATAGCTGGGGAAATTAGCCTATTCTAATAAGAAGTTGTAGAAGTTGTGCCCAGAGTTTAAATGGGCAGAGTAACTATGGGGCCTTTAAGCAGCTGCAGGTTTGGGCTAATTGATTAAAAGAACCCCCAAAAAAGTTTTTAGTCTGCTTTAGTGACTGTTTAACAAAGTAAGGCCTCTGTTGCTTGGGATTTTGGATTTTATACCTCCAGGTAAGTAGAAAGTGAAGACTTACAGTCCATCTTTGTATTCCACCCTCTTCTAATTCAGGAAATGGATGTGGTCCTCAGCATATCTTGAAAATAACTTATCTCTGCCAGCTGCTCAGCAGCGGTTTCAGCGGAGTCATTGAGTCCAACCACTGCAAGATCTTGGCTTTGCCGGAAGCCAGCATGTGCAGCCATGATTGCAGGTGTCTGCCTTGCTCTCAATGTATGGGCAACTCAGCTGTGCTTGGATTTGCCATCTCTAGGGCTGCTGTGTGTGTTGGAACACTGCTAAGAGAAGAGCTCTTGCTGCTGCCTGTTGTACAAGGAGGCTCTAGGATCTTCTGTGTTGGTTGCAGAGGCACAAAAAGTTAACCTGAGTTCTGATTTGGGACAAGAGCCCTCTAATCTGGCTTGTCCTCCAGTTCCTTCAGGACAAGCATGTAGCAGTTAGCATGTGGCACAGAACGGCTTGGCAGTGTGAGCATGGACCTGTAGTGCGTGAACTTGCTTGCTCTACTTTGTTCTCAAGTAATCCATTTCACTTCTTGTGCCTCATTTTATGTAAGACTGGGCAGTAACTTTCAGCAGAGTGGTTGGAAACACCAAATGACCATTTCAGTGCTCAAAAGTATTTACAGAAGAACTGAACATCATCAACGTATGCCATAAAAATAGTTATAGCTATTTGTAGGGCTTTTGTGTTTGTTTTCTCTTCTTTGTTTGGGGTAGCTAACATATGCGATATGTTCATATAAAGTTCTCAAGTCCCCTTTTTCCTAAATCTGAATGCCCGCTTTTACTTTCATAGCTAGTGCAGTGCTGTTCTATGTATGTCCAAATTGCAAGACAGATGAGCAATTCGTTGGCTTTGGTACTCATATGCTGATGCCATTGATTAAAGTAAGACCATTTGGCATGCAGAATCACAGATACAGAGCTTGAGTTCTGGAAGATGACAGCATTCATGTTAGCAAAGCACTGCTTTCCTGGCAGAGGATAAACTTATTGTTTCTCCATCCATAGTAGGAATCATATGGAGGGAGAGGGCCACATCTTCTGCTGAGCTTCATTATCTTTGTTGAAAGATTCCTGTCTGAGCACTGACCAGAATGCTTCCTATAGGGAAATTAAGAGATGCAGTTTAATCTCGTTGGTTTTCTGCAGTAAAAAGGAAAGTTGAATTGCAACGTGTGAGCCTAAATACATTTGGAGTTTCATAAACCCTTTGAGGGTAAAGTTCTGCATGACTAGCTGTTGCTTCAATTATGAGGCATGTGGACCTCAGGTAAGATGTTGTATTGGATAAAAGAAATAAAATTGTTCTGGACAATCAAGGTTGTAACAGTGTATTCTGTGTAAATGAAACTCAGCATGGAGGTCACAGACTGTATCAGCTTCCCTCCAAAACCTCTGCAGAGTTTCTAGTACAGTTTTGTTTCTCTGTTTGACCTGCCTCTACTAGAGAGTTGAACATTACTGGTCTTCTCAGTGCTCGCCTGGGATGTTTTGCTACAGTTAATGTCAGTAAATGATAGAGTGAACCTAGAAAGAATTTGGTTATTTAGAGAAGAAGTGGGGCTGCTGGAAATGAAGAGATGTGGATTGTATTAGAGATAAAAATGGGACTGCTGAATATTGGGTTGCCATAGATCCACTCAGTAGTGAGTAAATTAAAAGCTGTTTTGATGATTGTAGTTTTTCCCTCATGAATGTAGTAGGTCCCTCATGTTCCTTTTTACAGCTCTAACCTGAGATTGTATTAGGAGTCACATCCTCTCTGAAGAACTGTTGTGGTACTTTTGCTGTCATTACTTAAATAGGTTCTTCTTTCTGTCCTGAAAGTGGCAGCATTATGAGTGGGGATGGAATTGAGCAGAACCTGAGAGGTTTTGCAAGGCTTTTGGAGATCTGTCAGGATTAAAGGTGCTATTTTAAAATTTTTTGGTATCAGTAATAAATCTGATTGCATTATTAGGTTAAAGAAAAATTGACAAACCTGAGCCATTCAATTTAGAACTAAAACCTGACTAGTTTCTGTTTGAAGATAATAGATTTTATGACAGAAAATTACAAATATCTGGCAGATGTGATTAGAAAAGATATAAAATAAAAGTTTATCATTTTGTAATTCAACCTCCCTCCTTTTAAGAGCATCTGTACTCTTAAAAATGCAGCAAGTGAAATGTCACCTGCTTATTTACAAAATATCTCAAGTCTGTTTCCCAAAATACATGCTGTGAATTCATTTTTCAAGCTGGGTGATGTTGGCAAATATTAAATAATTTCTATCTGAGCACATGCTCTGAATTTGTAAGAGTTTGGCAGCTTCTGTGAACACTGTAATAAGTTTACTGACTCATGTAAGTTGCTGTAACACTTTGGTAAGAAAATCACAGTTGGAAGCATTTGTTCTGGAATGTTATGGATCAAAGCCAGATGTGTATTTTGGCAAAATAAATGTCCCTCTTTTTTTCTCTCTCTTCTTTTCCACAATAGGATATACTAAACTATATTTTAATAATTCCAAAAATAATAATCTTTTTTATCACTAGCTAGGTGCAGCACAGAACTAGCATGTTTCCTTGTTTGCAAATTGTTCCAGCAACAGTCGCCATAAAAGAAATATAGTAATCTGAACATACTGTAGGGATTCTGCTATATGTGCTTTTTAATAGGATAGTAGATAGTATATTGGCTGTTTGTGCCTGGTTCTTTCAGTTATGATGATGTTACTCTTCTGAAATGAATTGTGCTATGTGGACACAAAACATATGTATCACTTGCTTTTTATGGAAGTGGAAAGTGGAAAAACACGGGCTGCATGAGTAGGATGAGATAGCCTGAGGAGAGTGTCCAGCCCCTGTAGCAGGTCTTGCTCAGCAGCCTAGTCAGTGTTGATCCCTGCTACTTAGCTGCCAGCGCACTGAGCAGTGTGGGCAGAGGGCTTATGAGGCTGGGTGCAGCACCAGTTGTGTCCTTCTTGGTTCTGTACATCTGCTCTGCTGGGTCCACAGAGCCTGAAGAAATGCAGAAAGGGGGCACAAAGACTGGGGCTCAGCGCTATCAGCTTTCATACAGCATGCCTAAAGCTAATAAACCCAGCTAGGCTTGAGCCAGCTTTTCACGGACCTGAGGGATGTATCTGCATTGCACTCCTGGTTTCAGGGAAGCAGAGCAGTAATACCCATGTTGGCTTTTTGAGGGCTTGGCTTAGATCCAGGTGGGCTTATTACCTCTAGCTGTATACCAGTGTGCTGTTGACAGAGGCAAAGTTTTAACTCTACAGGATCCAAACTGGCTTTGTATCTAGGTTTTGAATTGTTTGCTGCTTTAATGAACCAACTATATTAATCAGATGGTACCATAATTGTGTAGGAGTAGATTAAGTCAAATGAGTTTTAATGGTGGACATAGGTGCCAGAATCTGAAGTCAGTTAATTGTTCACGTCAGTACAACATAGCAATAGAATTGCAGATTGTCCTGTCATGCCTCAATTCGAAGTAGGAATGCTCACTTCCAGACATCAGAGAGGTCTTAATTGCCTACGAGCTGTTTGATTCCTCCTCTTTCTGTCTCATAGCATGCTGTCATCCCTGTTCTGTCAAAGCACCATCCCTTAACACGGTCAGTAATGTGACTAACCTCATGGATGATATGATTTATATTTTGTCTCAGGCACTCTACAGGAGGATGGAGGGTGCAGTGAATAGTTTGGAGCTTCTTCCTATTTTACTTCCAGTTCTGTGTTGCACCAGGTTTCTCTTGGGGAAGGAAAATAAGAGAAATATGGATTTTTAAAGTTAAATCTATTTTAGCAATTAATGTGGTACAGCGAGAGTGGAGCAGCAGATCAAAAGGGTTGGTGCTGAGGCTCCTCACATCCCTGTTATGTGCAGTTCAGGAGGGTGTACATATAGATATGCAGGGGGTTACTTTGGGTTGTTGTTCCAAGACCGGAGGCTGTATTTTTGGCTTTTTTTGGTGACACTGCTGGTAAGACTTGGAATTAGAGCTGTGGGGAAGACTTCCCCACACACACCTTGGTTTTCATTATTACTGTAGCTGTATTTCATATACTTACTTGTGAAACTTCAGAAGAAAGGTATCTCTTTATCCTTTAAGTCAGTGTAAAAACCTTATTGGTCTCCTGTCCAAAAGGAGGTTGTTTAAAGATGTTTCTTCTGGGGAATGTACCAATTTTTATGCCACTGTTTGTCAGCTTAGTTGCTCTTTCCCAGAGAACAAATGATAGGCTGTGGGGTTACTAGTAGGAGAAGTGATGAGCTGAGGTTAATTGAACAGATATATATTGTCTGCACACAGGATCTTGCAGGATAGGGCAGGTTCAGAGGCAAGTGCTTCAAGGAGGAGTAAATGAAGGGTTTGTTCAGAGGAGCTTTGAAGGGATGATGCTTTGAAGAGACAATGCTTGGAGTGATGTATTTTGGGCCACAATTTATTTATGGTTTGCTTGAGTCCGAGCCAAACATGGTAATGGCAGAAAGAGAGTATGTCAGGAAGCAGATCAAGAGACAGGTCACAGTGGAAAGCAGGCAATTTTGACCTAGCATTTACTAGGCATGTCAGACAAGTGTAATTTGTCTGACATTGGCAAAATTTGGCATTTGGATTAAGCATGTTTGTCCTCATGCTGTTAGAGAAGATTTTTGTGTCTCTCTGTGCTTAAAGCTGAGGTAAATTTGTGTGCACAGAACTGCAGTGAGTCCTGTCAGCCTGCCCAAAGCTGCAAGTAGAGAGCAGAAATACCTTGCTGTGTGAAAATGAATACCAAAGCACGGTGCTGTGGTAGGGGTCCCTACCGTTCTGTGTAGTCCTCTTCCCTGCACCCCCTAGAGCACTTGTAGATAGGAAGAAGGAAAGTTTATAAGTAACCTTCTCATGTTGGGTGGATTAGCTTGTACACTTCTATCTTATTGTCATTTTTATCAAATCTCTCCTCCTACTGACCATGATGTTCTTGCTGGAAGTTTATTCTGCTCTTGGATCACCTGCAGACCAGAAGAGTCAGTCTCTTGTAAGTTTGACACCGATAACTGCTTTTATCTTTCCCAGATGCCGTGGGGTTGGGACTACTCTCGATCATCCAACTTAACTGAACTGAAAATTTTGCTGGAAGAGTCCATCATGATCCGACGTCTGAAATCAGATGTGCTTTCCCAGCTTCCAGCAAAGCAACGCAAAATGGTTGTGGTGGCTCCTGAAGGCATTAGTGCAAAGACCAAAGCTGTCTTGGCAGCTGAAGCAAAGAAGATGGCCAAAGGATATAAAAGTGTAAGTCAGAAACTATTTTCATGATGAGCCACTGGTATTTCAGGTACCTTTATTTAAAAACATCAGTGGAAAAACAGTACCCTGAGTTCCAAGGAAGGTCAGAGCCACACCTCATGTGAAGGCGCAATGGAAGGCTGTTGAAGGCACAGTTTTAAATGAATGTACGACACAATCAAAACAGCTCAGCTTTTTTTCCTTTTGATTTATGTGGTCTACTGTGTCCCTTTGTGTGAAATACCATTTCCTCTCTCTTTTTTCCTCTCTCGTTAGTCCTTTCTAATTGTCTTTCGTACCTCCTGCCTCTATACTTACTCTCCTGTCTTGCCTTGTAATTCCATTCACCCTGCAAACACAGCCTTGTTAAGCTGCGTTGTAAATACAGCAGTAGCAAAAAATGTGAAGAGTATATTTTTGCTTTTTTGTTTGTTTTACTTGTGTGGATGGCAAATGCATGTTCTAGGCTCCTGGGTTGCTAACACAGTTCTGTAAGAACTTAGGAAGTTTTCCTCGCCATTTTAGTTGGGAAATGCTTTCTCAACTAAAACTACATTTGTGATATGCTTGTCATCCAACTTGTAGGAATTGAGTAGGAGGTGTCAGAAATAGGAGTGTGTGAGTATCTGCAATGCCCAGTGGCGAGTAGGAGACTTCCCTCTCCAGTCCCCTTTTGTTGTGTATTTTTAGGCTGATTTTTTCCTAGCAAAGTGTTTATTGGCAGCCTCAGACATCCCAGATCTGTAAGCAAGAAGGAGAAAAGGCATTTCTGAGACTCATATTTATTTATCTTTCTCTCTGCAGAAACAACAGGAGAAGGAAGCTCTTCTCCTCTTCTACAACAGAACAGCAGAAGCTAAAATCCATTCAGTCATGTAAGCTGCATGTCATTGCTTCATTCTTGCCTACTAAAATGTGTGTTTTCCGCTGAGAACAGGAAAATGGTGCCTTAGAGATAACAGTGCAGGGACATGAAGCATAGCCTCAAGCCAGCTTAGAAAAAATTGATTTTAATTACAATGCATTAAACATTTTCTTCTCTCAGAGTTCCTGGGCTGAATAAGTCTTCTGATTTCATTCCAGATACAGATCTAAACTGTCATTTGAACCATCTAAAATTACTTGGTGTTTGGGACTTGGATCCAGTTCTCTGGTGTGGACCCTATTTCAATTTAAGGAAGCGGGGAGTAATGAAACTAAAAGTATCAACAGAATTTGAGAAAACAAATGCTGCAGTCCTGCTGCCCCAGGAGCCCTGAGCCAAAAAGCTTATGAGATGGACTGAGCTTTAGTTGTAGCATGCTTTAAGAATGTCAGCCCCTATTAAAGTTCTTGGCTCTTCCACAGAGCTCACATGGGACCTCAGGTGTGCTTTTAACTCTATCTCCCTAGGAATAATTTCCTTCTGTGACTTTCCGTGCCCTTTCATCCTTAGCCTTTTGCTGGGACTGCAAAGGACTTGCTTTAGGTCATATAGCATGACTTTTTAATAAGTACTATGCTAATAACATGAAAACAGTTTACTTTTCTGCAGCCCTCTGAATGTAAGGACCAGCTGATGTGTGCTGTGTGATTCAAGAGTCTCAGACCTTGCTGCCGAATCTGACTGTTTGGCACAGAACTGCACTTCAGAGTCCCAGCGCTCATTTCTGTAGAAGAGTTTCTTCCTTTTATGTTAGAGAACAGTTAGAAGACTTTCTTCCTTTTATATTCAGTTGCAAGTGTGAACTGAATATAAAACCATGAAGTGCTGTTTACTTGACGCTCTGGTAGGAACTAGTCCATTTTTTTTCTGGGGTTTAGTAGCATTTAAAATACCACTTATTATAAGCTGCTAATGTACAGTACTATCTAGCTAATGGTACTGTCCTATGATCATCAGCACCTCCCATGTCTTACCCTTGATGGCAGTGTCTTCCATTGCTTCCATTGAAATGACCAGTCATTTGTTAAATGCAGTATGCATCTGCTTGCTACACTGAATGTTCACTTTGATATTTGCTTTGCTTTAAAATCCAGCAATCCCACTTCTCTCCCAGATTTCTTTGTTAAATGACGTCACAAAATTGGGATCTGAACATCACAGAACCCCGTTTGCAAAGCACTGATACATCTTAGTATAGCACTGGAAATCCCGCTTGGTGTTTTCTGACAGTTGCTGCTGACCTAAGCTATGTTGTATTTAGCAAAGAACTTGGTATTCCTGATCTGCGCAACAACTTTGTTATTCCAAAGAAAAGATGACATTTGTATCATCTGTTCTGATAGCTGCTATACTTAGTTACAAATTTTAGGCTTTTAGGTGTTTTTCAGACTCCAGTTGACCTGATTGTATCACAAGTTATTACACAGAAATGGGTTCTGTAGTTCAGCTATTAGTCCATGGCAAAAGTCAGATGTTTTCATTTAATTAACACTGTTTAACTGCATTTAAAAGGAGTCTTGTTACCTTTCATTGGTCATCAGCCTATATGCATATGGATAATTCCCAGAAATAGCTGATGTATTTAGATTGTTAAGCTGTAGTAAATTGTCAGTGTGAACCCTTGCAAGAAAAGCTACTTTTAGGATACTCTGATGCATGCGTTTAGAGACCTTTTCTTCTAAAATAAAAGCAATCCTAAGTGTACATAGAAACGATAATTGCATAGAGATTAGCTTAGTGTACTGTGATTGTGCAAAAGTTAGAAATACAGAAGGGTGAATGAGATTGTCAAATAAATATAGATGACCTCCAGTTGACTGGTCTGGGATGTCATGTTTCAAGTAGGATATAAGCTGTGGTTAAGAAAAATGAGTGGATTTTCCCGCAATGTCTTTTTTAATCTGTAGAAGGCTTGACTTGCTACATGCATTTTACTGCAAGCCTATTTTTTATGCTAGCCTATTTCCTAGTTTCTGTGTATAGATGAGCAGTATCTTTAAAATTTGTTGTGAGCAAAGCCTGTATTTTCTTAGCACATAATTTATAGAGTTTTGGGGTTTTTTCCTCTTTCATGTAGAGAATACATCCTGGAGCTACTGGAAAGTGGGAATGATAAATTCCTGGTGTTTGCTCATCACAAGATAGTGCTGGATGCAATAGTTGCAGAGCTGGAGAAGAAAGTAAGTAATTTGCTGAGTCATCTTAATTTTATCACTATTCCAGCTTCAAAGCTGTTTAGGAGCTCCCCAGAGTTATGGCCGGTCAGATAGTTTATGAAAGTTGGTGGCAGAGATAATTTCTACTTGCTGTGCTTCTGAATGTGCCCTTCACCGAGGGAGCTGAGCTGTTGGGGTGAATGCCTCACAGGATGCACTTTGTATTAGCTGAATGGCTTTTGCTGTATTTAATGTTCTTTCATCTCCATCGTCTGCCCTGGAGCTTGTGAATTCTTGGAAGAGTTACCCTGTGTGGCCATCTCTGTTTTGTCCTCCAGGCATTCCTCAGAGAGGGAGAATGTAACTACCCAAGTCCAGCTATGGCTGCCTTCCTTTATCTCTGTGGTGCTCTTACATTTTTGAACTGGGATACTGTAGGGAAACTTGATAGACCTGCCAATCGTCTCTCTGACTTCAGAAGTGTTTGGCTAATTATTCCTGAGGGACTTCCATGGATGCCCTGAAAGAGTTCTGGGTCATGCTGGGGCAGTGTGAAGGATGGTTTAAGTTAATATTCCAAAGTATAAACCACAGTGGCAGTGGTGACTTTGCTGCCTCTGTGGTAGCATCCTCCAGTAGAGCAAGGAGGTTGGAGACTGCAGAGTTATGGCCCTGCATCACCCAAGTTTGTCATGCCTCTCCTGAGCCTACCACAGAGCAACTGAGATGTGTAGGATCCCATCTCCTCCCATTGCAAACAGGGGAAGGCTTGGGGAGGTTGTAGCAGATGTAACATCAGCACACAGACAGTGTTCAGCTTCATATTAAGCCAGTTGCCTTTCCACTGTACCTGAGTTGCCAGCTTGTTGCTGTTCTTCCTGTTGCTCAGGACTGGTGGGAGAGCAATGGGCGTAGGAGCAAGTCGTGCATTGTGAACAGAGGGGAGGTACATTGTATGCTGAGCTACAGTGCCTCTGCCTTAAAGATGAGAAAAGGTCTTAAAAATACAACTGTTGCCTCTTTACTTTCCTGCTTCTGCCGTGGGGAAGGGAAGCAGAATCCACTAAAACATTGAAGGAGGATACGGGAAAGGGGACAGAAGGCCTCTAAAAAGTATCTTCTGCCTTTTTGCAGCATGTTGAATACATTCGCATTGACGGCTCCACGCCTTCAGCTGAGCGGCAGTCTCTGTGCCAGAAGTTCCAGTTCTCAGAGAAGCAGGTTGTGGCCGTCCTGTCCCTCACTGCCGCAAACATGGGCCTGACATTGTCTGCTGCGGACCTGGTGGTGTTTGCAGAGCTCTTCTGGAATCCGGGGGTATGCGTGCTGGAGGGTACAGGGGTTGCATGCTCCTTGGAGAGCAGAAACATTGGCGCTTGGGAGGAGATGTAATGGGCAGGGGACTTTCTCTAGGGTTTTTCTCTTTCTTTCTCTGATGGCTACTTGTCTGTGTACCCCGAGGTGCCTGGGCTTGAACCAGTGACGCTGGTTACGCAGCTTGCTGGCTGGAGAAGATGGCATGAAAGGGTAACATACTCCTGTTTCTTAACTTGACGGAGCTCTCACCAACTTGCCCAGCCAAGACCTGAAAGGGTCCATCATCAATGCTGTCCCTCTACTTTTGAGAAATGCTCAGTGCCTTTTGGGAACCCAGTGCACCAGATTACTTCTGGGCTTAGTCTGTGTTTGAGGATGCAGATGTTAACAGGATCCAGATGAGAAATAGTCATTAAGCACAAGAAAGCAGATGTCCCTGTTCTCTGGTGCTTATGCTATTTCTTAGATGTTGCTGCTTTCACTTTATTTTCTTTGTCATGTTTTTACATAAAGGTTTTGATCCAAGCAGAAGATCGGGCACATCGAATTGGACAGACCAGCTCCGTTAATGTTCACTACCTGGTGGCTAAAGACACAGCAGATGACTACTTATGGTAGGAAGTCAGAAAGACACTTTGGTTTTCCTGCCACCTGTTTTCACTGTTTGTCACATATGTGATGTAAGATGCTTAATGTTAGTGCCCATTTCCACAGCCTGTGAGGGGAGGAGCAGTAACTGCCAATCAGGGCTGCTGTAAGCTGGTGACATGGCCTGGCCACAGAGGACATAACTAAGTGGATGACAAGCAGGAGGAATAAAAGTAGTTATCTGACAAAGAAGGGGCTCTTGAGAGAAATTCTGGGAGAGCTGATGCATCTAAAAACTTCAGCCTCTGTATAAGAAGGAATTGTATTAGACACAGCCCAGAGCATTCGTGTGCTGGAGTACTGTAAAGTGCTGAGTACTTTCAAGTAAAGACTCTGGAGGTGGTTCAATGTATTGTGGATCAGGTCTGAGGAGCAATCTGGCTGCTGAGTGCTTGGACAGGGAGCTGTGGAGGAGGACTGCACTGTTGCTTTCCTCTTGCTCTTCAGTGAGCCCTTCGGGTGGATTAAAGAAGTGCTACTGACCCACCTCTGGAGAGTTGTGGTCTGAGCATTTTTGGCTTCAATGAGAGCTATCAGTGGACACTGGTCCTAAGGGGCTGGGGAATCTGACATCCTGGGAAGGGGGAGGATCTGAGGAATCCTTAGTGCTGCAAGGAAACTGACCTGCAATGATGAAAAGAAATTATCCACCAGCTAGTTCATTTAAAGTTCAAAATGACATCTTTATTACCTTGTTTAAAGGAACAAATGAACTAAGTGAACTTGAGCAGTTCCCAGAATATCATGATGGCAAATAATTATAACCCTACAACGCAGGGATCTGGAAACTGATGCATCGCCCACGTTTCATGGAAAGTTAATGACAGTAATTCTGCCTTTATTTGTGAAATGCTGTCCATGCAATCATTAATGCTTAATGGGAAGGAAATATGGCTCTTCAAAGAAGGACAGTGGCATCCTTTTTAAAGGCGAGAAAAAGAACAAGACAACAAGGCTATTTGGTAAATGCATTAATTGTGCTGTGGCCTTTGCTTCTTTGAAAGCGTCCAGTCTGCAGGTGCAGTTGGGACCCCTCAGCCTCTTGGGCCAGTGATGAATTCTTCCACCTGCAGTACATTGGGAGATACCCTAGAAATGCCGATGTGTCTGTTAGTTGCTTGCCTTGGAGTCTGAACAACGGGCTATTGGGACTCCCTTTAGCTGCATCTTCTTGTTCTGACTGCATACCATTGGTGTTGCCTCAGTCGACTAGTTTCCCTATTGGATATGTGTGTTCTACAAATATTTATAGCCTGAAGTCCTCATATTTACTTTTTAGGAAGTAAGTAAATAAAAAAATTTACTTATTTAAATTGGATTGATATTTATTTAAATTGGATTGATTGATATCCCAAGACAGCACACAGTCGTCATAAACAAGAGCAGGACAGGTTAAGGAACTAACAAGCTTTGGTAGAAAAGCTCTCTTTATACCCCTGCTGTATCTTTTTTTCACCTACACGTTGTAAATGACACAGTGTCCTTGCATGATATTTTCTTCCTTTCAGTAATATCTGTTTATCTCTCCTAGGCCAATGATTCAAGAGAAAATCAAAGTGCTGGGGGAAGCTGGTCTTTCAGAAACCAATTTCTCCAAAACAGCTGAATCCACTAGTTACTGCCCTAAGGTAATTGACCTGGAAGAGTATTGATGGTCCCTGGGAGAGGCTGAATGGGCTTTCGTTTGTGTACATCTAGATTGGCAGATGATTGGCAGGCTGACCTTACACCTGTTCTGCCTTTAATGCCACAGACCAGATTCTCCAGCTCTTCCCAGGATCCATGCCTTGACTTCGACTCTCCACAGAGAGTTCCCAAACCTGCTGCATGCAAGGAGACATGATAGCCTCCATAGCATATATGTGTCTCTGAGATACATGTATGTGTGTATATATATGTATGTATGTTATGTATATCATGTAAGATATACACACATGTGCACTGTCTCAGGGGGAGTGCCCTCTGATTGTTGCTCACTTTTATATGACAGCGTGTATGCAGATTCTGTCTGTTCTAATTTCTCAGCCAGATCCAAAGCAGACGACCATCTACGACCTTTTCCAGAGGACCTTCTCTGAGAGCAAAGATGTTATTGATGAAGTTTTGCTTTTGGAGGCAGCTGATGCTTGCTGTGAGTTTGACTCTGGCAGTACCTTGCAAGATACAGGAGAGACATGTTCAGTGAGTCCCCCCAAAAAGCGGCGTATTGAGTAGTTTTTAAAAGTGTAATGGTGACAGCAAAAGAGAAGGTGGCTAAGAGAAAACAAAAGCAATCAAGTATTATTTTTTGAGTTTTCAAAAATAAAAGACTAAGTTTTCTGTATCTCTAGTGTGTTTCATCTCAAAGGATGAGAAGGCAATGGGATGACGTGACAGATGAGCAGCGCACACCTGGCAGCCTGCAGGTTTTGCAGTCCTGGTTTTGCTGATGACTCAGTGGCCATGGGCAAGTAGCATGCTGCTTTGTTTCAGCACGTAGGCTTCCACAGTTGTTTTGTTTAAAAAACAGATTATGGTTGTCTGTCCACAAGGCAGAACTGTTGTGAAAACTAACTTCTCAGGAGTTGCAGAGTGCTTTTAACAATCAGTCTTCCATCTCCAAGAATTTTAGTCTGTATTTATAGGAGTCAATTTACTGGCAAAATTTAGCTCTTACTTGGGTCACTCACAAACTGGCTCTCTGGTATTCAGTTTGGCAGTGAGGAAAAAAGATCCAGACAGATCATGATGTTTTGTGGAGGTGGGGGAGAGGAGAGAGAGCCCCAGATTTTTGTCTGTGCAGAGCAGTCAATATCTTGAAACTGAGTAGTATAAATGTCTGCCAGGAGGTGTGTATTGCCTGTTAGGCACATGACTGCCTGAGCACACTGATCTCTGGCCTCATCTGCTAAATCTTAGGATCTGCTCCATGGCACGTGCTTCTTGTCTCAGTGGAGGGTGAAGCTTGTGCTGACTGCCAGGGATTAAGTCTGGCTGCTCAGGAAGGGTGTGTGTGTATTTTCAAGACTCAAGATGAGTGAGGAGAGGGGAACATGTGCGGACTTTTGTTCTCTTTTTGTAAGAAACCGATTCTGGACTGAGCTGTTTAAATAAAAAGTTGTTTTAAATTGTGGTTCCCAAGCTTTTGGTACTTTTTCTATTTTAGAATGTAATCTCCCATTTGGACCTTAAGCTTGAGAAATACATGATGTAGTGGAAATATTAGTGTTTTTTTAAAACATTTATAATGACTGAAAGATAGGTCTTTGGGGGCACTTCCTTTTGTGCTTTCTAAAATGCATCAACTTTTAAAAGGGAAACTCCCATGATACTTTGCTTATAGATGAATCAACAACTACTTCCATAAGATGTTTAGGCTGATACCGCAGGACCTGTTATTTGCTCCCATTACAACTCTGTGCAGGTTATACTGAGAATGCCAAAAGCAGCACTGTTGCATGATGCGGTGTTTAAAATGCCTGTTTTCGATTTGTGATAGTCTCTATCATCCTCTCAGCCCTGTGAACTGGGAGACCTGAACTCCCAGCCTCAGTGCTGCCTGAGCAAAGCCACTCTTTGTTTCCTTTCAGGAGCTTGTGACACATTCACTGTCCCTTGGGCATGGCCTGATTCCACTTCATGGCGGTGATGCCTCTGCAAAAACTCTCGAGGCCACTTTTGATGTGGGCTTGATGTAAAAGCAAATGGCTCTGTTTATCACAACCGATCTTTTTGAGCATCTCTGGCTGTTTTTCATATTTTTGTGTATTATTGCCAGTGTGGTGTAGCGTGATCCCAAATGAATGTCTTTCACGCTTCTGGTCTTAGTACTAGAAGATACTTGGAAATGGGGTAGTGTTAAGCAAATGTGACCAGGGAGTATAGCAGAAGATATAATTTCACAGAGGTACCAGTTAGCTATGTTTTACAGCCATAATCTGTAGAGAAGGGTGGGAGAAAAGAAAACTCAAGGCTTGCGTTTAGCTTCAGGAGGCCAGGAGCTAACATGCTGCGTAGGCGGCATGCTTGGCTGTGTGCAGATATCAGACACTGACAAAAAGCCCACTCTTCCATGGTCGAGGATGAAAAAGTTTGTGCTAGAAGATCAACCTCGTAATAACTGGGGTATTTTTTCCTGCATCAAAGGGTTTGATTATCCCATTTTCAGCAAGTGTCATCATGGAAATGCCCTACAGGCTGTGCATGCAATTGTGCTGGGTAGAGACTTACTTTTCATTCATGACTGCAGAAGGTGCTTTGGTGTGTGTGCAGGTGAAGACCGAGGATCGTGTGGCTGGCCAGCTGGGGGAAATGCTCTATCTCTGGATTTGAGATGGAGAGCTAAACATCATTTCTCTTGCTCCAACAGCTGGCCAGGAGATAAATACGCACATGTTGACATTTTTAAATGTCTGTCTTCTTGAACACAGAGTATTTAATCTGTTTCTAGAACACATGATCTTTCTACTTGCAGAGAGGGCTGTTCTGAGTAAGGGGTGAGAAATGTTGCTGTCTGTCTACTGAAAAAAAAATATGGAAGACATTATTTGTACACCCATATTGTCATCTCCTATAGGAGTAATTCTCTTCCTTCTTGGAAAGCAATAGCTACTTCAAAATAGTATTTCTGAAATCTGCTGAAAGTACCCATGGAGAATTCTGCTTCTCATAAACTCAGTTTATCTTATCCATATATTGATAAATCTCAGCTCTGTTAGAGGAAGGTGTACTCTTTCTTTGTTAGGGCCCATAAAGTCTCAGCTGGTTTGCTGCAGAGTTACAAAGGCTCTTCAAGTACACTTGAGATTCACTTTATCCTTACTAGATGAAAAAAGGGGAGAAGAATCTTGCAGGAAAGTGCTTTTAGTCATTACATCAAGGGATTAGAAAGACTGTGCAGGCCTTAGCCCAATTACACTATTAGTCTGTCATTAATATGATGAGGAGGTGGTTGGGAAGCTGCCAGCAGGCTCAGACAGGATCTCCAAGGCTTGCTGATGAGAATTTGTACAAGGTAGTGTGCAGGTTGCCAATGAGACCCACAGGCAGGCTCAGGAACATGCAGTGCTCTTGGGGACTCTTACACCTGCCTATCGAAGACATATAACTAACTTTTTGGCATTATCTAAAGCTCTATAGAGCAAAGGGAAGGACCCATCTTACTGAATCTTGGAACATCTTACTGTGACAGGTTACCTGCTTGTACACCTGTGTCTGCTCTCACCCATGTTAGAGAAAGGCATGTTTTCAGGAACGATGCCAAACCAGGAACAAGAGATAAAAATACCTGAAAAATAAAATGGAGCAGTTTGAACTATGTCTTCAGTACATGAAGCTGGCCAGCCTCGGGCATGCAGAAGAGTTCAAGGTGATGGACTGTCGAGGCAAGACTTCTGGAGCTGTGCTGGCCTATCTGCATCCATCCATCTTCTCAGTCACTTGGAAATGTATGCTTATTTTGGCAGTGCTGGGAATGGCTGTCATCTGAGGGGGTTGGGTTTGGTTGTTGGCAGAGCTGTCTGTAATACTGGTAGATGAAGGATATGACCATGCACTGTACTGTCACAGTGAACCTTAACTCTGTAGACACAGACTGGAGAATAGCAGTAGATCCTCTGTCCTGGATGTGTTGGCGGACATTTTTTTTTTTTAACCAAAGAGTCACAAAGCAGCCAAAGGAACTTTTTATTTTCTTTTTTTTTTTCTTTTAATATGTTGGTATCAAAGATGTATCCTCTGAATTATCATTATGATGAGCATCTGAAAAGGGCAGATATATTCCTAGGATGTATCAAATGAGATTTTGACTCAACAGAGGGAGATACAAATACCGTTGCCTAAAGCCCCGCTGAGCCTTCATCTGGAACAGGGCTCTGGCCCACCAGCTCCTGGGAGGACCCGCTGGGACAGGAGGAGAGCTTGCAGGGATGGTTGGGAACAGGGAGCCTGGCACGACAGAGGGAATTAAAAACGTGAGTGTTCAAACCCTCAAAGCAAGGGCCAAGAGGGGATGCGGCGGCTGTCCATGAGCATCTCTGGAAGTGCAGACCCCAGCCAGGGAAAGGCTAACATAGTGGCAGGGTATGCTCTAGTCGTTAATTCCCTATTAATTAAACAGACTGCAAATGAAGAGGAGGGTCGAGGCAGCCAGGGTGGTTATGGGGCTGTCACGGGAGGAAAAGCACTCGCAAAAAGCACCCAGGGATGTCTTCTCCAGGTGGGCTGGGCAGCCCCGGCTCCCTCCTGGTGGGGTGATGAGCTGCAGCCGGCTCTGCGCATTAAAAAGCTCTCGGGCTAACTGGATTACATTTCTTAATGGAGGTTAATGGGTTGTTAATCCCGTTACGAGCATTGCAGCTCAGCGGTGTTGGTACATGTTTTGCTTGCCCACGCTGGGTCTGAGTGGTGCAGGGGCCCTCCCGGGTCCCGGTCTCCCTCCCTTTGGTGCTGGTGGTGGGGGCGGCTCCGTCTGGGTGCCAGGAGTCCACCTCCACAGCGGCACTTGGAGACTTTTATGGCTGGTTGTCTCAACACTGGATGACCCCAAGGAAATTGGGTAGATGCTGTGGTTGCATCTGATCAAGTTATCTTGAAACTTCTGGGTCTAGGGCTGGTATGTTTTAAGATTAGAATTCATCCTCATTGATTTATATATATATATATATATTTTACCCCTTCTGCAGCTCCAGTCTGGTTTGCTGTTCCTTCTTTAATTGTGACATACTACTTGTTCTCTTTAAAAATGAGGTGAGTGAATGTAACTGCTCCATCTCCTTTCTTGGTGTGACCTCCTTGGGTGGAAATCCAGGAGTCTGAGCTCTCACACTACATCTCCCATCCCGCACTGCTGGGGCTGATGTACCGCTTGGGTTTTACGTTGATACACGGTGTTTTCTGAGCGATGCATCTTCCAGCGTCGAGGCATCCCACATGCCTTCCGGTTTGCGTGCTTTAGGCTTCAGACAACCCTATTGTCGTGGCGTACAGAATATACAGCGCGACCATAGAGCTGCGCACCGCCGCGGTGCAGACAGGCCCACTCCCCGTCCCGTCACGCTCGGTCGCCTCTCCCCCTCACTTCCGGCGGCGACGGCTCATACTGCGCGTGCGCAGGCGAGGTTCCTCTCTCAGCCTCGGCGCCGGGCAGGAAGATGGTGAGTGGGGCTGCGCGCCGCGGCCCATCCGCCGCCATCCGCCCCGGGGCCGCCGCGCTGAGGCCGCGGGGCGCGGCGGGGGGCAGTGCGGAGCCCGCTGCGGGTGGGGCACGGACCGGGAGGGCCTGCGGGCCTGGCCGGGGCCCTGTGTGGGCTCTGCCCCCGAGCAGGCCCCGTCCCCGCCCTGGGCTGTGAGAGGGGCTCGCTGCCGCCGTGGTGGCCTGTGGGAGATGGCCCGAGGGAGGGGAATGGCAGGCCGAGGGGGTGGTGGGGAGACGCTGGAAGACCGAATAGGCGTCCCAGGAAGAGGCCGGGCCCGGGTTCACAGCGGACTGCGCGGTAAGGGGGTGGCGGTGCCTGGTGGGCGGCTCTGCTGGCGGCAGCGTTGCATGCGAGAGCGGGCTGGCCCCGAGGAGGGCCGTGGCTTTGCTCCTGCTTGGCTGCCCGACTGCGGCCCTCTGCCCCAAGTGCTCCGGCAGAAGCTGGGAGGCTGCGGCAGCGTGAGCCTCTCGCCGTTCCGTAACTAATACTTTTATTTACAACGTCAGGAAGAGGCGCTGGTCGGCTGCGGCGCCGCTTTTGAGTGCTGAGCGCTTTGCTCTCCTGTCAGGAGAGGGGAGCTGCCGAGGAGATGGCGATCTCAGTAAAGTTGAAGGTTATTCTGGTTTGCCTCCCAACAGGCTAAGCGCACGAAGAAGGTCGGGATTGTGGGTAAATATGGTACCCGTTACGGTGCGTCCCTTAGGAAAATGGTGAAGAAGATTGAAATTAGCCAGCATGCCAAGTATACCTGCTCTTTCTGTGGCAAGGTAAAAGTCTTTAAAAATAACTTTGTTATTGATGCTAGAAATGCAGTTTGATGCTTGGGTAATTCTTCTACTGAAGAGATGACTAGTTCTGAGACAGTGATTAGTTTATTGTGAGCTTTAGGCTACTGTCAGAATCCCTTCTAAAATAAAAATAGTTAGTAGACATTTCATGTGCATGTTTAGTGGTAGTTAAATGAAAGCAAACATAGATTATATTTCATTACACAAAATGGTAAGAAATGTTGCCATGCTATATGTTTTAGGTATCTAATAAAAAGACCTGACAGAATTGAAACAACACACTTATTATCCTGTTAATTAAGGCATGACTTGGGCTTTTTTTTTTTTTTCCTTCAGTAAGTTTACAGCTTAGCTCAAGGAGGAAGAGAGCTTGCTTTTCGCACTTAAAACTTTTGATTGCAGTTGCTTACTTACATTTGTGTGCTGTATAACTCTGGATGGGGAAGAATTTCTGATAAGAAGTAATCTTATCTGGTCATGTACATAATCAAAATTCACTCTTAAATCTGGTTTTTGACAGTTTGAGAGGCCCATCGACTTGAGCTTTGCCCATATAATTTTTATTGATGTCTGTAAAGTAGGTATCTTTAAGTGGCTGGAAATTTCAAGAGATTTCCATCTGTGTTTTTATATTTAGTGTCTCATGCGAGGTGAGAATGCTGATAACCCTATTTGCAAAGCTGCCTAAATCCAATATAGGTCTAGGCAAACCCATTGGCATCTTTGCAAGGTGATGGAGACTTGCCCAGGTGAAAGGAGCTCAGCACCCACCACTCACTCTTTAGATGCGATTTAGAGGGGGTCCGGTTTAGAGCAATCTTGGGATGTCCAGGGAGCACTAATAATAGCAGTGTTACATTGGTCATCAAACCAGGTGAGAATATCGGTTACTATGACTAGTGTAACTCCTTATTTTCTGTTTAGAAAAGAGCTGAATTTTTGATGATGCGCTTAGAAATTGAAAAAGTGTTTCAGAAGGACATTCCCTGTTCTGAAGAATCTGAATAAAAACATTCCCTGATCCTTACCTGTCTTAACTAGGCTTATAGGTAGTGCTGTGGTGTGATGCTGAAGTCCTTGCCTGAAGTTTGTTGTTTGGCTTTTTCAGCTGATGGAGAGTGCATTTTTTTTTTTCCTTTTCCTTTTATTACAGACCAAAATGAAGAGGAAGGCTGTGGGTATCTGGCACTGTGGCTCCTGCATGAAGACAGTTGCTGGTGGTGCCTGGACTTACAAGTAAGGAAGTAAAGAAGCTCCTATCAGCATTTATTCTCACATAGCTGAGGCATAATACAGCTTTTTAATCTACTAACCATTAAGTAGATCTGTCTCAAGTTAGTGATATGTGGGGGTTTTTTTGCCTGCATTGTTAAAATTTGATTGGAATGGATCAAATTGGATTTGATTGCTATTCTTTCCAGTATCTGTTACGCAGCTTCTGAGAATATTGCATTTTATCCATCATACTGGTTTTTTGGGTCCCTCCAAAATTTCTTTATCTCTTTGGGCTTTATCAAAGCAGTTGTTTTATTCTTCAAAAATGCAAGCTCTGCATCTTTTCCCAAACTTCAAATAGAGAAACATCTGCAAATGCTGAAATAAATATTTTTATTTTTAAGTAGTCTCTTTTGTGCCTTGGCTGTAGTAGCATTTCTTACTGGAGATGTCAACTACAGCTGTTGCTTGTACGAGGTACTACACTTGGGCCAGTTTTTTGGTGATGTTGGAAGAAAAGGAGCAGAGAGGATGGCTGGTTCATCCAGCTGTCTCAGGGTGGAGTCAACTGTATGGATGACACCTGACAGATGTTCCTCCGACCTAATCTATAAAGAGCTTCAACAGCTTCTAATAAATTATGCCTCTGAGCTGAGGATTATTTTCCCTTTCTTGATTCTTTTGACTGTATAAGAATTTTAATTGTGTAAGGGAACTCTTACTTCTTCTTTCAAAGCCTAAGCAGCATTTTTTTGTGATTACTGCCCTAGCCTTTTCAATTCAGAGACACAGATAAAATAGGCAAAACCAGGTTTACTCCGAGGAAAATTATTTCCATGTTTTGTTTTTGTTTGAAAAGCATTGAATCATTATAATCCTTATTGTGATGGTGCCCTTACTTACTCCCTTTCTTTACTCTCCTTCCCCCCCAATTCTGGTGGAAGACACGATTGTCCCACGCATAACAGTCGCTAGGAATTTGAGCCCACGCGCTTGTGCATGTAGTTGATGCATGACTGGATAATTTGGGTTGGGATGTAGCTTGTGAAGTTGCGTGTGCTTCTGTAAACAAAGGCCTACGCTTTGTTGTCATGAAAATCAAATAGGAATTAGCCCCCTGTTGACAATGCAATCAGGCGATAACTATTTGAAATGATTAGTGCTTTCTCCAAAAAAATAACATTGGCGCGGGTTGTTCTACTGCCACGTGCAGATGACTCTGCTTCTTCTTCCAGTACCACCTCTGCAGTGACAGTCAAATCTGCGATCAGAAGACTGAAGGAATTGAAGGACCAGTAGAAGCTACATCTTGTTCTCCTTGTGAAACATCATTTTTTTCCACTGTCAAATTCTGTCCTTTTAGCAATAAAAAGGTGATAATGGAGTGGAATCACGTTCGTCTTTCCACAGAGTCCTGTCTGTCTTGCTATACTGTGTTTATAACTATGGAGGCATTAGTAGTTCTGTCCAGCAGTTGAGTGGCTCTTGTTACTGGTGAAGCCATTAAAAAACACTTTTTCTTTCCAGTTAATTGCATCCTTTGTTGCTTGAAAGTGCTGAGGTGAATCTGAGGAAGGCTTAAATAGCTTGAAGAAGCCTGGCACATCTTGGTGTGTCCTTCATGTCTGTGCCTTGAGGAATAGCGTAGAGCTCCGTGAGTGGAGGAATGGACAGATGTAAGGGGGGAGGAGAGAACATGCAAAACATCACTCTACCTCTTCCCATTTGCCTTTGAGGAGGGCTCAGGGGAGTAGGGCCTGTGCTGCAAGATGGACAGAAAAAGAGAGCATCGTGACTGGCTTGGGGGCAGAGATTGGAATGGTAAAAGAGCGGCTATCATCCTCTGTTGCTGGCTGGTGCCGCTTTATTTTCCAGTGCCAGCTACAGACAATTGCTTACTATAGCCTGTAGCACGTTGTGTGCAGATCTCGAGGTTAGTCTACCTGAACGTGCTCTATGGCTTGCTCTTCAGCAGGCTCCCGTGTCTGTATGTTTAAGTGCCCTAATCTATACTGAGTTGCAACAATAAATTTTCATGTTGAGCCAACTCCTGGGACATTCAGTCTTTGAGGAAAAGCTGCTGTTTGAGTTAGTAATTGCATCCAAATCATCTGTTTAGACTACCAAGCTTAAAATGCCGGAACATGTATTTATTTGGGCTTTTTGGTGACTGCAGCACCTTTCCTGTCCTTAGCAATACACGTCAGAAAAGACAAGTCTTGGTAATAACCTTGATAGCTGCTGGAGGAAAAATAGTAAGCAGGTAGCACAGTGGTTGCTTCCTCTTGCTCCAATTTAAGCTTTAAATGGATTTGGGTGGTAATGAGCTATAGCAATAATGTTGTTAATGAGCCTGACACCTTCAAAAGATAGATTCAGAACTGGACCTAACTAGGAAGCTTTTCCCAAGCTGCAAAAAGTCTGTCGCTCAGAAGTTCGACTGCAGTGTCCCTGATCTTGTTTCCTAAACTTTTTTTTTTTAATTCAGTGCTCTAAACTTCCCTTACTAAAGTAAATTAATGTATTCAGGTATCCAGTGTCATTCATACCAACCTGCATATCCTTCATGTTAACTCCCAACAGTGATGAGGGTCATTCCCTGGGACTCGGACAACCTGCTTTCTGGGAGAGAGATTACTGCACATTTCTCTGTTGACACGCCTTGTTCCACCTGTAGTGCAGGGCGAAAGAGTTGTGTGACGGGCTTGAAGTGGAGGTGGCAATGGCTCATTTTTGTGTGTGTAGATGAACACCATCATGGCCTTCTGCATGTGTCTTCTGTTACAGCAGGGTTATGAAGGAAACCTGTGGGTTCAAGAAACCCTTAGCTCAACTCTGTCTCATTTTTGCTGCTGCTTTTCTTATATGATGCCTACAGCAGCTTTCTCTAGGTACGTGTCAGACCTCCCAGCTTAGTCCTGGGCGCTGCTCTTGCTGGTCCTGGTTCACGCTAACCAGCTTTCTCGGGATGCCATCTCCAAGCTGAACTTCCTTTTCCGTTAAGGTGTTTCTGCTCCCTTGGGGACGCCTTGCATACTGGTGTGTGGATAGCTGGAACAGCTCAAGGAGCCAGCTTTTTTTGCTGGCTGCTGCTCCCCCTGAAGATAGGGTGAATGGTGCATGAGGATAGCTTACGCTACTGTGAGGATACCTCTGCTGCCTGAAAAACAGCTGCTGACCTGCCTCAGTGAGTTTATTAAGGGGCATTACCCCTGACTTTGGCTTACCTTCCTACATAGGTTTATGAAGTGCTGTGGTCCAGGAGCTGCTTTGCAGGTAACAGCCATCCTTTAGGGAAACCTTGTCGAGAAGGAAGGGTTGGGGAGCTGGTATAGACTGGATGTCCAGAAATGGCTCTGTGTCCTGCTTGGACCTCCAGGAAAAGGGGTAAAGCAGATGGGGGGATCTGCTCCAGTTGCCAGCTCACATGGAGATGAATGAGCTCGGGAGGTATTGGCCATGCATCTGTGTATCACCTTGGGAGAGCATATTTGAGAAGGCTTCTGAGCAATGACATTTGTTAAACTGCATCAAAATAAAGACAACTTCCATTATGTTAAAGGTGTCTTCATGTGAGCCCTTTTGTTGGGAAATTGTGATGAAGCCACGTGAGCACTGATTACTTTGCTTGCTACTTCATCATGTGAAAGCCTTTGTTGGTAAAACACTTGATGTGCTCGGGGAGAGGTTCCTCTGGTGCTGTGGCTGTACAGCTCTGCCTCTAGAAGGGGCTCCGAGGGGCTCGGGTTGCTCTGTGGAGGTCCACGTTTCTACAAGGAGGCACTATGCGGCCAGTTGAGGCAGGGGAGGCCTGACAGCTTGGAAAGAGCAGCCCAGCTTCCTGGGTGATGGGCTTGAGGATGGGAGGGGGAAATGCTGTTTTCAGTGAAGCAGCAGAAGAGGGCCAAAACTCCAGCACCACCTGCATGAGATGTTCCTACTGGAGCAAAACTTCACAGGGATCTGCAGTGATACAGGGGCCACAGATGTGGCTCATCTGCCACGGGAAGGTCACTGCTATGCCTCAGTGATCCGCCAGAGAAAAGTACTGCTGAGTCCTTGGAACAGCTGCAGGTGTCCCCTGGCTAAGCATGTCCTTTTCTCTCCTGGAGTTCTTGAGCACCAGATGTAAGTGGCAAGCTGGTGAGCCTGCTCCTGGCAAATTTGGATTTACCTGCTGTCTTGAAGGCTTGTGAAGGCTGTGACAGCTGCTGTGTGGAGGTGTGTGTTCCTGGCTCTTGCTGCCTTTACAAGCAGGATAGTGTTGTTCTGCATATTGCCTTTTATTCTTGACTCGGTGTGCTTGGGTCGCATTCCCATGTCCCTCTCCCCTCCCAGTTCTGGGTGCTGAGGTATGTTGATATCCCAGGGTGACTGCACAGGTACTTACCTAAGGTGACTTCTATTCCTGCTGAGGAAGTTATTAATTACCTTTGGGATTAATATTTGCAGAGAGTGAAAGCTGGGCAGGGTGGAAATGGGAAGGGAAGATAAGGATGTGGGATGATTTTTTTAATCTGGACTGTGCGGTCCTACCTGCATCCCTGCACAGGCTGCACCCACAGAGCTCCTGGGCTGCTTGTTTTCTGTGGTGCCGTGGTACCTTGGCCTGCTCCTGAGCAGAGGTGTTTTGTGCCGGTGAACCTTCGGGGCTGCCAATTCGGCACGTTTCCCCAGAGTGAGAGCAGGGAGGAAGGTGGCGAGGGCAGGGAAGAGGAAGGATGCTGCGGTCAGGGCACTGTCAGCTGGCAATGCTGCGAGCGGCCAGCGGGCGACACTGCCGCTCTGCTGCTCGGTGTTGCAAGGCTGCTGCTCGGCTGCATCTTCTCGGCTTCCCTTCCCATCCGGGAGAAAGGCTCTGCTCACCTGTACACCTATGATAGCTTCTTAGCTCGGTGTTTCATGCTTTCCCCCTAAATTAGACCGTGACAGTGATTTTCGACTTAAACAGGGGTCTGCCAAAAGAGATAAGAACATCGGAATAGGAATGGGGAAGTTGGAGACGGGGGTTTTGTGGTCACTTGCCACCTCTAACAGAGCTGAATTTGTGTTGTTGCTCTGTCCAAACCCTGTATATATCCTAGGAGAATTTGTTGTATCAACAACTATGTGATTTGGCCAGGTGATCCTCAAAATTTGTTGTTTCCTCTGGGAATCTAGGGTGAAAACAGGAATTCTTAGCAATTTTACTTACTGCTTTCAGTATACTTGTTGTTGAGCCTTAGTCAGGAACTTGAATAGAGTTGTCTTAGGTGCTGTAGAAGCAGAGAGCAAAGTGCTGGCACCTGTCTTGGTGGGTGTGAGCTTATGGCAGTGTCCGACCCATCTGGATTGCTACAGCTGTGGGAATTGGAGGAGGGTTTGTTGGAAGCAGAGACTTTGAATCTGACTGACTGTTCTGTAGATGTGGCTGAGCAGGTTGGTTGATCTTGGTTACTTTTGAAGAGCAGGTGGGAAGGGGACCTCTTTCTCAGAGCAATCTATCAGTCCCATGGGATTTTTATGCTGGATCAAGGATATAACCCTAGGGGATGGTGGTTATAATCAAAGAGGCATTTCAGGAGCTCAAAGGAACTTGGAAACGAAAGATTGAAAGAACTCGGCACAACTGTCCTCTTTCTGATTTCTCTGTTAAGCATTTATCTGCTTCCAAAAGAAAATAATTGCTTTGGCTTTACCCCATTTGCTCTTCCCGCTCCCTCCTGCTCACTGACAGCCTGTTTGATCTGTAGGGGACCATGATACTAAGCCTTGGGGGCACCATTTGTGGCCTAGGGCTCATGGGGATGAGAAACAGCCACAGGCGTTGGTTGTCCCTTCTGTGCATCCTGACTTAAAGGCGGTGTGAACTCGGCCCATGTGCAGGTACGCCCTTTTGGCTTTTTGTCCGTCTTGGGGATTTGACCTGGGGAAAGCCTGACAGGTATGAGTGATGGGCACCGCGTTTTAAGGAGTATATCCTAGTGTGATTTCTAACGTACACGAACAGCAAATGCCTCGGCCTTAGTGTATGATCGGCTGTCTTCATCCTTGTGCAAGATCAAGTGCTGCCCATTGCCTTCCTGAGCTTCTTCATGCCTCTTCCTCCATGCTGCATCCCAGGGAGATTCCCAACAGCGCTTCAGAAACAAGAGTGACCGATGGCAGGTGAGTTACCTTCTTGGGGCAGATACACCCTGTCCTGGGAAATTTTTCTAGGTCTCTCCCTAGAAAGAAAGGAGCTTTAGTGATGAAGTTTATTGCTGGCTTTGCAGCTCAGAGCGTTGGCCACTGAGAGGATTGGCCAGGACTGGGGTATGATGTGAGCACCACTTCAACGTGCTGCAAGTCATCATCTGATTTTACATATTGTCCCAGCTTTGAGCTGCTGCTCATCTCACCTGAATGTTCACCAGCTCTCTTTGGGGAAACAGAGCATCGCAGAGCTGGTGGTCCAGCTCCCGTGAAAGAAGTGGGCAGGCAGCACCCCTCTGCTTCCTGGCAATGCAGCATGGCTCACAGCTTTTCTTGGAGAAATGCTTTCTCAAAGGATGCTACAAAGTGATACGCAGTGGCTTGAGACTGTGTATTTCCAGTGGCTCAGGGTGACAGAGAATTGCCTGCTTGAAACTGGCCCCAGTGCTCTGGAAGCGGGCAGTTGCCATCGGTAACATATCCTTCCTCCGAGTATTCGATCCTTAGCGGATGTCTTTTGAGGCATGGAGTGTGGCAGAGTTGTGGATATGCCTCAGGTGCCCTTATTAGATGCCTGGATGCATTTTGAAAATGGCTGCTTAGAAAATGTCTAATTGCTATTCCACATATTCAAAGTGGTTTTTTTCTCTTGACAAGGCTTTGGCATGCTTTGGATTGCTAAATATACTTTCCTCTTGCAAATTCTTGGCAGGAATCTTTGTAAGGAATCACGCCAAGCAGTCTCTTCAAATGTTAACAAGCTCATCGGTGTGGCTTTCCCAGCGCAGGGTTTGTGCTCTTTTTTTTTTTTTCCACCCCCCTTCCCAAAAGAACCCCAGCCCTTCTCCTTTCTGTACAGTGTTGCTCTGAGCGTATGAACTATGGCAGCTCTTCGAGAAAGGATTTTTCTAACCAGAGCTAAAAAAAAAAGTGCTTGTTTAGTGTTCAGCAGTTTGGGGTCACTGCCCTGCTCAGCCTCCTGGGGCTCCTCTTGAATTGGAAGTTTGGGTTTCAGGGTGCTTCTGGAAAACCTAATCCATTTCCTCTCCTCTTTTGCCCTGTCTTGCTTTTTCCTGGTTTTAGCAAGTTGGACTGTATCCTTGCATGGCAATCATAAATTTGATGTCTTTCTTTCAGTAGCCTATTAACAAGTAAATGAGGCTGTCCTGCTCCCTATTTGTTCCCCCACAGTGCTTATACTGGTGCAGAAGCAGCCCTGGAGCTGGTACCTACAGCCAGGCAGGGACCCGCAGACCTGCGGGTCAGAGCTTCAGGCCCAGGCTGCCTCTCTGCCTCTGCCCCAGGCAAAGGGCAGTGCCGCTCTGGCATCTTAAACTGCCAAGGCAAAGAAAGACGGGAGAAGCCAGCGCAGCATCGCCGAAACCCCAGCGTCTCTCTAAAAGAAACCTTCTCCTGGGACTCTGGCATCCGTTGATATGTCAGGCTACAAACCTCCCTTGAGCTTTACCACAGACAATCTTGCATAAGCATTTGAGAGCCAAAGGGTCGGCTTTCCCTCGACCTTAGCCCACCTCTTGTTTCTTCTCTTGTCCTCTCTTATTCACCTCCTGACCCAGAGTGTGAGCAGTGTCGCTGTGGGATAGTGTCCGAGCTTCCCGGTGCGCAGCCAGGGGAGGAGCACGGTCAGCCCCGCGAGGCTGCCGGTCTGGGGCTTTGCGGGCAGCATGCCTCCACCTGATGTCTCAGGAGCTGCCCCCACCAGCTCTGCTGTGGTGTGCACGGTCATGGCTGCCCCTTGCCCCTGTGGCAGCAGAGGGTGAGCTGGCCTGGGTTTCTTATTTTTGTGTAATTACAAGCATAATATTGCTAGGTTACACCAGCTGAGGCTTTGGGCTGCACTTTTAAAATGTGAATTCTGTAGAAGATTCCCTGGGCTTTGCTCTGCCTCCGGTGTACTCTCCTGGCCTTCAGTCATCTGATGGTCGCACCTTGGGAGCAAGCATTTATGTTCGGGTCGGGATGTTGGATTCCCTGCCCTGTGCTCAGTGTCCTACCTGCTCTTCACGGGAAGAGCTCAGTGGGGGATGCAGGGAAGCTGCTGCAGAGGAAATCGAGTTGTGAGGCCACAGAGCCTGCATTCGTCATGTTACAGCCTGGGATGAGCAGAGGGCTGGAAAGCTAACGACAGACCTTGGCACAGAAGAGGCCATACTTGAGACAGCTGGAAGGGTAGTCCAGACCATGTGATGGCTCCTTACTTTTCCACTAAGGTGCTTCTTGTTCACGTTCTCTCTGTTCGAAGCGTTGTGACTTTGGCCCGCTCCTGTGAAATGGACCCATTAACCTGCAGAGTGGAGAACTGCTCCTCATGGATCTTGTAGCTCTCCCGTTAATGAGGACTTCTTTTTTGTTTTTTGTTCACCAAAATGGAATATTTTCAGTGGGCTTTTCCAAAGAGACCTCTGTCCACACCAGGGAATATTTATTTATAACTCATGAGTTTGGTTTCAGGAATTTGCTCTGTGAGCCCTCTCCATTTCTTTGATTAAATCTCATCTTGTAAGAGGAACATTTTATTCTGCAGCCCTTTCCCACCCTGAGACAAATGTCCTGCAAGTCACTGCTTTGCTCTCCCCTTCAGGCAGTTCTGGAACAGCTCCAGGTCTTTGAAAGTGTGGAAAGAGGACCAGATTCCTCCAAATACATATTATTTCATGGGATATGCTAAATGGTGGACCAAGAGGGCAGTTGCCTTTTTCACTGAATAAAGTTCTCCAAAGCCACCACCTACTACTGGGCCTCACCGTTGAAGGGAGAAGTTTTGATGCAGAACAAGATTGTCTCCAATATCCGGGCTGTGAGGCCAAATTGATTGTTTGAAGATAGGATCTTGGTCTCTATCAATCATGTCTGTTTCCATTCAAGCTGTTGGATGTGAAACTTTTTATGGTAATGGATTGGATTTGAGATTAAAAGGCAAATCTGTAGAGGGAACATTTAAAAAACCCTTAAATGCAGAGTAGACCCAAGTCATGCAAGGGAAGAAGGGGAACAAATAAATAATCCAGGCATTAAACAACTAATTTTTTAAATGCAACCTCATGTAGCAAGCAGAGGTGTTTATTCCAAAGTAGGTCCACCTCTGAGAAAAATGTTGTGTACGCCATGATAGTCCATATGAACCTCAGATGAAGACTATGCCGGTACCTATCAAGACAAAGAAGAAAATAGTCAAAGGAAAAGATAGAAGATGATAAACAGTGAGACAGGTATGGAAGCCTAAAGAAGTTGGTTTATGATCTGAGCCCATTAGCAGTCTGGCCATTGCCAAGAGCTTTGGTTTGGATTATTATTACCAATCAGTGCCTAGCAGCTTAAGACATGGTTTTTACGGTGTGGACCTTAAGCAGTGATAAGTCATTTCATATTGCTCACCTGGAGAATCCAAGGCATTAGACATGGTGGTAGAGCTGCCAGTTGCCTTACTTCTTTTATTTCCAAAGAGTGGAGATCAGTGATCAGAGTGGCTGTACGTGGGGATCAAGCTACTTCATTTGGCCAATGTACTGTCCTCCCCTTTCCCACTATTTCGTTTTTTGGTGTGTTCTCACCTTACATGCACCTTCCTGGAGGATGTGAGGTCCTTGAGGCATGGCATATCTTCTTGTTTTGCCCATCTGTGCAGAGCTGAGCACAGAGGACCCTGCCACTGCCTTTTACATCTGTTCATCTGTAGGATGGAGATCACCCAAGCCTTTAAGAATACATTTCAGGAGCGTTCCCTGCCATCACTGCAGGAAGATGGTACCTTTGTCAAAGGGAGAACTTGCCATCACTTGCAGAAAAAGGGGTTGCATGGAAATGAGAGAAACTCTGGCTTGTGGTCTTGCTCTAGATCAGCTGCATTTTTAACATTCAGAATCCAACAAAGATGAAAGACTCCTGGTCAACCTCTCTACTCCTTTGGAAAAAAAAATACAAAGACTTGATAAATATTTTGCATTAATAAATTCCATTTGTCTTATAAAACAAAGTTTGCCAACTACCAAAGCAGGGAAAATATTTTACATAACTCTGAGTGCGACGTCTAAAAGGTTGCTATGAGCCTGATTTGAACAACTCTTTCCACAACCCAGAATGTGAAGGAATGCTAAGCTTCTCCCAGGCTAGGACCAAGCTTGCTGCGTGCATGTGCTTTTCTGCCGGCTGGTTGGTTTTATTGCAGTGGAAGTGGCAGGCTGGCTGCCTTCTGGTGAGTGGAGTCCAGCAGGTGAGAGGTAGGCCACAGAAAAAGAGATGAAAGCATGAACATGGCCCAAAAGCTGTTTGTGAACCCAAAACAATGTTCCTCACTGTGCTGTGGGAACGTTGCTATAAAAGGCAGGAAAAGCACAGCTGTCTACTATTATTGTTTTGTTATTAATTTTTAAGGGCGATGGTGATTAACCAGTGGAGCAGATTCCCCAGGGATGTTTCTCTACCAAGACTTTCTGATTCTCAGGGCCGGGACTGAGCACTGGCTGTTCCTGCTAACCCTGACAGGATCTATGTGATGGTTTACATCATCCTGCTCTGGTTTCGCGTCAGGCCGCAGAGCGGCAGCCATCAGCTGCAGCATCTAGGGGAGCTGCAGAAGGTTTTTCTTGCCACTTACAAGCCTGCGCCCTTCATCTTGGTTAGCACTTCCTGGCATACAGAAATACGAATTGTTACGGGTGGTAGAGGAAGGGGACACCCAAACCTGAGATGAGCAGGGTGCATCTGAGATCTGCCTTCAAATGACAGTCCCAAGACCACTCAGGATTTAGCACTTGGAGAACTCCAAGCCAACTCCATGCTCTTTTGGCTTTGTAGGATGCACCTCATCACAGCTGACCAACCTCCCTCCACCCTTCCTGTCAGGCCTCTGCCAGTCTTCTCCTAGGTTATCAGCTTGGCTTGCAGGAGCTGGGGTTGTTTCTCTGCTCAGTTTAAGTCCATCTCCTGGTCACCTCTGCCTACCCCCTTGAAGATGAGGTGGCTGCAGCTTTTTACATGCTTACACTTCTCCTTGAGCCTCCCTTTGCCCTGGGCCATCTGCCACCAGCCAACCTCTTGGAGGGGAGGAGGTAGCCAACGGCTCCCAAGTCTCTGTCCGTGCCAAAGCCAGACAATGCTGTGAGTTAAAACACGCAGAAAATGAGGGATGCAGTGACTCCGGGTGTGCAAGCATGGTCTGGAGCTCGGCTCCTACAAGCATCGAAGCCCCCCAGTCCTGCTGCCTGGGATATGCATGCCAGGAAGATAAGCCATGGCTAGAGCCACATGGGAAGTGGCTGTTCCCTCTTGGGAAAGCATCTGAAACAGTCGACTAAGGATTTATCCTGAATTGGGGTGAAAATTTATTTGTGAATCCCAAACAATGTCTCTCGCGGAGCTGTGGGAATGATGCTATAAAAGGCACGAAAGGCCCAGCTGTCTACGATTATTGTTTTGTTGTTAATTTTTAACAATGAGGGTAATTACCCATTGGAACAGATCCCCCCCGGGATGTTTGTTGGTCTTGAGTATTTAAACTATGAGGTCCTCTGAGCAGAGACGTGTCTAGGGCAAAGTGTACGTACAGCACCAAAAACCGCAGCGCCTTCAGCCACGGCTTGTGCAAACCTACTTTCAGTTGCGCTGCAGCAGTCTGGGAGGACGCGTGTGGCCAGACACGCTGTCTCACCAGAGGGGTGTCAGCTCCCGCTGGGGTGGCAGCAAGTCTTAGGAAAACCTGGAGAGCTGGGTAGCCCTGAGCGCCTGAAGTCTTTCTCAATTTCATCAGATTGGTATTTTACAGCAGAACGTCTTCAGGCTATTTCTAGCCAGCCCCTAGCTAAGAACAATTAGTATTTGTTTTAACAGTGATTGAGGCTCTTAGGAAAGAGTTTCAACAGCTAAAGGATCAGCCCTTGGTCAGCAAGGGTGGAGGGTTTTTTGTTTTTCTCTCCCCTTCTCCCCCTCAATAAACTGTGCAAGTGCCTTCTCTTTTAGGAATCGGTCTGGAGCAAATGGAGACTTGCCACTAAATTATATCTCGGGGCAGAAAAGCAATGCCAAGCCGGTCCGTTGATTTTGTAATGTAGGACACAGCCCCCCTTGCCCTGCGTGCAGTCATGCACAGACTCCTTGGCATCTAATTAATAATTTGCAGTTAAGCAGTGGCTACTTCCTTGCATCATTTCAACGCGGTTGCCAAGTGGAAAATTGAAAAGCAAGAGAGAGCCAAAGAAACGACGACGACAACAACAACAACAACAAAGGTTTTAAGTTCTAGGAAATTTCACTATGTGAGGTCAAAATTCCTTGCACATTCAGAGGCTGGGCTGTTGGCTGGCAGGCGCCTCTAGTTAACATGGCAAGGCCCTTTCTCTTCAAAGCCCTGCTCTCCTAAAGCACCTCCTGTTCGACTGGAGTTTCTCAGCCCTAAAATGCGCGTGTGTTTGGGGAGGGGGAGGACGTGGGGAGAATGCAGGACTAGGGCAGCTTGAAGAGAAGTCGAATGAGGGTTTTTCTCGTGATTGGGGAAGTGACAAACACTCTGGGGGATGGGGACAGGCAAGGAAGGATGGTGAAGCAGAGCTCACAGGACAGGGCTAGGAAGAGGATGGGGTGATCCAGCTGAGATATTTGCAGAGCAGAGGATATCCACGAGTGGGCTTATAGCCAAGGGACACCTGGTCCTAACTTTTCTGGATCTTGGGGAACACATCTCACCATGAGCCTCTCCTCCCAATCTGCCGGTCAGCAGTTGGACTGTGTTTGGCCTCTTTATGGCACAAAAGGGCTTTCCTCTGGGTGGAGGGTGTTTTAGCATGGCCCTGTTAGAAAACAATAACAGTAATGTCTCGTGAGTTAGGTTTTCCACTCTTTCATGCTGCTAGCCCTAGGGAAGCGCTGGGTCATGCAACATTGTTGGCACAGAAAGAAGTACCACAGCTATCAACAGCTGAACTGAGCACTTGGGCTTTTTATGCGTCTTCATGCTCGAGGTTGTCGGAGATGTGAGGAGAAGGGGCCCAAGGGAAGGCTGGTGTTCAGAACATCTGATGAGCTGTTTCTGCTTTGCCTGCCTTTCTTCTGTCTTCTCCTCTCCATAGAGGAAGCCTGTGGAGGCACGTGCTTCTAAGTCTTCCCATTTACAGCTGCAGTAGTCTTCATGAGGTTGGCAGCTCCAGGATCTGTGTGGCTGGAGACTAGCAATTGTCTGTGGGAGGCAGGCATAAAAGATCAGCAGTCTCAAAAACATGACCTATGAGGAAAGGCTGAAGGATCTGAAGAAGGAAAGGCTTTTTGAAAACATTTTTTTAAATACACAAATGATTTTGCTGTAAGGTGAAAGGTACTCATTGGTTCTCTCTATCCATGGCAGACCTGACAAGAAGTGATGGTTGAAACCACAGCAAGAAAGATACAGGTTAGGTGTTGGTTGGCCAGCATCTGGCCAGGTAGATCTGGTTGGCCTTCCTTTGAGTTGGGATTGGAGCAGAAACCTCCAGAGGTCCTTTCCAGCTTCAACATTCTACAATTCTGCAATAGGAACAACTTCCCCACAATAAGGACGGCCGCATAGTGATGAAATGAGGTGGTAGTAATGTCGTTTCTGGAAGTTTCAGGTTGGAGATTGGGCAAACACTTGTCAGAAGTGGCTCGGGTAGAGCTGACACTGTTTGGAGGAGTGAAAGCAGACTGTCCTCCTGAGGTCCCTTCTTGCTTTGGCTTTAAAAAATGGCAGGTCCTACCTTTCAAGCACTGGTGTCTGAGGGCATCAGGCTATATATCCTCCATTTCTGCTTGGAGGAGCTTGAGGCTTATAGATACCTGGCATGAGAAAAGATAGGGGAACCTGGGAGGCTGAGTGGTTTCATCAAGAAAAATGCTGTTCCTCTGTGTTCAATCTCCTGGGTTGGGGGTTTTCCAGGAAGTGAAGGAACCAATGGTGTGGATGACTCATGGCCTGTTTCTAAAAGACCAATTCAACGCTCAGTTGAATCACTGAGCAAACACAGGCAGAGCTGCAAACAATACCCAGAAGTCTTGGCCTCCTTCCCCCATTCCCATTTCACGATTTTATTACTAAATCTAAACCTGGGGCTCACAGTCCTTTCCAGGGAGGTATGTTTAACAGCACGCATGTATCATCAGCCAGATCTCTTCCTCTTTGCCCTGAGCCTTTGTACACGAAGCAATGATGGGGGACCCTGTAGCTTCTTGCAGTTTCTTGCTTCTGTGGGATTCCCGTGGGCTGAGCATGACTGAATGGCTGCGGTCCTGTGGATGAGAAATGCCTCACACCCTGCTGGCATCGAAAAAGGATTGCTGTTCCCCTGCTTAATGCATTTGTTTAATGCCCGTTCCATGAGGCTGTTTCTCAGGCTGTTTTCCTTGCAGGATATGTCTCTGTGTGTGCTAAGAGACATTAGCTTAATGACTTGTGTGTGTCAGAGTTAGGTTGGGCCCCATCTCAGATTGCTGCCTTTTCCGTCACCTTTCTCCTGTCTGAAGACTTTTAATTCTGCAGCACAAAACTGCTCTGTCATGCTCATCCTGAGGGCTGGATGCAGACTGTCTCTTGCTGGTCCCCAGCCAAAGAAACCCTGCTATCACACATAATTACCTCCTTGACTCATCATGACTTTTATTGCCCTCCGCCCCCCCCCTTTTTTTTTTGTTTTATAAGTTTGATTTGCTCTTTCAAAGCTATTGTTTCCAGCCCTGTATTCCCAGTGGCTCCAGAGGACTGCAGTTTATTCATGCAGGAATTACTGGGGCGGGCTCTGTGGTCTGTTTTGTGCAAGAGTTCAGACTGAGTGATCGTTTTGGTCTCTTCTGGCTGGTTTCTGAGCTAATGGGTTAGGCAGAGGGAGAGAAATATCTGGCCAGCAGGCTGCATTGTTCAAGAGCCTGGTGCTGAAGCAGAGTCCTTCACCGAAATGTAGGTCATCAGTTCATTTTGATGAACTGATTGTCTTGGTCATCTCAAGTGGTCCTCAGCAGGTAGCTGAGCAGTGACTCAGGTAAGATGAAGGGGACACTGATCATCCAGTCTCCTAAACAGTGCTAGAAGTTTTCAGGACTGCAAGAGCAGATCTTGTAGGGAAATATCCACCCGCTGTTCTTAACCATCAGTGATGGAGAAGCCATCACAGCCATTGGTGAGTTGTGCCAATGGGCGATTCCTTCTACCAAGCTTATTTCTAGGCTGAATTTGGCCAGTTTTGCTGCTATACCATGGATTGCATTATGTTTCTGTCTGCCAGGCTGAAGGCCCCCTGTCATATCAGTTCTGTTCTCCATGTGCATAATTATTGCCTCAACCAAGTCACCCTGGGGTTGTGTCATTGACAGGCTGAATGGTTCATGTCACACTTTCAGATCTGAGGTTACATCTCTGAACCTGTCCTCCCCCTCCATCTTTTGTTCTCAGTCATTTTCTTTCCCACATACTTCAGCCCCAGCTCCAAACCTCAGCCCAACAAACGTGTCTGCAGAGGGCACTGGTAAAACACAGGCTCCTCTTTCTCTGTTCCTGGCTGGTCTGAAGCTTGTGCTGGCTCAGCTGGCTGGCTTCTCCTCTGGGCACAAATGGATGAAGTTTCCAGAGCCACCAGTGTGGAACTGTTTGCAGTGACCAGACCTGCACAACAACATTTATGGAAAGAAAGGCAAGCAGATCGGGGTATCTTGTGGGCTTGCTGATAGATAAATGCATGGTCAGATAGTTCATTTGAACCAGACATTGTTTGCCGAATGCCACTTCTGGCCCTTTCCTTAAATGTGGGGGCAGGAGGGGTGCTGTACAGTTTGGATAGCAGTAAGTCACTTCATCTGCATCTCTGGCCATGTGAAAGGTTTCATTTGGCCTGCAGAAGTGTCAATATCCTTTCCAGTTCCTCCTTCCTCGCTCTCCTACCCATAGATAAGGTCCTTGAAGTCATCATATGCAGCTCACACTGAGGAGAGACCTGTACTCGCTCCCTTGAAGGGAGCTGAGGGAAAAAGGTGTTTGGGTGGACCATGGTGGAAGGCTTTCTTCAAGGATTTCTCTCTGGGTAGGATGTGTGTGCCATGGAGCTGGTTGTTTTGGAGAAGGTAGTTTGAGATCCAGTCTGGAGCAACAGGAAAGTAAGTGACAAGTTCATATCTTTCATTGCTTTTCCTCACCAATTTGCACTTCTAAAGTAGATTTAGCAAGGCATCAGCTTCAGACTTGGCACCAGGAGGAACAATTTGAATTAATTTACCTTATCCTTGCTTTAAAAACTCCAAGATCTATCAGTTTATTGTCATCCTGGAAAGCACTGTGACATTTCTCTTATTGCTGAATACATTGTTCCTATTAAAAAGTGTCACTCATGATGGTTTTTGACGTAGATGGATATAAATCAAATGCATTCCTTTCACTGATGCAATTAATGAGCAGAAGGCGTGGGGAAATTGTTAAGCTGTTAAATACTGCAAATAAAGGCCTTCAAGAACAGCAACAAATCCCTGTCTATAGTGAAAAGAGCAAAGACATGTCAGTCTTATTTATTTACCTGGTTATAGGATGCAGGTTCTTTTACTGACAGTTTCAGAAAGAGTGTGCCCTTTAAGAGTACCAGATCCAGTAGCTCCTATTGAACCAAACCCCTATGAACTATCTCATCAGACATGCTTCCAATTTTCTTACAAGAATTGTTTATCTACAATGAAAACCAGTCCTTTTTGTGAAACTGAGCATTTCAACAGGGCACATCTCTCTCTGAGGATTCTTTTCCTAGATTTTTCATGGGAAACTGACCAAATAACCCCAACTATGAGGTTATTTTCTTTTAAAACAAATTTATGGGCCTTCGCTGAAAGCCTTGGAGGTTTTGTTTCTTCATCCTAAACCTGAGAAACATGTTAAAAAGAGGTCAAGGATAATGACATTTTTTAGCAGGGAAAAGCAACAACATTTTAACAACCTTTCTTCCTGACCAGCTTGGCTAATTCTTCATTAAACCACTGTTAAAAGCCTTAGAGAGGAACAAAGCCTCCATGCTTAGGTGGCAGCAAAGCCAGCTGCCTGGAAGGTCCCTCTCAAACAGCCTGGTGATGGTGCCACAACCTTGCCAGTCTGGTGCCATAAGCTGGCCAGCCCGACTCATTTAGTTGCCCATCCTGTGACCTAAGCCTTGGGGTTTTGGTCCCAGTGGGATTCACTCGCACAGAGTTGAGAAACCCCAGCTTGTGCAGGAGCTCCAGTTTTTCCTCACCTCCAAGGAAAAGGGGGACAGGAGGGTTCTCCTGGGAGATGGGCAGGGAAGCCACCAGGAGCACATGGAGCAGGGACTGGACTCTGATCTTCATCTGCTCTGTGCATCTTCCTCTCGCAGAAGGCATTGTGGCCATCTTTAAATAATTAGAGTTGTGTCAAAAGCTGGGTTTATCCCTTCATTTATCAGACAAAGCAGCCTGATCTATCTGCCTTTCAGGTCTTGCAGTAAAGCTCTGCAAGTGTTGGACATGGCTGGCTGAGCCGGCGTTGTGCCTGGGTTCACTGCTGCCATCATGCTTTGGGTTATCAGTGAAGAAGTGAGAACATCAGATACGCACAAATGTGCCCGTGCACACGTAACTCCCGCTCCCACAAACACCACAGGCCATGTCACCCTGCTGCTGCCAGATTCTCTCCGTTGGGCTCAGAGGGATGGAAAGGGTAAAAGGGGTGCCCAGGCTGCAGTGAGCCAGGGACGGAGGCCAGCCATCCCATGCACAGGCCTCCAGGGCTTTAACCTCCAGACCACAGTGCTCAGCTCCTTCTGAAAAAGGACAAAGCTGTTCAGCAAAACTGTGGAACTGGGAGGCTTGTGGGCTGAAATGAGTCCAAAAGACATATTAACAGGCATGAGAGGCCTGTGATGAAATAGCTAAGGTATTAATGCAGCCAGAGGCTGGTAATGAATACAAGAAATGCCCACGTTTACCCAAGAGGTCCCAAAGGTCTCTTGTCCAGAACATTGTGATCCTTAAAGGAATCTTAAGAAAGTTAAACCACAGGGTTAGGGCTCCAGGAACAAAATCTGGGCTAGTGTGGTCTCTAATCTGCTCTGACCTCTTAGCTGATGAGACTCTATTTAGGAAATTTGTCCTTTTTAAAGAGCATGGATATTATCCTCTGGGGCTTGTCACCCAGAGCGCTGTCACATGAGGGTGCCCCCTTATCCCTACGGATGGCATGAGTCTCCCACTGCGCCCCGTGGCTGACATGCAGGTAACAAAGCTTAATTCTCATTTTTCAGATGAGGCTCTGTCACCTGGTGGCAGGGGAAATCCTGAATGCTCAGGTATTACCTGGTGACGTACCAAATGCCCTTCTAGTACTTCGCTGTCTCTCTCCATCTCTCAGCTGATGGAGGAAACCTATGAAGTGCAGAGCAGGGGCCAGTGCAGGCTAAACTGCTATGATCACAATTTGACCTTCGCTTCTTCTCCTTGTTGGCTTGTCCCATTAATTCTTTGATGCACAGAGGGACTGGAGATGGTCCATCAGTGCTGAGCAGAGCTGGGCTGCAATGAGAAGATGGGAGCTGGGGGCTGATGAGAGCAGACAGTTGCTGGGTGGCTGAGTATCCCTGGTGCTGGGTATGATGCAAACACCATGGCGATGAGGAAATCAAAGCAGGTTTAATGGATCTTCCTCTAAAGTTAATTCCAAACCGGTGCCCATCTGACCTGGTTTTTGGAGGGGCTGAACCCACCTTTTAGGAGTCATTCACTGCAGTCAGGCACCTTTTTGACCCATACAAGGTAGATGATAGTCCCACCATTGGTGTGGGCAGGTCCTGCCTGTGCCCAAGGCTGCACCCACACTGCTCAACCCTTGTCTGGGTGTCCTTTAGCCTCTCTATCCCTGAGAATTTGTTCTTCTTTTGTATGTACTTCTTCCCATTCAGGATGCCCCAATAAGGAAGGGCTGGTGAGTGGAGGTCTTGTTGTACAGTACTGGGCCCCTTGGCATGAAAACACCACCACGCTGTCATTATTTTGTGCACCTGATGTGATAGTCCTTACAGCCATTCTTTGCTTCGACCATTTACGAGCCCTGATTTTAGTCCAAAACAAGCTTCCTTGAAATAAAATAGTCATTTTCCAATCTTCCTGTAGAAGCCAAAAGTATTTTAAGTTGGACTGGACTGGCCTAAACACAGGGTGGGGAGGGAGTCAGTAGGTTGGGGACATTTTAATAATGAAAAGAAGAATGTGAAAGGAAGGATTAAACCCGGTGTTTTATGTGTATTTATTGAGTCAATTTATAAGGTGCCTTTTGCAAAATATCTTGAGTGCTGCATGAAAAACCACAAAGCAAAATATTTGAAAAATTTGGACATGAAGCCAGCATGTCCCAACATACAGCCAGGCAGTGGAGGAGAACCTGGCATCGGGAGCAGCTCTCTAATCACCAGGCACCAGCAGAAGGAGATCTGTGTCTGTAAGGCAAGGAGACCATCAAGGGAAAGATCTGTTCCCCGTGGGCCAGCCAGCCACTGGTGGGTCTCTGTGGGCGGCCCGGAGGATGGGGTGGCTCAGGCCATCGGATCTCCTCCAAGCGGAGAGTCCTGGGGTGAAGGACCTTGTCGGAGATGGGGTGACCCTGGCTGAGCCAGGGGGCCTGGAGGTGACCCATTGCAAGCCCAGCTGGTGAACATACAGTCCCTAGGAGCGGGGCTGCCCAGATGGGGAGCACATTGGGGAGTGCAACCATTGCTCCTCCTGTACTGCACGATCCCCGGCACTGCTGCTCCTGGACCGGTTTCAGGGAGAAGCCAATTAACAGCCCGTTACAGTAATTTCACCTGGCCAAGGCAAGAGCACAGATGTTTGTGGCACGGTCTCTGTCACGGGATTTTCTTGCCCGCAGTTGAAGGTCAGCACGAGTGTTGACTCTGGCACGCTGCCGCACTGACGGCGAGTTCCCGTGAGACGTCCAGAGCTTCCCCTTCCAGCTACAGGGCTCTGCTCAGCTCTGCCGAGGGGCTGCCGAATGCCGCCCCAGGGTGGCTGCCTCCCAAAAACCTTTGGGAAGTGTGTGGGACACCTATGTGGTGAGGAGCCCTGTAAAGAAAGTGGTTAATGAGAATGCTTTGCAGTCACAGGTAGCTGGGTAAGCTCTTGAATGGCGGACTGCTTTTGGACAGACATATGAAAAATATTCTGTTGAGGGTTCAGCTGAATTAAAGAGCAGGTAAAGACCTCAGAACAAAGTTGCAAGACCTCTGTTATGTACCTTCCTCAATCTCTTTTTAAGGGTGGCAAGGAACTGGCAATGGGTAGAGCATAGAAATGACCATGCTGATCGCTTTGAGCTATACAAGATACATTTTTTAGCATCTGTAGCATAGTTGATTTCCTGATGCAGTATTTTTTCTGAAAACAGTTTACTACAATAAAAATGAAGGAACACCATGCCCAGGGGACAGTGATTAATCTGCTGTACACAAGGACATTTCTTCAGGGGAGTGAGCATACCTACAAGATGAGGTTTCATTGCAGGAAATACTGCTCACCAAAATGCCTAACTAAACATATTTGAAGAGAGAACTTACAAATCTAACTTGTGCAGTATCTGCTGTGGCTCAGGCTGCGGGAGATGAGTGAGATCAACAAAACATTGTTAGTGGGGTCGGCTTCATCACTTCCTTCCCTACAGTCAATGACTGCCTCTCTTCCAATGATGAGGAGAGTAAAATACTTAAAAAAACAAGAAAACCAGCTCATAAAACTACATCTGTTGGCAGTGATAGGACTTCAGTCTGGTTTTAGCTCTTGCTTTTGTCAACTGACTGGAGCTCAATCCACAAAGTAGGCCTTTAGTTGGCTGGGACAATTACTACAAATATTAAGGCTTCAGGCAATCTCTGTTGGGAACGGGGGTTTGGATAGGTGTCCCTTGAGAGTGGTCCAGGATCTTTCAGGTTGGCTTCCCAGTGGGAAGAAGACCATGGTGAAGAGTCAGAGGTGCTCTAAATGTGATCCATTTTACTGATGTATGATCTGCTTGTCCATCTGTCCATCTGCCTGTTCCTGTCTTGGAAGAGAGGTGGTAACAAAAATTATGAAGCCCAAACTTTCTGTTGGGATCCTGAGTGAGAAGCATGGGCTGATGCACCCACATCTTGGTATGAGAAAGACAGCATCACCTGGCTTTCTGTCGCATGGTTTTCAGGTGTTATTTGGAGACTCTCCTTGCCTTGAGGACTTCACCAGCTAAGAGCAGAGCTGATTTACAGCCTGATTTTTTTCAGAAATATGTGTGTGCTCAAAGGAGAGAGTGCTTGTGTGGAAGATGTTAGAATAGGAGCTGATACTTGGCACTGCTGCAAAGCGTTGCCAGAGGAGCTGGTTTGCATGCAGGAGGATTTGATCCTGAACTTTCTCCTGCAGTTCAGGCCAACATCCCCTACCCCCTAAGCCTGAAAAATGTTCCTCCCCCTTGTTTTAAAAATACATTTGTTATGTCTAATGTTTCTGGCCGGAGCAATGGTACAGACTTTTACCCGCAGAGCTATGCGGGTCAGGGGTGGGAGGTGATGTGATTTGTGAGTGGCTTTAGCTGGGCTCACTGAAGTCCCCAGTGCAGTTACACCAGCAGAGCTGTTCTTTTCCGGGGACAGTTTATTGCCGTTCCAGGGGATGGTGGCTTTATTGTCCCAGTGTGAAGTACAGCCCTGCTAGACTTTCTGGGCTCACACTAGGCTGTGGCAGCCACAAGCTAGCTGTGACATCCATGCTGCCAGTTCAAGAGTGGGTTTGAAAGCAGATACCAGACCTCTGACCTGTTCACATTCAAAGGACCTGCCAAAGTGCTCAGGCTCTGGGTGTCTGTCCAGGACCGGAGCAGTGTCTCTGATCGGCCACAGCACATGAACCAAGTCTTGGATCTCGGCTGCAGGGCTCACTCACCTCACGTGGGGTATGTGTTCCTGTGCGAGTAACGTGGCTAGTAGATGAGTCCCATTTAGGGGACAAGCTCAGGTAGAGTAGTCATGTCCCCTGTGATCCCACGAGCTAGGTAGAGAACACGGCATGGACAGAAGCAGTGATGGAGCGGGTCTGTCTGCCTGTGCTCTCAGAGCCGGGCGCAGAAGTTGCAGCCAGACTGCCTGGTCCCCAGCCGGCGCATCTCAGCACCCAGGCCCAGCTGCAGACTGGTTCTCCTCGGGATCATGCACACAACCTCCTCCACCCTGGCTGTTGGGTTTTGCGGGGGAGAGCGGAGGCCACTGCCATGCTGCCAGGTGCCTGGGGTGAGTCACGGAGTGCAACCCACCCCCTCCCCAAGTCAGTCTAGACACAGGGGAAGTCCAGCTGCCTGCAAATGCTCCATCCCACCAGCTTCCCGGCCAAGCTGCGCTGTCCTGGCTGGCTTGGGTAATTTGGAAGGACTCCAGTAGAGGATTTGGCAGGCTGATCTCTCACAGCTCTTCCCAGTTCAGACCAATGTGGTGAACTGGTTTACCAAGCAGTTCATACTGTTCATTGTGCTTTTGCTCTTCTTTGAGTAATGACTGTGTTTATTGGCAAAATGGCAACGTGCATGCCGTGACACCCTTTGTCCTCATGTGAGAGGTTACCGTCATGCTGCAGTAGGAGCATCTACTTGCTTTTGCAGGAGAAAATTGGGTGTAGAGGGCAACTGTGGTGATTTTGCAGGCAGCAGTGTTGGGTATAGAAAGCCACATGGTTGGGTCCCATCTCTGCCACACCAAGGTGGCTTTTCCAGTGAATTCCCAGCAGTGGGGGACCTGCAAGGTGTCCTAAGAAAGACTCTACCTGTCTGAGAGGATACAGGTGAAAGAGCACCATGTGGATCACATTGAGCTTGCTATCAAAACTCTCCAGGTGCTTATCACTACCGTTGATTTTTTTTGATGTGAATAGTTTGTCCAGAGAAGCTGACGTTTTCCCACAGACCATGATTTAAACCTCGTGGGAGCTCTTGTGCAGGCTGCTGGTGGTGTGTGTATACAGGAATCCTGGCTGGCTCCCATGCAGCTCCCTGCCCTGACTTGTCCCATGGAATTAAGAGATGCAGAAGATATTTCCTAGGAGATCTTTTGTGTTTACGCTCTGCTGGGTCAGGCTGGCCCACAAAAGCCATTGGGCTGGGGGTTGTTTCTGCAGTGGCTAAGTGGCTGGAGGAGTTTGAAAGCTGGACGTCTTCTAATAGCGCCAGCTGTGCCCCCATCTCCTCTCCGTGGGGCAGGGCAGTCCTGCTTGGACAGAAGGATGGCAGTACCCTCCTGACATCCACCTCTTGCTCTTCTTGGCACATTAATGCAGCACAAGAAAGCAGCGTTAATCTCCTTCAGGAAGACAGACACCCAAATCTTGAGAACCTGAGCTAGAAAAAGCGTGTTTCACTGAGACACTGGGCAATTCAGAAAGGTACAAGTGGCAAGAGGAAAGTGTTTCTTCTTTTTTAACTCGCCCTCCATCACTCTCTGTATCCATTGCAGGTTCTAGCTCTGCCATACCTTGTGTTCAGCTTTTCCCTACCCCCTCCCCCTGCAGTTCTCAGTGCATGCAGCCCTGCAGAAATGCAGCACCGGACTGTAAAAGAGCTGACTTTAACCCTGGTATCGGGCTGGGCTCGCCGAGCTCTGGCATCCGGCAGAGGGCAAGCGAGCGAAGAGAGCAACCCTGTCCCTGCCATCCCGCCTCGCTGCTCGCATCAGGCCCGGAGCAGCAAATCCAGCAAACTGCTCAGGAAAGATCCTTTGGGATCGTTTTGGGCTCTCAGCAGACAAGATCACATTATCCAACCCCTTTTTTCCCCTCTTCACCTGGCTGCATCTTGCCATTTCTCCTGGCCGGTAATATTTTATTCTTTGCTACATTGGTGTCCTGATTGGCGCTGGCATGATCTTATATTCAAAATTTTTAGCTATTATTTTTCAGCCTTATAATGTGGCTAGATACAAGAAGTATTTTCTGTATGTCCTTTGTTTCCTGTGTCTGTTTCCTGCTGTTTTGGAAGACATCTTCCTCTTTTTTTGTCCACTTTGGAGCACAAATCCTGGGGTCTTGAAAGCTGATTCCCTGGAAGAGCTGCTGTTTCCCTAGCCTGCCTACTGTAAGAAAGGAGCAGTTCTGCCCAAGGTGTGCACAAACATTGCTCAAGTTGTGCCTGCTGCTCCTTTACAGCTATAGTGCATCCATGCATTCATGTTGTTAGCTGTTACTGTTCCAGCTGGCAGGTATACAGTCCCACATGCTGCAAGACAGAATTTTGCTAATCAAGTCCCCTTCTTTCTGGGGATGTGCACTGCTCACCCTTAGACCTGGCTGAGGTTTAAGATTTAAGATTTAACCAGCAAATTAAAAAAAAGCAAGTTTGAAGTGAATCAGACATTTGTCTTTTTTTTTTTTGGGACGCTCTCTCTTTGTTCTCAGGACAAATTAGTGTGTGTGCATCATCAAAGTGATTTAAAGTGTGGTTCAGCTCTCAAAAGACACTGCAGAAAAACAGCACCAGTTGTTGTGCATTTGCTTCCTTTAAAGGGTCAGAATTGGGCTGTACTTGCTTCAGGCTGGGAGAGTTAAAAATGCTGTAGGAAATCATATACTCATCTGCCTTTGAATGCCTGTAGTGCAAAAGCTGTTGGTTCTCTTCGGCCCTTCTGAAAAATCCCAGCAATGAAGGTAAGTAAGCTTTACTCCAGCTCACAGCTGTTCTGGTAGGTTAAAAAGTGAGTAACTGGTTTATTGCCTACGATAAGGGCTCTGTTTGCTCTTGACTGCTCCCCATACCCCCCTGCAGCCACACCAGCAGTGCCCACCTCGGCAGAGTGACCCACGGGAGAGGCGGATGCTGGAGGAGAAGGATGGATCCAGCATGGAGCAAGAAAGCGGATTAGCAGGTTCTGGCTGGGTGGATATCCCAAAAGCCAGGGTGCTGCATAGATTTTGGGGAGGTACATTTGGACCCTTTGTTTTAGAGCTGATGGGTGAGGGAGGAGAACCTGCATTTGCAGAAGGCTCGTTGGAAAACAGCTGTCTCTGGTGGGATGAGTTTCATCTGGAGTCTGCGAGAGACAATAAACAGGAAGTCCCGCAATGACATTTTTATAGAGCTGCTTTGCAGAGTGGGGCTGCGCTTAAAACCCAAATTTAGTTTATTTGAGTGGGAGCGTCCTCGGCTTTAATGTCCGCTTGCTTTCAAAGCAACGTGATAGAGCTTGGCTCATGCAGCTCTGATGTCCAGGCAAACTCGTGATCTGGATCTCTCCTGTTATCTTCCTAAAAGCCCTCTGCCCTTTCATTGGGCTACGCTGGTGCTCATGCTTTGAGATCTTAGCTGTAGTGTTTTTGTGAAGGGTTAATTAGCAAGCTGTATTCTGCAGCAGAGATGACTTCATTTTAAGGTTTAAGTAGCTTTGTGCATCAGGCCAGTAAAATACTCTTGGAAATAGACACAGAGCTAAAATCATGCTCTACGCTGAGTGAGACACCAGAATCTTTAATAAAAGGTCTGGTTAATAACTAGCATGTGATAGCAAGCGACAAGGAGAGGCTGCAGGCTGGGTTTTTTCAACCTGGAGAAGAGAGGACAAGAGCTACTTGCTGTATTTGACTCTCCAAAGGGAGGGTTCAGGAAGGACAAAGCAGGTCTCTTCTCAGAGGGGCACCACGAAAGGACAAGAAGCAATAGGGACAAGTTGTTGCGAGGGAAGTTCTGTCTCGATAGAAAGAATATATGTTCGCAGGGAGAGTGGTTTAGCCCAGGGAGGCTGTGGGATCTCCATCTCTGGAGACATTCAAACAGACCCTGAGCAGCCTTTTCCAGTTCTGAAGGGGACCTCTGGAGCTCTCTAGCCAAACCCTCTGCTTTGCATGGCGTCTGTTTGCTTGTGGTGGGGAGCTGCAGGAGGTACTGGTTTGTGGGGTCACCAGGGGACCTTTTCTTGGGGTGGAAGGAATATATAGCCTTGGACAATGGTGGCCCATCCTTGTTACTTTTGTCATGCATTTTCTTTGGCAAGGTGTCCATGTCAGCAAGGAAGGAGAGAGCTTGTTAGTCCAGCTCCTTCTGTGTAACGGGAATCAGTGAGGGTCCAGAGTGGCAAGCCAGAAACGAGCAGTGATGCTGGGGCAGAAGGTCACGGAAGAGGTCTTGCCTGTGGGCTGCATGTCACTGCTTGTGTTCACAGGCTGGTACATATAAACATACTGAAGAAATGGAAAGACTCGCTGCTGTGGGAGTGTCCTGCAAGGGGAAAACCACTGGTTGGGCTGTCTCAGCAGGGCTGCAACAGAGCAGGAGGGCTCATTGCGTTACCTTGGAGTGAAATCATCCAGATCACCTCCTCCCACACCTGCCTTGACAGGTAGCGTGCTTTAAAGCATATGATTAAATATTATGAGTTGAGGCCCTGTGTTTTTCTGTTGGCTTCTCGGTTAAGTACCGTTATCGGTCAAATGGCCGTGATGCTCATCAGAGATGTTCATCTGTAGATGCTAGCAGAAAAGGACACTTTTACACAGGGTTGGTTCCACAGTCTTTCTCCTGTGCTGTTGCTGAGGAGGGCAAGGGGGTTTGTCTGGAGGTAGAAAGGCAGAGTTGGTGTGCCCCAAGACACCCTACGAATGGTCTCTGCCTTTACCACTGAGCAGGAGCAGAGGTGGGACAGAGCTTGTCTGAGGCCAGGGGAGCTGTGGGATAAGGACCTGTTTCTGCAAGATGCTCTGTCCCCTCAGCTCTTGGCTCCGTCTCCCTCTGCTCGGCCACTTCTCCAGAAATGAGCCAGACCCAAGAGAGGTGCAGCCACAGGACCAGGGAAACGGGACTGGGGAAATTCTTGTTTTAGGAGTTGGTAGGGGGTCAAAGGCAGTACAGCCCTGCGTGCTCCCTAGTCCTGGAGTAGCTCCTGTTCCTCAGCAGCCAGGAGATTGCAGGGGCCTGGGGTTTCCTTTGTGTTAGAGGTAAATATCAGTGCACTTCAAATACTTCTCTTGCCCTAAGAGAGCTGTGTGCTCTGAGTTAAGATCTGAATGGTCTGTCTTGTCCCTGGCCAATACAAGACGGTATTTTTTCCAGTACTTGTTTTATTTGCCCCAGGAGATAAATAAAGTTACTTCCCCGAGGAGGTTTTGACATAGGCAGCTAGAGACCAGCAGCTGGAGTCTTTTCCTGATATGTAGTCGCACCACACTTTCCTTTCCTTCATCCTGTTCCATCCAAGCACTTTCCGTGGGCTCGTGTAAGCAATCCCTGCTCCTCCTGGGGCTGCAGCCCCTTTCCACTCCATTCCTGCATGCAATGTTGTTACTCAAAGCAGTATCCCAGCGTGGTGCCTAGGAAAGAGCTGTTTTCTCTCCTGAGTAGGTTCTCCAAAACTGTTATTACTTTTCCAACAGCAAATACAAAGCAAGTGGAAATGTTGGCTGATGCTGCTAATAAAATTCTTAAGCATCTACGTGTGCTTTGAAATGCTTTCATCCCGCTGCCCTGCTCAAGGGGTACCAGACACCGAGGGAAAGCCTGTCAATGTAAATGTCTAAGGGATCTTTGGGTTCTCATATTTGTCAGGGGGATCCTGCCCATTTCCTATTCCCACCGTGACATGGGGCTGGGAGGCTGTTCCAGCACTCCCCAAGGAGTCGGACCCTCTAGCGTCTGGACTCACTGAAACAAAGGGATGTTGAATCTAACTTTTACCTCGGGATCTAAAAGCCAGGAGAAAACCAAGGAGCACATTGGAAGACTCAGTAGGTGTAAGCAATGTGGTGGCTCTTATGCCCAGGCCCGTGAGTTCATAAGAGCACTCCCTCCCCTGAAGAGAAATCAGGGTTGGGTGGCCTGGAGAAGGAAGGTCTCTGAGGCCAGAGGAGCAGGTCCTCAGGTAAGAAGCTAGGGCTATTAGCCACCAAACCCAGAGAGTATTAATCCCCATTCCCTATAGGTTAGGGCTAGGATTTTGTGATGTCTGAAAAGCTGCTGAAGTTTTAGGGTCTTTGCAAAGAGGTCACCTTCTGCTGCTATCCTGAGGACTGCAACTGGGAAACTGTAATACAGAAGCTGTGGGTAGTACCAGGTCCTTTAGTCATCCAAGGCCCACTTCAAACAGAAATTTGTTTAAAGTAGGAATATCTCTGCAAAGATGCGCTGCTACCTTGGACTGAGATAAAGGCTCTTCCTTCCCCTCTCTCAGCTACATCTGCTTCATCCTCGCCAGGTCCTCTTCCAACAGCAATTAACGCCGGTACTTGCTGAAGTCAAGGACAATCTCCACACAAATCCTTTCTGCTCTTGTTTTATCATCCCTATAAGCCGAGTCACTGTGCCTGACCAGCCTAGGTCAGTATTTAACCCTTTTTGCATCATCTCCTCCTGGTCAGCTGCTTGGTTTCAAACTGCTTTGTACACCTGAGACCAATGAAGGCATCTTTGAGGGATGCTTAGGGATGAGCGAGGAGTTTGGCTACCAGGGTGTCCAAATCCACAAGCCTCTGCTATGTATGGCAACTGCAGACCAGACAAAATCACAGCACCCTGCCTCCCTCCTGGGAGGAGGAGAGGGAGAGCGGCCGTGCCTGGGAGATGGGCAGGTATGAAGCACGTGGCCCCTGAGCCTGGAAACCACCACTGCTTTATGCCTTCCAGCTAATGTGTGGTTTTAGTTCTGCTAATCTCTAATCAGTGCTGGAGAAACCTAAACAAACTAGCCTGGACCACTCCAAAGCATTCGTAATTACTGGATCAGGCTCATAGATAATGCATTTAGGGCTGCTCTAAAAATATCTCAGATAGGGTAAATATAAAGAAAGTGGCCTATAATTGACCCTTCTGCTGAGATTTGAACTCTGGCTGGGCTGATGCACCTGGGGAAAACAATCTGAGGATGGAGAGAGGGGCCTGGGGCATCAGGCAGGTTCAGACCTACCTCTGAGCGTGACCTGTGGAGCAGCAGAGCTAAGGGTGCGGATCAGAGCCGCAGGAGCTCGCAGGGTACCCGTTGCACTGGAGCCAACCAGGGCTGAGGGAAGCATGAAACATGCTGGATGAGTTTTGGTGGGGGGGAAGGACAAGAGGCTGAGGTGTAACCGCAGGGCAAACAAAAGCGAGTCACCACCAGGAGCGAAGGCTGGAGGGCAGGGACAGGCAGAGGGTGTGCTGGGGAGACATGCAACAACCCAGGTGGTGCAGCTCTGTCCCTGCCTCCGGTGGGAGCAGGGGGAGTGCTCGGAGCCCGCTCATTCCTCCAAGTGAGAAAACATGAGCTTCATTTCAGATGAGAACCATTCCTGCTTCCATGTTCAACCACCTCTGGTTGAACCCTGGTGGGGTGGGCAAAATCTGGTCTTGCACCACTTGAAACTTTGCCCCCTCCTGCATGCCCTGGCAGCACAGGTAAGGTTGGCAGCAAACCTCTGGGCACCTAACCCTGAGGAGGAAGAAGAGGTGATGCCAGCAACTTATTTCTGGGCCATTATTTTATTTTCTTGAAAGCTTGCCATTTTCAGCGTGATTGCCTTGGGGAGCAGCTAGCCTCCCTCCTCCCTGCAGTGCCCTGCTCAGCTCACTCCCACCACTCCAAGCCGGTGGGCGAAGCTGCTGAACTGGGGTGTCTGGAAGCAGGTTAAGTTCACCCTCCCTGCTCCTGTGGCCAGGGGGCAAGGCGGCATGGGGCTGGAGCGTCAGGGACCTACGGTCCTAGGGAGCGTGTAGGGGGGGAAAGGGAGCCATTTCCCAAATGCCAGCATAGGGAAGGGGAGCTGGGCTTGTGGTGGAGGTGGGATTTCCCTCCAAGAGTGTGCGAGGGGGGGATCCAGCCCCCAAAGCTCCGGCAGCATGCTTGACCTGCTACTGAAGGGAAAAATGTGCTGGCTGGCAAGGACAGGGCATCACCCAAGACCATGAACACACACGTCTCGTGAAGATACTTGGCATCTCTGTAACTGGATTTTAAGGCTATTTCGTTCCTTTTGAGGGGGAGCCAGGGTCCCCCCTGCAGAGGACAGGGATCGGGGCAGAGCTCCTTCTGCCCCCACTACCGACTCGCTCTGACCGTGGGCATGTCCCCCTGCCGCCCCCCGGGGAGGGATGGGGGCGAGGGAGGGCAGACCCCTCGCTGTCCAGCCCTGATGCGCTTCGCTGTGAGTCGGTGGCAATTCCCAGGTCCCAGCCTCTCGGCAAACCTTTACTCATGGCCAAAGTTTGCCGAATCTCCAGGGAGAAAGCAAGATGCTGGCCATCAAATAACCACATCAAGCCCAGAACGCATCCTTGCAGCCTTCCTCCTCACAGCCTTCCATTCCTCATCACCTGCCTCTCACCATGCCAGCTCTGGGACACAGGAGGCTTTCTCCAGCGCTTGCCGTAAAGCACTTTGTGTCAGTCTATTGAAGGAGTCCTTTAAAAATAATAAGACTGTTTTATTCTTCTTTCCTCTCCCCCCCCTTCCCCATTACCCACCGAGCAAAAAATGAGGGAAAGAAAAACGCAAGAGGACACATTGTTTTCTCCCCCCACACACCCGGAGCTATAAAATACTTCTTAATCATTGGGAGCAAGAGGATCTCGGTGCTGGGCCTCCACTTTTTGTTTGCGAGTTTATTTTTCCTAATTCATCCTTGACAAAGGACAGAGCCATAAAAGAATCGACCAGCACGTCTGTGGGAAAAAACTGCCCTGAAAAGGGTCGGAGGAATACTGTAGCATTTCCAAACAATTCCAAGGGCTAAAGCCTCTGTGAGATGCAGCTTCAGCTATAACTTGCCTTTCTAGGAACAAGCCTACATCTGTTTGGCAATGCCATATTTTGTAGGGTAAAATAAACCCTTGAGAACAAACAGGCCAGCTTATCCAGAGGGGTAATGCCTGGGAACAGAGCTCGCTTGTTAATCCTAAAACTGTCAGCAAAGACCCACTGGAGAAATTATAGCTGGCCACGGGCACTCAAGCTGTTTTCCCTCTGCCTCCCCCCATCCCCACAACAGCTGTAAAATCTTCTTTATTGTTCTGCTCGAGTTGGAGAGCGGCACAGAGAGGTCTCCCGGCCGAGGGCTGCAGCAGCAGGGGCAGGGGGAACATCTGATCCATTGTATCTGCACCAGCGTTATTGCTTCGGTGGCGGACAAAGAAAATGACGGCGATAAAAGAAGGAGAACAGCCTGAGCACCTACTAAAGAGGCATATGAACAGGAAATCCTGGCTCGTTCCCACATCTGAGCTGCGTACGGTTTCTTTCCCTCCAGGATCATTATGTTTAATGTCCTCCTGCAATTCAGGCAGCTGAGCCGACGGAGCCCCTTCCCTCCCCCTCCTCTCTCCTTTCCCTTCTCTCATCAGATTTCGAGCTCTCCCTGTGGAAAAATGATTTGTGCACAAGCAGCCTACACAACGGTGCTCATAAGGAACTTGCCCCTGCCAGGAGTTATCAATAGCACCCCAGAAAATGCCCCCAGCAAAACGGGCTGCTGCAAGCATCAAGTGCGTGTTGAAAAATCGGGTTTAAATCGTCCCTTGGGGAATGACCTATTGGCCACCTAAAAAATGCAGGATTGGTTCACTGTATAATTAAGTTCAGGCCATCTCTTGTGCTTACACATGCAGAAACCCAGATGTCAGCTTGGTACGAGTCAAAGTGCTGGGCTGCTTTTAAAGCACCAGGAGAAGACAGACCATGGGGGCATAACATTTGCCACTGGAAGAAAACCTACTTTGAATACTTGGAATATTTAACTGACTGCAACAGATAATTAGCCAAACCCTCTTACGCCTCCAAATATAGATTCATTAGTCATATGAAAATATCTCATTGGAACCAAATGTGAGTCATTAGTGAAGTCAACGGCAGATCATAAAAAAGGTACCGAGAGCCTCCTTCCCCCCATCCCCGAGAAGTCATGAGTGTGCGGTGAAAATAATTCGCTCCATTTTCTATTGAACATCCGATGGCAAATCTGGTTTAAAGGGAGGCTTTTGAGGGGCTGCTTGTGTTCAGGGCTGTGCTTCCCGTTTTCCCACTTTGCGATTTGTGGGAGTAACAAATGCAAAGTCTGTGCTGGGCTTTTTTCTATTTTTTTTTTTTTTTGTCTTCTTGAAGAGACTTCCTTGAGTCACTCAGGCTAAAATTTGGGTTCTGTAATACAAAAAGGGATTTTGTAACGTGAAGTGGAATAAAAATATCTTCGTTATTTGCTTCTAATTTCAGGGGAACATTTTGTAGGCTTGGAGTTTCGGAGTCCCCTACACTCAGAGTAATGAGTGCTGCTGCCACAGGGACCCCAAAACTAACTGGATTCCTCCAGAAGTGAAACGATCATGGTTAAAATCACCACCCAGCTTAAGCGAGGTGCAAACAAGCAATGGTACTTTTAAAAAAGTAAAGCAAATGGGCAGCTCTTCCACGATGAGGTATCCACGGCATGATGGGCAGCCAGAGAAAGGGACCATCCTTGATTAAACTCTTGTAAAACCCAAGTTATTGCTTGGGAAGACCTAGGGACCGGGATGGGACCGTGTGCTTGGTCCCAGGATGTACCACAGGGATTTCATGGAGCGTGCTGAACAGCACAGACCGTCGTCCCACCCTGCACTCGTCGGTCCCACAAACAAACGTGTTGTTGTATAACTCCATGGCTATGAGTAATATTGTGCCGAAAGTTGTGCCGCACGAGTCATCAACAGCAGCACTTTGCATTTTTCTTCATTTTAAGAAAACAAAAGCAAAACAACAAAAAACTACAACAGCAAATGTTAACTTTAAGTGCCTCAAAGCTGACATTCCTGTGGCTGAGGGAACTCAGGCTGCCCCAGTGCCTGACTTTAACCATACAACCCCACAACGATATTAACCGAGTTTTCCAGCTTCATTAGTTGCATTCCCTTGGCTTTGTTGTTATTATTTTTTATTAGTGAGAAAAAGTCACCTCTAGGTAATACCCCTTGTACTTAAAATCCTCTGCGTAGCCCCTGACAGTCGGGCAGCAGGGAGAGGAGTGTGATAGGGTTTGAAATGGGTATTTCACACCAAAACCCCAACGCCCGGAGAGCTCTGCCTCTGCACCCCCGGTTGTACCCCAGCTTTCGGGCACCCTCGTGGGGCAGTGCCGCAGGCGAGGCGCTGAGCCTGCTGCAGATGGGTTTTGTCTGGGAGTGTAAATGCCCTGTGGGGAGCCAGGCTGGAGATGCGGGCAGCCCTACGGGCATGGAGCCCTGAGTCTCCAAGGTGGCTCACCCAATCTCAGGGTCCTGCTCCCATGGAGGCAGGGTGGCTCCCAGGCCCAGCATTTGGTGGGAGGCTGGATGGTGGGACTGTCCCTGAGCCCAGGTTTTGCTCCCCCATCCCCTTGGTGGCACCTGGCTTGAAACGTGGCTGCTCATGCCTGGCCTGGCACTTCTGGGGCAGCAGGGTGAGAGTGGGCCCCCACCTGCCCCCCAGCCCCCCTCTCGGCTCTCTCTGGGGGTGTGGAGATCACCCAGTTCACCCCCCAGCACTCGGTGTCCCTGTGGGGCAGGACCCCAACCCTCTTGTGAGGTAGGATCTCCACCCCTCCCTGTACTAGGTGTCTCTGTGGGGTGGGCCCCAATCCCCCCTGTGCGGCAGGCCTCGATTCCCTCTGGGTTTGGCCCCGCTCCACCCAGCGGGGCAGACCCCAACCTCCTTGCAGATCCCCATCCCCCGTGGGGCAGACCCTGACTCCCATTGCAACAGGCCCTCGCCCCGTGTTGGTCAGAGCCCCCATTTCGTCTTCGGGGCATTCCCAACCTCCTCTGCGGCAGCCCCTGACCCCCTCTGGGTCTGATCGCCTCTCCCCTTTGGGGTACCCCCCCCTCCCCTCCGGGGCAGCCCCGACCCCCGCGGGGGGGGGGGGGAGGGGGGGGCGGGCGCGGGGGCGGCTCTAGGACCCGGCGGCGCCGCGGCGCGCCCGGCCCCGCTCCGCTCCGCGCCGTGCCGCGCCGTGCCGTGCCGTGCCGCGCCGCTCGGCTCCGCTCCTCTCCGCGCCGCGCCGCCGGGGGGCCGAGCGGTGTGTCCACCTGCCGGCCCCGCCGCCCGTCAGTCCCGCCATGGCGCTCGGCGGGGTCGGTCGCGGCGGCGCGGCGCGGGCCGCCTGGCCGCGGCTGCTGGTGGCGGCGGCGGCGGCGGCGCTGGCGCTGGTGGGGCCGGCGCTGCCCGAGGTGCTGTTCCGCTGCCCGCCCTGCACGGCGGAGCGCCTGGCCGCCTGCCCCCCGGCCGCCCGCCCGCCCTGCCCCGAGCTGGTGCGGGAGCCGGGCTGCGGCTGCTGCCCGGTGTGCGCCCGCCTGGAGGCCGAGCCGTGCGGCGTCTACACGCCGCGCTGCGCCGCCGGCTTGCGCTGCTACCCCGACCCCGGCGCCGAGCTGCCCCTCCAAGCCCTGGTGCAGGGGCAGGGCACCTGCGCCCGCCGCCGCGACACGGCCGAGTACGGCGCCAGCGCCGAGCGCCCCGCAGGTGAGCAGCGCCCGGCGCCGGGCATCGCGGGTCGGGCACGGCGCACGGAGAGCCGCGCACCGAGGACGGGGCACCGAGCGCCCTGCGCGGCGTGCTGGGGACCGGGCACCGCGCAGCGGGAGCGGGCGGCGGCGACCCGGTGCCGGGGACTGGGCACTGTGCACGGCGCTCCGGGCACCGGGGAGGGTGCGCTGCGCACTGCGCACCGGGCACCGGGCACCCCGCACCGAGCGCCGGGGACAGCGCCGGGGCAGCGGGGCACCGGCACGTCCAGGGGACAAAGGGGTCCTAAAGGGTGGCCTGAAGGGGGTCTTCCCGGGGCAGAGGGACCCGTCGGGAGGGCAGGGAAGGGGGATCCTTGCGGGAGAGGAGAGTCCAGGGAGGGACAGAGGGAGCAGGAATGAGAGGGGCACTGGAGGGGGGAAGGAGCGTGAGTGCATCCCTGGACTGTGGGGAAAATGGGGTATTTGGGGGTGCAGCTACCCCGGGTGTTAGAGAGGTTTCCTTGGCACGGGGCAGGAACCCCAGAGGTGGGGTGTAACGGGGGGGGGGGGAATGCAGGGACTGCCCCAGGGAGCAGGGTGGAGGTTGGGGTCTTCTAGAGAAGAAAACTCATGGGGGCAGATATGGGTGAAGTTTGGGGAGATGCAGCTGAGGGGGTGGTTGTCCTTCGGGGAGGAGAGGGAGGTGGAGGTTCAGATTTGGGTTTGGTAGGGGAGTAAAATAACCCTGGAGGGTGACGGATGCCCCAAAGATGGGAGGAGAGGTCGTGTGGGAGAACCATGTGCTGCCTGGTGGGAAGGGGGTGGCTGAGGGACTGCGGGGGCCCTGCTATGTGGGGAGCCTGTTCCCTATGGCTGCCTTCCCAGCAGAGCCCACCTTGGAGCTGGGGTGGCCGCTGCTGGCTCCCGTGGGGGTCTTGGCCCCTCTGGCCCCCCTGGTCCAGGGACTGGGTGCCGGGGAAAGAGGAGTGTCCCCCGAGGGCAAAGCCCCGAGGACGAGGACGCCAACAGGCTCCTGACCTGTTGCTGCGATTGCTGTGGGAGGGAGCGCTCCTGGGGATGCCGATGCAGCAGAGCTTGGTTTTATTAACGCCTCCTCTCCCTTGCGATCGGCCGCAAGCTCCTTCCCTTTCCCTGGGATGTTGAAAATTGCCGAATCAGGTCTCGGAGTAGAAACCAGCACTTTCTCCTTTGAAATCACCCCTCCTTGACTTCTGCCTCCTTGCCGGTTTTGCTCCCCTGGCTAGGACTGGGGCTCTGACCCTGTTTGCATAACTAGTTCAGCAGCACGACTTTGAATTCCCTCCCTTCCCTCTTGTTGAGGCTTTATTTAAAAGCGCTCTGAACGGGGCTGTACCTCTCGGCTTCGCTCCCCGGGAGGATGGGAACGCAGCCGGGTACCTGCGCGCGCTGCTCCGGGTACCTGCGCACGCTGCCCCGCTCGAGGGGGAGAGATTGGGAGAGGGGAGCGAAGAAAAACCAGCAGCAGGGAAAACTTTGCACGTAGCAAGCTGCTGCTTCCATGCACCCAGGCTGCAACTGCTGCGGACCCCACTCCTGTCCCCACTCCTGTCCCCCCTCCTTTGCCCAGCTGCGAAGGGCTGCGGAGAGCCGGGAGTCTGGAGAACACGTTGATGTGAAATCTTGCTTGACTACAGAATATGAGTGTCAAGGGAGTGAATTTTACACTCTCCAAAAGAAGCCAAGGGCATTTAGATTTAAGGAATCTGGCACTGACTTCCAGGCTTATGCTTTTACAAGAAGGTGGGGGGGGGGGGGGGGGGGCGGAGAGCATTGCAGTGATGGGTTGAGAGTTATTTTCTGAATTAATGCTGCTTTTTTTGCTTTTATGGACTTTATTTCAGAATTATGTTACTTCACTGGGTATTTTGCTTGATTTTATGATCTTTATTCCTTTACAATGGATGTGATTTATTTGACCATATCTCTGTGTGTAATACACGTGCATGTAAATAGCACAATTTAAGAACACTTCAATGTATGTGGTGCTTTGTAATGTCCATAGGGGGTGAATAATAAAAATACTGGCACATACTTAATCAGCATGATGTGAAACATGCAGCTGGAATATTCACAGTCGAGCACGTCTTGGCAGAAGAGCTTGGACATCCAGAAAAGGGTTTGCTTTCAGATTACAAAACTTTTAACAGGTTGTTGTAGCCATTAGAAAAAACAAAACAAAACAAAACAAAACAACCAAACCCACAACGAAAACAAAACCCGAATCTGCCAGCTTCACTTGATACTCTTCTCTTCAGACTTACATCGTGGCTTCCATCAGCAGCGTGCCTGCAAAACATATACGAGGGAGAGTTTGCATTTCGTTTAAAGCAGTGACAGGGAAAGCAGTCTGGCACCCGAAAGAGCAGGGGTTGGAATTCCCTTTCAAATGCTGATGTCAAGCTAGTTTCAAGAGTGCCCCGAGAGCAGGTTTTTGCCTGCAAAAGGCAGGTGTTGAGGCTTTTTTTTTTTTTTTTTTTAAATGTGCTTAAAGGTATTTGCCCTTTTTCCCCTTTCCAGCTTGAAAAGGCTCCTTTGGCTGATTCAGGGCTGGAATGCAGAGCTCGTGCTATTCCTAAATTAAGAGATTGGCAAGTTTTTTTGTCCCTGATGAGAGGCAGAAGGATTGCCCAAATGAAACAAGGAATAAAACTCTGCAAATTCTCCTGCTGTGGCTCCAGCATTGTTTAGTCTTCCACTTAGGTCTGTAAAGCCAATCCTGAAATGGTTGTAGGCGGAAAGTAACATAAACCACCATGTAGCTAGGAAGCAGGGGATGTTGCTCATTGCACAAGAGGCTTTGGGTATTTTGAAGATGTTGGGAATGTTGGAACAAAATAGCAGCAGTCTGTGGAAATCAGGCTGAGAACTTCTACCCCCCTCCCCGGGGAGGCGAATGCACGAACTCCCACCGACGGTGGGAGCGAGACGGAGGCTCAGCACCTCCAGGGATCAGGGCCTCTGAAATAGTTTCGATGCCACTGGACCACACTGTTTTACAGTTCATTTCAGGTCATCGCGCAACAAACTTTACGTACTGCTGACTGAAACCGCCTGAACTGGGGACAGAGGGTTGTTATCGTGGACGTGAAGCTCGCAGAGAGTTCATGCCAGTGTTGAGTATGTTTGTTCTCTCAGCACCTCAGCGAGGTCGGCGTGCTGTTTTGCGCACAGGGAGCAGAGTGAGGACTGTCTGCATGTTGTGTTAGGAGTCTGTGTCCTGGCAGATGATGTCCCAGTCCCCGATAGCCATCTTCTCTCCAAGCAGGTCTAGGGTGGCCCAAGGACCAAATGGGTCCTGGAGATACAATGTGTCTTGAGAGGTGTTTCAGGTAGCGTTGGGGTCTTTCAGTCTCTCCAGTCTCAGCCGGAGGGTGGGGATGCTGCCTTCTGCTTTGGCCATGGCAAACTGGAATCGGGGGCTTGTGTGGTCTTGTCCAGCTCTTAGCTGCACTGTCCCTCTTCCTTCCTTCTGCTGGGTTTGGATCTCACCTTGTGTCAGAGTAGGCTGGCTCAGGAGCTAACCCTGCAGAAAGCCAGTCCTGGGAAACAAGTCAATGATTTTCTGTCAGATCAATGACCTGCACTGGCTCAAGGTGCAGCAGGGTGCCAGTGCTGCTCCAAGGTGGGAACTTGTGCCAGGAGGTGGAGCAGGGCAGATCATAGCAATGTCAGCAAATGTCCTAAACTGTCTTGCCCAAGTTATGAGAATAGCTGAAGAACATCTATTTTCTCCTAATGGAGACAAGGTCCTAGGAATAAAACTTTTTCCACTCTGAAAAAAAAGGCTCTCGAGCCACTGTTCAAAGCTGACCAGTTAAGGGAATTTTTTTTCCCCTTTGCCAGCGCAGTTCAGTTGGGTTTGTAGTATTGTTTTATTTTGTTGTTGGGATATTTGTACTAATTCAGTGGGATCTGCCTTTGAACCCACTGCTGGCTACTGAGTCCTGCTTTGGAATCTTACTTTTTTATTAAAACAAATATGTTTTTTTTAGTCCATGCCAGTGCAAAGTAACCTTTCCAAATGGAAAGAGAGCTCTGCAAAGAATGCGGCCCCAGACAAACTTGAACTTGCAGGGATGGGGTTGCCTCATTCACCTGGTCAGGGACTCCACTTTGAACTCCCATGACACAAAACCAGCGTCAAAATAGTTAACTGTTAAAAACACAGCTCGTTTTAGCATCCAACTAAAATCCTGATTTGGGTACCCCCAAATGCCACACATCCTTCCTTATGGGTCAAATGTCAAAACCTCCATTTCCCCTTGGCAGACAGTTTAATATATTGCTCCAAAACCCAGAAGACTCTGAGGTTGGAGGTAGCATAATGTAAGTGGAATTTTAACAGCAACTTGAAAACCATGCCAGTAATGCTATGAGTGCATTTTTCACGTCCACTGACTTGCCAGGAAGACCTCTGCTTTTCTCCTGCTTTTATAAGGAAATGAACCATCCGTCATGATCTGCATGTGCATGTGTGTATCTGTCCTTCTGCTCCCACAACTTCTGACCCCATCAGTCAAGTTGGCCAGATCTAGCACAGCAGTGGAGGTCCTGAAGGCACCGTGTTGCTAAAAAGTGGGCGAAGGATAGAGGAGAGCCAGGCTATCAGTGTCCCCCTTGCTCCGTGCTAGATGCCTTTTGAGGCAGAAGCACATGAGCAAGAGGGAGGTTAGTTATGAGTGCTGCAACCAGGCGTTCAGCCTGGCTTATGCAAGCTTGGACATTACTAGACATCATAGAAGCCACCTGCAAGAACCAAATCCACAAGAGCATACTAATATGTCCACAGCCACTACAGCGGCTCTGCCCAGGCTAAACCAAATGTCTGCAGAGCTCCTTGCCATGGAATAAATTATTAAAAGTGAAATGCAATGAATTACAGCTCTAAGGATATGTGAATGAAAAAAAACCCACACGGCTCATCTGTCCTTGCTGCCTCTGGGGCTTTGCCAGGAGGTGGACCAGGTGTCCAAGCTCCTTCACGGCAGCTGTGTCTGGTCAAGAGCTAACTTGGTCAGGCCCTGGGCTGGCTGTCATCTTTAAGTATTAAGACAATAAATAACATGTTGTGGAGCAGCTTCTTGAAAATAATGCTACCCCCTGCCCCAGTCCCACCTGAGTTTGCTGTAGCAGGGGTGGTGGTGGTGTGAAAATGGTGGTTTGGAGGGAAGGGGAAGCCTGGGAAGATTTCAAGGCTCTGGCCCAAAGGAGAAATGTGTTTTCATGCTGTCCCTTGGCAAATGATCTGTTTCCTTCTTGCCCTTTGCAGTTGTTTCCTTTCCTCTGGGTTTCAGGCTCATACTCGCTGAGCATGGTATTTGTCAAGGGAACAGCAAGAAGCCCCATCTGTGAGAAAGTCCATGTCGTTTGTTTTATCCACATCCAGGAATTGAGCAGAGATAAACAATTCAGGAGGCAAAACAGTGAAAACTGGAATGCGAGAGGTGTGTTTGTGTATGGCTCTGTACTAGACCTGGCTGCAGTATTAGCTGGGGCTAATTTATCTGCCTGATGGGCGGCTGTCGCTGTTACCCGCAAACAGGATTTGTGAAGGCAGGGTTTCATCCCAGTGGCCAGCAGCACTCTTGTACCTGTTTCTCCTGGTCACCTATGCAGCACTAGCGACCTAGGAAGAACAACAGTTTTCCTGGTGGATTTTTTGCATTTCTGCTTGGATTGGGCAATTCCAGCTTTCTGGGCATGGTCACAGCTGCCTTCCCTGCTGGGGCTCTGATTCCTTCAGGGAGAGTCTTTTGCTTTAGGCAGACAGAGTAAGGCGGCGGGCAAGGTAAAATGTAAAGATACTTTTAAAGCATTTCAGGAGGAGGGCTGAGCTTGGTGGTGTACTGAGTTTCCAGGTGTAAGAATTCCCGGTTTCTTTCCTTGAATCAGGGTGAAATACGTAACTTCGATCCAGTGGCTGCTTAACAGGCCCCTTCTGTATCAGAGGGATGCAAAGCCATTGCCATTGCATGCGCTTCCACTATTGCTTCCACCCATCTTCACCCCTGGCTCTTCCTTGGGGAGGTGCTGCCTGAATCAGTACATGTGTGACCGCTTTTGAGGGTGTCCTTTAGCAGCACATATGTGTCCTTTTGCTGTATGCCGTGCAACAACATGCTGCTTCATCGCTGCCGTGTGCTATGTGATTTGGAGGCTAACGTTACATGGTGCATACTCCTGGTGTGGACTCAGGAGAGAAGGAAAAATCCTTGCTGGGGGTCCTAACATGTTGTGCAGATTATTCTTGGCTGCCTTTCATCCCTGCTGAGCTGATCGCATGGCAGTTGTGCCCTCCTCCCTTCTTGTTCCTTGTGCACATCCTTGTGCTCCATCATACAGGTCTTGGTCCTTGTCTGGACCCCGGGTGAGCCATGATAGGCAGTTAGCCCAACAAAATCTTCACTTTTCTGAGTTTTCTGCCAGTTTAGGAGATTGCAAATCCAGTTTTATTATTGTTTGCACAAAGACAAACTACCTTCAGCAGACCGAGTCTCTGACTGAAACATCCTTGCCCACCTTCAGCAGTCGCTGCCAGCAAGCAGGGAGGTGTTTCTCATTCACCAACTGGCCAAGTGTGACCTCATTAAGCCTGTGAGTTGAGATCTAATTACAAGTGAACGTGATGTGGTGGTTATCCTGGGCAAAGGCTTAAGAGAAAAGGGTTAATGCACAGTTATCGGAGCTTTGCTGCAGCCCAGCATTTGACTGCTTGTTGTAACTGCATTATTGATTGTCTTCTGTTCAGTGTTTTGTCCCACACGTAATTTAGCTAGATGCCAGAGGGAAGATAAAGTCTCTTGCTGCATCAGCTTGTGGTAGAAATAAATTGTTTTAGAAAGGAAAGGGTCAGTAATCACATGCCTTTCTTATGGACTGGAATACTGGGAAACATCAGGTCACTTTTATAAGCCTTAAACTATCCTTTGACATTGCAGCTTTTATTCTGAAGAAAGCTGCACTGTGCCTCTTGGCTGGTAAGGGAACAAGTTCACTGCCTGGTGCTCTCTGTAGTCAAAGATCCCATTAATTCTGCCGGCCGCAAGGAACGATTTCTTGGTATTTCATTCTGGACTGTAATTGAGAGTGACACAAAGCGCTGGTGGGAATTGGACTGTGTTGAAATCCCTGCTTTTCCTTACAATTTTCCGCAGATAAACCAGCTCAGGTTGGATGAGGGGATTTCTAATGCTCTACCCTTGAAATTAATAGCATGTCCAACATCTTACTGGCTGGAGACAATTTTAGAGAGGATTTTTTGTGCCTCTTTGCAGCTTGTCCTTGTAGCTAAGTGATGCAAGATACCTACAACAGTGACATGCTGTTGCAGTCACCTGCATGGTGTTGTCTATGGGAGGATCCCGTAGTCCTATAACGTAGGGAACATTCATTAGGCCTTGCCCAGTACTTCTGCTTGAGACCACAGCAAGATTTCCCTGTAAGATCTTGCTTTTCAGACTTCAGCCAGGGCAGTCTGTTCTCAGTTCTTCTGGCTAGTTGTAGAAGACCCAGTCCATTGTAGTGGACTTCTCTTGGCTTGGTGAGGAGGTTGTCTGATAACCTTCACATGTTTTCCTCTTGCTGTTTTAAAACTAGAAAAGGGTGGACACCTGATGTCCATGTCCCAGGAGTGCTTGCTGTTCCGTTGGGGGGGACTGGTGGGTGCAGTGAGTTGTTGAAGGTGTTTTTGTGGTTTTGGGTGTTCTCCAAGACCTTTTTGGTACTTCCAAAGATCAGGTGTGTCCCCCCGACTGTGACCTGTCTCCAGTAGGGTAGGGAGTGCCCTGTATTTTAGAAGTCCCAAATTTTGCTCTCAGGGGGAGCAGGACAGATCCTGAGCAGCCCCAGTGAAGGCAGAAGAGCAGAAGCAGTGAAACTGGCCAGCATCTGATCTTTTTTTGCATCTGGAAAGTTGCTTGGGGGTCATTTTCTGTTTGAATCCAGGAGGTTTTGTCTGTGGCACTCGGCACGCCGCTCAGCTGTGAGCTGAGCTGGGGGGAGATGCAGGGTTTGCGACCGGCGCGATGGCAGCCCTCCCACACAGCCCATGTGGAAACGCTCGTCTCCCGTTGCTTTCAGCGGGCGAGCGGCTCGCCTCCATCTGGTGCTGTTTCATCTGGCACTTCAAAAGCAAGCAGAAATGGGGAGAGGAACTCAGGTTTAGCAAAAAGGAATGGCATGAGGAGGAAGACCAGAGGGGTGGCTGGCATGGGGCTCCATCCTGTGGCACCATTGGAGCCCAGGGCTGGTGCTGGTGCTCTGCCCTGTAGCTCCGGCAGCGATGTGGAGCTATTGAGGCTGTGGATAATCTGGGGTGCCTGGCTTGGGGGTCCCTGAGGTGCCTGGTTTGTGTCCTCTGGGTCCTGGCCACCAGGAGAGTTTGGTGTGGGGGTTGTAGGGTCAGGGTGGTTGGCCACCATGGTGTTTCTGTTAGCAGTGAGGCTGACCCAACGGCCGTGGGGCTTTTCGTGGCTGTTTTCTGTTCCTCTTGGTCCTCCTTGCTCACCTTGCAGTGCCTTTGCTAAAGACAAATTCCAGTTACATTAGTGAATTATGTCTTGCTTCTTGGAGACACTTGTCAGGAGTGCTGCAATCCACCCTCCTCATGGTAGCTGCTTTGCTCTTCTAGGTTTGCAGCTGAACCAGTGCAGGGAAAATGCTAAGTGATAACACTATAACGAGTCTTACCACTACTTTCCGAAGGTTGGGAGAACTGCTCCAGACTTCATCGCAGGCTCTGGCAAGGCATCTCTTAGTCCGATTTTGTCAAGGACAACATTCCTGTGGTGGAATCTTCTCCCTGTCTGCACAACTGGGCTCCAACATCTGTTCTTTTTCTAGCATAGTACCCACCACTAACCAAGGGCCATGAGTTTGATACGATCCCTGAAGTGTAGAGGGCACTTTCCTTTCTTCTGAACATCATGTTAACTGGATTGATGTGACGGCAGGGAAATCACTGCTGCACCATCTTGATCTGACTGTGGTGTGAATGGACAGGTAAATCATCTGCCATGATGGAAACTGGGATGAGGAGGCCTAAGGCAATGGGTGGCCATGGTAGGGGACCTCTTCCTTTGGCCATGGTGAACAGTGCTGCCTCCACTGCCTGTGCAGAGGTGGTTTTGGGAGGATTTTGTTTAAACTGTTAGAAATCCAGGTTGTTACAGATAGTCCATTACACAGGACATTTGGGGCAGAAGGTCTGGGTTTCTAGTGGTGTTCAGGGAATATGTCCATTCCTGGGACTGGATGGTGGGTGCTATTTAGAGGCTAACCCTCTAACCCATCACTGAATTTAAAGAGCAGTCCAGAATTGGGGGAGAAAAATGAGACTATGGCAAAATGGTGCTTTCTTACACAACAGGTCAGCTCCCTGTGGGTATTCTGAGTCATTTTGTTGTTGTTGATTTTAGTGACTAAAATAAGTTTATTCTATGTTTTTTTCCCTGCCAAACCCCGCAGACCCTGTCACCCCCAGCTCGCAAGGAGTGAGACAGATTCCATTAATTCTTGTGCATTATTGAGGGATTTTGGTTGATGAGATTCTTGCCTGGAATTTCTCTGTGGAGGAGCCCAGCTTCCCACTGCCTGCAGATGGGACCCGAAAAGCTCAGCCTCCTAGCACACACAGCTGGGTGGTGGGAATACAACTTCTGATGTCTCCAGGACAAATTCAGTACCCTGCTCCCTTCAGGGCACCTGTCACTGAGAGCATCACCAAGGCTGGGCAGGTGGAAATGGTTGGTCCACAGAGCTTTGAATAATGCTGAACTGTCTAATCTGGGCTGATTTTGGAGGTCTAGACCTCTGTGCACATGACTGGGGCATGCTTGGTCTGGGGGCACTGGGAGGAATTTGGCATGGAGCCCTCTGAGGCAACTGTCTTGTTTAGTAAAACTCGGGCTGTGGGAGTCGGTGTGAGGAAATAACAACATCCACTTTGGCTTCTGCAGTCTCTGTCCCGGGGGCTGGCTGGGTGTTGCAGGAGGCCACAGGAATCCTGCTCGTGACCACAGCCAGATTAATGGCCATTTTGGCAGCTTTTCAGGAGTGAGGAATTTGGCCACTTTCACAATAATGGCTAGAAATTCCACATGAATTAATTAGTTTTATTACGGGACATGTCCTTCCTGCTCCTCCAGGGCTGCCTGAAACACTGAACTCATTACATGAAGAAATGAAAATAGTACTAAAAATAAGAACTGGTATCCCAAGCCTTTGTGAGGAAACACGCAGAGTATACTGACATCCTCCACCAGACGTGCTTCCCAAGCTGTGGCTTTTGGCCAGATGAGATCTAAACCCACGTTTTAGATCAATTGCAGCCACTAAAACACCCCAGCCTGCTCCACAAGGATGTCTACTCTCAGCCTTTTGGCCCCTGCTCAGCTTAAGCCATTCATCTAGGTTTCTTACTTACTCCCACAGTTTCAGTTTGATGCAGTGTTCAGATCTGACCCTTGGATGTCGCACAGTGGAGGCTGCACACCTTCAGCCTCCTCTCCCCCATGGGATGGGTTTCCATAGCACTGTTCCTACCTTGCAAGGACGCTGTTTGCTTCTATGGTAGTAAAGCGCTTGGAAATACCCTTGGGAAAGGGTGTTCTGCATTTGAGTTTTGGTCAAGGGTATGCCATAAAAATGACAGCATGGGACTTTGGAAAGGTCTACTTGAGAGCAGCCAGAATAACATTAGATTGAGTAAATATTTTGGGAGCCCAGCACTGATAACTTTCCCTTGCTTACGTTTGTGGGGAGTCAGCCTGTAGAAACTTATCACCTCTCCTGCAGCTTTTTAAACAAAGGTTGTCCATGGACTTGGTGTGGTTTTATTTTAATCCCTTTTTAGAAGTGCTGACATTGTCTTGTGATTTGCTTGCTGGTAAGGGGCAGGTGTGCAAAATGTGTGCTGCTTGCCGGTCATTCCAGTGTTTGCTTTATGAATATTGCTTCAGATACTTGTGTTTGGACAGGGGGTTCTCCTTTTGAGTCTAACCTCTCCTTTCTGCTCAGCCCCACCTTTGTGAACCAGGGCTTGACTTGTGTGCTTTTTTTTTCCTTGTTTTGGATGAAGTGAGTTCAACATGGCAAAGCTGACCAGGGAGGTGGTAAAGTTCCTGCAGGTCCCACTGCACAAAGCATGGTTTGGTTGGTGCTCAGCCCTCTTGAGAATTGTGACCCTCATCCTGCAGGGACTAAGGCCAGCTGAGCTGACAAAGGGCTGACACACAAAATTTTCAGCATTAACAAAATGTGCCCAGTAAAAAAGAGTGAAAAATGATAATACAGACATAGATTCTTCTAATCTTAGACAGTTGGAAAACTTCCGTCTTTCTAGTAATGTTTGTTATTGATTACCTTCCTCCATTTTTCTGTTTTCATTGCTTTCCTCCATTTTTCTGTTTATTCTTTTTATCAGGCTGGTTTCAAGGATTTGTTACCTTAACCCCTGGCCATTAGGCTGGTCCTGCACGTGCTGAAACCGACCTTTGCAAATTCAGACCATGCTGAAAGCGCTTGGGCAGTGCAGATATGACTGGGCAGCAGACCAACCTGGCCAAAGGTCCATCAAGCCCATAATCCTGCCTTAGGTAGTAGCCAGTGGTGCACAAATTGGAAAGGTATGAAAAGAGTATGGAGTGAGCCTTGTGAGGTGGGAACAGTGCTGTGGAAACCCATCATGCTGCCGACACCGCTCAGCCTGAGATTTCAGGGATTTCCAAAACACAGCCCAGTCTGCTGGCTGCTCCCAGAGGTACCTTCTTGGTTGGGTGAGCTGCCCTCCTGACTTCTAGCAGTGGGGCTTCAAGCACTGGGGGAGGCAAGCAAACCCTTGGCTGTGTATATCACTGCAGTGTCTTGAGGCCTCGGATAGGAAGATCTCCATGGACAAGACCAATTTAGGGTTGCTCTTATGAATCCAGTTGGCTACCTGCTCCCATCTCCCACCACCTCATCCATCCAGGAGCAACAGCCATGGCGAGGAGGGAGGTCCCATCACTTGGGCTGTGCCCAGTGGAAGCACAACCTTGCCCAGGTCGGCTTTTTCCCTGAGTTACATGCTAGGAGAGTTCAGCCTCCGGGTTGTGGTTATCGGCAGTGTCCTGTCCCCTGGAACTCATCTGCCCTAGCAGAGCTGAAATGTCTCAGCTGACCTAAAAAACTGCTTGTGATTGAAATGCAGCGGCCCCCTATAAATATTTAACTGAGTCTGTGTTTCTTTTTTTTTTCTCCTCCAGTTCTTCTGTTTTATTTTTCCCTGCCTATGTGGGGATAGTGAGTTGAATGCATATCCCCTCCATGGCATCCCGTGATGAAGCTGCATTTTTGGCAGTTAAATCATGCATCTTGTTTGTCTCCTAACATCATTACTCATGTTTAAGACTGACCTCAAGCTCAGTGTTGAGTGCGTGAATACTCCTGTGGGAGTGTTTACAACCCACTGTGGGCTGCCCACTGCCATATCAATTACATCCTGAGAAGCTCTACAGTGTCTGCAGTAAGCTTTTGCAGCTCTTCTCTTGAAGCAGTCCACTGTGGACTCCATCAGATTTAGGAAACTTTTTTAATGGGGGTAGTTCCCACAATTTTGTCCATGAAAGAGCTGTGGATGGGTGGGACTTCAGGCTGTGTGGCAGAAAGCGTCTGCAATGCAAGACTGCAATTAGTGCGGTGACACAACGAAGAAGGTACCTCTGTGAGCAGCCGGCAGACTGGGCTGTGCTTTGGAAATCCCTGAAATTGTGGGCTGAGCAGTGTCAGCAGCATGACCTGAGCTGGGCTGACTGCTTGACGCTGGTACCTGGGGCTTGTTGTGCAAGGTGTGCAGTCTGCCCTGTACTGGAGTAACCCCGAGCTGGGTTGCTCTCTTCTCGCCGACCCATGGACGTATGCACAGTGCCTGGAGGGCACGTAGCCACAACCCATCCCTCCAGGCTGGCAGGACATTGCAGATGACATGCTGTCCCTGTGATGTTGCTGGGGAGTTCAGCTGGGGGTGCTAGCTTCGCTGCAGGAGCGATGCCATGAGGTAGGGTCACTCACCGTCACAGCTCAATGTGGAGCAAATGCAAATCCCCATCATGATGGTGGTGAGCGGCTGCACTTCAGAGCCGGAGACGTGGTGTTGGTTCTCCGCTCCGAACCCGACCTCATGCAGCGCCGGGGCTGGTGCGGTGCGGTGCTGCCGTCCTGTCCTGGCTTGTGTGTTGCGGGGAGAGTGGGGCTTTGCTGTTTTCAGCTGGTGAGTCAGACCCTGAGCGGCCTCAGGCCAGGGTTGCAGGTTTGCTCTTTTTCCAGCTAGACACATGCATCTGTTTTAAGGCAACCAAGGCACAGAGCGTGCGAGACTGAACCTCCCTGAAAACCCTGCAGCTCCCCGAGGAGCTGAGCTGGGGACCTCGGAGCGGGTTTAGACACCAAAGTTTGGGAAAACACATGTTGCAATGCTGCCTGGAGAGACTTCTGTGCAGGGGCTTTCCTGTAGAGAGACATACTCAAGAAGCAGAAATAGCAAGTGACTAAACGTCACGGTTACATTCCTGCCATCTGAAAAGAACTCCCTATTTTCTTTTGGCTGCGAAAATTAACTTCCCTTTTCTCCTCCCTGAGTGGGCGAGCTGGCTCCCGGTGGCCGTGCCCTTGCGGCGGATATGCAGGACGGTCCAGGTCAGGCTGAAAGGAAAACTCTCCTACTGGGGGCTTTTCACTGTTGTGCTCCTTTCTAAAGAAAATGTGCAGGGCTTTTCCTGGCCCTTGTGAAGGCCAAGATGCAGGTTCGTAGCTGGCATAGGGTAAGACTGGCCTCATTTGAGAGCCCGTCTGGGTTTTGAGCTGCTCGCTTCCCTCCCGCATCCCCTGTGCTGCCGTCTGAGCTGCGTGGGGTGGGGGCTGGCATCCGGCTTTTTGTTATTTGTGTAATTAATCTCATCTCTCCCCGACTGTGGGTCTGCTGCCCCCAGGCAGAGCCTGGCCCTGGGCACTTGCATTTGGCCTCTGCTGCACCATGGAAAGCCCCACCTGGAAGTGAAGGAAGCTGAGACAGGTACTGCTGGGTGTGTTGTTTTGGGGGATACCTATCCTGTGGTCCTGGAAGACCCAGAGATGGGATTGTATCTCAGGAGAGCAAGTTTCTTAGACTGAACAGCCTGCTAGTTGCTCCAGTGACAAACACTATAGAAACCATGATGGTGCCACATGTCACCTGGTTTGAAGATGCCAGGGTGAGGAAAACACTGAAAAGGCTCCAATGCAAAATCCCCTGGGATTTTTTGGAGTTTATTTTAATATTCTTTCCAATAGCAGAAGCCTGGACTTTTGTGGGATGAGAACCCGATGGGTAAGGAATGATCCAGCAGCTGCTGCACTCAGGAGAGGTCAAGAGCTTGGTCCTGATTTGCAAAAGGCTTTTGGGGGCCCTCTGGGATCTCCTTGGTGCTGAGAAGAAAATATGCACCATTATACCCATGCTGACCACGTGCATTCAGACCAGCATGTTCATCCCAGCCCCTCTTGCCTTCTTCCTTTGCTGCTGTTTTTTTCCCTAGAGGCCTGTACATTTTTCCCACTGCGTTTTTTTGGTCAGCAAGTTTATTTTTTTCCTGCTATGAAGTGCTGTGCTCTCTTTCTTCCTCTTGTTTTCTTTTGCTGCATTTCTGCCAGCCTCACCTTCTCTCCCCATGCCTGCTCTCAGATTCACTTTGCATATTTTCAGCGGGGTGCTGGCAGGCTCATTTTGACCTGTCTGGCTTGGTGAAGACCTGCTGAAACCTGCCGTTGCTCCAGAGAGAGGAGCCGTCAGGGGCTATCCCGCCGGGGTGGGAGGGCCAGGCGCAGAGCTCTGCGTGAGCACGTCTGGGACCTGTGGAGGTGACACGCTCTGGGTTTGGAGTACGATGGAGTCCACATGTTGGTTCCTGCTTGGGGATGATCATTTCAGTTTGGCTGCCAAACCATTAAAAAAAAAAAAAAAAAGAGCAAAATCTAAGGTTTTATACAGGTAACTTTGAAATATTGGCATTTCTCCTTGGGAGCACAAAGGAACCTCAAAACAAGTTTGCAAACATGTTGAGGGAGACCAGCAGCAAAAACAGTTTCCCATTTGAGCATTTTTACAGAAAAGAAAGGGAATGAACAACCAGACTCTCAAAAGTGTCCCTGCAGAGCATGCCACCAGTTTACCCAGTGACCCAGGATGTGCGAAAAGTGGCCCCAAACTCTTCCTTTGCCTGAGACGTGAACAGAGGCGGTCCAGGCTCCCACACTGTAACACTTGGGTCTTTCCAAATGATGGCATTTCAGTTCACGTAAGCAGCTGGTGGTGTTTGGGGCAGAGACTGGAGGAGTGCAGCGATCCCACTTGGCTTGCTGAGCCTCCTGAGCAGCAGCTGCAGGAGCCCCAGGATCTCTGGCTCAGTGGGCGTGGAAGAGTTTAGTCCCAAATGGCTGGGCTCTTGGTGGCTTGTGTTTTCATTGCTCTTCCAGTTCTTGCTGAAATTGTGCCATAAACATAACCTCCTCTGTGGAGCTGCTGGTACGCAGGCTCCCCTCCCCCCAACCCGCCCCAGTACTGACCACAATCTCCTATTTTTTTTCCTTCTAAAAGGACCAAAAGGAAGCCTTGGGCTTGACCGTAAGCAGACCTTTTTGACTTGGTTGCTGTTATTGCTGTGATTAAACCCAAAACAAAACCACAACCTGGAACATTTTCAATATGTCCGGTTGTATGTTCTTTTTTCCATGTCATCAGGCAAACCAAAAGGCCCCAAAGAGACCCCAGGTGTTTGCACGGTCCTGGTTTTCACGCAAACGCACAGTTGCTGTATAAAAATGTGTACAAGAATTTGAACTACTTTGAGGTTTTCCTACTTGCTCTCTTTCTCAAGGGCATTTGGAGAGAGCTCCTCTTCTCTGTTGCAGCTGTACTGAGATGTTTTAGTCCTAGCGCTCTCACTCAAAGATGAGGCAAGGAGAAGGCCATCAAGAAGCTATGGAGAGAGCAGTGTGACTGTGAACCCAAGTGAACTTTGGAGCAAAGCCCTACAATGAGGTTTTCCTGGGGGTGTCGTTGACCCTCCACATGGGTTAAATGTCTGCATCTGTGGCCACCTCTTTTCCCCCCTCCTGGAAACTGGGGCTTTCCTGGAAGCCCATCCCAAAGCTGGTAATTTGCTGCCATGTAGAGCGGTGCAAATCCAGCGTGTGGACTGGACTTAGACTGGTGCCTGTCCAGTTTCCAGGGGGTGGGGGGACAACTCAGCAAGGAAAGTTTTCCCAGGTTTTGGCAAGTCAAGTGACCATCAAGGCACGTGGGCTGAGATGGATGTGGACCTTCATCTCTTAGGTCTTTTGTTCTGGTTACCTGAGGCGCTGTCTGTCTCCTCAGCATGCAAATTCCTCTCTGCTTTGCATCGCCCGTAATTCAAACCGGTGCAAATTGCTTTCCTCCACCACTGATCTCTGTTTTCTGACTTAGCGTTTCTGCTGTCATTGAGTTTTGGCCTTCACCCTTTGGGGGCTGGCACCCACTAAACCCAGCTGAGAATGTGGCCCTTTGTGCCAGAGCTGTTTGTGGGAGCCGGGGAGCTTTGCCTTCCCTGCTGCGAGCCTTTTTGGCTGGTGAACGCGTGCCCTTTTCTGGTGGGGAGGGATTTAGGGGTGAGGGGGAGGTGAGAGCGCTCCTTGTGCTGGAAGAAAAATGATGAATGACTCTCTTGTGCTTCTGAACAAAACCAGGAAATCGGGGGGGGGGGGGGGGGGAAGCAAAAAAGGAGGAAATGAGAAACAGTAAAGAGGCCTCCCCCGCCTTCATATAAGCAATCACTCCACAGCATCTGGAGCCCAGTAAAAGGGCCATTCCCAGGGGACCTCGCACTCGCCAGCCACACAGATCTCCTTTATTGCAAACTCCCGGGGCTTGTACGCCCACCTCCCCTGCGCCGACTCGGAGGGCAGCCCTGCACCCAAAAACAGCTTAACGAGGGCAAACTGAAGCTCGGTTTCCGTGGCCATCGGCACCGGAGATGTGCGTGTCCAGCTCGGCTGGCAGGCCGTGGTCTGGATCCGGCCCAAGGACAGGGTTGCATTGCTGTCGACCCAACTGGAGCACCCGACGTGGTGTTTGTGCTGGCTGGCTGCCTGGCAGCGGCGGGGCTGACGGTATCTTGCCGGCGTCACGTTACAGCGGCGCAGGCGATGCGATACTCTGTCGGGCGTGAAATCTCCTGGAGCGGAGTCGCCCCTCCTGCCCTCTCCCCCGAAATTGGTTTGGATGCGTTAGATGCATCAGGGATGAGCGTGGAGTGGCTCACTGGCCGTTGTGGTTTGGGTCTGATTTTAAGCATCCTCAGGACGGAGTTAGCATCTTGAGAAACCCTGACATAAGTGATTTAGTTAAAATGATGTGGGGGTACATAACTCCGGTGGGGCTGGAGGTGATGGCACTCCAGCACGAGCCATGGCTGATAAGGCCTCCATGCGGAGAGCGGTCCAGCAAAGCTCTGCTGCGGCTTGTTCTGATGCAGCCACATCCGCCTCCGTCCCTGCGAGGTGTTCAAAGCACACTGCAGGTTGGTCACTCAGTTTGAAGAAGCTCCTTTGGTGTTTGTTAAAAAACATATCTGGTAGGGACCGTAACAGGCCAAACTCTTCCTCGGTGTAGCCTCAGTGGCGTTATGGATTACTCGTTGTGGAAGGGGCTTGTTGGCAGTGGGAAAGCTGTTCCTGAGCATAGCTTTAAAACCATAATGCTGGTTTCAGAAATAGAGACCCTGCAAGGGGAGCGGCTCTCACCTGTTTCCAGCTGGAGATGATCACGGCTGAAGCAGCTGAGCATCTTCATCATCCCAGCCCAAACACTGTCTGGCTACTCATTTGGTTGTAGCTCTTATCCCTCTGTTGTCTCCATCAAGTCCCACCTGAATTTAAATGTTAGGTGGGGGTAGCCTGTTTGTTTCTCCTTTCCAGGCTGAGAGGCTGTAGAGGAGCTCTTCTTCCCCTGTGTGTAAGTCTGTTAGGTGTGTTTTACCAACTGTGGTCCTCTGGTATGAGCATGGTGAGTGTTTCTGGCATGGCATTTGGGTCCTGCTTGGGAATTTTCAGTGTTTAAGGCTCTGTAGGGGAATTGTTAGTAGCAGTAGTAACGCAGATACTGTGGACCCTCTGTGCTGTTGGATGCTTTATTTCTTATATCCAGAGATTATGTTTTCAGCCAGGATTTAGCACAATGCTTGCTCACCTGCTTGTGTGACCCCACTTTCATTCTTTGAAATTTAGAGGATATGGTGTGTGTCTGAAAAATATATTTGATGTCCTGTGTGGGCAAGGAGAGAGAAAGTTTCCTCTTGTGAAAACCAAGTCCAAATTGCCACCTTGGATATTTGCAGCTGCTTTTGAAGGGCCCTCTTACCACATGGTGAGCACAAGGGGATCTTCATCTTATTTCATAAATGCAGCATCATCAATGTGTAGCTCTGCTTGGTATATTCCCAGAGGAGCTTCTTTTTGAGGGGCTGGGGAGAGGGATGGCTGGGCTGTGGAAGGGGTTGTGAGTGCTCACGTGGAGGAAAGGCAGAAACACCCTAACTGCAGAGGAGTTGCAGACACCCCGCTGTCGTGGGGAAAGGCAGCGAATGAAATTAGGTTGTATCCTTGCAAAGTGGTATCTTTAGTGGTATCTTTTTTTCTAACTAGTTAATGGTGGGGTTGGAGGTGATGGTAGGGGTTTGGGCTGTTCAGCCGGGGCAGCTTCCGTGTAAACTGGCTGAGCTCAAGAGGAAAAGCAACATTGCTCTTGAGTTTAGAGCAGCTCCCAGGATTGCTCAGTCTCTAGAGGGGGGTGCAAAGAGGGACGGTATTATAAACCCCCTTGTCTCTTCTGCCCACAACTCACAGGGCAGCACCCTCCCAAACTTACTCTACCTCTCTCCTTGTATCCTTGGCTCTGGGTGCTTGAGGAGGGTTGTGGGAAGCCAAGGCAGTGTGTCCACTCTTTCCACTGCCTGTGTGAGCCCCTGGGTCAGCTTTTGGGTGGCCCCTGAATTGCACAAATTTGGGGGCAGTGATCAGAAAAGGTACTCTAAGCCCTGCCTGCAAGGTCTGAGCTGTGCCACTGTGGGCTTCTTAGATGGAGAGGAATGGTGTGTGTGGCAGGTGGCAAGGCAAAGTTTTGTGTTTCATTTGGTCAGGGACTGGGCTGGGAGCTGGGTAATTCTTTGCAGCAGTTGTTAAGATGTATGGGGAAAATGTAGGGCAGTGCCCATAGGAGGCTGCTGAGGAGTGTCTGGTCCTTAAAGGAGGGCAGCTTATGATTTCCCCCATGCCTCCTTTTGGGTTTATACCAGCGATGCTTTTAAAGCAGGGTCCTTGGGTGGCCAGGGAGGGGGGTGTGCTGAGTCAGCACTCGCTGCTGCTGTATAAGACCCTCGGCAGGGATGTGATGTTTTGGGGAAGCTCTGGAGCATCGCAGCCTCCTCCGCTGGCCAACCCTGTGTGAGGGGGACCTTGCGCTCTCATTAGCACTGGCACAAACCAGCAGCATTTGAGCCTGGTGAGTTTACTTTCTCTGGAAGTCACTTGATCGGAAACCCTGGGCTGGTTGGCTGGATGAGCCAAATTAGCTGGGTCCACTCAAAGGGAGAGAAATCTCCGGGCTCGTCTTCCTTGGGAAAAGCTCCTAAGGGAAGTCCGACTCCTCTGTGGTTTCCATAACACCATGCTGAGGTGTCTGTGCCTCCTGATGTCTTACTAATTTGCCGGTGATGATTTTTTTGGAGCTATTTTTAACAGGCACGTTGTGCAACTAATGGGCTTTTTATTGGTGGTAAACAAGCCGAGCTGGGCAGGAATGCTGCTGAGGCTGGACCGGCAGGCTTGCCTCTCAGTGCTGTAGAAATAACTTGTTCAATTTTTTCCTTTTAACAAAAAAAAAAAGAGAGAGAGAGAGAGAGAGAGAACCTGTGGCTCTCCTGCAGCCTGATGTTACTGCATCCCCACTAGCCTCCCCTGTGGAAGCAGTGGCAGAGCAGCTGAGGTGCCTGCTCTGCACCTCGTGGCCTGATTTTTTGGGTCTAAAACTGCTCTCTGTTTTGGTTTAAAGGGCTGTAACCATTGGTGGGGAGGTAATGGCTTTGTCCGCTGTGGCTGGATCAGACAGGGCCCAATCCTGCCCTGGCACAAAGAGCTGCTCCCTGCCAGGCTGTGGCCGGGATGCTCGCAGCTGAATGCATGGAGCTGGTGGGTCTTAGCGGGGGCTGTGAAACCCCTGTCTCTCTTATCATGCTTCTTGCTTGATAAGCTCAAAACTGGCTGTGGACACACAGCATTTCAAAACCCTCCTGGGAGGGGAGTGAGGTTGCATTGGAAACCTGTACAGTCAGCGGAAACCCAGGTACCACGGCAAAGTGTGCGGCCGTCGCCTTGAGCGTGCCTGGTGGTGCCCGGTGTGCGAGCCCCCACCCGTCGCCACGGGGCTGTGCTTGGGGCATTGGGGCTCGCACCGAGCCAGGGGCTGCCCGTGGGCTCAGCCTCCGTCCCTGCAGCGTGTGTGCCGCCACCGTCCAGGCTAACTTCAAGTGAAAAGTATCAAACTTCAGTGGCCAAGAAAAGAGTGCTGACCTATTTTGGACACTTATTTATATTCAAGTTGCTTCTCTCTGTCTCTGTGAAAGAGCTGTTGCGACTCCAATACTTTTAGACAGTTTTTCCCCTCCCATAGCTTTTGTTTTTAACAGGATATAATCTAGGAATAACATCTGTATTTTCCAGTTGTCAGAATAAATGTCTTGTCTTTTCTTTTAGTTTTCTTGCTGAAACAACACTTTTACAGAGTGAAGCCAGCCCTGTAATACAGCTAAGCCTTTGGTTGCATTGTGTCTCAATTTTTACAGGTTCTCTTTTTATTTAGTCTTTGCTACAATTCAAAGTTTTCAGACCAAAATGGAAAAAAAAGTTGAAAATATGTCGCTGCTGTCTCTGATCATGAGCCACAACAAAAAGTCATCGAATGTAGGGTCACAAAAATTATGGAAAGATGTTATTTTTAGTTTCGTCTATCACTTACTGGCTGTATCACTTTGCTGAAATCATCTTCTTCTGAAAGGTCTTATTGGTGAAAATGTTTTTGGGTTTTTTGTCTTGTTTTGGCAGCTAGCTATTCTCTAGCTTTATATGCTGCAGTTCACAGTTAATTTCTGATGTCTTTTAAATTGAAACTGTAGTGTCTAGACAAAATTGTATTATTGGAATAATCGTAAAATTTGAACAGCTGTGTGCACTGACCCGAGCTGGATACTTGTCATCTGCATATTTTAGGACTTGCCTTTATTACTGTCAACAGTAGGAATATAAGTTAGATACTTAACCAGCAAGAAAAACAAAGGCAAATGCTATGGATATGTCATCCATATGAATGAGTGACGGTTGTCTTAGCCCATTGTATTCCATGATTTTTCCTACTTTAATGTAGGAGCTTTTTGTGTGTATCTGTTTTTTTTTTCTTTTTTGTCTTTAAGACCTGAAAGAGCAAGGGTGAAAAAACTGGGAGTGGCTTGATTTATGGAAATTGCAAACCCTTTGGCTTCACTAGCTAAGCTTGCAAATTCAATGAACATACCAGCCTTATGCTTAACTAGTTGTGCCCTGTGCGAGTGCATCTACATGAAGATCATATCCAGCTCCCAGAAGGTCAGTGGGAGCCTTTCCATCATCTTTGCCTGCAGTTGGATTTGACTGGAAGTATATCTGAGAAGGATTAGGGAAGTTTTTATTAGACAGTTGTGATATGTGGCTTTTGTGTCTGTCATATCTGTGTTCCTGTTTTCAGAGTGTCTGTCATGAAATTTCCAGTGTCACATGCCCAGACAGACATACAGCCACCTATACCCACATGTGCACTGAGATGTCTCTGTGCATTGGTGTGGCTGGATTAGGGACAATCCCATTGCACTGTGGCAGAAGGGCTGTGCTGGCTGGTGCCCTAGAGAGCGCTGGCCCCATGGGCTCCCAAGGCTGATGGCTCTGTGGTTCCTATCAACATCCCTGAGCCTGGGTGCAACTGTCCTCTGCTCACAGGACTGGTCCTGTTCAAGGCTTTGGAGAGGAGGACTGGAGCCTGTCTTGGCCCTACATGCTATTGTAATGTTGATCACTGGGTAGCCAGACGCTGTGTTGCAGTCTGGAGGTTCTGAGTCTGTGGGTCGTCTTAGTCCAAAGTCACCAGGGAGCAGAGAGCAGCTGGAGGTAGAGCACTCATGATAGACCAAGGGAGAGTTTTTCAACTTCTTTCAAAGAGGAACAGCAGTTGAGGTCTGTAGCCTCTGGTCCAGGACCTTGTACTGATGCAAAACTGTCTTGAGAAGCTCAGCATTGCCCTTAGCAGGAGCAAAATAGATCTTGGCCAAGTGAAGGCCTCTGTGCTGTATGCTGGCGTTTGAAATGTCAAATGCTCTTCAACTTTCAGTGGTTCCTGTCTGTTTAATGTTGTTTGTGACCCCTCTGTGTTAAAAGCATTTGTAAAGCTCCTCTGAAAGGAGGTGAGTCTGGAGATGAAACTAGTTCTTACTGCTGCTGGGATCAGAGGTACACAACAGCTCTGTGTCCTGAGTGATGTGTTGCTTGGATTTGGTTGTTCAGACTTGGCAATGGAGAGACCAGAGATAGAAATATTTTTTGAATGTTTTACCTGTGTATAAATGGTTTCAATGGACACTGTTTCTTTGCTTTCAGTAGAGCAGTTCTAGGTGACCGATCACCCTAACAAAGAACATAGTTTATAGAAATGATGGGCTCCAAAAGAGATGCTTATTTAGTCTCCTGAGTACCCTCCATGGGCTGCTGCAGATGAGCAATGCTCCTGGTCAAACCTGCCAGGGTGCTTTCAAATCAGCAAGGAACCTGGGAGTTTCCCAAACCCATCTGGGATCTGCTGGATTAGGCACAGTGGGAGGCTGCTGAGTGTGGATGCCCAGGGACTCCCAGGAATTAATGATGTGTATATAGTCTGGATTAGTTCTATCTATAGAAAGTTTAATGCAATACACTTACTGAGAATTGAAATGCTCCTCATTCAAATCAAGCAGAATTCTCCCTACAAATAAGGCAAACTCAAAGGAGGGATGTTCTGTATTGAGTTGGCATGTTTAACATAGTTTAGCTACTCTACTGTGAAAGTGAACTCAGATTAAGCTTCCCCTGTGTAAACAAGCCAGTTGAGGGATTTTGTTGTGTGATGAACTGATGCAGTGAAGTAGCATTTGTAAAGGACGTGTCCTGAGCACAGGGAATGTCCCTGGAGCTGGCATTAACTGCCCCTGGCTGATGACACTGGCAGAGGTGGGGATGGAGAACACTTTGGGGAACACATTGGGGAACCCTCCACTTCAGTGCTTAGCCCTCATATATCCTATATGTGATGTATTGGATCTGAAGCCACAATTTGCCTATACTGGAAGCTCATGGAGAGGGCTCTCTCTTTTTCCTTGAGTCCCTCAGAATTCAGTCCCTTGTACTTTTGCTTGGTTGTCTTCATGGTGTTGATGGTGTTGCACACGTGTTGGCTCTGCACCTTACACACCAGAATGTCAACAGGGTAAATGTTTGATAAAGTTACTGGGGAAAACTTCTGGTATTCTGAATTGTCAGTTTCTTGGAGAGGTTCAGATCCAAATCTGAGGCTTGGGTGTTGTTCTTTCCCTGTATTGCGGCCACCATATTTGTCTCTAAGCAGGAAGACTATGATTAAATTACAGTGCACCTCTGTTAATGTGCAAGTATGGCAGCTCCCTTAAGTTTCATATGAGTTTTACTTTTCATGTGGTGAGTAATGATGCTCACACATCCAGAGGGTTGAGGAAAGAGCAGTGTACAGCAATTGCTGGATATGCATTTCAAAATTCCCCGTGGAAGACTGTCTAATTAGATTAATGAGCTGGCTGGTAAGCATGCACGTGCATGTGTGCTTTCACCACCTCTCTCTAGCTAACAGGATCAGAAGTGCTTATGTGTGTCTGAGGTAAATTGGATGAGTATGTGGGGGAGATGGTTTTGCACTTGTAGAGTGCACGTTTGAAGCAGGCTTTTACCTGTGTTTCTCATGTCTGTGCTGTAATGAGAGACTTCCATCGTGGAGGTGAAGCATTTGATAATGCAGGTGGTAAATTGGAAGTGAGGTTTGCTGTGGTTTCAGCTGCTTAGGTGTGGAGGGATGGGAGCAGAGCATCTTTGATAGTTGATATCCCATTCTCCGTAGTGTACTCCCAAGAGCTGTTTGTGCAGGGGGTTAGCAGAGCTACAGCAGGTCACAGGACTGGTGCCACCAAGCTACCAGGGGAAGGTTTTAATTTAACTCAAGACAAACAGTCGGTGAGGCTGGGATTTCAGTGGGTGAGGTGGATAACAGCCATCAGGTTTGCACCTTGCTGTGTCTCAGGTTGGCACCGCTGGCTGCTTTCCCACCCCTCCATTGCTGGAGACAGCCCTGAGTTGGCTGTGTGTAATTTGGCTTTTTTGCAGCAGTCATGGCCACGGGTCAGTGCTGTGTTCCCAGGAAGGACCACTCCGGGCAGAGCGCCGTGCCAAGAGGGTGGCCATTTTAATGAGGGGTTTCTCTGTGTTTTTTGTGTGTGTGTTTTTTTTTTTTTTTTTATTAATTAACCTTTGTTTTCTGTCAAGAAAGCTGTCCCGAGGCACGACTTAGTGAGGCAAACATGCCCAGACAAAGGGAGCATTAAGCCTGCACAGAGTAAGGGGAGAGGGTTACACCTCTAATTACTTTGTGTGCATGTAATTTTTTTTTTTCCCCTCTGGTGACTGATGGGTCTTGAAAGGACTTGCTGGGATAGGTGCGTGATTCGCTGGGGCAGAGCGTGTTCTGGGCTGAAGCTGCGGGCAGTCTGGGCCCCGGATGCCGAGGGCAGGCGATGCCCTCACGCCGGTGTTGCTCATACCTGAGTCAGCGCTTGTGCAGCACGGCTGCTCCCAAGCTGGGGTCAGGCTGTGGGTTTCACTGCTCGCACCCCAGCTGAGCCAGGTGGGAGGATAGAGAGGCTCTGTTCTGCCATGTGAGTGCTGTTTAGAGTGGGGTGGTTTGGGAACACGTGGGGTGGAATCTCCTGATAGCAATGTACCTTTGTGGGTGCTCAGAGCCATCCTGAGCGGAAGGTCTGAAGCTCTGAGCTGAAAAATTGCTTCTGCCAAGGGGCTAGAGAAGGAGACAGTCCTGAACCTCTTTCATGCACCTCTACCCCCAAATAGGGACACAAGCAGGGAAAAAGCAATCAGTGCTCTCCCACCCTCCCAATGAACAGCAGCCTGCAAACCACCCAAGCTGCCTTTCTGTCCCTTTCTCTGGTCTTCATGCCTGGCCCTGGAGCTCATGATAGACACCCAGGCTTTCCTGAACAAAATGGGACCTGGGTTTGGCCAGGAGGGGAGTTAGGGCTCATGATATTCATGTGGGAAGAGGGAGGAAGGGCAACTGGCGTGGAGGTGGAAAATGGTGAATAAGCATTTCTGGGGCTGGTCTTCAAGGAAGAGGAGGAGAAGCTGGGGCTGCCCAAGAGAGGCGAGGAGGAACTTGTGGAGTGGGCTGCAGTCCTTGCTTCAAAGCCGATGGATTAGGAGGACTTGGCAAGGATTTGGGGATCTGGTTTTAGGCAAACAGTGTAAAATATGATGTGGAATTCAAGAAGGGAGCTCCAAAGCCAGTGGGCTTGGCTCCTAAAGATCCCACTGGAGGGAATGCATTTTAGCCTGGTTTCTATAAAGGTTTTCCCTTTCCCACTAGGTTTTGAATTCATTGACCAACTCCCTGCTGGTGGGGTGGTGCAAAAGTCTGATCAAGGATTTCCTTCCTAAAAATTCAGTGTAAATTACTGGCCAGGTAGAGAAGGAAAAGCCCTGCTAGTGCCTGCTTGGAGAGGAAGGCTGTAGTGTGGGTTCAACTGCCATATTAGACATCAGGGCACCTATGTGGGTGCTGGTGCCCAAGATGCACTCGTGGGTAGCACTGTTCCTGAGATGGCTGTCTCTCCCTTTGGGAAACAATGCACTTTCTGCACCAAAGTCATAGAATCATTTAGATTGGAAAAGACCCTTAAGATCATTGAGTTCAACTGTAAACCTAATGCTGCCAAGTCCACCACTAAACCATGTCCCTTACTGCCACATCTACATGTCCAGGAATGGTGACTCAACCACTTCCCTGAGCAGCCTGTTCCAGTGCTTGACAACCATTTCAGGGAAGAAATTTTTCCTAATATCTGATCTAAAACTCCCCTGGTGCAACTTGAAGCCATTTCCTCTCATCCTATCGCTTGTTACTTGGGAGAAGAGACCAACACCCACCTCACTGCAACCTCCTTTCAGGTAGTTGTAGAGAGCGATAAGATCTCCCCTCAGTTCAGGGATGGCCTCTACCCCCTTCTTCCACCTCCCAGTTTCCTATTCTCACTGGGTGAAATGCTTTGGATACCCCTCCTCCCCTCTTGGGGACCGCTGCCTTTGAGGAAGGGTCATTTTGACTGTTGCTGAGAGGATGCTGTCAGCCCCAGGGGTTTGGGGAGGCTGTTGGTCTTGCAGGGTATGGACACCCTCCTGTGCATCTTGGTTGGCCCTGGTAGGAGACAGGATGCAGGGCAAAAATTGGCCTTTGGTCTGGGTCAGTTTGGTTGCTTCTAGGGTTCTATGGGAATATAGTGAGACCAGTGTCTCTTGGGGGCAACGTGGCCAGAAGATTCTTGCAGGGTTAGATTTTGGATATGGAAAAAGCCTAACCCTGCCATGGCAGCTGGGAAATGCAGGGGAGGGGGCCCTTCCTTGTGCTGGGTGGTTCCAGGTTTGCATCCTGTGGCTTGAGAGATGGGGCTTCCCCACTTCTGGGCATACCACTCAATAACTTGAGTAGATCTTACTGTTGGGATTCCCCCCCCCGCCCTCCCGGCTTTTCCAGCCTTCCTTTCTTCATTTCACCAATTTCTTTCCTGCTGGGAGGTGATCCCATGCTTTAATAAATCTCAGTGTTTTAGAGAAAATATTTGTGAGCAGATTTTTTTCCCTCCTCTCCTATGAATATCTCTTACATTGTTTTCATTAATGAAAAATTGTCTCTAGCAAAATGGAATGAGCATCTTCGCCATTTTGAGCAAATTTCTTGTCCAGCCAGGGTGGGGAAATCTGTCTCCAGTGTTGCCTGTTTGGTTGGTTCCCCCAGCTCTTCTCTGCTCGTGGAAGATCAGTTGCATCTTACAGCTTGCAACAGGGTTATGAGCATATTTTTTGGGGGGGGGGAATCCAAAACCAACCAAACAACAAAACAAAAAAAACCCCAAAACAACCACAAAACCAAACCAAAACCACCCAACTATCTGGGGGTTCTTTCATTAAGTGGAGCTGAGGGACTGCAGCAAACTACCTCTTTTGCAGGAATCCCTTTCGGCTTGAAAGGAATTATTCATGCAGTTATGCAATCCATGTTGAATTTTCAATTTGTCACAGTTTTCCCCTGCCCCCTCCCTTTTGTCCACCAGCCCAGCTAGGCTCCTGCTGAGTCTCTTCATTGACTGACATGCTTTAGAAAGAGTCGTAATGTGTAGGTGCAGTCCTGATCCGGCAGCCCTCCATGCTCTGAGATCTCTGCTTGGAGCAAGTGGCTGTAGTGCAGAAAGTGGGTCTAGAGTCTCTCCTAGTTTAAGGTTACCCCTGCCAGGAGGGAAAGCCATCATTTTTCATCACGAATTCTTTTCTGAGAGGCTGCGGTTGCCTGGTGTCTCAGCTTTCCTCCCTGCATCCGTGTGGGAAAGCCACTAGCATTTCCAAGCAGTTCACATTCCTTGCATGAAGAAATCTCAGAAGCAGAGGACTGCGTGATCCTTTGTAGCCATAACCTGAACATGGTCCCAGCACAAAGGTATTGGGAAAAACTCAGGAGCCTTCACTTCAGTAATGTTGGCTCAGATGAGCAGTGGCTGAGCTCAGTGTTTTATTTTGCTTGGACAATTTTAGATGTGGGATGGAGGTGTTCACTGCTTATCCTGATGTAGGAGAGCTCTCCCATTTGCAATAGGAACCTGAGCTGCTGCTGGCACCTGTTAAATCTCAAGTAGGAGCCTACCTGTGCTACACATCAGTTTAAAATCATAGTTTGGCAAGGATTATTGCTTCATTAGTTCTATGTAAAAATAATCCTCTGCTTCCAGGGAACCTGCGTGGGGTTTGAGTCCGTGTAGGCACGAGCATCAGCATCTTGCAGGGCAGAGGTTTATCCTGTTGGCGGAAGCAGGGTCGTTGGGCACAAGCCTCCTCTTCCTCCACTCCAGTTGTGAAACAAAATGGCTTAGCCTGAATCACCCCAGATGCTTGAGTTTCTTATGAACCGACTAAAGTGGAAGCGAGGGGCTGGATGTGTTGAGACTCCTGGGAGCACTGCATGTGGGTGGCTGCCATGGCTCAGCTGGTGGCCCAGGAGGCTGCTCTGAGTGGGGTGCAAGTGCCCTGGGCTGCCCCAAATGCACTTGCCCCGGTGCTGCTCTTGGGTCAGGGGCATCCCATGCATGTGCACCCTGGTGGGATGGCAGGGAAGGCTCCTCCTGCGCTCTTGCCGCAGGGCCCCACGGTTGCAGAGTATCTGCAACAGGAATATGGAGATGTCCTGAGAAAATGGTGAGTGTGGCTCCTGATCACCTTCACTCCCATGAGTTTTCCCCCCGGAGGAGGGGGGGTCTGAGCTGTGGGGTGGCCTCGTGCTGAAGGAGCCATGCAGTGGGCGATGCCTGGGCAGCACCGACACATGGCTCTGATTTACAGTGGTGATGCAGACATCTGTGGGACGTGGGCTGGAGCTGAACTGCTGTGAGATGGGGTAATGTGGATTTTTTTTTTTTTTTCATTTTACTCCTTCCATTCAATACTTTGCAAGGATCAGTGGAAGGGACTACAGATAACAAAGCTAGCTGTTGCCATTCACAGAAGAATTTTCTTTCAACTCCCTAAAAGCTCCAGCAGAGAAAATAATAAAAATTCACTTGCTGTTCTCACTTCCAGAGTGTTCATGCCTTGGAGATGCACCAAGATGGTGGAATAGGAAGATCTAAGGGAGGGTGCACATCTCCAGGGGCTGTGGTCAGGAGTCTGAAGAACTGTTAAAAAAAAAAAAAAAAAAAAAAAAAAAAAAATCAGAACAAAGCCAATCAACCCTTCTTTAAAGACCACTTTTGCTGCTCTGCCTTGGTGCAGCACAGGCCTTGAACCTGACACCCTCATCTTTCCCTGTGCTGATTTCTGTTACTAATTTCTCTTGCTGCAACAAGTGTTAAAATCCCAGCTGCTAAGCAGCAGGGCCGGGCTGTGTTTCAACCCCCCCACCCCCCCTTTCCCAGGGGCTGTCGACGTGCCTGTGCTTGCATCCTTTGTGCTGTGTCCTCCATCCTGACGCAGCTTTTTCCTTTCTCTCTCCTCTCCCTCTGCCTCTCTCATTTTTTAAGGGTTCAGGCTGGGGGTGTGATGGGTGGCAGGTTTCTTTAGGGTGTATGTCGGCCTTGACAATGTTCCTTGAAAACTGTCCCAACCTGAGAAGAGCAGAAAATTTGCGAGAACATTTGAATTGCTGACTAGTTCAATGGCCTCTTGGGTGACGTGGCAAGGGGCAGATACTGCTCCTTGCAGACAAGGCGAACTGGAGTTGGGAGGTCTCTCACCTGGCAAAGGTGCCCCTGGATTCCTCAGCTGCAGTGTGGCTGGCCCGGCCGGCCGGCGGGGTCCCCCTGACCTGCTGTGTTTTGTTTGGGTCCTAAAGTTGCTTTTTAACTTAATTCCTCCTGCTCGATCCAGCCCTGTCCCTGGGTTTCCTCCACATGGGATGTGCTGGAGTCAGAAACATGGGAACACCTCCAGACCTGGATGCTGTTTGGGGTAAAACATCCCATTCCTACGTGCAGGGCTGCCTATCTCTGCCCCTTCCCTGGGGTGCTGCCCCGCTGGCATCGTGCACGCAGGGACCACGTCTCCGTGCCGCAGCAGCGGGGGGCAGGCGGTGAGCAAGCCTTCCCTGCGGGCTTTGGGAGGTGAGCCACTGGCTTTCTGCTTCCCCGCGGGCTGCTCCGTAACACGTCTGTCCCCGCTTGTTCGTGCCACCGCCTGGGCCCCAGGGATGGGGAGGGCGGGCGGGATCCCCTGCGCTGCTCCAGGGCCTGACGCCGAAGCTCTCGGCATCTTCACTTAGCGCAGGCGAGTGCGTGCATGTGTTTTGTGAGGCTGGGTTCGCTGTGCCCGTTCTTTGCCTCTCCCCCACCCCTTAAAATTCCCAAGTCTTACGTTTTTGATCCCTGTCATGTGCATGCACGCTTTGTGTATCCAGAATGCTCTAAGCATCTGATTACAGTCAAAGTGCAGATCCTTCCCCCTTAACGTCTCTGCGATGTGCCATGCCATATTAACTCTGTCGGGAGGGCATCTGGGTGATAAAGTGCAAACATGGTCCTTGTTTAGCTCTTGCACTCAGCAAAGACTTCTCTTTCTTGTTTTAAAGCAATGTACTGGCTGTCCCATTTTGAGTCTGGCTTTCTTCCAAACAAGCCTTGTGTGTGGGCACGTGTGGATTATCTTTGTCTCTATGGCTACCCTGAAAACTTTTGAACCAGAAAATCCACTGGAGGGATCGAGCTCTAAGATACTGGTTTCCTACAGCTTTTATGAAAATAGTTGCTGGGTGGTGGGGCTGTACCTTGTTCATGTCCCTTGATGGGTTGTAGCAGAAACTCAGCCAGTATTAGACATCAGAGAACCAACAACCAACTCTTGAGCACAGTCTCAGGAAAGAGCTACGTAAAAAAAAAAAAAAAACTTAAAAAGCAAGCTTTGTTAGTTCTGTCACTCCAGTGCATTAATATTAACTAAGTCATTTTACTAATTACCTGTTCATCTGTATGTAAGGGGCAATTGATAGCTTGCTGATGGGTCCCAGCTGGGAACTGTAAAGCATGAGAAACAGACCTTGAGAGTCACGTGTGGGCAAGAGGGGGTTGATTATCACCTCCAAAAGCTCTTGTTTGCTAGGGTTTTAAATCATTTTGGCAATCCCTAAGGTCGTGTGTGGAATGGAGAAGTGCTCTCCCTGATGAGGGTTAAACATGTGCTTTTTAAGAGAGAATTAGTGCATGTAAGCTATTCATTGGTGCAAGCTTGCTAAGAGCTGCTGTCAACATTTTGAGAGGATAACAAGTAACATCAGTTACAAATATCATCATCATCATTATTATGTTTTGGCTTTTTTCAGGCACCTCCCCAGTTGGGGATTTAAAGATGTTTCTAATTAGTCAGTGTTTCTGGCTCTGGGAGATGACTTGCTGAGGCTCCTGTTGCAGTGATGTCTGTCTTCTGTGCCCCTCTGGAGCTTATCCCAGGATGAGCATCGTCTCTGCTCCCCTTGTGAAGGTCACACACTCTGCAGTGAGCATGAGGAGCTAAAGCAGGGGACTGGAAGGGAACCTCGTGGAGCACCTTGTGTTATCACATTTCCTATGGGTGTCAGGTCTCTTAGAGGGGAGACATTCATTGGAGAGTCACTGGCTTGTCTTGCACCACCAGTTGGATGTGCCAGATCCTTTTTCTTTCTCTGCCTTGTCTAGCTGCAGTGACACACAGCTAGTGTCTGGCACCAGGAGTTTTTCCAGCTCCACCTTGACTCTGGGTTCTTCCATGCTAGGCTGGACTTTCAGGATGGGTAATGCTCAGGAAAGAAGGATTTGCTGGTAAGCAAAGGTATAGTCTTTTGTCAGTCTTTCTGGGCTGACTATGGGAGTCAGGTCCTATGGGTGATTTCTCAGCCTGTTTTTAAACAAACATAAGTGGTGACATCCCCATGTTTCAGTCGTTCCATTGCATGCTGGGTGTAATAATCTTTGAAGCCATTTAAACTATTTGTTATTCATTTTGTGAAAATTGGCAGAGATGAGACCCTTTTAATACTTTGAATTTGATGTCAGAGAACCACAGGGAAAGCATTCATCTGTGCTGGTCCCCTGGACAGCTGGCCTCCTTGGTTCTGCTCCCTGGAGGGCCCACCAGTGCATTGTCATTTTGGGCAGAAGAGATGCTGAAACTGGCCTCATCCTCCCCCAATCCAAGAGTATTCTGGTAGAAATCTGGCCATTTTAAGGCAATTGTTCCTTTCTGCCTTATCAAACCTTTTCTTTCCTATTCTCTGCATTCTCCCTGAGAGTTGCTGCTGCTTCCACCCCTGCTGATGGCAGACTGACATCTATCAGATCTTCCTGGTTCCCTCCTTGGCTCCCTGAGCCCAATTCCCTTTCTCCAAGTGTTTCTTGATCATGTAGCACAGCACAACCTTCAAGTTCAGAGTAAGCTGCTACAGAAACTGCTTAGTCCCCAGAGGCTTATCCAGGTGGGAATCTTCATTATGGAGTGGGTTTGGACTGGTGCTTATTTGGCTTCAGAGCAGAAGGGAGGACAGGGTCACAAACTAACATTTCTCTTGGAAGAGAGACAGCGAAGGCTTGGTCCAAGATGTGGAAACATGGAGGGGAAACAAAGAAAAGAGGGAACAGTGTCCTTCCCTGAAACAAGACCTGTTGTTGCTTGAAGCAGGGAGTGAAATAACATTAGATATAATTGATGTTGTGGCCTTGTGGAGACAAGGTAACAGAAACATGGAGGTAGCTGCCTCTGGATATCTGTATGTGAATGAACAGCTGTCTCAGGAAAAAATTAATTTGCCCTGGGAAGAAATTACTCTGGATGGGAACTGGTTAGGGCAGGTTTACTTAAGCACAAGGTTGCATCATGCAGCCTTTTTTCCCTCCCCGTAGGCCATCTGGGGATTTCCTGGCTGATCTTGTTCATGCTGCTTTCCCTGGGTGCTTGAGATATCTCTAATAGGTGCTTGTGAACAGCTGTGGTGGAAGAGCACAGAACTGGCCTATCTCATTAAGGGGAAAGGGGTTCAGAGCAACTATGGTGATTTGGGGGCATTAATCAGTGCCTTCAGTGGAAGATAAGGGTTGAGTTTTTTTTCTTTTCATTGTAGCAGCTTACTGAAGGCACGATGGATCTGGTGAGATAGGTAAATGGCTGCTATATTCATGGAAGCAATGAAATAAGATTCTCCACTGCTCTTGGCAAGAGTCCTTTGCCCTGCTGTGTTGCTTCAGCAAGGCGCTCTCATCTTCCAGTCATTAGTCATCCTCTTGTTATTTTGTTTTGTGGAAGAGATTATAACCAGCTGAGGAGATAGGGCAACATGAGAGACCAGGCTTCATCGTACACCGCTGTATTGTTCCCTTGTCTTTGCCTTGTCCTGCTTCCAAACCCATGGCCATTGAGACCCTACAATGGATAGCGGGCAAGAGCATTCTTCATGGTGGGAGGAGCAGCTGCCAGTCTAGACTTGTGCAAGTCAAGTTGCCTAACCCTGGAGTTACCCTATCCATTGTGGAAAAAACAAGGGCTGGAGTCTGGAGCCCAGGACTCTATTCCCAGCTCTGCCACTGATGCCTGTATGATCTTGAGCAGATGACCCTCAGTTGCTCCAGCTTGCCTGTCTGCTGTATGTAAGCAGTGCGGTGTTGATTTTGGAGAACTTGTAAACCTTGATGCATTCAAGGAGAGTGAAGGCTCTGGGCTGGAGGACTTCTCCATAATGTGGCTGGTTACTGCAGCCTTTGAGTCAGCCAGGCCCCAGGAGGTTCAGCAGGAGCAGGTGGATTCGAGGGAGCTCAGCTTCAGGACTTGAACCTGGAGATCCATATTAGCTAATCCAGTCATGAAGCAATGCGATTAAGGGTGCTCAGCTCTTCCTTTAAAGCCTGACTATTTTTCTATGATGAAGAAGTCTTTAGGAGACAAGATTATCTCTAAATGGGTTTGTTCAGCAAATTGTATGCTGGGACTCCCTTGTCCTGAAGAGATTTTAAGTTAACAGGTTCATCTTAAGTGATAACAGTAGCATTTGATGAAGTGGCTCAGGTGTGGAATTAGATTTATCACTTCTAGAAGGCAGTGTCTGACCTTTGCTCCTGGGGTCTTATAGTTCTTTCAGGACCAAACCTTGGTCCCTCTGAAGATGTTCACTGACTGGGAGCAACTTTCTCCCCATGAGTAAATAGCTCATTACTGCCTGACTTTTCTCAAGGGCAAGCTGGAGACTACTGTTGCCTCTTACGTGCCTAGGCTCACGTGTGTTTTGGCACGTACACCTCTTTGATATGAAAAATGACTGGGTTGAGAAAATGCAAATCACTTCTGCAAAATTGCTGATTCTTGTTGTATGGGAGGGAAAAAAAAGACACACCCAAATCTTTCCTGAAAGTCTTGAGTTTGAGAAGTGTCCAACCTCTGCCACACTAGGTAATCACAGTGCCTGGTGCCAAGCAAGAATAGGAGTTTTTCAGCAGGTAATGAGGTGATATGGTTAGGTGGATTTTGTTTGGTGCTGTGGGGAAACAGCTGTGTTTCCCCCACCTTGCTGGGTGGTTCAGGGTGGGAGCCATGTCAGGGTAAGCATCCAGAGGCAGCTGTCTCTCCTGGGTTTCTGCATGGGGTCAGCTTTGCTTAATCTGCATAGCCTGAGGAAAAAAAAGCAAGTCAGATGCACAGTTCAGGGTTAATGCCTGGGGTTGTCTCAGTTTGGGCAGCTGCAGTGCATGAGTTTTTTTGTGAAGAGGCAATCTTTGGAGTGAAGCAGGTGAGGTAATTACCACAATCTCAGATTTCACTAAACAGCTCCAGCCTTTGCAGGGCTGAAGAGAGAAAGAAACCTGACTTCTCTCCCCCACCACCACCCTTTTCACTTTAACCTGTATGTGCAGAGATAATAGCGTGCCAAAATAAAGGAATTATTTATGTGGCACTAAAAGCACGGTCAGTGTTGGAGAAAGGTACTTGCACCTAAATATTTATTCAGTGTGCCTATATGGCTGTCCTTGCCATAGTTACAAGGACTTCCTTCTGTCTGCTGGCTTGATGTTAACAGTCATTCTGTCAAGGATGGGATTTTTATGTTCCCTTTTTTTATAGATGTGTACTGCTGGATAGAGAGATAAAATTACTTCCTCAAGGTCTCTTATGGAGGGGAAAGCAGGATAGGAGGGCTTGAATCCAATTTTCTTGAATCCCAGTTCATGAACTTGTCCCTGAGACTGTTTATTTATCCTTCCTGGTGTCAGGATTGACTTCCCTGAAGTCAGCCATATTGCACCAGCGTAAACTACCTTAAGCAGATTATGTCCAGGGCCATGTTAGCTGCTTTCAAGGACTTTACTGTGAAACAGTGCACAAAAATTGGAGTGGGAGCAGGAACAAAGACAGTACTGAAAGCAAAGCTCTTTGGCCTCACAGTCAATAACAGAATGGGCACTGGGACTTTCTTAGTCTACCAGAATCCATTTTTGTCTTAGTCTAATTCATCCTCTTTCATTTGCCTTTCCCCTTTTTTTGGATAACATTGGTTTTGATGAAGAAACGTGCCAGAGTCTGAGACTTGCATGACAAGTCCATTCACAGTCCCTCACACTGAGATAACACTCCTGACTCCATCTCAAACAGACCGAAGATGAGGACACCAGTAGCGAAGACTTAAATGATCTTCAGTGAAGGGGTTTTGTGGTGGTGTTTTTGTGTGGTGGTGTATTTTGTTTTCTTTAATAGTATCCTCAGAAAGGAGGAGGGGGGAGGGTCTGGGTGGCTGTGATCAGAAGTCAAGGGCCCCAGAGTTCGTGACACCACAGGCACTAGCATGTAGACTATGTGGACTGGTGGTGTTGTCCTAGCTGTAGTAGTCTAAAGATGTAGGCAAGACAAGCTTTGTGGGGAAAGGTAACCTTTCTTATTAGGCTGGTGGCCAAGCTTTCAGGTACATGAGTTGAAGTCTGGAACAGAGATGGCGATCTTCAAAGCTACATTCAGTTTGAGAGCAAATACTCCAAACTTAATGAGGTATGTTGATCAGGTAGGTTGTTGGAGAGAAAGGTAATTCATACCTGTATATGAGAGGGGTGTTCACTTCAAAGAAAGTGAAATTAAGGCAATTACCTTCTATGGGGAAGAGAGAGAGAATTTACCATCTATTGAACATGGGATTAGCTGGGAGGAGGCAGGACAGAACTACAGCAGGTAGTAAAGCCAATCTCCCTGTTGAAACCAGGATTTCTAGTATCTAGCAGAGTTATAAATGCTTGTTTCCAAGCTCACCTTTTGAAGGTGTTTTATGGGTCTCTTTTGAGGACCATGGCTGAGAGGTCAGAGGCTGCCCAAATAAAGGGATGTACCTTTTTATAGCATCAGTAGCTGAATTGTGGGACTACTTTCCAGAGGATGCTGTGAACCCTTAAAATTTCTGAGTACTCAAGGGGAGACTGGGGAAGTTAATGGGGGTTAAAATCCCCTCAGTCTTCGATCTCCACCCACTTTTGTCTACTGTAGGAGATAGGCTATGTGGACCTGTGGTCTGAGTTGGTACTGTTGTTCATGTGATGGGGTGGTTGTTTTGAGAGACATCCTGGTGATAGGACCACTTGAAGGTATTCACAAAATACCTTAGAAGACTGCAGTTCATCTAAGTACCTTGGGAAATAGCCATGGGAGGACAGATAGATAGAGCTGCAGACTGTGAAATGAGGGGTGGCAGGGGTTGTGTGGATAGATCTCTCTGTAATGTTATTAGAAAGATAAATGTTACCAAAATAATATTGCTCTGGGAACTTAAGAATGTATCTTAATATCTAGGAATACACGTTGGCAAACACATTGTATTAATAAGGTAAAACATAGATATTCCTGGATGTGATAGCCCAGATTTTTTCATTAAATAGTAACAGCACCAGCAAATGGAGGTGCTATTTTAGGTTTTGTTTTGGTAACTAGTGTTGATGTTACAGGAGGGCCTGGTTGAACAGAGGAATCTTGGACTTAGTGCTCATAAAATGGATTCCTTTTAAATTAAGTGGAAGCCTAAACAAAAGTAGGTCTGGAACTAGGATACTTGACTTTGAAAGGGCAAACTTTGAAAAATGAAAAAACCTGGTGGGTGAAGTCATCTGGGCAGAGAAGCATGAGAACTTGAATGCAAAGGATGCAGAGCCTCTCTCTAATTCAGAGGTGCAGAAACTATCTGGACCAGGGATCCCAAGCAAAGGAGGAAAACACAGCAGGAAAGGGCTCGGGGCTGAAGCTGGTGAATAGCCACCTTAAAAAGGATAGTTGGGATTAAACACAGAGTCTGTAAGGAATGGAAAAAAAGACTAATCGGCAAAAAAGCAATGTCTTAGAGGTCAGGAGGGGTAGGGATAAAATGAGAATTGCCAAAAGTCAAGCTGCTTTAGGCCTGGCAAAGGAAATTAAAACAAATAGCAACAGGTTTCTCAGCTATATAAATAAAAAGAGACTTGAAGCCGCTGTGCAGTGAGGACCAACTGGAGATTAAAGATGATCTAGGTATGGCTCCAGTATTAACTGAACTTTGCTTTAGTGTTCAGTACGGTTAGAGAAGATGAGGACGTGGAAACCTTGAAAACTGAGGGGAAAAACCAAAAGTCAAATAATTAAATTGATTGAAATCAGTCAGAGAGCAGAGGCCAGGAACACCAGCCTCACTTTCTGAAGGGACCAGGACAAAAAAAAAACCAGTGTCACGTATAAAGTTTTTTAGGTGGTAAATAGGAGACAGGGACCCAGTATTTCAGATTGCCAAAGGTGGGGGAGTGATTCAAACAAATACAGACCCATTAATCCAATCTCAGCTGTGGATGAGACTGGCAGATCTGGAGGACAGAGTAATAAAGGACTTCAAGGTGAACACCAGGCAGATGAAACAAGGGTGGATCATGCCAGGCTGAGCCGATACTTTTGCCTGATACACTGCAGTTTTCTGAAAAATCAATTATCTGATCTGTGTGATCTCCCATGGAGCAGTAGATATAAATGCATGTGAGAAAATATTTTTTAAAATAGGGACAAGGGGAGTCAGTTTGAGAAGTGGTGAGGGAGTGACAGAAGCTTGTGTGGGGATGGTGGGATTTGTCTGCAGAGGACCCCAGGGATAAGAAGTGAGGTGTACCTGGCTGTAGGTTTGCAGTGATGGCCTTTCTGGAAACCACAGGTGTTGAACACTTGTGTTTGTACTGAGTTAGGTTCATTGTCATGGAGAGAGAAAGCTCATAAAAACTCTTTAGGATAAGTGATGTGGAAGGGTGACAGGATCAGAAATGGGATAAAACTGAATAGCAGAGTACTGGGACAGGCAGTGAAAGACCAGGCTGGAGACTTCGATGAACGTGACTTTTGCTAGCAAAATCTGTCAGTGGACAACTAAGACCTGTATGTTTTAATTGATCCCACGGTGAGGGCAGACTGCCACTCACGTTCTGCTTTGCAAAAACCACCCAGGCTCACCTTATATTCAGAGAGATGTGTCCCACAGGGGGAGGGAAGCGTTAACCCCTCTGAAGGCAGCTGGCAAGCCCTTGGCTGCAGTCATGAGCTTGAAAAAATGGATGTGGGCAGGCGCAGGTGCAGGGACGAGCTCCAGGGGAGCAGGAGCATGTGCCATGGGGAGGCCTTGGCAGGGGAGGACTTGGCTGCTCCCTCAAGACACAGGAGGGAAACAAAGATGGGGAGGGGAAAGAGTGTCGTGAGCTAGAGAGGAGTGTTGGCATGAGGACAGCATACCATAACTCGGCCTTAATAATATTCCATCTAGAAAACACGGCATCTTCTGCTGGCTGGAGCACCGTCCTTCTAGGACATCTTCTCCAGGTGAAACGTCGAGGGCAGGGCGGATGCTTTGCTGTTCCCAGGGAGGGTGGTGCTGTGTGGCTGATGGCAAGTCCCACATCCAGTGGCTCAGGAGGCCCTTGCACTAATACCAGGGAGGATTGTGTTTTTTCCCTTAAACAAGGGGTTGGGTTTTTTTAATTTTTTTTTAGTTCTGTTCGTGGGCCCAGCAGGTTTTGTCAGTGCACAACGGCCACCCTTGCCATACTAATGTTCCTTTGGCTTGGCAAAAGGGAATTTTTGTCATGCAAGAGTTGTTAAAGGTCAATATTTATCCACCAAATTCAAAATAAAGTTGTGCTCTCAGAATTTGGGGTCTGGCTCAAATTGCTGTTGGATCTAGGCTAAAGCAGTGTTCCTCTTTCACCAGAAGTTACTGTACTGAATTTTCAAAGAGAATGGAGATGTAGAGGGTTTTTTGCTCTTTGTTAATACTGTTTTCTAGGTGCAGGACCCCAGTCTGTCTGTCTGTTTTCTTTTCTTAAATAGATTTTATTTTTAATTGTAGCAAACCAAGCAGCATGACATACTCTGACCTAAAGTGAGTTTCCATGTATTTATTTACTAAGATTTTATTGCTCAGCATTTCAGGGTAACAGAATTGTCCTAAGTGTTTGTTTTCTGTAGGCTCTAGAGTTTGCCCTGCAGCCAAGCCAAATTATTCCAGCTTTGGGGGGAACTGAAATGAGAAAATCTGTACTTTGTGACCTTAAACTTTCAATGAAAGGGGATTTGGGGAATGGAGAAATGGCAAGTGCTCAGAAAGTGAGTATTTGCAATGGGGAAATAAGGGAAGATTTTAAAAGAAAGCCCTTGTACAATGCCAATAACAAGATAATGTGGTAAAGTTAGGAAGCCCTTCACAGAGAATCAGTTGCTGAAGAGGAGGTATCAGGTACGTTATCTGAGGCCAACAGCCCTGACAGAAACAGGCATCTCTGATACTTTAATTGCAAATGAAACAAAAGCTGTCAGGAGAGAAATTGAGAAGTGTCACATGCCTTTAAGGTCTCCAGAAGGCTTTTCCCCAGCTTACAGTGGTCCTCTGTAGATTGCTGTAGAGTGATTTATTCCTGTGACTCAGTGAGGGTTGGATTTTAGGCATTTGCTTCTCCCCACCTCCAGGCTCCCCCAGCGTGGCAGTGCTGCCTTTGGGGCAAAGGAGCAAGATGCACTTCAGACTATTTATGGCTCATTCTACAGTTTCATTCTGGGAACTTCCCAGGGAGGCTGATGGCTGTTTCAGTGCCAAATATTCATCAGCCTTCTGCCATTTTCCAGTTAACTTGTCTGGATGACTTCTCCAATGACTTTTCGCATTTTCCACCACCTGATGCTCTATTAAGAGTTTGTTCCTTTGTCTGTCTCTGGGGCTGTTTCGTTGTATCAATGTTGCCTCGTTTCCTGTCTGATTTAAGGATTTATGCTAACCTCATCAGTCATGGCAACTGATCAAGGCTGCTTTTGTAAGGAATCATCATCTGGAGACCTCCGTCCCACGCTCACCGGCTCCACGGTAGCAAGTCTGATCTGAGCACTGCCCTTTCCTTTGGTAGAGGTACTCAGTTTAGGGGTCAGCCCATGCGATGTCAGGTCTTCTCCTAGGTGCATCCATCTCTGGTACTTTTGTGTTCATTTTTCACAGCTTTAAGGCCAGAATGAGGGTGTCCCATCCTTAAGGCTGACTCTTGGTCCAGTTCAGACCACAGATTTTTGCTGCGTGAATTGGGGTTTTGACTAGAGCATTACAAAAGGCATTCTGTTTTGACTTTAAAATCACTTACAACAGGAGACACCATCACAACCCTTTTATAAACTGTGCCAGTGGCTAATTAATTGGATTGTCCATGTCTGTCTCATCCAGTAAAGTCTTAATCTCAGTAACAGTTGACTATTTGCAAGTGTCATTAATTCCTTTCTGGTCTTCATATACTTAACTATAGGTGAAGTCAAATTTTCCCTGGTTGCTCTCTTTCCTTTTTGATATCTTATCTGACCAATTTATCCTGCTTTCTTCTGTTGTGCTCCATTACAGTTGTATTTTAGGAGTGAATAAGCAGCTTGTGGGGAATTTTCTCTGCAGGTTTTATTCACTTTTGCTTTTCATTATTGATTAGTGGTTTCCATTCTCCTCTTCTCTTACACTCCCTTAATAATAAATATTTGTGCTGCCCCATCAGTTTACACAGTATTCTGCAGACATCAAAAGAGGCAGAGTCCTGCCCCACCAATCTCTGGTCTTTCCATGCATCTCCCGTGCTGCTGGGGGGGCATTGGGAGCAGAGATGATACAGCTTTGCTGGGGGGGACCCAAATACTGGAAGTGCTGAGTGCATTTTGGTCCATTGGAGCTTCCTGGGAATGGAAGACCTTCCTACTTCTCCTTCAAAGAGAGGGAGGACATACCCACTGGTGATATTTCATGCAGACAGTGGAAGTATGCTGGTAATTCGCTTGGTGTGTCTAGAAGAGGTGGCCCATGCGGTGCATTATGCAGTCTGGTCTGTGTATGGAAACGGCAATTGCCGTTCAAAACCCGCCGATCTTTTGTTCTCTGTGTGTTGGCCTGTTGCGTGATGAGACCCACTGACAAACTTTGCAGGGCTCGCTCAGCCTGCTGCATGGGGGTCCTCTTCTGCTGGGGCGGAGGACCCAGCCTGCTTCCAGTGAAACTGGACCTGCCAACTCCTGCTGTCTCGGCTGCTGTAACTAATCCTGTCTTTGAATGCTCTCTCCCTGCAGAATTTGCATTACCGCTCCTGTGAGGTGTTAAATGCCACCAGTAACTCTTCACTGCTGACGAAAAACCCTTCCTTCCAGGGCTACCTGTTTGCTGCTCCTCCAGGCACACTTTCTAAGTGATGTAGGAGGGAGACATAGTGTAATGAGTCTATAGCTCAGCTGTTGCAGCTTTAGGGATGTCTCCAGTCTGGAAGAACTTGATGGTGAACAGATCAGTGGCTGTGTAGGGACAAACCCAGTGAAGTGGGTGGAAATGAGATCAGCCCAAGGATTTTCTTACCCTGGTATTCAATAGGAAGAGTCAAATGCAAACATGATGATTGCAAGCGCATGTGGCTGTCCATCTTGAGGCCTGCTCAGTGAAAACTGGTTTTATCTGTTTGCCAAAAGCAACACGCTTTTCCCTTTAACCCTCAGTAAGCCTTCCAGCTTTAGCCCGGTTGACACCATCATGGTTTATTTAGCAATGCAAAGCACGCTGAGGCTGAGGGAGCGGTGTGAGAGAGGCCACGGCTGGTCTTTGTGAAAGGCAGGGATGGGGCAAGGGAGAAAACAATTAGGAAGAAGCAAGTGTTTTGGTGCAGTTTTAGAGTGGGACTTGCAATGTTCACAGTGGTAAATAGCCGGTTAATCAATGCCAGATAGTCTGTTGGACGTCCTCTTAATTACTTCAGCCTGTGCCAGACACTGATATCCTTGAAACCTGAAAAATCCCATTAGAAGGTGCTTTCATTGGGGCCCAGCCAACATGCTTTGCAGGCTTTTGAGAAAGAGCAGCCTGTGACAAGAGCAAGTGCCGATGGGCTGGGGCCATTGGGGCAGCAATGGGGGTGGTACTAGAGGGGTCTCTCCCCATGTCAGGGCACCCAGTGCAGCTTGTCATGAGCTTGCAATGAATCCCTCTCTCTGGGGTGGTGTCCTGGCTCTCCAATTAGACAGGCAGCAGTAAGAACTGCTGCTGCTGCTGTTTTCCATGTGCTTTGGCTTTGTTCCTGTGCCCTCAGCTTGTGCCAAGACCTTCTGTATTAGAAAAATGCCCGGCCTTTTCACATTCTCTTTAAAGAAGAGGTGTCCTGGCTCCCAGCCGCTCGCGAGGGCTGCAGTTGATTCCGGAGGCGTGATGGAGGCATGCGTGGCACACAGCAGGTGCACGTTGCTTTCTGAAGGTCACCGCTTGATTAAGTGGTCTTCAAAACCTGTCTCAACAGAGTATGAAGACCTGCACTTTGGTGTTTAGGTCTTTCTGCTGACTTGTTCCTGTGGGCTGAGATGGATAGCTATGAAATTGTGAATAGGGGGAGGAATGAGAAGATCACTATTTTTCAGTTTCATTTGGCATACTATGGAAAGATCAAGCAGCACATCTGGGGCAGCAGGGCACAGAATTAAACCATGAAAGTCATTGCTGTAAGAAGTTGGAAATGTCCTTGGTATAAATGGCTTCTAAAAGGTAGTGTAGAAATTCACAGAGGGATGGCTGGCTATGAACTATGAAGATCCGTGTGCAGCCTCTAGCTTAGAAAGTCTCTATGCCATTGATTTCCAGAAGCAGAGGAAAAGATCAGTCCTTTTGCTCCTCCTAATATCTGCTGCTGACCACAGCTTGTAGCTGCTGGTGGATCATGGAGATAGCAGCCCGATGCTGGAAGAGCACACTGGTGCCTTGACAGGGAGACATGGAGTCATGTGCTGGGGCCTCAAAGAAGCTGCGTGCAGCTGGACGGGTCTACTCTGCTCCTTCCGCAGCCTCTGCATGGATGAGCCTCTGCGTCATGGTCAGCTTGTATTTTGGACTTGTGGCTGGTTTGATCTCTGCCACAGCCCACTCCCTCTCTCACTGGCGAGCATCGCTGCAGATGCCCTCTGCTGTCCCCTCTTCATGGCTCTCAGCTGAAGCGGGGTTAACACGGGTTGCACGTAAACCATACTTAGCTCAAGGGGTGCATGCACCCTGAACGAAGAACAAGTCAGAGGCTTGGGTTGCAGGTTTTCTAAATTCTGTCTTCCCCAGTTTCGGAAGATGGAGTGTCCTTGTGAGGATGACTTGGGTTGGTCTTCCCATGGGTAGAACCCAGCTGGGTTCAGTTGGAAAGCCTAGAGGGATTTTTTTGATAGGAAAGGTGTCTCTGCTTTGTGCATATGAGCCTTGCTGGAGGAAGGGAAGAGGACAGGGAGAGGTTTAGAAATTGTAATTTGCTTACTGCCTTCCTCCCAAGGAATCCAGAAGAGCTTGTCTTGTTAAAGACAGGACTGTTTTCCTCTCCAGTGAAATGAGTGCCTGAGTAACTCTCAAACCCACAGCAACACACACTAACAGTTTGGGATAGGAAGTGCAGAGCTTAATTACATTTTGACCCTCTTTCACTTCACTATTCAGATGTTTCTTCTCCTGGGCTTGAAGTCGTCTTGGACTGGGGCAGGAAGGACCAGGGGAGCTCATTCGGCTCATTCAAGGCTGCTAGTATGCCTTGCTTTTTGCTTGCTTCAGGGGTGGCTTTTGTGTTTAGACATCTGAGAAAAGATACCAGGCGGCGGGGATAAAAGATGGTTGGACTCAGCACTGCAGCATGAAATCAAATTGGAACACGGCATTGTGAAAGCTGACAGTGCTTTGAATATCTTACTCTCGTAGGAAGGGGGACAGGCAGGCCATTGACGTCTGCTTCCATCGGAAGAGTTGAAAGCCAGAGCTTACAAGGAAGAATCAGAGTGACGCTGGCTGAACAGGACTCCCTTGTGGGTGGGGGGCAGGAGAACATGTAGCTGATGGTCAGGGCAGCACATTTGGGGAGATGACCGGTGGGGGCGAGGAACGTACCTGGCAGGCATGAAAAGCAAGTGGTGTCACTGAGGAGCTTGCTTCTGAGTGTCCAAAACAGATTGTGGGGATTGCTGTATCACAGCCATGATGTGTGGTGGTGCGATGAGACATCACTTTTCATCTAGGCACTTACCTTGAAGCTGCAGGTTTCAGCAGGTTGTCCTGCTTTTAGCAGGTATAAAGCTTCCGGGCTGCATGTGTGGGTTGCATCCTGTGTTAGCATCAACTAGCATAATGCATCTGCTGTGCATTTGGTGCTTGGTGAAAGCCAGGCTGCCTGCTGAGCGGTCCCAGCCTCAGTCTGTGGCAAGAGACATACTATCTGGGGCAGTGTTTTAAAGCCAGGCTCTGGAGACACTGCTGATACCTGCCCATGCCATATCATGGCCTGAAAGCTGTGGAAAGATGCTGGGCATGGGTCCCTAGGAAGATGCTGCAGCCCAGCAATGGTGCCCCAACGCCTTCCCACAGGAGGGACCAGTCCTGTTGTTCTCCTAGCAGCTGGGAAGCACTTGGGGTGGCTTAGTGGGAAAACAGCCAACTTTGCAGCCAGTACTTCTCTCCGTTCCCATTTACTGTGTGCCTGGCTTCTTTCACAGGGAAACACAAGCATCTTCCAGCGTAGGAGCTGGCAAAGGGGCTTACGGTAACCTTTCCTCTGTCTGGGGGCATGAAGGACCTTTGCGCTTCCTGGAAGGGATTTCAAGCGCCCCATGCATCGGATGCAGGCTTCCTGAGCTGGGCTTTTCTGTTGTTCAGGCCACCTGGAAGGACGTGCCAGAGGAGGCTCGCAGCGTGATTATTTGTGAGCGGTCGCTGGCACTAGTGCAGCCTGTGCTGGGTGGATTGAGGGGGGCGTGGGGTCTGAGTTTTGATTCTGCTTTTCCTGTTTGTTGTAACTTGGCAGAGGCAAAGTTTCAGAGACTGTAGGGGCAGCAAGATCTTTCTCCTTTTCTTTCTTTTCTCCCTGGCATGTACTTCGACACCTTCCACCAGTAACTCTTGATATTTTTTTTTTTTTTTTTTTTTTTTTTTTTTTTTTTTTTTTTTTGCAGGGGGGACAGAGGGAGAGTGGGAGGGGAGGCTTGGTGTGTTGAGGCTCTGCAGCTTAGGAGCACATAAACCAGAATATTTAGGATGGGGTTCATTGTCTAGAGGGGAGACTTTCCTAACAGCAGCCCCCAGCATGTAAGCAACTGTCACAGGGGCTTTTGTTCCTGCTTCAGGTGGGATTTCAGTGGAAAAAATTTTAAAAAGGAAGAAGGAAAAAAAACCAAACCCAAAACACTCAAAACCCTCTCCCCAAGGCCTGTTCAGAAAATGGAGGTAAAGCAGCAATAAAGTCAAGTGCTCAATTAAGCCTGATGTACGTGCTTTAAAGCACTAACAGATGTAGCAACAGTGGCTCTAATAAAGTGGAGTTTTATGGACCGAGTGCGATGGAGGTGGGTGCGTGTGCCCATCACTTCCCGACAGGGAATGGCGCAGCAGCGCTTTTGTTCTGGGGGCTGATGAAAGACCTCGGAGGGTATGTAGGTGCTCGGGGCTGATGTTTCCCACTGTCCCCTCGGCTCCTGCCCCCTTGCCCCTGGGATGGCTGCAGTTAGGGTGCTTTTCAGTTGCAGTGGCCTGTCTGAGAGCAGTGGGGGTGGGTTAATTATAGCCCTCCGGGGCGGTTTATCTAATGACAGCCTCCCACCTTGGTGCTCCCAGGAGGTTGCGGTGGCCCCCTTGATGTGCTCCTTCCTCAGACCTTATGCCTGGGGAGTTACATGCCCTTAAATGACTGCCACATTTTGTTTTGCAAATTTGGGGGTTCAAACATGCAGCAGAAAGCTGTGAGATGCTTTCGGCTGTAAGAAGATGGATAAAGGCCAGGTAAAACCTGTTATTCACATGCTGTACAACACCTGCAACGTATGGGGTGAGTGATACTTGCTGCAGAGCAGCCAGCTGGGTTTTGGCTGGGGAGGCTCACCTGGGCCAGGCTTAGACCATGTGCAGGGCTGGTTTGGAGGACTTAAACATCAGTATGCCACAAGGCAGCTGAAGCTGTCCAGCGTTTTGGGGTGAACTTCATGCAAATGCCAATCCTTCTTGAAGCCAGGGGATTCCCTGGCATTTTCTTGCAGAAGCTCAGTGTTTAACTATTTGGCTTGTTAACACAGGCATGGGTGGTTTGCGCTAACTTGGGGACCACCCCACCACCACATACCAGTAGCTCCCCTTTTTAAAGGGCTCTTTGCCACAAACCTGGGTATCATCCAAGCCTTTAGGTGGTAGCCAGATCCTCCCACTGGGAAAGGGGTGCTGTGTAGATCGGGTGCACAGCAAACACACCAGGGCACTGGTGCTGAGCATGCTGGCTGGATGTACATGAAATGGTTTCTGGAGCTGTTTGAGTGAAGAGCTGACCGTTGCACATCCGAGCTTCCCTTCCAGTGGTTCAGCTGGCTTATCACATCTGTCTCCACCACTCTGTGTTTTGTGGTGGTCTGTTTTTTAAGCTTTGCAATGCCTCCCTCCTCCTTGGGAATGCAGCTGACTGATCTTCCCCTTTCTTTTCTTCCTTCCTCTACCACAGTTTTATGACTCTCTCTTCCTGCCTTTTGCTCAGTGGGAGTCTGCATACTCCTGAGGTTGAAGCTTGGGCAACTTCATGGGTGGCCCAAAATACAGAGTCGTTTGGAAACAAAGTGAGATCCAGCCCCTTTCTCTAGAAAGGCAAGAGACCAAAGCAATGACACAGCAGGATGAAGCAGCAGGCTGCCTTGCACTGCTTGCCTCCCACCTGTGTGAGAGGAAACTTCCCCCTCTGAAGGCCAAGTGACATTGATCTGGCCATGCTGTAGGCTCTGGAGGTTGGAAGTCACCGAAGGACCATAAAGGTAACTTGCATATGCATGGCTGTTGTATGCCATAAACAGTTATTACAGATCAGCCGATCTACAGTAAATTGCTGCCTTTTGGTAGCCTGTCCATGAGCCTGAACCCTTCATGGCGTTACTGCGTGTGTGCGCCTGTCATTCAGCAGTGGGACAAATCCGCAAGTCTTAATTTTGGCAAAACTGTTTATTTCAATAGCAGTGTTGTCTCAATAAAGACTTCATGCCTAGAGAGTGGCAGTTGCCTTATTTCAGTAAATGCACATAGTAGGAGAAATAGTAAATGTGCATAATAAATACACATGCAAGACCAGGTTAAGTTCCTTCTCATGGTGTACTCTAACATTGAGGGTTCAAATTGAGCTCTGCCCCTTCCTGGGAGAAGGATAAAACAAGGGTTAAAGAAATCCAGCAAAGTGACGGCAAAACTGAGTGAAATATTGCCCCAAGAACACATAAACAAAGTGTTTTGACATAACCTGAAACAATTGCAATGTTGTTTAGCTTGAACATCAAATGAGAAAAAAACACAACCTGAACAGCTCAACTTGGGGCTTAAATGTGGGATATGGCAACTCAGTAATAGCCCCCATGAGGAGGGAAGGGTAATGCCTGTGAGTGCTGGAGGCAGCTGGGAGATGCAGGTGGGCAGAAGAGATTCACAACTACATTGCAGCGGATACTGCCTCTTTGCACCTACAATTCAGTGCTCTGGTTTTATTTGGAGGCACTTGTACTTTGTCCCTAGGGAGTGCAGGTTCCTGGGGAAAAAGCAGTCACAGGGTTGGCTTCGAGGGCTGGTGCTTGGCTAGGGGACTGCATGGGGACAGTAGGTCCAGCAGACCTTGAGGTGACACTGGTGGTAATTGCTGTTGGGCTCTGGCAGGGTTTCTGAGGAGAAGGTAGGAAGGAATTACCGTAATAATAGTGCGTTTTGAAAAAGGCAGACTTTGAGGAAATGCGCAATGAGATTTGGGTGGGTGGTGAGGGGAGCCCTGGACTGAGCCACCGTCTGGAAAATTGACTGTGGAAAAGTGAGATGTTATTTAAAAACTAGTAATAGAAATGGCTGAAGTTCATTCCATTTGCATGCAATAGTCATAATAACTGGAGAAGCCAATGTGGCTGAGAAGGGAGTGGAGCAATACCGGAGATAGGCGGGAGATGGCTCTTGCAGGCAGGGTGGGGCACTGCTCTGACCTTTTGGGGGTTTTAAGTCTTTTGTGCTTTACTTATATTTTTTTCCTCCTGATTTTGAAGCTTTTTCCACCTTTCTTCAGGGCAGAAGGTCAGACTTTTGGCGGCTCTGCACGCAGCCTTCCCAGAAGGCGTGCAAAAATACTCTTCTGTAGGCTCTTCTGGTCATGCCCTGTCCAGAGCTGCTTCCCCACCAGCCATTGATCTTGGTGGGGGTCATCATCAGGCACCAAAGGGGTACAGTTGGGCTTTCAGAGCCAGAGGACATCCTTCTGGTGAGCTTAAGCCATCCTTGAGGAGCCAGAAACAGGCAGAGGGCATTGCCAGAAACAACCCCTGGACTATCTGCCTTAGCTTCTCATATGATAAAGTCCACAAAATTTCCCGCAGCCACCTCTCCTTGGAGTAAGATGTCTTGTATTTGGCTAAAGCACCCTATCCAAGAGACACATTTATGTGGGTTTGAAGATCCCAATGGGCAGATGTGAGCACTTCCTCCAGTAGCACATCTTTCCTTGGTACAGGTTCAAATTGATTTTTGACAGTCTGTCTCCAGCTAACTTGGTGTTTGCTTGTCACTGCCTTCACCTAGAAAGGTAATCATCTTAAAATAGGAGAAGAGTCTGAACAGGTCCTGTATATTACATTTTTTCAAAAAATGTGTGAGGGAGGCAGAAATGTTTAGTATGAATTCAGAGAAGAGTTTCTTGTTTGTGATTGTGTGTCCATCAGATCATCAGTCCTTCATCAGACCTTTCTAGCGGGCTGCAGAGTGTCACACCTGGGAATCAGCTGCCTTAAGATTCACAGCTCCTGTAACTCTGCCAGCCTCTGGCTCTCCTGCAGGAAAGGGAGGTGCCGCATCCCAATGCCAAACAGAGATCATCTAGATAATAATTAACATGCAGGCTGCGGTAAGGAAAGCTCTTCTGTGCTTGCATAGTCTGGACTGTGGGATGCAAAAGCTCCGATGGGCTTGGACATGGGGTCGGAGATGAACCTGTGTTTCCTAAAACAAACTGGGGAAATAAAGGTAACTCAAACACTGCGGTAAAACCTGTAGGAAATGAACAAGGTGGTTTTGTTGTCTGGTTTCATTCTGGAAATTCATAGGAACTGAGGATTTAGGAGCTGAGCTTGTACTAGAAGTCGGTGCTGTTTGAGGTGGCTGGGGCACCGAAGATTGCACGGATGCATGTGAGTGACCAGGGAAGGAGAGCAGAGACTTGGCCTGGTAAGGTTAATGGCTCATTTCGTTCAGGGAGAAGCCCCTAATGACTACGTAGCAGCTACTCTGGGGATTTTACAGATGGGGTCAAGGTCAAATGAGGAAGCTGCAGTGCAATTAATTTACCCTCGGAAGTGTTTTCAAGTTAATTCATTTGTTTCTGCTGGGAAGGTTGCAGCTTTGCGGAGGGCTAATCGGAGAAGTGTGTTGAAAGGGCCGAGATACGGTTCACTAACAAGGGGGAATGCTTTTATGGTGGCAGGGAGCTCGGAGAGCCTCACTTGGCAAAACCTTCCAAATATGTTAAGGTCTTTCCCCTGAGTAAGCTGCCTTCACACATGTTGAAGTTTAGCACATGCTCAAAACTGCTGTCATCAGCCACAAGATGAGACCCTCTGGCTCCTCAGCTTTTAGGTGAGTCCGGAGAGTCTCCACTGTAGGTGCGCGTTGGGATGCTCAGCAGCCCCATGCTCAGGGGAAGAAGTGGGTGAAAGAAAAGCAGGATTGCAAGTGGAAATTGGGTAAATGAGGGGACTTGGAAGTGTTCCCCTGCATTTTTGAGGGACCTGAACAGCGTTTTCCCTTATCGTTCTTGGCACACAGCGAACGGCTGGCGCGGGAGGGAACAGGATGTTGCAAACAACACTTGTGGGCTCGCTGTTGGCAGGAGGAGGGCTGGAGCAGACCTTCCCCAGCAGCGGTCTGTGCTCTGCTGGGCCCACACAGAGTGGGCTGGTGATGTGCTACACGGCCCATCAGTCGAATCGTTTGGAAAGAAAGCTAACAAAACAAACCCTGCTATTTTATCTCTCTTCAGCCTGGCTGCACATTTCCATGAAATGGTGGAAATGTACTATTTTTGAGAATTCTGTTCCTGTTTGAGATGTAGTTGGCATTTGCTGACGTGTTTGTAGATACATTGGGAGGGGGAGGAGGACTAATGGGGAGACAGGCAGTCATGCAAACACATGTACATGCAGAAACACATAGAGGCAGGCTGTGTTATTGCACAAGTCCTGTATCCTTGGGAAACCAGTCTACAAACATGATTATTAAAAAAAAAAAAATAAAATTGTTTGAAGTAAAGCCCAGGGGAAGGGATATCTCGGTCCCTCTTCTTCCCTCATCTGGCATCAGCTCCATTTCAGTATCACTTCTGTGCTTGCTCCAGGGTGCCAGAGGAGTTTGTGCGTGATGGGGCACAGGCGCACTACAGGGCACTGTGCACCGGGTAAGAGGTTTTTCTCTGGCTCTGGACCTGGGTGGATGGAGGAGGGAAAGTTGCTCTCTCCAGCCCCCAGGAATGGGCAGAGAAAAGAGAGAAGCAGGCTGCTGAAAGCTGCACTTCCTCGAGTCAATGTCCCTGGCACTTTGGAGGAGCATAAAGCATTTCCTGTGGGACGCCCGAGCCAAAGGAAGGCACTGGGTGCCCCTTGGATCACCCCTCGGTGCTAGCCGCTCAGGGCAGGGAGAGGAGCTTGCTAAGCAACCCCTGGCCAGAACATGCCGTTCCCTCCCCAGTCCTGCCTTCCCTGCTGGTAGAGATGGGCTGAAAAGATCTCAAGGCAAAAATAAAGGGTGTTTGCAGAGCCCCAGGGCTCTCGGCTCTAGGGGATCTCAGAGTGCTTTGTGGACAGCTTATCACAGAGGTAAAATAAGCTCTTAGAGACTGATGCAGGAATTTTCTGGCTGTGGTGTGCAGTTGCCTTGCTGGTACTGAGCAAGTTGACATGATGAAATAACCCTGGGGAGTGCAGGCAGGCAGAGGATCCCAGGAACCCGCCCTGAGGAGCTCCTTGGCAGATGGAGAGATGCTCTGAGCTGATCTCCATCTCTGTCTCATGGGAGCCCATGGTTCTGAGAGATTTGGGAGACCAGCTATCCTGCCAGCCCTCCCAAAAGCTGGGTGGGATGGACACCCCTGGGCTGCCCCGGAATGCTGGCTGTGTATCCTCTGCAATCAAATCAAGTGCTTAAACATCCACATCGCCTGCGCAAAACGGGATGAGGCTAAGCAGAACAGGCTGCTGGCTGGGAGAGGGGACCAGGAGGAGGTAGGGGGGGGGGGGGGGGGGGGGTGTCCTTGTAGCTGGATCCAGAAAGGGATCACGCATGAGTCCTCTGCAGTTAGGCCTGCCAATGGCTATTAAACCCAGTCTAGATGCAACCTTTGGCTCCTGAACTGCTGATTGCCAGGAGGAGACCTAGAGAGGGATTGCTCTGTAACTGTCCTTCTGCTCCTCCCCTGAGCATCCATGGTTGGCCCCTGTGAGAGATGTTGTCCTGGGGCAGGGGGGGCTGCTTTTCTGCTCTACATCCCTTCTGGATCCCTTCTCCTCCCATTGCCCCCTGTCCTACAGGGCCCATTGCTCGTGCTCCCTCTGTGGTGTTTCCCAGGTGCGCTTTCTTTTTTTTGTGCAAAGTGAAGAGTGAAACTTGAGCAGCTGCTTTGGTTTCGTCTGCCTCTGGAGAGCTGCATCCAACCCGGCTTGATTACGCCTGGGGCCAGACCATGTACCGGTGCCCCCGCGTTTCCCCTCTGCCGCCGGCTGAGCGCTGACGGATGCTGTGCCATGGCTCAGCGCTTTGCAGTTTGGCAGCGGTAATCAGCAAACCTTGGGTCCTTTTTGGGGTAGGATGGGCCAGAGGGCCTGGGGGGGACTTTGTTCTTGGCAGCTCCTGCTGCAAGGAAATTGCAACGCCGGTATAATCCCTGCTGGCAAACGTTTTCTGAGGTATCCAAGCTCCAGTTCAACAACACCCACACCAGAGCTATTGCACAGGAACCTTTGCCCAGGGCTCTCCTAGAAATACTTTGCAGACTGATGAGGCAGAGGTCACCAGGGCTGCGGTCGGGGTTTGTCTGCTCCTTCTCCACCATCCTGCAAGTAATTCTCCAGCCACGGCTGTTGTGCATGTTAAAGGTCAGGTTTAAAGGCCCTGTCTGCTCTCAGGCTGCAAAGGACAAGTGCTGGGTTCCTGGCAGCCCAGGACAGGCAGCTCTGCTCCTTAAAATAAAAAGTGGCAAGCAAAACCCAGAACAGGGACTTAAATTATCCTGAAATGGTAGAACTCGTGGCCACAAGAAGCTACAAGTGTGGGAGGGGGAAAAAAAAAAAAGCTAGAAGAGACAGACAACACTGCTCAGGGTGAAAAATCACCTTCTGGATGCTGCATTCCCACTGCCCCAAGAGTGCTCTCCCCTGTGCACAATTCCCTGCGTGGCTTTGGGCAACGCTCTCAAATTTTTCCGTGCCTTTATTTTTTACCTTGTGCAACCCAGGATGAACATCTCTCTCTCCAGGGTAATTAATGAACTGCAAAGTGCTTTGATGCCTTCAGAGGGAAAGTGCTGTCCAACGGAGGCTGCAATTGCTGCCGGAGGGAGACGTAAGCCCCATCCAGCCCAGTACACAGCTGGGACCTGAGTCTAGTGGGGCCCCAGGCAGGTTGTTGAAGGCCACTTGGGTGAAGCTTCCTGTGGGTCTGGAACCTTAATCAGCATTTAAACGCTATGCAAACACCCCAGGCAGATAAGCAAATGCATGTGAAACCCTGCGGGCAAGTTGTCGTGGAAGGAAAGCAAATGCAGAAGAGAGCGGCGCTGGAGAGGGCAGCTGCGGTCCTTGGCGTGGCGTGTGCTCCCCGTGATACAGGCTGGCCCTCTCATTCTAAGTGAGTGCTACTGGCTCGATCCCGTCCCACAGCCCAGATATGCTTCAGGGCTCTTCAAAGGGATAAAGATATATTTTTAACTTCAGGCAGCTGCCTTTTTTTGTGTGGTGCTTTTTTCTTCTTGTAGCTCTGGAAGTGGCAGGTTGTTTTTAAGCCCCTCTGTTTCTCAGTCGTCTCAGCGGAGGTGCCTAGAGGTGTCAAACCAGATTCCCGAAAATTTCAGCGCTGGAAATTGGTAGCCGCTTCTGAAAATATTGGCAAGACTGTGCAGCTCCCTACAGACGTTAGCTGATGGCCGTTTGAACACGCTTTCACCTCAGCCAAGTCCTCGCCCCATTGAAGCCAATGGGAGTTTTCCTTGAAAAAGGCCATAAAGAAATCATTTTCTTGGCATGGAGAGAGGTGTTTCATGGGCTGCACATCAGTGTTTAGGAGAACTTCAGCTATCTGCTTTGATTCCTACCACACTTGTCCCACCCTGCACAAAGTGCTCTACCTTTTGATCCAAAATAGCACAGGAGAAGTTTTCCACATGCCATAGGAAAATGGAAGAACTATAAAACTTAATTGTTTTGGAGTTTGGCACCACTCTGTTCACAGATATATTTAGCGTGAATTGAAATTGGTCAGCAAAAGGGCGTTTGCCAGGATGACAAACGAATTAGGGTAGTATATCTGAGGCAACTGCATACCTGCCCATCCCATGCTGCTAGGGCTGGTGGGTGGCTTAATTGGTTCATGGACAGTCATAAGCAAGCACGCACAACTTGCTTCTTTTGGGCAGTGTTAAAAAGCGTTATCTAGTTGTAAAAGGTGGTGTTTGGCTCTTGGCATGCTCTGTGTTCTCCCAACATCGAGGCTTGATGGTCTCCACTCTTCTTGTTGCTACCGAGCCCATTTGCTCTTTGAAATGTGGTTCATCACACCTGATGCTCAGCCTCCTCCTGTGCACGCAGCTCGTCTGTGTAGGAAACATCGGTGCTTTGCACATGGGACCAGTCTCTTCTGTCCCATCTCCCTTCCCCGGTGACTGAGCCATCCCTGCAAGCCCCAGGTCAGGAGAGCTCCTCCTAGAGAGCAGCACCGGATTTGGGAGAGGGAGAAGTTGTGACGGGGCTCCGGCATCAGCCCCAGGTGGGTCAGTCCAGCTTGGCAGCAGGGCAAAGGTATGGCTCACCATGGCTGGCTTGGCCTTGGAGAGGAGAGCTTGCGGTCAATAGCAGCTAGACCTTCCTGATCCCTGCTCCTGTGGTAGTGCCTGGGGAGCCAAGACCAATCTCTCCTGTCCCTGGGTGTGTTCACGCACATGGGCTTGCACACTCTGCTCCCATCGGTGGTTTTCTTTGGGCTGATATTTGTTAGCATTGGAAAGTGAGAAAAATGAGTGAAAATATTATCAGAAGCAGGTTTTGTGAATGAATCAGCCGACAAGAGGCTTACCAGCTCGCCTTCATTTACTAGCGCAGTGCTTATTTGGGCAGATGTCTATATATTTTAGTTGGAGGCAGGAAGGAGTGAGAATCGATGGGGGAAGGCACTGCTTCCAGTTTGCTGCTTTTTCGTCAGTTTGTACCATTGGTTTTCTGAATGAAGCAGGGGACTGCAATGTGTCTGAGATGCTGCCCTGCTGCTGCGCTCGTTCTCCTGCTGTTGTTGACAGCTTGGTGGCACACCAAGGAGAGGAGCACAAAAGATGTCGGAAGGCTAAAACCCTCCTAAGCAGCTCGTTGAGGATCAGAGCCTGGCCAGCCTTGCCCGTCTCTTGCACGGTGCTTTTTCATTTGATACTGTCTGAAGGGCAGCCTCATGGCCTTCTCTCTTCTCACTATGTGTTTCTAATTAACAGGGAGACTAGTGTATAAACAGAAGATTCCTGCTCAAAATATTCCTTGTCCGGCTCCTAGGATGACGGCCAGATGGCAATCGCCAGGCAGCAGCCCAGACTTTGAGCTTGCCCATCTGGCTATCAAACCTGGTCCCAGTTCTCATCTGGAACCAGTATTGAGGAAAGTCATGGACTTTGCCAGATTGGTTTTGCCCTGTGTTTGCTTTTCAGTTGCTACCTAAGCAGCTGAAAACCTGCGGACCAAATGCATTTAGTATTTCTGGGAAGTGGGGCGACCCCGCTATTGGGAGATCTGAGGCCAAAATTGTGAGGAAGTTCAAAAGGATATTGGACAAATCCATTGAGGGATGGGTCTGTTGGTGGCTTTTAAATCCTGTGGTCAGATGCAGTCTCCAGCCATGAAAGTGCTTTTACTGCTGGTCAGCAGCACAGGTTGGGAATGGTCCTTCTGAGGTGTGTTCCCAAGCAGCTGCTGATGGTCTCTTGTGGATGGTATGCTGGGCTGGGGTGGCTCTTTGATCCAGCCCACTTGGGCCATTCTCTTGCCATCAGTCTGCAGCCAGCCACACATTTGCTGAGTAAGTTCAGACAAAACTCTTCTTGCAGCTTCCCCTGTGTGAGCCTGGGGTTGTAATACCTGAAAAGAGCTTGGAAATCTGTGGCAGAAATAAAACACCTGCTATTATGATTTTTCACTCTGTCATGACAGTAGAGCTATGCCCTGACAAAACATCACAGTGCAGCTTCTGAAAAAAAAGGAAACGTTAAAACCTGTAAATGCTCTGCGTATTTGGTCTTCCAAGAAGCAGGAGGGATCCATAAATTAAGCATTGTTACCTGAGCTAAAGCATTGCTTGCCCTCCATTGTGCACAGTTTGATGTGATCTCTTTACTTCTATAGAAGTGCCTGAGTTCTGGAGTGCTGGAAAGCTGAAATCGAAGGTGCTGGAGAGAATGCTGATTTGGGGAGGCTGGGTGCTACAGTTCCTCCTTGGCATATGCTAAAAGACACTTCATGTTTGTCACCACTGTAGGATCAGAATGGCCTGGTCTGTCACTGGTGTGGGACCTGTAGAGCTGCTGAAGAGCTCCTGTATACAGAGATGTACTTAGCCTGGGTTATTGCGGTGAGAGGTCATGTGTGTGCACGGGTTGAATCATAATCTGGCCTGGAAAGAACCTCTGGAGGTCTTGGTCCAAGCCCCTGCTTAAAGCAGGGCCAACTTCAATGTTAGATCCAGCTACAGTGTTAGACCTGCTTGCTCAGCCAGATCAGACCAGGCACCAAGGAGGGGTCAGCTGTCCCCTTCTGGGCTTCTGGAACAAGCAGGAGGAATTGAGATCTGTCCTCGTTGCCACTGCAAGGTCCAAAGGGACTGGTGTCTGCAGCATCGTGACCATCGTGTCCTACTTTGGCAAGGATTGCTCTCAGAAACGGCACCCAGTGAACGGGGAAAATGCACAAAGCAGAGAGTGGAGGAGGTGGAAAAAGTCCAGTGTTTATCCCCAGACTTCTGCTAACTGATTTTGAAATGGCTGAATTAGCGGGGGGTCTTGTGGCTTGCAGCAGTGGCAGAGTTGGGCACAGGACACGTGGGGCTGTTCCACGGTCAGTAGAAGTGGCCAAATGCAGGAGTATGTAGAAGCTAAATGAATAATGAACTGTATGACAAACGATGTGAAAGACGATACGGCAAGGACAATCACTGAAATGGCAGGATCTCTGAGGGAAATTAGGGTGGCCATAAAACAGAGGCAAGGTATTTTTGAAAGCAGGCCTGAGAATTTATTTTAGCACATTAATATTGAGTAAGTATTCCTGGAGATACTCTGGGGGATGATAGATGGACTCAAGATATTGTTACTAATCACTGTGGTTTTAAGTTTTGGAGCCGAAGTACACTTGGCATCCCTTACCCAACTGGACTTCTGATGGGAAAATTACATTCTTCGGGAAGTAATTTAGAAGGTCAAAGGAAAACCAGAAAGAACTTCTCCAGCAGCGATTTCCCCTGCTCTCTAAACTGTCTTTTAGTGTGGTAATAACTCCAGAATGAAAGGATCTATTCTCACCTTCCAGATGAAAGGGCTAATGCAATTTAAAATTTTTGCATGCAAAGATTTTATGGCTTGGTAACCAGCCATGCTTGAAAGCAATCCAGGATGGGATGAACATGTGAGAGAGCGCCTGGCTGAGCTTGACCCTTTCCTTGTCTGCCCTGTCTCCTGCAGATAATGGCGATGACCGGTCCGAGAGCATCCTTGCCGAGAACCATGTGGATGGCACCACGGGGATCCTGAGCGGAGCCGGCGGGAGGAAGCCCATGAAGACGGGCATGAAGGAGCTGGCGGTTATGAGGGAGAAGGTGAATGAGCAGCAGCGGCAGATGGGCAAAGTCAGCAAGCCCCATCACAACCACGAGGACTCGAAGAAGTCGCGGCTGTCGACGGGCAGGGTGAGAGGGCAGGGGGTGTGGGGAACTAACGGAGGCAGCTGTGGGCTCGCCGGGAAATGCTGAATGCAAAGCCTTAGTGACATCTGCAACAAACTATCTTAAAAAGGAGAAAAAAAAAAAAAAAGAGAGAGACAGAAAAAAGGGGGGAGAGGGGGAGAGAAAAAAAGAAAAAGCAAATGTTTGTTTTGGCCTGAAGCTGGGCCTGAACACACCATCTGATGAACTTTGATGTGCTGGCGAGGAGGCGTTATTTTCATTGCAGCTTCACCTCCTGACGGCAGAGCCGGGGAAGGGGGTCTCGCTGGCTTGACACCTACCTCCGCAGGGGTGCGAGCGTGCCCTTTGCCCGTGGACTGGCTTTCTCACACCCCTTTTCCCTAAGCAAGTGCCAGGGATGGCCCAAGGGGATTTGCGGGGGTGGGAGGGTGTCTGACTGCTGCAGGGCAGCCCCAGTCCAGGTTGAAGGGGGGCCCAGAGCCCCCCCGAGGATGGGCTGTGGGGCTGTCACATAGCGGGGAGAGTGCCTGGAGTCCTCCCTGTCCCCTTCCTCCCTGTCCCTGTCTCTCTGCCCTCCAGTCCTTGGCCGTGGTTTCCCTCTAGTGGGCAGCTTGGTCAAGGCAACTAGATGGGATGGGGATGGAAAGCCACCCAAAAGGTCTGTAATACATATCTCTAAACATCATATCTCTGTAAACATATAGGGTATTTATATCTGGGGAGCACAGGATCAGGAAAGGACTTTAAAAGAGAGCCCTCATCCCTTCCAAGGAACAGGCAAAGCAGAGGTTCAAAATAAGGTGCAGGCACCATCAGCTTAGACAGCTCCCATGCTGCTGCTGCTCCTTTGGGGGGAAAAAAACCACAGCAACTGCAAAAGCAGAGAGGTGTGGACTCACTCCGGCTCGCATCAGGTGTAATTCAACAGACTGCCTTGGCTGGGAGCCGTGGCTTGGGGCTGCTGTGAAGCAAGAAGGATGCCTCCAGAGGCTGGCTTTGCTGGGTGCTCTCATTCCCAGGGCTTCCCCTCCACTCCCATGGGGTCTCATGTGCTTTGAGTTGCACTTCTGGGCCAAAACTGCATCACAGGTGTGGGATCTGGGCTACGCTCATGGAAACCCTCCTGCTCTGTCAGGATTAGTCCTGCTTCACATCACTTGTCACCACCAGTGGGACCCATGGGAGCATCTCTGAGGCTTCTCCTCCTCTGTGCCTCCAGGGCCTGTGACCTGATGTCATCTTGGCTCTTGGCCACGTGAGACACATGAGGGAGATGTGCACGTCTCCCCGTATGCATCTCCACACATCGGCATTTGCGGGTGTGCCTTTGGGTGCCTGCACGTGAAGTCAGCAGCAGGGCCCAGTGGCAAACCTGTGTCCTAAGGAGGTGCACACAGGTGTTCATCCTTACTGGTGTTTTGATTATCCAAAGCATTGATACTGTGAATGGTCCCAATGCCCTGATGGTTGTTTTTGTTGTTGTTGTTGCTTTCTGGGCTCTTTTCAGACCCCTTGTCAGCAGGAGCTGGATCAGGTCCTGGAACGCATCTCCACTATGCGGCTGCCGGATGAGCGAGGTCCCCTGGAGCACCTCTACTCTCTCCACATCCCCAACTGCGACAAGCATGGCTTGTACAATCTCAAACAGGCAAGTGGAGTAGACCCAGAGCCCCAGGGTTGGCTGCACTCGCAGCAGCAGCCCTCGGCTCAACACATCCCCGCCACGCGCAGCCGAGGGGGACGCGCAGCAGCTCAGGGCTGGGCTGATGTTGCGCACATGGTGGGAGGTGTGGGGTAAACAGCGAATATCGCACGTGGCATGGGCAGGTTTAGTGACAGCTGCATCTGCGGCCATGGGCTAGCAAGTGGAGATGTGAGACCCACATCCACAGGTGGCTGTGGGCGGCCCAGAGATGAAGAATCTGTTTAGTTCAGAGCCCCTTCTTCCCCGCGAGAGCTGCTTATCTGTCCATGTCTATTTTCATATGCTTTGAGCCAAGTCTTGCCCTGGCTGGGTTCCGCTACAGGGGAAAAGCAGAGAGGGGCGGAATGCTGGCCAGTCCTGCAGACAAAGCAGAAAGCACTTTTCCTGGGGTCAGGAAGGTTTCTAGCACACTTTACTGGTTTTCCTCCACAAATCGAGGTTGGTCCCACAGCTCCATGAGGGATTCCTTCCAGGCGAGGTGGGGCTTGGGGTGCAGCATGCTTCTGGAAGTATTTATAGGATCCAAAAGGACTCAAATTACTTAATGTTGTGTGTCTGAATTCTGATTTCTTGAATTCATTCATGCAAAACCTGCAGGTGTCAGTGGCTGAGGCATGGGGAAAAAAATGCCAGGAAAAACCTCTTGGGCAGCAAAACACCAGCTTCTCCAGGGTTGACTGGCAACCATGTGTGAATAGTACCTGGATACAAGCACCCCTTACAGCTATGTGTAACTGAGCCTTTGGAGGAGCTCCCAGAAAACCAGTTGTTTTCACGGCCAAGTCTTTTTCTCAGGGCTACTTCTACCTCTTGATCAGGAGCATTAAAAAAAAAAAAAAAAAAGAAGGCATTAAAAGAAGTAGGATGCTCTGAGAGAATCTCCCTCCATCCCTTCTGTCATCCCTGTCCTGCCTGGACCCTCACCCTCTGCCTCCCCCTGAAGCGCCCCATGGGCCTGCTGGATCCCCCAGCATGAGCATACTTGGAAGGGGTGCATGGAGCAGAGCTGGCAAATTCCCCATAAGGAGATGAGCTGTGTCTGGGGAACGAGCCTGGGCAATGCAGCAGTGCATCGTGTGCTACCAAAAAAAAAAAAAAAAAAAAAAGAAAAAGGGGAGTCTCTGCTGCTCCTTGTGCCCGGGAAACAAGTCAGCCTGCACTGAAGGGTGCAGAGGGGTTACACACTGGTCACTACAGCTGCAGAAGAAGAGAGGGGACAAAAATTGCTTTCTCTTCTCCCCCTGCCCTGCCCTGGCTAAGGGCAAACTAGGCAAATGTGAAGCTATACCCATTTCCCTCCATCTGGGCTTCCAGTGCTGAGTATCAGCTCCTTTTCATTTGCTGGAAAGCGGATGCCAACAAAAGCATTCCCGGTTGCTCCTACCTCCCATGGGCCAGCACTTGGGTGGAGGGTGCCTGGATGTACTCTCCTGCTGGGGAGGCTTTTTCTTCCTCTCTTTTTGTGCTTTTTATTCCCATGAACAAGGCTGCATTTTGACCTCTGTCCAGCTGCGGAAAATGGCTTGAATTCAGCTTTAGAGAGTGCACGCAGGGCCCAGCCTGCTGGAGTAACCTCTGTGTCTCCTGCTATGCCCTATTCAGAGATGTATCTGCTGGGGATGGAGGGATGAGGATCAGCTTCAAAGTGCCTGCAGCCCTTCCAGGGCAAGATGTGGATGATAACCATTAGGGCAAGAAACTTCTCTCTAACCAGACTAGGCTTGGGGCGGGCAGAGTCCAGGCCCAGATGCACCACGGTCCCTACCTCTGTGCTGGGACAGAGTGAGACCCTGTTTGGAAACATGTTTGGGTCTGGCTGTGGGGGCCTTGCTCTCATGTTTCAGTTTGTTTAGCCCAATTTGCAGATGAGAAGAAGCTTATGCAGCTCCTGTGTCAGGCTGTCTCATCCTTCATGGAATTTTGACTCTGGATGCTTTCATCCACAGTTGACAAAGCGATGCATCTCAGAGCCAGTTGTCCTCGTGGTTCATTAAAATAGGCTTCTTGGTCCCTGGCACAGCCCCTGGGGGAAAAGGTCCAGTCCTCAGCCTGGACCCCTGGAGCAGTGCTGCTGGTGCAGCACAGGCCCTGGGGTGTCCAAGTGCAGCATCCCTGAATCTTGCCTAAATCCAAACTAGTGCCAAATTCCTGGAGAAAACCCAGCTCTGCCTGTGTTTGGGCTTTGGGCTGGTGGGACTGGGGAAGGGGTTTTTGTTGCCCTATTTCCTCAGCTGATGCCTGCCCTGTCCCCTCCGTGCAGTGCAAGATGTCGGTGAACGGGCAGCGTGGCGAGTGCTGGTGTGTGGACCCCATCCACGGGAAGGTGATCCAGGGTGCACCCACCATCCGCGGGGACCCCGAGTGCCACCTTTTCTACACAGCCCACGAGCAGGAGGACCGGGGAGCACATGCCCTGCGGAGCCAGTAGACGGATGTGATCCTGCTCGCTGGAGGTGGCTCGCCGTGGCCCCAGTGTTGGATTTTACATGGGTTTCAGCTCGTCTCTTTAGGCTCTGGAAGAGACTGGGGTTGGGTCCTGCGTGCTGCCCTCCTTCCCCTGCTGCCCGGCTCCTGGAGACGGGAGGGATGATGGGAGGGGAAGGGCAGTGGGGGGGTTGCAAGGAGAAGGGACTGCTTTCCTATAGTCTTTCACCCAACATAAGCCAGAGAACCGGTCTTTTTGCCTCTCACCCCGCGGCCCTGCCCTCCCTGCTGCTTCGCGGCATCTTCCCGCACCCTCCAGCATGGAGCGCTGTGTGCTCCCTCACACCTCCCAGGGCGCAAAACCCCTCACCATGGGCAGGAGGGGGACAAAAAACAAAGGAAAAACCCCATCCTTTCTTCCTCTTTCCCTTCCTTCCCCAAGACCAAAGACTGTAAATACTGTGTCGCCTGCCTCTTGTGTCCTCCCGGTCCCCTGTGCCCCAGCCCGGCTGTCAGTCCTGGCATGGGATGTGGTGTAGGAGGGAAGGAGGAAAGCCCCTGGCTTCCCGGCTGGAACATGCCAGCATGGTTGGGATGCATCCCCCAAGGAGGCATCAGTGAGGGAAAGGGCTAAGGATGAGACAGCTTGCCCCAAAACACCCCTGGGTGCTTCCCTTCCTGGTGCTGGGGCACAGCCAGCCCTGCAGGGACCTGGCTCCAGCTGCTTGGTCCGGGAGGATGGGGGACTTTGAGTGACGGCGAAGCTAAACGCTTGGTTTTCCAGGGGGTTTGAAGGGCTATTGCCCAGTATTTCTTAGGATCAGCTTATGCTGAGGGAGCTAAAGTGAACTTGCTGGGGCTGGGTGGAAGGATGCCTGTGTAGATTTAGGATAACAAGCCAAGGAGTGTCTCTCTCTTTCTGTCTCTCATTCATTCTTTCTTTGTTTCTAGATAGGAGAAAAAAAAACATCTAAAACCTGCACTCCCAAGCAGCTGCCCTTGTCCCTCCATTTTTGCTTGGGACTGGAGTGAGCATCTGCTATTCAGCACACACTTTTTCTTTTTTTTTGTAAGTAAATTACAATATATATCTTGCTTTGTAAAGGCCCTGACACACACACACACACCCCCTCTGCTCACACACACGTTTGTATAGATTAAATCCAAGTGATTCCAGGCGCTCTGAGAGGTTTTGCGCTGGACATGCCGCTCTGAGGAGAGATGTGCCTCTGCTGTTATTTCACCTGTTGATTTCTTTCTGTACAGAACACACTGATGCTGAGAATAAATAACTTCCCCGTCGCCTAAGCAAGGAGATTCTATTATTTTCTTCCTTTTTCTTTTTTTTTTTCCCCTTTTTAATAGCAATACCATTTGCAGAGCAATTGCAAAAATCCTCTCCTTACAGTAAAAGTCTTGGGCTTTCCTTATATGAAATCAAGGGGGGGAAATAAAGCATCTCCCAATTTCTGGCAAATGCTTCTGAGTAGCAAACAGCCTCCAGATCCCAGGTCCTCTGTGGGGTTAGGTTGAATAGGGTGGAGGAAGGAGGTTCCCTGGCAAGAGCAGGGTTTGGCTGGGAGCACCCTGTGCCTGCAGCGCATGAGCCAGGCAGCAAAGCTGGGATGGGACCAGTCCCTGGTAGCTGCCGGCACACCCCAGAAACATCAAATGGTGCTGGAGAAACACCACATCAGGGTCCCCACTGCTGATACCCCCTCACCTGGGGACTTTGATCTGGGTGAGGAAAAGCAAAAAGCCCAACGGGCTCTGGAGGAAGGGGAGCGCTGGGGTTTGTCACTTTTTCCCCCCATCTTGGCCCCACATTTCAGATCCTGAGTGCAAAGGGTGCAGGTGGTCTCTGCAAATTAAGCCCCTCAAGACTTTGCAGGGATTTGGATGTGGCAGTGGAGGAGACAGGGAAAGGACCCCCGCTGGAAAGTCAGGGCTGGGGGTGCGTGCATGTGGATGTGTATGAGAGGGAGTGAGAGCGCATGAGGGAGGAGGAAACACACCTGCATGCAAAGCCAAGTAACTGTAAAAATGCTACCTGTTTTCTGTTAACGTCCAAGGGTGTTCTGCTTTTTCATGTAAACCTTGCACACGCTGGCTCTCATCTGCAGTTTGTACTTTTTGTTTTGTTTAGGAATCAGGAAGTTTTCTTTTGTGTTTTTCTTCTTCTCTTTTGGAAAAGCTGAGCTGCATAAAGTTGGAATAAATTAAATGGGATGCCAGAAAACTGTCATCTTCCCCCTCCCCACTCTCCTCTGTTCACAGGACATGTTTCCTGATGCATCACATGCCAGTTTGGGCCTGTTCAGCTTTTGTCCTGGGAGTGTTTAAACAGTGGGCCGGACAAGTGGTGGTGGGAGTTGGGCCTTTTATCGTTACTGGTCCCAGTTGGATGAGCAGGGAGGAACTGGTGTCACTCGTTTGCTGGCCTGCTACATTCCTGCTGCACACGTGGTGCCTTGTGAGTCTGCAAAATGTAACCGTGCCCTCGAGTCCTCTCAAGTCGGCGTCTGACCATCTCCCTGCCTGACAGCAGCTATATTTGGTGGAAAAGGGTAGTTGTGTCCCACTTTGCTGGGCAGAGAGATGGACAATGTGAATGCCCTGTCCGGCATGATGCTCATGGAGCTCCCTGAGCTGCCGAGAGGCTGCGTGAGAGCAGTGGTTTCCTGCTCCTTGAGCAGGGGAGCAGCTTTGCAAGGGAAGGTCCCTCCTACCCAGTGCAGGGACCTCAGGACAGACCTTGGCAGATGCTTGGGCAAAGGCTATAAGGAGAAGGGAGCTCTGCTCTTTCCGACTTCCCAACCTTGGTATTTCAGGGGCTTCTTGTGTTGGCAGTTGCATCCAACCGTGCTGTTTATTAGCCGGCAAATGGACGTGTTCTCCATGAATCATCCAGGCTCCTTTAAGCATCTCATTATGGTTTTGGTCTCCTCTGCACCCCATGCAAAGAGTTCCTCAGCTGAGCAGAGTGCTGCAGGGAGAAACCCTCCATGGGTTTCTACAGAGGACTCTCCAAAGGCTCTTCCCTTTGCTTGCTCAAGGAGAGCAAAATGTGAGCCAGCCGAAAAGCCAGCCTTAGTGTTTCCATGTGAAGTCTTTGCCCAGAATGGGCTGCTGGGAAGGTGCAGGGAGGCCTGGGCTGCGTGTGGGATCAGGGCTTGGCTGAGCTGCTCCACTCATGGGGCTGTGGAGACAGGTCCCTTGAAGGTCCTGCACCTTCTCCCAGGGTGAGAGGTGCTGCCTGAGGGAGCATGACAGCACAGCTCAGTGCTTGGGGCACCACGGGGAGGCAAAGAACAACAATAATAAAAAAAACGCCAACCCATACTGTATTCAATTAAAATTGCAGCCTTGAGGGAGAGGCCCTCTGTGGCCCCCGACTGCCAGCATCCAGGTGACTGCGGTTTCCCTTTGTCCTCCCCAAAGGAAGGCAAAACCACCCAGCTGTTTCCCCATCTGTTTTTTTCCTACCCCATGCCAGAACATTGAGTGGGATTGATGCATGCCGAGGGCCTGGGCAGTGGCAGGGAGCACCAGGAAAATATATGGGGAAAGGAGGCTGCGAGCACATGGGACTGCAGGGTAGGGGGGGGAGGACAGCCAGGATGGAGGGTGGGATGTAAGCTGGAGAACATGGGACAAGGAGCAAAATTAATGTTTAGTACCATCCTGTTTTGTTCCCCTGGGGGGAGCTGAAGGCAGGGGGGTATGCCGCAGGGGGTATGCCAGTAGCACTGTGGGGCACAAAGGTGCTCCAAGGTGCTGCCCAGGGAGGGCTGGGGGTGGCAGAAATGCCTGAGCCCAGAGCCCAGCCATGCCTGGGCCACGCTCCGGTTCAAGGGCTGGAGGTGGCCTTTGCACCTGAGTCAAGAGCCTGAGGAAGACAGGAGCCCTCAGCCCAGCAAAGGGGGCTTGCAGCCGGCCAGGCTCCTTGCAGACGGGCAGAGACACAGCAGTAAGGCAAGGGGAGCAAAGAGCTTCTGGTTAGGTTTCCCCAGGCTTGCAACACAGCCTTGAAGGCTGTGTGTGTATGTGCATGTCTGATGGGTGTCACTGCTTGGATGCTGGCTCTGGGGTTTCTTCTGGGCCGCCTTTGTGCCTCCTGTACTCTGGGTAATCAGGTGTGTGGTCAGGCATCGGGACCTGGCCAGCAGCACGTGGGGTGCGAGCCGAAACCCCAGCACCTCTGGTGTACACACGCAAAACTATCTACGCTGGCAAACTACAGGTTCAGTATACCATTAAAAATTACACACTAGTATAATATAAATAATAATATTTAATATAAATAATTAGTATAAGGCTGTATGGCTGTACCTATGTACAGCTATAGCTTGTGGGTAGGAGTATGATTTACTAGCCCAATAGCTGGGGGCAGGGGGGAAGAGCACTAACTTTTTGGGTGGAAAGCCCATTTTCAGTGCCTGTGTGGCTGAAAGCAGCAGCGATGCCTCCCCGCCCGGCAGCGCAGGCAGGCTCGGCGCGCCGCCTGGTGCCGGCTGCGGCAGCATACGGCTCCGGCACCGGGGGGTGCCGGGGGGAGCGAGCCCAGCCTTGCGGGGTGGCATAGGGGGGCAGCGGGGTGCAGACCCCCCTACCTCGCTCGCTTGGGTTAGCAGGTTTGGCCCCAGCTGTGCCATGGGGCGAGAAGGCCATCGGGGACCGGGGGGCTCTGCCAGCCCCGAGTGGTGCGAATAGGAGGTGGGATACGTGTTAGCACACCCCTGGCAACCCACGGTCCCCAGTGGGGGCCAAAGAGGACGATTTTCCCTCCCATCCTGCTCCGGGCACATGGGGTGATGCTGTCAGCCGGACGATGGAGGGGATGGGGGGGCACAAGAGGAGGGACATGAGGGGGTATGTGGGAAGATGAAGGGTGATGGCTGCGTGGGTGGAGGGTGGGGGTCAGATGCGGCATTGGGGAGGACATGGGTGAGTGGGAAGGGCCACCGAGGGCTACCACGAGGTGTCTGAGGACCACAGCCTGGCTGGGCTGGGCTGCCGCAGTGATGGCCCAGGGATGCTCCTGCACACCAGGACCCTGGGGCAAATCTTCCCAGATTGAGCCCAGAGAGGTCTGAGGCTCAAGTATCACGTCAGATCCCAAACTGTGGGGCTCAGTTTGGGATAGCAGCTGGGGGCTCAGCAGCACCGGCAGCCAGGCCCTCTCGCCCTATGACCCAGCTGAATGCGGGTGCTGTGCCCCACTGCCACATCCATGCAAATAAATTGCTAAAAAAAAAAAAAAAGGGCAGCTCTGCTTTAAGGGTGCTCTAAACTCAAACTTTCAATTTTACCACTGACTTAGCAGATTGCTCCAGTATCAAAAGCTCTCCTAAACCACTGCTACCACATTACCCCGTGTCCTGTACCTCCCCCAGCACCCTATGGAGCTGGCTGAGCTCCCCAGGGGCACAGTGTGGCCAGCCGGGGGATGCTCGGGGCTGGAGGTGGGCCCCGAGCAGACAGGCGCTCCACGAGGGTCAGGCACAAGCTAACTGAATGCATAACTTTATTAAATAAATGCTTTGTCATGAGAAAAGACAAAGATCAAAGAGTAACATAAATTATAAGTTGAATAAATAGTATACAGCAATCTTCACTTTTTAATAAAATGTGAGATTTTTTTTTTTAAGTACAAAATGCTAAACAGAGCATTAAGCTCTTCTTCCATTGTCAGTTTTTCACAAACTGCTTTTTTTTTTCCCACCAGTAAGATTATGAGTATTTCTTGTTTACTGGAAAAAAAAAAAAACAACAAAAACAAAACAAAATGAAACAACAGAGCTACCGTATGTATGTAAAGCTATAAAAAGCTACCGTAAAATGTGTAGTGAGTATTGCTTAAAGATAAAAACCAGGCAGAAAACTCGGAATCTGGTGTGTTTTAACAACTGTGTTACAACGGTGGGTAACGTGCGCGGTGACGTCTGTCCCGGTGGCAGTGGCGGGGGCTGGGGAGGGGGGCACAGTAGGCAGGGCTCCTAGCCAGGGCCAGGACAGCGGTCTGGAAGCGAGGTGAACTGTCGGTCCTTAAATATACAATGCTCCGTTTGGGAAAAAAAAAATCAACAACAACAACAACAACAACAAAACCCCCAACAACAAAAAGAAAGTTTTCGTGGGGAAGGGGGAAAAAAAGAGAAGCGGGGAGAGAGAGCGGAGAAATAGTGCAAAATGCTCTTGTACTAGTGGTTTTTGAAGTCCACTGCAGTACAGACAAGGGGTAGCCCAGCCGCTGAGCGTCGCTCCCCGGGGAGATGTGGTGGAAGGGCTGTCTTGACCCCGGCGCCATCCTTGTCCTCTCCATCCCAGCCAGCATCCCAGGTACCAGCGCGGGCTCGGTGCAAACACCGTGGCCAGAGACCCCCCCCAAGCCTCGCACCCCCCGATGCACGAATCACCAGCATCTCCCCATGTGCCTCAACGCCCCCCCCGCCCTCCCCAGCTCCCAGATCTGCCCCTTTTGATTTTCTCACCCCAAATGCAAAGGGGTGCTGAGAACAGGAGCACCTCGTCACTGCCACCCCAGGGGGTGGCCAACCCCTCCTGAAGCCACTCTCGCCCCCAGCCCAACCCCGGTCCTAAGTGTTAGTGCAGCCTGCAAACAGCCTCGTCCTGCCGGGGATCCTCGAGGGAGCGGCCTGCCGGGGGGTAGCTCGGTGCCCTGTCCCAGGAGCTGAGGTGGTTTGGGGGAGCGAGGGTGGTGCAGCCCCCTCTTCACATCCTCCTCCCCCAGGTCGGTGGGCACAGGACAGGTGGTGCCATCCCAGCGCTGGATGTGCAGGGAGGTGGGAGGCTATCCGGGATGGATTTTGGTGCTCTGGGTTCCCGGGGCCATGGCTGAGACTCGCTTTGTAGGGGGAGGTCAGGGAGGCACCCTGTGTCCCCCCTCCCAGTGTCACCATGGTGGCCATGTCATGAGACCACCACTGGGCCCCCAGCTGGGCTGCATCCCCCATGAGCTGACCCTCGCCCTGCAAAAGCATCAGCCCCAAAAGACGAGGTCCACAGGGAGCTGCCGTCCCTCTGCCTGCTCCCATCCCGCCCTGGCAGCACGTCTCCTTTCTCTGCAGCCAAAGGCTTTCAAGTTTTGGGAAATCAAATAATAAAACAAACAAACAAACAAACAAAAAAGCAAGAAAGAGGGAGAGAGAAGGAGGGAAGAGTCCAGGGGAAGGTGGTACTGGCCTGTAACAGTCAGGAGGTTTTGCACGGAGATCGGCGAGTGGAGATGGGAGACAGTGGTGACAATGGCAACCTGTGGCCCTTGGGGTTGGCACAGGCTCCTCCTCCTCCTCCACCTGCCTTCTTTACCCCATTCTTCACCCCAACTTCACCACACCATTAACCCCCCCCCCCTCGTCAAACCGACCCTGCTCCATCAGCCCTGCAGAGCCCGGAGGGGTCCCTCCCTGGGCCCCAGCACCCGCCGTGCTCCCCTCCAGCAACGCAGGGGTCACCCCACTCCTGTGGGTTTTTTGGGGGGGCATTGGGTGGCACCCCCTTCTTTTCAGCAAGGGAAGATGCCTCGCCCCCAGCTCCAAACATGCCCCACCAGGTCTCCGTGGAAGTCCATTGGCAAAACTCCGGGGGCAATAACTGCAGGGTGTCCAGTCCTGCCCCTGATCGGGGCAAGTGTCCTGGTGGGGGGCCCACGGGGGAGCGATGCCATGCCATGGGAGGCTACGAGGATGCCCAGTCCATGATGGAGAGGAGCCTCCACTGGAGCCCCTCAGTGTCGAATCCCTCTTGTCCCATCCCCGCTGGCGCTGCAGACCCCCTTTCTTCCCTGCCCAGCTCCGGCATGCTCAAAGGGGCTTCAGGGGTGCAGAAACCTTCCCCCTGAGATCAGCCGTGTCCTTTGGGCAGTACTGGCTGCCAGCTCCAGCCACGGCAGTGGGATATGGTCTCTGGTGGGTGCATTTGCCCACTGGAACCGCAGCACCCAGACCCCACGGCTCGCTTTCCTTTCCTTCCTTCCCTTTGCTGCAGGTTCTCCTCCAAGCACCAACATCCTGGAGACCCTTGTCATGGGGAAACGAGAGGCAACAGTCCCAAAATCGAACGTAAAAATTAAAAACAACAAAAAAGTCAGGAAGGCAGCTGAGGGCTGTCCCAGCATGCCTGAGTCAGTGGGTCTCCGTGGTGTGGTGGCTGCTGTCACTCAACAAGGAGCTGGATCCAAGGTTAAAGGCGAGGGCCCGTCACAGGATCTTACTGCAGGGTGGCGGGAATCAGCCATGGCAACGTGAGCAGTATCCTCAATGTGAAAGGATGGAGACCAGCATTTTCCTACCCACGGTGAAGGCTATAAACCAGCCTTAAAAAAAAATCCAAGACAAAACAAAGTGAAGGTTTGTTTTTTTTTTCCCCTGGAGCAAACCACTTTTTTGGCTGTGAAAAAAAAATAAAATAAAATAAAAATCTCCATAGTTGTTCTTCCTTGTGGCGGCAAAGGGTGGTGAAGAGTTTTGGCCCCGATCCCCCTGTTCCCACGTAGGGATGCTTCAGTCTGGACAGCGATGGAGTATCTGCGGGGTCGGCTCGGATGCAGCCCTTGGCGTCAGCGGGGCCCTGATGCTGCAGGCACCGATGCTCCTCCATAACTCTGCTCCCATGCTTAGTCTGGCAGGTTATTATTATTTTCTGGGAGGGGGGAGCATCTCTCCCCCTGCTTACAGTTAAGCCCTCCAGATTGCAGGTTTCAAGGTGAAGTTTTGCAAGGAGGAAAAGCCACGTCCGTGCACACACACGCTCGCACACACGCACACGCACACAGGCAACAAATGCTTCCACACCTGGATGGACAACGGTCAGGGTCCTGCTTGTCTAAAAAAATTTCTGACCTCCTGCTTGAAAGGAAGCGTACGGAGAAGGATATTTTTCCTTTTTGGATGATTTCTTTTTGAAGTCCACGAATATTTCTGGGGAGAGTATTCATGCCGTTGCGGGAGCTGTGTTTCCCTCCCCGGCTCATCTCCAGACATCAAGCCAGCAGTCCCACTCCTCCTCCCGACGTGTCGAAATCTGCCTGGATCCAGGGCGGTCGTTTGAGACTGAAGTCAAATCAAATTGACTTGAGTGAGTCCCAATGATGTGGGGAGGGGACTCCAGAGGACCACAGCGAGGAGGGGGAACGCTGGTGGCTGCAAGGTTTCCTCTTGAGAGCCTTTAGAAAATGACTGGCTAACCCAAAAAAAAAAAAAAAAATTAACCCGCCCGAAACCCGTACTGGAAAATCACCAACTCGGAGAGCTTCCTACATCGGGGTGGCCTCTGCTCGCGGCAGGGGGGTGCGGGTGGCGCTGGGGAGAGGTGCGGGACGGCGGAGCAGCCGCGGCTGATTTGTCTCTGGCTCTGTCCTTTCCTTGCTGAGTCCTTGTTGTCAAGAGGCTGCTGTAGATTCCGAGTCCTCAGTTTCTTCAAGGTTTGTTTTTCTCTTTTCTTCTTTTCTTTTCTTTTTTTTCTTTCCTTTTTTCTTTTCTTTTCTTTTCTCTCTTTTCTTTTCTCTTTTTTCTTTTCTTTTCTCTTTTTTTTCTTTTCCTTTTTTTTCTTTTCTTCTTTCTTTTCTTTTGCTTTTCCTTTCTTTACCTCTCTTCTTTCTTTCCCTTTCTCTTTTTTTCCTTTTCCTTCCTTTCTCTTTTTTCTTTCCCTTCCTTTCTCTTTCTTCTTTTCCTTCCTTTCTCTTTTTTCTTTTCCTTTCTTTTTTTCTTCTTACATGAGATGAAAGGAATCGGAGTCCCGGGGCGCGGGGAGGTGCAGAGGGGAGGGTGGAAGGGAGCCTGGGTAGGTAGTGATGGGGCGGAGGGAGGGGATGCGGCTTCACTCCACATTGCTGCTGTCGAACGCGTGGCACTGCAGGTCTCCGCTCAGGTAGTCAGTCCCCGGCAGCTTCATGCCATATTTGTCCACGCACCAACACAACCCACGCTTCCGGCCTCGGGAGGGCTTGCACTGGGGAGACACCCAAGGGCAGAGATGAGGAGCTGGCCCCCAGGCACGTGTGGCTCCCTCGCGCTGGGGATCAGGATCAGCCCTGCGCTTTGCCCCTTTCACCCCAGCATTGCAATCCCCTGGGTAGGACCTAGCTCCTGCTCTCTGCTTTCAGCACATCTCCATCCCCACTGCTACGCCAGCCCAGGGCTCTCTGTCCTTTCCTCCTCCCACACCAGCTCCTTCAGGATGCTCGCCTCAGGCCGGACGGCACACCATCAGCAAGGCCACCCACCACCAACCGTGCCTGGACATGCTCACAGCAACCTCCCCACCAGCCCAGCAGAGGAAAAACCGCCATCCTTTCCATCTGGGGCAGCAGACCCTCCCTGGGTGGGAAGCATCCCTCCGTGGGGCTCTTTCTTACCTGCTTTCTCTTGTAGAAGCCTTTTCGGTCACAGTTGGGGAGGTGGACAGCACGGGGAACCATCCGCTGGCTGCTCTTGAGCTCCTGCAGGGATGCCTCCATGTGCCTGCGGCAGGGGCCCTGCGAGCAGGGAGAAGGTGGAGCGTGAGAAGGGGAGGACCCTGCAGCAAGCTTCCAGCTGCAAATGCCCCCAGGTCCCTTGTCCCCACCACTGGCACCCACTGCCCAGGGGGACAAAGCCCTCCCGCAGCCCCCTGCCCGTGGGAGCCCCACAGAGGGAAGGCGAAGGCACCCACCAGCTCAAACTCTTGCCGGAGCTCGGGGATGACGACGCGGGGGTGAGCCGTGTTCTCCGCCATGCCCACGAACTTGGCCAGGGTCAGCTTCTTCCGGCGGTCCTTCTTCAGGGCCTCAGCCTTGAGCTCGGAGAGGCGCCCGTGCTTGGGTCGGTAGGCCTTGGGTGGGTAGGTCTCCTCTGTCATCTCCGACGTAGTCGGCTCCTCATGCTCTCGGGACTCCCGTTCTGGAAGGGAAGGGGTACCAAACCATCAGGTTTCCTGAGCTGACTGGGGCTTCCTTTTGCACACAGAGGCTCCTGCCCGATCCCAGAGGACATCTTTGCATCAGGCAGGATGGGAACAAACGACCAAAGAAATCCGTTTCCCAGCTGCTGCCTACAGCTCTGGCTTTATCCTACTGTGTGGGACTTGGTGTGGCTTTCGTGTGACCCCCGAGGTGTCTGAGGGTATGGAGGAGGTGGGGGTCAGGATGGTCTCCTACATACAAGGCCACCATCGTTTGCAGTGTGTCAGTGCAGAAAGTTATCCCAAATCCAGAAAGGACCAGATGACACACAAAATGTGGCAGAGAAGCCCCTTTTTAGCCATGGTGAGAAGATTAAGTGACAAATTCACACCCCATCCCGCCTTGCAGATACAAGAGCCAGGGATGCTCGAAGATGAGACAACTCCAAAATCAAGGTCAATCCCACAGCAAAGCCACCACGTGGTGGGGCAGACACTTCAGCAGTGATGCTGAAGACGTGGCTGACAAGTGCTGGGATCTCCAGGGTCCTCAGTCTGCAGCCCCACGCTCACAGGACCGAACCAGTCCCACCCGCTGGCACCCACCGAGCAGCTGGCAAAGCCCAGGGTGATGCTGCTGAGCGGTGCTGTCTGACCGTAGCTGCCACCGATAGTACCGAAGGCAAGGGAGGAGTGTGTTTAGGCTCTGCCCATGGCAGTCGCCTTCCTATACACCCCCCGGATCGTCCCAGCGTGACCTGTGCCAGCAGGATGCAGTCAGGAGCCCTGCGTGGTTATATATAGGAGAGAGCTGGTGACAGTCTAAACTTAGATGACTTGTGACATTTAGTACAGCCACCGGTGTGAAAAAGGGTTATTTCTCGGCTATATGTGAATAGAGTTTAAGGGTCCTGAGGCTCCCGGTCTCCCAGTCCCTGATTCCCAGAAGCCCTGAGCTGATGCCAGGGTTGTGCTGGTGCCAGCGGGCAGGCACAGGGGAACCCACCGTGGTGGGAGGAAAAGCATCAGAGTGGCTGAAATCCCTCCCTGCACAGTGTCTCCCATGACTTCGATGCCAGTGAACCCAGCTCATCCCATCCCGCAACCCTATAGTGAAGATAGCAGGGCACCAATTTTGCCCCTCCTTGGAACATCACTGTTGGGAAGGATGAAAATAAAAGTGGATAAACCCCCCCCCAAACAAGGCAAACAGGAGTCTCCTTGCAGCCCGGCTGCTCCCTGGAGCCCAGATGCACCCCAGGGGGGAGGAAGGTGGCTCTGCCCCACCGGGCTGCCCAGGGGTGCCTGGGGGACACCCAGCGAGGGGGGACAGATGCACTGCTCAGGGGCAGATGGCAGTACTGGCCTGTCACACCTCCCCAGCGGGGTGGCCTCGGAGGTGGACGAGGGGACAGGCTGGTCGCTGGACCCCCAAGCCTGCCACGGCTGCCAGTCTCCCCTCCCTCCTTGCCAAGGCAGACCTGCCCTCTCCCAGCAAAACTGGAAAGTTTTCCACGGCCACTTATTTATTAAAGCAGCTTCTTTTTTTTCTCTTTCCACAAGAGCAGAGCTGGGTCAGCATCCCAGGCTCAGCACTCTCCTAACTGCCCACAGCATCGTAAATAAGCCCATGCACCACCCCCGAGACTTGCACATATCCCCAGGATGGGATTGTCTTGCCATTTTGCCCCATGATGCTCATACGTTTGGGGTTTTTTTCTTGCTGCAGGACTCAAAGGCCCCCACAGGTTGGGGCTCCTCTATTATAAGGGGATGACAGACAAGGGATAGGGAACAAACTGATTAAATTGGGAATGCTCTTGTCCCCCAGGAAATGACACTGTACAAGGTGCAGTAGAAGTGCCACAAAGATGTTGCAGCAATCTGAGGTCTGAAAGGAGACTGGAGACATCCGCCGTGACTAAGCCCTTCCACAGCAATGAAACACGCTGTGATCTGTCCCAGGAATCCCCTCTGGCACCGACTGCCAGGGCCGGACACGGCAGAGCCAGGGCATTTCCCTGGGCTGCCCCACGGTAATTAAAGGGAGGGGAGAATTCACACCGGCGCAGGCAACTCTACAATAACACGAGGCTCACAGCTCATTACCTCTGCAATAACAAATATGAGAGGCACAGCTACCTGGGCAAACCTAAAATAACAAACAAATGGGACAAGGCAACGAGGATTCAGTCTGAAAAACAGCACGGAGTGTCCAGTCCCCTGGACTTGTGGTGCTATGGGTGTTTGCAGCAGCTCAGCCTGCTCATATGGTCAGCAGCTTCAGCCTCTCCAAACACCTTATTTCTCTGCTTCCTGCAAGCTGCCAGCCAGCCAGAGTGGGCTGGGAGCTGGGGACTAACTTGGAGCCCTTTCGGCAAGGGGAGATGGGAGCCACAGGAGCCCAGAGGGAGCGGAGGGCTGGCGTGCACTGAAAGCTGCCCAGCTCCCAGCCCAAGTCCAGTGCTTCCTGCACGGTCGAAAAAGCACCTAGAACTGACCCCCTTCGCCCTCCCCAACACGCACAGGTCCCTGCTCAAGTAGCGATACAACAAGGGATGGCTGTGGTGGGACTCCTCCGTCTGCTGCTCAGCAGTGGCATCTCGTTTGGGTCTTCCCATTTCTCAGTAAGAACTCCATGGATGCCTTGGAGGGATCCCTTTCCTCCACCCTCCGATGTTTTTTATAGCCTAATTTTCTTCAGCGGTAAGGCTGAAGCAGTCCCTGCTCATGCACTTGACTATCTGTTCCCTAATTTGATACTAACAAGACAATTTTGACAAACTGAAGGGCAGAGGTCTCTGACACACAAACTCCTGACAAGCTCTGGGCAGCTGGTGAGGGACCTTCCCGGTGCCAACTCAAGAGGCAAACGCAGAGTCAGGGCAGGCAGCACCCACACAGCCCCCCTGCTTCACCTCCTGGCCGGCTCATCCACATCAACCTGCAGCCGCCCGCTGCAGCCGGGACCAGACACCCACGTCAGCATCTCCAGAGCCCCTGAAGCTGCGTGCCCATCCTCACCCACCAGCTCGCTCGTCAACCTCCACCTGCCACCCCAGGGCTGGCTTGTGACAGGCAGCGCTGGCACTGCTGCACCTCTGCTCCTGAGGAGACGCTGGCAAGAACAACACCCAATTTCCCCAAATGAGCCCTTATGTGCCAGTCTGAGACTCAGGAAGGAGGCTGGAGTTCCTCCTCCCTCGCTGTCAGGATCTGGCCCGCTGCACAGCCCCTTCCCGCCTACTCCCATCTGCCTTTCCAACCCGGCGATTGGGCAGGCGGCTGTTTGCAGAGGCAGAGCATGCTACGTCTCCATATTTCAGCTATGGGCACAAGGCATAGGCAGGAAGGCCCTTACTCACCGTGTCCCCAGCCAGGGGACAGTGGGAAGCAGGAGGTGGGTGGCTCTCACATCTCCATCCCTTCTCCCCACTCCTCAGGAGGAGGTGACCTCTCAGCAGAGGTCCCAGGCTCGCTGGCCACACAGAAGAATGACATTGCTGGCCAAGCTGAGGATGCCTGGCTAGCCTGGAGGTGAGACCTGGGCTGTAGCCACCTCAAGGGGATGTTGACCCGACAGCCAAGGCAGGAGACTGAACTTAACTCAGAGCCACCCCATGGCTTCATATCTGGTCTGGTGCTGCGGTGCCTGTGGAGGACCCAGTGAAAGAGGGGTGAGCATCTGGAGATGCTCCTGACACAAGTCAGGCCAGGACTGTGTTGTTGATGTCCTAATTCATGCAGGCTCCCATGAGCCCCGGGAGGCAAAAAATACTCATAGCAGAGCATGGGCTCTGCCCAGGGCTGGGGGCTTAGTGCCTCTCCCCGCTCCAGGCTGGCCAGGGAGCTCCACAGCAGGAACCATTTCCAACCCTTTCATCCTGCCCCTACAGAAGGGACACGGAGTAACAAAATACCAGGCACAGTTTCTGGAAAGCTGCAAATTGCTCCTGCCTGGCTGCCTGCTGTCCTTGATAGACATCACCCAGATCCGCCCGTGCACCTTCCTGCACCTGGGCCAAAACCCAGCCTGGGTGCTTCTGTGCTCCAGACGTTTTGGACACGTGTGAGGTCCCCACAGGGGGTGCATGTGTGTACACATGTGGGTGCGGGGTGTGTGGGAACACCACCTCCCTGCTTGCTGACATTACAGAGAGAAGCAGGAAGCTTGTTCCAAATGGCTAGGAGGCTTGAATTTTCGCAACACATTTTCATCGGTTTCTGGCAGGAAGGTAGGAAAAGTATCTATTGACTGCTGCTGCTAATGATCCATGCTCGTTACATCCACAGCCCACTGCTAGAGGACTTGCTGTCCTGTTCAAACCCCCCCCAAAAAGCCACATGCACCTAAGGACAAACACAACCATAGCACAACCTTGCTAAACAGCTCTCTTAATTATTACTGTGATTATTATTATTTACAGCATGAGCACTAGCATAATACACCACTTGAGCAGATACGTGTTGGAGGAAGACTTAACGGGGATCTCAGTTAAACCTCTAGCATAGGAACAACAACAAATGTCACTGATGGAAACCTCGAGAAGTTGCCCAGTCCTTCCTTTGTCTCCCAGACTTGTCCATCTCTGTTCAGAGGTGCTCACTGCAAGATGGAAATTAAGGCTTACATTACCCAGGGCTGAAACATCGCTGCTTAGAGAGCAGCGTCTCCCACTATACAGTGCGGTGCAATAGGGCACAATGTCTCTGCTCTCCACCGGAGGAGGATTTACCCCCAGGATGAAGAGCCACCTCCCAGTATTCCCATGAAGAGAATATCCTCAGCTGCAGGACTTCACGAGTGACTCCCCACCCTGCTTTTCCAATGGGCTCCTTGTGATTTTGGGCCCTAGTGGCCTTCGGAGGACCCCAATTTCTGTCCCATCGCCGCTTACAACAATGTGGCATTTTTGATACCTAGCTGGGTGATCTCTGACACCTTGGCTTTCTTTTTGGGGGGAGGGACAACATTTTGGGATCAGACACCTAGGCAGCCAACACTGGCGACGGAGAAGGGAAAAAATTCATGGGAAAGCTGGGTGAGAGAAGGAGGGATTTTTCCGCAGTTCCCATTGATGAGGACCCCGAAGCGCTAATCAGAGCCAGATCCGGACACTCCCTCCCAGCTTTACCCATAAACAACAGCTCCCCGGCATAATCAGCTGCAGACTCCTATCTACAGTGGCTCCATTATCTGCCCAGCCCCACGCTGGCTTCTTACGTCTTCCTGCTGGACTTTACACGCACACACAGGTAGAGGCAATGATTGCTGAAATCAATGTTTGTCTTCTTTCCTGTACCTGCTGGAGGGACAGGATCCTCCCATTTCTCCTTCCTCCCCCATCCTTTATGGCACTGGTTCTTGCTGGGCAATGCAAAGCGGCTTCCCTGGGCTCCCCGTGGCTGGGAGAGGAGCGTCGGTGCTGTCCCTGAAAACAGCTTTTGCACTTGCAAATCACGTTAGAGGTGTACCTATTTTTCTTCAGATTGGGTCTTATACAGAAAGTCTGTGCTCAGGTCCCTGGCTGGTAAAAACCTCCATCGTGCATTTCCCCCAGCTGCCATCCCCGCTTGTCCCCACTCCAGAGGAGGGGACGTGCCTGACCTATGCCGAAACCTCCTGGGATGGGCAGGCAAGTTCCTCCCCAGCCTGGACTTGCACCTGTGACCATGACGGAAAAATAAAAATCTCTCCCTCCTGGTCAGCACACAGGGAGAGCCGCTGTGTTTGCATTCCCGAAATGCAGGCAGGGAAGGGATAATGCAGGCAGGGAAGGGATGCAGAGCGAGGAGGGTCATCTCATCTCGCGCCCTTTGGCAGCTGGAGAGCACAACCGAGCAAAAGCATTCCTGAGCTCCCCAGAGGCCACCGGGATCAGCCCAGACAGAAGGGAGCTTTCACCGCCCTAACGAAGAACAGCTCGTTTATGTTCCCGTCGCAGGCACAACCCCCCAGCGTAGCAGTGAACGACCCCCAGCCCCTCGTCACAGCCTTGTGGGGGTGGGCAGCGGAGCCGGCTCAGGCACGATGCCTGGGGCCGGGGTCACTGCTCCGGACCACCGCCCCGGTGAAGTCAGGCGGTGATCTCAGGCGGCCGCCCAGCCCGAGGCCGTCTGGCACCCACCAGAGGAGGAGCAGCCAGGGCCGGGGATGCAGGCTCCGGCCGGTCCCTCTGCTAGCCCAGGGCGTTGGCTGCCAGAGAGCCAGCTGCAATGTGCCTTGGACTTTCGACGAACTTTTGTGCTTTGGTGGGGACTCGACGGCAGGCCAGCGTGGCCAGTCTGGTGGAGACTGGCGAGGGAGCACGCTGGTGATGCTCGCAGGCAATGAGAGACTGGGAGGAGACACTACACACCGAGAAGGACAGAAAAACAGCTGCCCTTCTTCGACAGCCACCCCACCTCCCCCAAGCCCCAGCAACAGACATTTACGACAGATCTGTGTCAAATAACGCCCGTCCGCTAACACAGAAGTGTTGGGGCTTTGCTGGATGCCTCAACTCCATGTCTAAGTCATTGCAGAGATGCTGCACCCTCCAAACTGTGACCAGCCCCATCATTTGGCTTGGGCGCCGACTTTAGGGTGGAACGACATATCTCTGGAGTCTCCAGTCTCTCCTCCTGTGACTCCAATGGTCTCAGTTTGGCCTCCAAAGGTCTAAAATTAAGAAAGATAAATCCCACCACCTCTTCAGTGCTGGTCCCCTTGCAGCCTGTGGTGCAGCTCTCATGGGCGGTAGTGCCAAACTGTTTTACAGGCACAGGAGCAGCGGTAAAGACCCAGACCCTATTTCCTTCACTGGGAATTAGGTACCTCAACGGCTGCCGAAGGCAGCAAATCACCTTTGCAATTTGCGGTGTGGAAGGAGGTCTTTAGCAGTCAAAGCATCGTGGAACATCCACAAAAACACCCACTCTGCCCCACCATGCCCAGTCTCCTACCAAAGACACATGTTCAGAGTCCAAATAGTCCACAGCCCAAAAGCCACACAAGCTTTTGGAAGAGAACTCTGGGGTATCCCAGTACCTTAAATCCCTGTGACAGCCTGGTGAAAGTTACTGGGACCTCACTCTCTTGTCCCACAGAGATACCTTTAAAGAGAAGGATATGGATCAGTGGGATCAGGCTCAGAGAAGAGATGGAAAAGCAGCCAGAGGGCTGGAAGGACTCAACCCTAAGTTAAGATTTATCTCCATTTTAGTAAGCCAAGGCCCAGTAGGATGCTTGGGAACAGCTCTGGAATACCTGAAGAGCCTCGGAGAGCAGGGATGGATAGCAAACAGATGTGCCATACTGTGGCCTTTTTTTTTTTTTAAGTTACTGTTTGGGCTCTGCTGAACTAGCCTGGAAGACCAGCTCTTTCTCAGGAGATTTTTGTCTCCTCAGCAGAAACCTGCGGATGCAGATTCTGCTGCATCAGCCAGGGCTCACCTGCAGAGCGTGAATATCAGGTGCTTGGGCTGCCCCCAGGTTCACATAGGATTCATGGGAAAGGGAGATCATTGTCCTGATGACCTCGGTGTCCTCATACAGAGCTGGATGGGGGAGAAATGCAGCTCAGCATGTGGGAAAGGAGCTCTCAAGGGAACCAGCTCATGTTTTGGTCTGCTCTGGAAGCACAGGGCCTATCTGTAGGAACGGATCTCTGGGTCAGCACCACTTCTCCGCAGTGCCAGCAAGTGCTGCGGAGGTGGGAGAGGTATGGCTATGGGAACTTGAACCATAAGGAAGGATCTGCATTGCTCTGTGCCAAATGATACTTTCCTGAGCTGCCCTTCCTTGCTGCAGCCACAAAATAAAACTCCCTGGGAGCAACTCTCTAGAGCAAGGAGAAAAGCAGGTTTAGAGATGGAGAGCTCCATAATGTAAGCTCCTTCCCTACACGTTGCTAGCTGTTAGTTCAGCAGGCTCCAAGCATCTATGCTATGCTGGAACAACCAAGTTTGGGCATCAGCTGGAGGGCTGGGCTGGTTCTGACCTGGGATGTACAAGCAAGGGCTGGGGCTCACTGTTGTCTTTGACCTGTCTCTTTCTCTCCAGAGAGCTCCTAAATCTGGCTATGATTAGTTCTCAACAGAGGCTTGAGAGCTAGCAATGCATATACAGGACACACCAAGTTCAGGTGAAGGTCTGGGCCTGGGGTGGACAGGCAGTGTGGCCAGAGACTTGGGGTTCCCAGCAACAACCATTTCAGTACAAGAAGGAACCCAAAATGTCTAACCAGAAAAGACCTGGGAAACTTTCCAGAGTTTCTCCCTCCGGTAAGATGAACAAACATCCATCCATTATAATTAAATGATGCCAACGTGCGCTATCTTGCAAAATTGCAGGCACTCTGTTTCTAGATAGCTGCTTGTATCAGCCTGACATTTCCTGAACAAAGTTATCTTCCAGGGAACTGAACTGGCAAGTGGAAGGGAAGGAAGTATTTCAGGATTAGATTTACATCAAGAAGCTCCTGTTGCTGATGCACTGATGATAGGAAGATAAAACATATTTCCTTCACATCATCTGGAGACTACAGATGTTCCCCATTCCATATGCTGAAACTGCAGAAGCTGAGAACTGAATTGAAGAATGACCCAGAGAAATCTAAATAAATCATCTTTCAATATCATAGCGACCAAGACATATTTTTCCATCCTGGAAAGAATGAAATCATTCAGTCTTTCTTAGTCTTGCATCTTTTCCAACAAAGCCAGCCTAGCGGCAGATTCCATCAGTTGTAATAAAGGCAGCTAAAAACCCACCAGGCTGCCAAGGAACTAAGAGCAGAAAAGAAGCAAAGAAGGAAAACTCAGGGAAGAAGACTGCGTGACAATCTCTGCCTAACTAACAGTAAAGGTGAGGAAAATCTAAAGTAGGGTTTATCTGCGGCAAAGAGACAGGAAAATCCTTCCTAGAAAACAAACATATTTTCAGGTCTTCCTAATGAAAACAAAAGGGTGTGAACTGCTCATCTGGCCACCAGGTGGGAAGGGATCACCTGAAAAAAATCTCGCTATGTCTTTAGGAATGAAGGAGATGTGATGGGTTGGAAGAGAAGCCTAATAGCATCCAGCAGCTATCATTATAGAAGGGAACGAGGAGGACTTTTTCAGATGGAGGTAGCTCAACAGCAGTGGTGGAGGAAACGTCCCTAGGGAGGAAAAGTAGGTAGCTTTGCCCCCTTGGACTGTGTGGGGCCTATCTCCAAAACTCAGCTGAAGGTGGGTGTCAATATACATGAGAAGTCAAGAAACCTGGACTGGGAAGCAGGATGCTGCCAGGACGCTGATACTATTTTGATCACTGAAACCCAAACATGACAAATCATAGTAGAGCCAGGTGTTAGAAGGCCTTAGAAAGAGAACCATAACCAGGAAGAGTGTTGCTGGCGGCCATCAAAAGCTGGGATATCACTGTGGATATTGTAGCGTTTTACCCTGAGAACAATGTGCAATTAAGAGAAAAACTCTATATTAAAAAAGATGATCCCGAGAAGAGGATGTCCTACCAGAAAAGTAGCCAATACAGTTTATGCTAAGCTCTCTGGTCTGCTTATGGATGAAGGTGGCTTTTGCCTTTTAGTCATGGTTTTGAATATGATTTAGTTTCATACTGAGCAGAAGCTTTTAACAACTGGCCTACTGGAACTGAATCTGAGAGAGGCTGCTCCCACTGGAGGCTGGTGGTCTCCATCACAAGATCCATCCTCACTTACGTTATTGACGGTCTCTGTCAGCCTCAACAGCAGCCAGTAGTTGGAAGAGCCAAGAAAGCCAAACTCTTTGCCCGCTCCAGAGAGAGGTGAAGGCACATCAGGTGGAGTCTGGAGATGCACCTGTGTCAGGCGCTGGATGAGAACTGGTCCAACACCACAAGTATTTCAGGCACGCAGCTGTGATTTCAACCTCCAGTCTAGCCTGGATTAATTTCTAGGCCTTCAGCCTGACTTTCACAGTTCTGCCTTAAACCAGATGGAAAAGATCTGTGAGATCATCCATTGCTCATCTCTGTGTCAGCACCAGATGACACATCATCACATGTACTGTCTGACCTGACTTTTACAAGCTCCGAGTGATGAGATTTCCACCTCTGCCCTCAGGACTCCCTTCTACTTTCTTAACGGCTCCTTCTCTCAGAAAGCCTTCGCCTGGAGTAGGCCTGGCCATTATTTAATCTCTCAGTCCACCTAAGTAGTACCACAAAGAAGTACCAGAAGTTTGATGTTCACACTCTGACAATATTAATAACCAGAAACTTGCCCAAGCTTGATCCTAATGGATGACTCTTGCCTCTTTAGCCATTTCCCTTCCTGCACTGTACCACTGCATACACTAACCAATTCCCTTTGGTCCCTTTGCAAAGATGCTTTTCAATGTTAAAAAAATATAACAGGTCCCTTGATGGAGCAAACGGTGCAGACCTCCATTTTGGGGTCTGAAACTCCAAGAAAGACAACTGATCACCCTTTGCCACAGGTCTTTCTGGAATGATAAAATCCCTGTTGCACTTCGCTGTTTTTCCTGCAACCTCAAATCCGCCTCTGCTATTACAAAACCAAATAACTGAACACTGACATGGTTATGAAATGATGCGGTAAAATTTCACCTATTTCTGCTATTTCTTCAGGAAAGCAGGAGTCACAAGTGAAGGCAAAGCGACTGTATGTCACTTTGTGTTTAGACATTATTAAGATGTATTAAGATATACATGTGGCTGTGGCAGCACCATAATTGACTGCTGGACAGGTATAAGACATGCAGTCCCTCCCTAATAAAACTTTTTTTCTTTTCCAGCATTTCCTTTAAATTAAAAAGTGAAAGCCAGGTTCCATAGTTGCTCAGTGGCTTATTTAATTACTAGATTTTCACCATTAGTCCAACGCATAACATCTGATTTCTTAAGCATGAATAATAAATGGATCTGTTGATTTAATTGTCTTCCGAAGATTAATCCCATCTGAATTTGGAAAAAGAAAATATTTCTACTGGTTTTCTACAAAAAGAATTATGACTATTGGCCAACTTTGCCCCCAAAGTTACCTTTAAGATACCTTCCCTCTCTTGTTTAGCTAGGGAATCATTTCCTTAAGTATCTGTCAGGATTACCTTCTTGCCCTTAAATAGCAACCAGACCAGTTATCTCCATCAACATAACAATTATCTCCATCAATGAGCCAGCTGTGTCCATCCAACAAGCAAACAAACCAAACTGCAATAACAGCCCTCAAGGCAGGCAGCTGCTAAGAGCTTTCCGATCCTACTGAAGCCAACAGCTTCTCTGGCTTTGGCCTCACAGTCCTTCGAGGACTGAGGTAGCTGGATCCCACGAAGGGGATTAGGTGCCTGAAAGCCTATGATGCTCTGAGCCTAGTGAAAAGGTGCCCAGCGTCTTGCAGGATCAAGCCCTGCCAGGCTAATAGGGAACGATGTGCCAGTTTGCTGTGGGGGGTATTGACACCCCATTTCCACGTTCTGTGGGAAAGAGGCAGTACCAAAAGGGTGGAAGCACAGGGAAATACTATGGCAGTATCAGAGGGGTCTGGAGAATAACAGCAATAGTGAGAGCAAGGCTTTATGCAAACACACACAAGAAGTGCCCACTGACTCCACAGGCATAAATTTAAGATGCCTCCTCAAGCCTGTGACCAGAGTCTCTCTGCAGCCAGGGAGGCTTGGATCTTCCTGCAGGCATAGCTTAAGGCAGGTGTGGTCTCCCAGCCAGAAGCTGATGTTAAAAGACATGGACAGTTAAAAGACTGGGCAATTAGCGCACTTGCCCTGGAAACATCATAAACAGACAGGAGATCCACCAAAACATGCTGAGAAATGGCTTTCTTCAGAGCAAATTTGTCCACATCAAACCACCGAGAGTCCCAAATTTCTGCAAACACATTATGCTGGCTTCCGCTGGGATTAACTGTAAACCGTGGATTGACATAAACACTAACGGTTCCCCTCAGATCACTAGCATCAAAAAGCCACCTCAAAAACATCTTGCTGAGAGTTGCCTTGGCTACATGGCTGAAGGAATAGAGAGTGTCTCGTGGGGGTTGAGTGGTGAGAGTATGAGGGATTTCACTGCTTCATCACCACATGCGACGTGACCCTTCCCGGATGGGCAGAGGCATCAAGCATGACCCATGCATGACCCATGCCCAGTGATCTCAAATGGGCAGCCCCGGGGTCCAGGAGCGCTGGCACAGCTGCCACCCCACTCTGTGACCCACGGGCAGCCCTGCACATCACCCCGGGGAGACTCAGCATGGGTCTTGCTAGACTTTTGCTGAACGGGCCTGGAGGGTCCAGGTCTTAGAGGATCGCAGCACGTGGGCCAGGGATCCCGCTTCTCCTCGCCAGCAGAGCCTCCTCGTGCTTTTGGCTACACCTGTCCTGAGAATAAACAGATAATATCTACCTTTTTACCTGTAAAAAAATCTCCTTACAAATGACTAGGTGGTTATCATGCTGGCTGCCAGTGAGTTCACCTAGGCCAAACTCTTTGGATCATCTTTGACCTCTGCATGTACCACGTCTTCAAGTCCTGCTGCTTCCTCCTCCTCAGCGCTGGAGGTTGTTTCTCCTGCCCTCAGCTTGCCACATTTCAGCAAATTTGCCATCTTTTCCCAATTCAGTTCTTTCCCGCTTTCCCAAAGGCCAGCTGTTGCTGCCTGGGCAAAGAGAAGTTTGCAGGGTCCCAGCACACTCAGTGCCCCTGGCACCGACTCCTCTACCGATGCCACCAGGCAGGATCGGCTGCCCACTGCAAGCCACAACCTATCCTCACCTTCACTGGGATATCTCTTGGGGTATTTAACATAGACTTAGTCCATCCAGAAAATACATCACACCTTCAAACACGGGGGGTGAGTTCGGATCCACACAGCTGGCTGGGAGGAATATCTTGCCTCTATCTCCTTCCTTGCCTCCTCTTGGTTGATATGCTCACCTGCTGCACCTCATTTCTCAGCCCTCAGTGGGAGGATAGGGTAGGCCGGTCTGTATGCCAATATCTGATCTTGATGGCAAAATACCAATGTGCCAGTCATAAGCAGAACCACTGCACCTAAGAGAGGTTTGTGTGTGCTGCCTGGAAACCACTCTGCCCCCAGAGACAAAAATGCTCTGTGTGTGTGTGTTTGCACACATTAAATGTTTGTGCAGGCGTGTGTGGGCGTGTGAACACGGGTACATGTGTGCGTATGCTCACATGCATATCTTCCTTGTGCATATCAATCCTGCTGCTCTGCAGCCCACATCGAGGGGCAGGTGTGTTCCAGCCAAATTCTGCTTTTATTTATGTCCGACCTTGAATTTGCACTACTAAGTGCTTGGTAAAAAAATAGGCAGGATTTGCTGTGCCCTGGGCCCTTTTATCTCCCCTGTGACTTAGCACAGGTGAAACGAGCTGCAGCTGTTCTTAGCAGCTCACCCCACCGAGCAGAGGAGGATGAGCCCCAGAGGGGTTGAGGTTCCTGCCCCCCTTCCCAGACTGTTCCCAGGCTTTCCAGTTTGGGTGAAGAGCGCTGGGAACCGCCACCGCTACAACAGCTCCTGCAGCTGCTCCTACATCCGCGACGCCTTTCGATCCAGCGTGGGTAAAACTTCCAGCGGACGTTAGGAGGAAGCAGAGCACCGTGCTCCGTGCGAGGCAGCGCCCGCTCGCTGCTTCTCCTCTCCTTCCTCCCCGGCTGCCCTGACACACGTGTGCCAAACTACGTGACCAAAAGAAACCAGGGGCTGTCCCGAAGCTGGCACAAAACGTACCCGAGCTTTCCTACCCCTCTCTTCTGAGCCCAACGGAACACCTCACCCCACAGTCACGCGAACGCTTCCAGTCGCACATGACTGTGCTCATGCCACTGACATGCCAAAGCCGCGACGGTCATCTGGGCACAGGATGCTGGTGCTTAAATACCGACACGAGGAGGCACACGGCCTTCCTCCAGCATCCCTCAGGTTTGCAGAGGCTCCCATTTAAGGCCAGCCCCTGTTCTCCCCTGCAGCGGTACGGGCTCTCGAGGGGCTCTGTTCACCTGGAGCAGGTCCAGGCTGACAGCGCTGCGCGGCAGCTCGGGACCAGCTCTATCGCTCATGCACGCACGCATGCACAGAGCCACGTCTTTTCTCCGATGAACTCTGCTGGCACCGGGCAGGAATTTCATTTGTATCAACTACTTAATATTCTCGCTCCTTCCTTAGAAACCAGGCTGCTGAAAAATCTTTCCAGCCAAGGCCCCTCCTTTCCTGTTTGAACCACCCCATCCCTCCCTCCCCCATACACATACCCCGCAGAAACCCGGCTCTCTTGCTGGCACATGATGGATTTCACTCTCTTTTCTTTTTTTTTAATATATTGTTATTGTTGTTGAAACTTCAGATCAAAAGAAAAATGGAGATTTTCCTGTTTTGGATCCGAGGTTTTGCAGGCCTGTTGCTACTAGCTTTCGCCTTGACAGCTTGGGAGCTGCTTCGCACAAAGGACCTGCTGCTCGGCACCAGCCGGGTCCCTCCCTGAGCGACACATGTCCGCAAGCCGGTGTGTCCCAAGCGCCCTGCTCGCACGACCCCTGCCCTAACCCTCACCCTCAGCCTGGACCTCGGCAGGGAGCTGCCCACCTGCCCCGCCGCGTCCCCATTGCTCGCCCCTGAAGCCCCGCATCGCCAAACGGGAAGGAGAAATGGGGTGAGGGGAATATGCCGAGGAGGGATAAAGGACTGCACCGAACATACGCCGCAGGAAACTTGGGCTCGGCAGCACTCCTCCCCTGCCTACTTCCAGCTGACGCAGCAAAGATGATTTTCTTAGGGCTAATTCTCCACCCCCCCTTTCCCCTCCTGGTTGTCGTTGGCTCACGGTTTCTCGAGGAAACTTGCCAAGTCTTGCTCGCTTTCTAGAAAAAGAGCAGGAATGAGAGAGGAGAAGGAAATATTTGACAACCTTTGTTTTTCCATGAGCCTTTTTAGGGCAGCAGGCTCCAATCTGTGCCCTCCGCTCCCCAGCGCTCGGCCTGACCTTGCTGTCTCAGCAGGAGGAAGTCTGGCGGGAGCACGGGGGAGAAAAATGGAAAGACATGGTGTATTTCAAAGGAAACCTAAACAAAACAGAGAAAATCGAGAATCCTGCAGCCTATGCCATAAATGAAGCTCATTCATGTTTTTTTACCAGGAACAGTCAATTACAGCCGTAATGTTTGGCTTTTGGTAAAGGACAGTGTCTGACCGTTGTGCCGGGAAGGACTGCAGGGACCGTCCCGTCAGTACCTACACACCCGTCTACTTAAAATGAGCCTTACCAAAGCTCTTTAATCCCACACTTGCTTTCATTTCCGACCTCTCAGCAAACCAGGAGCACATCCTGCCCAGCAGCTCCAGCGTTTCTCAGTACCACTGTGCCCAGCTTACAGATGAGGAAACTGAGGCATAATACCCAGAGCATCTTGTCCCCAGGCGAGACATCTGGTCTACAGGAGAGCCAAACCCAGCCTCCCAGCCTTGGGCTCTTGCAATACTGCTTGTTGCGTCTCCACCTCGACTATAAGGAGGAAAGCATCTGCGATTTTAAACTCAGCCAGCACAAGAGCAGAAATAGATAGAAATGCGGTTTGATCTAGTCCTCGCCGCTGTCACATAAGTTTATTTTGCAGAGTGCTGATTCTTTCTCAGTGGTTCGCAGCTCAGGGCCAATTTTGGTCATTGATAGATTGGAGGGCCAGGCCAGCTTCCCCAGTGCACGGTCCCTGCACTGCTGGCCAAACTGGCAGAGGCCAGAAAGTTCAAGTCAAACTTCATTTCTTTCCTTGCCCTGTTGCTTAGAAACACGCCTATGAAAATATACTTTGTTCTCACACGCTACCAGTCGAATGCCAAGAGAGTTTTTTCCCTCTCCCGTCCTCAGGAATTCCTGATTTATTTTTTATTTCTTCTTTGCAATCGTGCAAATCTCAAGAGGAGCCTGCCAGTCTCCCGCGCCTTCCTGCAGGAGCCTTTCCGATCCAGGCTCATCTCCCAGCTGCGAACAAAACCCATCGAAAAGAGCCCCCTGCGGCACTCAGGGAGTCCAAACTGGAAGTGCAGGTAGTGCCAAGGGGTTGGTTTTGCAACAAACCTGCAACCTCTTTCCTGTCCCTCTCCTCGTTCATTCAACGGGTGCTCCCCATCCCAAGAAAACCAAAAGCAGCGATATTACGAGGTGACCGCCCAAAGTTTTCACACAAAGCACCTGCCAAAGGACCAGTTTCCTTGGGAAGAGTGAGGCAGGTGGAACGAAAGGAGATTCATGCTGGGAGCCAAGCGCCAAAGCTTTTTTGGGTGCCTTCGGTCTGCAAGGGGCACCCTCGGCCCCACTCTCCCAGCCGCCGCTGCATTTCGGCTGCATAGCTTTGCCTTCCCGACCACACCGCCTGCCCCCAGCCGCGCACACACACGCGCAGAGTAAATAAACACCGGGGATGACGCGCTCCGGGATACTTCGCATAGCTCCGCTGCCAGCAGGTTATTGCCCGGCTTCCTGGGCTCCACAGCAGGAAGGCGGCTCCTGGTTTCACCCTCTGCTCCCTGCGCAGGTCCCTTCCCAGCCCTCACCCTTCCATCTCCCCTTCAAAAAACCAAGCTCATCTTTGCTGTTTCTGGCTGATTTTAAGGGAATTTGGATATTTGTTGTCATTTGAGGGAGGGGAGAAGTTATACACACGGAATTTGGTTTTGCTCTGAAGGATGGAGCATAGCAGCACAACCACTGCCTGCAAGCAGCAAAGGGGAAAAATAATAAAAGCATCAAGATTTATTAGGTGCTAGAAAGGAGAAACGGATTCCCATTGCGCGGGTATAAGCAGAAGCTTGCTAACAAGCAAAAATGACTTTTTCATGGACCAAAAAAAAGTGGGGGGCTTGTTTCTGGGGTTTTTTTGCCAAGTGGTTCCCCAGTCCCCCAGACATGAAGACATCCTCCCTGCCTCCCCTTCACACCATGGCAGAAATACAGATGTATTTGGAAGGATATAGGGAAAGTGTCCTTGCACAAGTTACAGGATCCAGAAATGGGAGTTTAACGCCTGCCAAAGTGAAGGAGCGCTTTCTTTCGTGCTTTTGTCACGTGCAAGGTGCAAACATTTCAGAAGCTTGGCTTTGCACTGCTGCTACCATGCCAGCCTTCATGCTTGCTTTTAACCTATTCTTTCTGATTAGTAGCAACACCACTATTATTTTTTGCTTTCATAGACTTCCTGTCCCTAATGCACCTGCACCTCCCTGGGCTAAAACCCAATGCCCAACAAAGACGTCCAGCAGCGGGCAGCCAGGAAGAGCAGGCTGCAATGATCGCAAGGAGAAAACTGGAGGCTGAGCAACAAACCTCGGGGGCGGCTGAGGACTTCAGGGATCGGGCAGATGGTTCCAAGGAGGTGCCCTGCCCTCCCCTGCATCTCAAGCTGCAGAGGCCACCCAGAGCAAGGTGGAGGATATGGCGAGAGAAAGGGGTCAGGGAGAGGGTGAAGACAGGGATGCGGGAAAGATGTAAAGGATGCAACTGGGGAAGGACTGGGATGCAGCTGTGACTAAGACAGTGCACCTGGGAGGTGGGGGAAGGAAAGGTTTCCACTGAGGATGGGACAACCCAGAGGTGATGGTGGAAGGGGGTGGGGGAAGCTGTGAGATGATGCAACAGGAGGTTCGACCAGGGCATGGATGGAAAGAAGGATGGGAAAAGCGACTGGGGGCATGGAAGAGCAGCTAGGGGGATGGAAGGTTACCCACAAAGATGGAAAAGCAGCTGGGGGGGATGAAGAGCAGCCAGAAAGATGGAAAAGAAACTGGAAAGGTGGAAAAGCAATAGGGGAATGGCAGAGCAGCCAGGGGAAGTGGTGGTGGGGGTGGAAAAGCAGTGGGAAAGCAACCAGGGGCTTAGAAAAGCTGCCGGTGGAGGGGGTGGGGAGGGAATGGAATGAGGAAATAGCTGGAAAGATGGAAAAGCAGCCGGGGTGTGTATATGTGTGCGTGTGGGAGAAAAATCAGGCATAAAGCTGGAAAAGTAGCCAGAAAGATGGAAAAGCAGCTGGTAGTGGTGGAGGGGAATGGAAGAGCAGCCGGGAAGGCAGAAAAGCACACGGTGGGGGAGAGTGGGGATGGAAAAGCGGGCGGAAAGACGGAAAAGTAGCCGGGAAGGCGGAAAAGCAAGCAGGCGCATGGAAGAGCACCTGGGAAGATGGAAAAGCAGCCGGAAGGGTGGGAAAGCAGGCAGGGAAGAGCAGCCAGTGGGGGGGGAGTAGAAAAGCAAGCGGAAAGATGGAAAGGGAGCCGGAAAGGCGGAAAAGCAAGCGGAGGGGCATGGAAGAGCACCCGGAAAGAGGGAAAAAGCAGCCGGGAGATGGTGGTGGGGTGGAAAAAGCAGGCGGAAAGATGGGAGAGGAGCCGGCAAGGTGGAAAAGCACCCGGGAAAGATGAGGATGGGAGTAGCGGGGGGTCACTCACCGGCCTTGGCTTGCTCGCGGTAGCTCTTCTCGCTGAGGCAGACGGCGGTGCCGTGGAGCAGGGCGTGCAGCGGCTTCTCCTCGCCCTGGCGCGGCAGGCAGCGGAGCCCGCGGGCGCAGCGCTCGGTGTAGACGCCGCAGGGCTGGCCGGCGGGCAGGGCGCAGGTGAGGCAGCAGCCGCAGCCCGGCTCCTTCACCAGCTCGCAGCCCAGCGGCGGCGGCGGGCAGAGCGACAGCGCCTTGCCGTCGCAGGGCTCGCACTGCACGAAGGAGCCCAGGCACCGCGACAGCCCCGGGCAGGCGCCCAGCAGCACCAGGAGCCGCAGCAGCATCGCGGCGGGGATGGTGCGGGACGGGGCCCGGGGGGCTGCCGCCGGCGGGGGGCGGGGGGCGGGCGGCGCTTGCTTTCCGCTTGCCCCTTCGGGGGGAAAAAAAAAAAAAAAATTAAGAAATTTCAAAAAGGAAAAGGGCCGGAAAGCGCAGCCCCTCTTGCAGGAGCCCCACTCTGGGGTTTATTCTTAGGGTGCGAGACCCTCCTGCTTTTCTTTTGGCGTTGGGAGAGGAGGGGCGTCTAGGTTTGCTTTTTGTCTTTTTTTTTTCTTTTTCTCCTTCTTTCAGCTTTTTCTCGCCTCGAAAGGGGGGATTCGCACCGCGATCCACGGGAGCGCAAAAAGAGAAGGGGAGGGAAGAAGGGGGAAAAGGGAGAAAAGCCTGCAGGGGTTGCACAGCCTACAGGTTGCAGGGGGAGGCGTGGGGGAGCAGGGGGGTTTGGGGAGGTGGGACGGCGATTTCACACACTCACGCACACGCACACGGCTCTTCCCAAAGGGCTGGGAGGAGGCAGGTTGGGAAGGGAGCAAAGTTCCTTGAAAACCAGTGTCCTGCTATTAATGCATCAAAGCAGTCAAGAGGGGAGAAAAAAAAAAAACGCAGGAGAAGGAAGAGGGGATGCAAAGCTCCCCTTCCCTCTCTCTTCTTCTGCAGGAGGAGGAAAAGTCTCTCCCGACGCAGCGAGCTGCTGGGAAGCTTGGTATGAAGCAAAGTTGTGTTTCGATCGGCTCTGTTCAACCCTCCCGCTTTCCTCTTCCAAGATTTGCAAAGGCAAAAAAAGCGGAAAAAAAAAAAAAGCCAAAAAAAGGCAAAAAGAAAAAAGAAAAGTTTTCTGCAAAGTTGGAGTGTTTTGTTGCAAAGGCTGCAGAGGAGCGGTAAAAAATAGGGGGGAAAGGGGGGAAAAAAAAAGAAAATTGAGGAAAAAAAAAAAATCCACTTTGTAGATCTCCCAACACTTTTCCCCTGGAGAAGTTTCTAAAGAGACTGAATACTGCAGAACAGGCTGTCTTTTAAATAGACTGCCTCTGGCTGCCTGCCAGCCCCTAGCTGCAATTTGAGATCCCAATGACACCTCAGCTTGACTAGGTGCCAGCAGCGAGGGCCCTATCAGTGCACACTCCAGCCGGTGGGGGTGGGGTGCACAGCTTCTGACTTCTGGGCTTCAAACCCCGGGCAGTGATCAAGGATAATATTATGAGGAGAGACAAGGGGAGGAGGAGGGGGAAGGGGAAGCCGAGGATGGGGAGGGGAG